>CM032465.1:2754190-3954190 GCA_019059595.1 Marasmia exigua | reverse complement strand
ACAACATCACATACATTGATCTGACTCCGAGATAGGCAGATCAAGCACACCTGTGTTACGGATATCCGAACCATCAGCGAAATCACCAATATACTATACTTTTCTTTTGTATGATGTTCAGGCACACAAATGTTTTACTGTGCGGGGATCGAACCCGCAACCCTTGCACCAGAGGCAGCGTTCACTACCACTGATCCAAACGGATCGTTATTGGAGACATTAGAGCGTTGACGTCCGACGTCTTCATTGCCGGGGTGTGTGTTCGCCGATGCGGTAGTCGCCGACGAGCTCGACACGCGTTTTGTATCGTGTCGACACCACGGTAAAAAAACCAGCCAAGTGCGAGTCGGACTCGCCCATGAAGGGTTCTGTAGTAGCAAGTAATATATATGGAAGGTAAATCACGGTTCACGGTTTATAACGGGTATTAAAAAAAACTACTTACTTAGATCCTCTACCTCATAAAAAAAAAACTAGTTCAAACCAATTTTCGTTCAAAGTAATTATTATGGTATTGTATATCATATATTTTTTGGTTTTACAATTATTTTATTATAGATGTTAAAAATGGGGGGAGACACATTTTAACACTTTGGGGACGTCTCTTGTGCAAAGTATTAAATTTACAAAAAAATATATTAGAAACCTCAACATCATTCTTAAAAACCTCTCCATATTACACCCCACACGTATGGGTTTGATGAAAAAAAAAAATAGTTTCAGTTCTAAGTATGGAGACCCCCCAATATTTTTTTCATATATTTGTGTAAAAATCTTAATGCGGTTCATAAATCTTATACTATCGGAAAAAAGTAACTGTTACATAAGGACGGACGGACGGACGGACGGACGGACAGATGGACAGATGGAAAAAACAGACAAATACAAATACTTTATTTAGCCATCCATTACAACAACAATACATCTTAGAATACTACTACTGACAGATAGACATGACGAATCTATAAAGATTCCGTTTTTTGCCATGTGGATACGGAACCCTAAAAATTCCACAGAAGGTCACATTAATCTTCGACACCCCGTATACATATATCACGTAGTCCGATATGTATTTGACCCTTTTTAACAACTGCGAGAACCAGTTTGCTTTTAATGTCAGATCGCTGAGTAGTAAAATGATCGAGACGAAAAGACCAAATGAGAGAAAAACCACACCAGAGGCCAATACTCGCCAACCTTCCACAAAGCTTTAATAGTAGAAAACGTAATTAAGTCAGGTAAATCGGATTGGTTGAAAGTTTTCGCACGATAACTGGAGTGGAACACTCCCCCCAACCCTCATCCCACCTCCACGTTTGTGACGTCATCAATTTGTAAATAATTTTGACGCTGTCCGCTCTTAATAACATGTTATTAAGGTTATTTTGAATTCGTTTTTTCCCTTTTATGATTGGAAATGTCTCCTGACCGGACCTGAACGGAATGTGGACTTCATTTCGTTTTATTTTCATTTTAAGCTTGTACGGATTAAAAAATCCATAATTTATTTGTAGGGGACAAAAAACTTATGCTGTAAGAACCACGATTCGGAAATGTTTTTTATTGATAAAAACCTTTAACAAGATGAAAACCAAAAAGTTATGGATGTTTTTCTCCATTTTTTATTGATGATGGGCTTACTCTTGAATTTACACTGAACTGTGTAAGTTGTGAAAAAGCCAACAATGGATCGAGCTTACCCATAAGTAGTATATTTACCTACTCTAGCTTTAAAAAAATGAGATCTTCCTTATGTATGAAAATTAGTGATATGACTGTTACTTATCAGTGGTAAGTACCAACTTCTTCCATTTGACCGCATACAATTTAGGGCTGCTCGAATTGTCGGAGACTTGACTCTCTCTAGTTGAATTGATCGTCTAGCACTGCGGCGGGATATAGCTCCCCTAAGCATTCTATACCGCATCTATCATGGGGAGTGCTCTGAGGAACTGTTTGATCTACTCCCTGCAGCTGAATTCTTACATCGAACCACACGCAAGCGATTGTTATTCCATCCCCATCATCTCGATGGATGGCGGTCTAATACGGTGCGTTTCTCGCGGAACTTTCTACCACGTACCTCAGTTCTGTAGAACGGCTTGGCTGCGGCAGTATTTCGGCGGCTGCGACTTTCGGATCTTCATAAGAAGAGCGTACTCTTTTTAAAAATGGCCGGCAACACGTTAGCGATCTCTCTGATTTCGGGAATGTGCATGGGCGGCGTTGATTACTTTTCATCAGGTAACTCGCTTGCTCGTTTGTCGCCTTTAGCATAAAAATAAAAAAGTGGTGCCGCCACCAGGTTTTTCTATAGTTACACAGTATATTGGCTCTCTTCAGCCTGAGCACAAGAAGAGCCCACTTTGCAATTACAACGGACGCGATGTCGAGGCATCACCTCCGTTGGCATTTGATTGGTTTTTATTGATTGTAACGAAATTAAAACATATACTGAAAAAAATATCAAGACATTTTAAAATAAATAAGCAAGTATTTGCGACTTTTCAAGTTTACTTCGCCCACGCCATTCATGTCAAAATCAATCTAGTAATATTTAAAAATAAAATTTCAACTTGCTAAAGATAAATGTGAGATGATTGGCGTATGAAAAATAAGCTCGAAGGATCAAAAATCCTTTTTTATTCTGAATGTTTTAATTTTTTTTTTATTTACTTTCTTAATTTCGTTACAATCAACAAAACATTACATGTGCCTATACAGTTTTATTTTTTATTAATAATAATTCTCACAACATCTCATAGGTTGACCTGATTCCGTACTAAGTAGCTTAAGCACTTGAGTTTCAGATATCAGACAACAGAGGAACTCAAGTATATCCTTAAATATATGTATTACACCCAGACACTGAACAAACACAAGTGTTCATCGCACGAATGCTTGTCCAGGGTGGGGATCGAACCCACGACATTTGGCGTAAGAGGCAGGGTCACTACCCATTGCGCCATCCGGTCAGTCAATTTGAGGATTGCCCTCGATTTATCTGCGATTCCAGCATCAGATCCTGATATGATGACAATGGAACCAGTGGGAGTGTGTTCTTTCAAATTAGAAGAGAATTGTGCAAATCGGTCAATAATTGGCGGAGAAATCTGTGAACATCATCATTTTGAAGTCGGTTAAAAAATATTAAGTTCTGTATTGCCGCCCTGTTCGCGCGTTGGTCACTTACGTGCGATTAAGAATCCACGACAAAATTAATGTCACACAGATTGTCCTATTTATTATTGTTAATTTGAAAGTAAAAGCATTACTGAAAGTCTGGACAGGGCGCCCTGAGAAGAAGAAATGGAAAATTAGAGTCTCATCTCTGCCGAGGAGCTGTCGCTGGGCATAGTTTTAAACTCAAAGTACTGTAGGTTATTTCTACATAAAGCTATCCATTAGCAAGAAAATTGGTTCCGCTGTTCTTGATATATTATGCTCTCTTTAGAAAGTAATATAGTATGGCACTAAGTCGAGGAAAATGCATACGTTTCAGAGGGAAGCATGATAAAGACGTTCTATTACAGGGCAAATATCTGGCGAGCGCAGTTTCTCTTCGGTGAGTTTCAATAAGCCAAAGTATAAAATTTTAAACAAAGTAGTGTATTTTATGCTGGCCGGATGGCGTATTTTAATTAAATTAAATTATCATTTATTTCATTTGTGGTATTAATTTAATTTAATTTAATTAAAATACGCCATCCGGCCAGCATAAAATACACTACTTTGTTTAAAATTTTATATATATATATATATATATATATATATATATATATATATATATATATATATATTATGTTTATTCGCCAATTACTTTGCCATTTATAAACCGATTTAGATGATTATGTTTTAGTTAGAAAGTAGATAGTGCCGGACTGGTACCATGATCAGAATATCAGGATCTGATGACGGGATCCTTGAAAAATTGAGGGTAACTCTCAATTTGAAAGGGGCACGAAATGTTTTTGTATCTTTTTTCAAAACTGCACCAGTATTTACGCCTGACTATATTAACTTTGTTTTTTTTTTTAATCTTTATTTTTTTCAAATAGTTACGTATATACAAAAGTGGCTGGAGCCTTCTTCTAAGCACAATTGTGGCTCTGCTGATGATGAAAGCTGCCAAGGTTTTACCGAATTCGGCGCCTAATCTCTGTTGAATAATTGAATGTTGTATTAAATTACAAAATAGTATCGGGCGCCGACTTTGGTAACACCTTTTCTTTAGTGTACTGTTGTAAAATGTTATTTGAAGTGTATAAAGTGATAAAAATATTACTTCACACTTTTTATTTCTTAAGTAAATAATGCACTTAAAAAAATTTGACAGTCTTCGGGTGGGACTTGAACCCACGATCTTTTGCTATCCGGGCTACACCCGCAGACTATCGAATTTGTTTTAAGTGCATTATTTACTTAAACATGATTCTACTTAAGGTGACGGGTAGGGCACACTAGCGACGCCAATCGATTTTAAATTTTAGCTACTAAACCGGATATATTTTAAACAATTTCGGGGTTTTAACCTCTCGGCAAACACTTATACTATATTTTAAATAACCATGTACAAATGTTGTGTCCAACGCGTACATGAAAAATTTATTCACGCCAAAAGCGGCCTTCGAGAGGTTGTAACCCCGAAATTGTTTAAAATATATCCGGTTTAGTAGCTAAAAATTAAAATCGATTGGCGTCGCTAGTGTGCCCTACCCGTCACCTTAAAACTGTGCGAGCATTCGGCTAGTCATTTATCTAAAACGTGGCTTGCAATACGTTTCGCCAATGGAGGCACATATTGTGGCCGTACATAATGGGCATGTTGTTTTATCGCACTCATTATAAGCAAAGGTGTATTCTTGTGGTATTAATTTACGTAGATACCTTGCTTGGATTAGTTATCCGTGGAGGTTTTAATTTGTGGAATTTGATACTGAACCCATAGTTATTTTTGAAAAGTAGAGCGATGGTATCCAAGTGGTTCGAAACGCGCCTTCCATACGGGGATAGTGGTTCAAATCCAAGAATGCACCTCTGGTTTTTTCAAGTCTATGTGCGTATTTCTACTATTAGCTCGGCGGTGAGGGAAAAACATCGTGAGGAAATCTGCACGTTTCGGATAATGACTGAAACGTGTAACCATGATTCAGTTGGTCTAGTTCCCCTCTAAAAAGGGTTGCGAAAGTCAGACGGAAGTCGCTTCATTGTAATTACCAGGCGCCCCAAATCCTGAATCTTGGTTCAAACGTACACAGGACAGCTTTGGACTCAGACGGGAATCATACACTGAGATGAGGAGTTATTTTCTAAAAATATAAGAAGTAAACCTTCTTTTATTTTTCGAAAATAACTAATCCTTCAAAAATAACCCTAAATAATTACACCCCTGTGTAACAGAGAAATGGTAGCTCAGTGTATAAAATAGTACGCCTCCAAAACAGCTGGTCATTTAAGTAGTTCGAATTCGAGCATGCACCTCTTTTTACCCGACTACGGCAAAACAAAAGGAGGGTTATGATTTTGACAGGCTATGTATATATGTATGTATGTATGTGCCAGGGGTGGCTGATATAAGATATACTTTGTTAAAGAAAGTTTTGAAAATGGAGCTGCCTTGTTTATTCCTTTAATAAAAAACATATTATTAATATATTTTAATGCATTTATAAATATTTGGCGCGGTGTTGTGTTCATCATGTCGGAAGAAAATAACAAAATGATCAAATTTGACCCTCGCGTTGTGATTAAGTTTCTCAGTCGGGAAGGGAATACGCCTACCCAGATTAGGGAACGCATGCTAAAGGTGTTCCTAGGTTCATGTCCTTCGGAATACATTATAAAGTTTTGGTCGAAACAGTTTAAACATGGCCGTGAGAGCTTGGAAGACGATCCTCGTAGCGGAAGGCCAATTTCTGAGGTGACTACAAAAAAAGTTGGAAAAGTGAAACAACTAATATTGGCTGATCGACGAATCAAGCAGTGGGAGGTAGCTAGAGATGTCGGCATTAGTAAGGAAAGAGTTCATGAAATAATTCATGGATATTTGGGGATGTCCAAGGTCAGCTCGCGTTGGGTGCCTAGAATGTGGACGCCGTTTGATAAGCAAGGGCGTGTGGAGTGTAGTCAAGCATTTTTAGACTCAGTGAAGGACAGGGAAGAAGAAACTATTTCGCAAATAGTGACATGTGATGAAACTTGGATTCACCAGTAACCCAAAGTAAATAAGAGTCAATGCAATGGAAATTTAAAGGTGAAAAGCCACCAAGGAAATTTAAGGTCCGGCCGTTAGCAGGCAAACTAATAGCAACAATATTTTGGGATGTCGAGGGGATTTTAATGATAGATTATTTACAAAAAAAAAACAACAATGAATGCTGAATACTATGCAAGATTACTCGACCAGCTTCGTGAAGAAATAAAAGAAAAAAGAAGAGGCAAACTCAGTAAAGGAGTTTTGATTTTGCATGACAATGCGCCCGTGCACACGGCCTTCACGGCGCGATCATCCCTGAATCAAAATGGCTTCGCAGAGATCAAGCTCCCACCCTATAGTCTAGATTTAGCCCCTTGTGACTATTTCCTATTTCAAAAATTTAAAGAAAAATTTGAGAGGTCACAGATTTTCAACAGATGAAGAGATGAAGGAGGCGGTAAACGACCATTTTGACACCCAAGACTAAACATATTTTTTTAATGGTCTAATGTCACTAATTGAGAAATGTCACAAATGCATTTCAGTTGCAGGGGATCACATAGAAAAATAAAAAATAAATGATCCATTAATAACTTTTCTTTCATGCTTAGGTAGATTAGTTTTCAGCCACCCCTCGTATGTTCATCTGTTTCCACTTAGCTATTTAATAATTTAGTAAATATGACGCGATTACCCAACAACTTTGTTCCAGATAAAATATTATCCTCCAACCGATTATGGTTATGGCGGCCAATCACAAACGGTCGGCCATGTACGCAGTGTGTGCGCTAACACCAAGTGACACGGCCGGAATGGAGAGTGTAATTCAAAGCAGACGTTATGACCGAATCGGAGTTTCCCTCTCTTTCAAACGCGCTGTGTTACAAACAAAGGATACATTGTTTGGATGCGACAGGTATATTCTCGTTCGTTACGGGATGCATTCGAATTAAGCTGCAGGGTTCGGGCGCAGGACCAACGGCATTACGTAATTTCCGAGGCACGGGGGTACAAGACCGCTAACTTCCAGATTCCGGGCTGACACTAAGAATTTCTTACCGAAAACTTAGGTATAATTTTTTTCCCGATCTCGGTGGCCTTTTTCACCAATTTAGAAGAATGTTAAAGTTACCTCTCATAAAAAAGAGACTATTTGACTATTAAAATTTATAACAGAATTCCCCAAGAAAGAGTATGCAGTTAAAACTTAAAAAAAAGCATTTCGCAAATGGCTAGTGGATTAATGATTTTAGTCTATTGAGGCCCGACTTCAATGACTTTATACAATTACATAGATTATCGATATTTTATTATTATAAATGTTTCTGATTTTGTCTACCATCATAGAAAACAAGCTCCTGTGCAAGAAGTTTACAATATTATATTAAATATTTTAAAGAATAATAATAATAAATTCATTCAAAATTTCATACATTTACTTGATTCCGTGTTACGGATAAAAATATCCTCCAACCGATTACGGCTACGGCGGCCAATCTTAACGATCAGCCACGTACGCAGGATATATTATAGTGCTCAAGTGTGTGCGCTAACACAATTGCACTCTCTATTCCCTAACCCTCATATTCCGATGGGACACCAGCGTGCCACGACCGTAGAGAGACTGGGCGCAGGACCAACGGCTTAACGTGCTTTCCGAGGCACGGGTATACAAGACCGCCAACTTCCAGACTCCGGGCTGCCACTAAAAATTTCCTACCGAAAACTTAGGTACAGATTTTTTGGTGTTACGGATATCAGACAACCAAAGGTACTAGGCATGTGTATATACAGGTGTAGGGAGTACCTACTCATAGGTACCGATTAACCTGTCACATTTCAAGGCCTTAGGAGGATCTGTTACTCACACTCGGAATTTGGAAATTAATTTATTAATCCCACCCTCAGCTTATAAGGTGCGAACCATCACCTACACGGTTCCTCCACGGTATTACGGCAAATTACGGCAAGTTCCGGCAAGGCTTTGTGTAATAAAACAGTGTTTAATTACGGACTAAATTATCCGCTGAGCCCAGGGTGTGATAAATCTAGTTAACTTGAATAATAAATACTGAAGGTTGTTAGCGCATCTTTGGTTTGCTTATGAAGATTAAGGAAAGCTAATGGATACGTAAATCTAGATAAAAAGACTTTTAGGATTTTGTCTCGCTTTTTGTCCGTCATTTTGCTTTTTCTCAAAATTATAGCTATGGATAAAATCATATCATGGTTACAAAAAAACACATCGATGATTGCATTACAAAAAAAAAATATTTTTTTTTAGGTAATCATTTAACGGTCTAAGATGTAACGAGTAAAGTTTTCGAGTAATAAGCTGCTAAAGATCGTGTTTTACTTATTTTGTTTTTATTTTTTACACCATGTCTCGACTCCCCGAGAGAAGTGATGAGACGAGACGAGATGAATTTATGATCGCTTATTTTTTGTCCTGGATGATGTTGCAGTTTTGGGTAAATGTTGCATTTATCCCGGTCGGGATTTAGAAGCCGAACTATCTTCGGCCCGGGTGTGCTGGGAGATGACCCCGATTGTTTTCATATTTCTTTTGCAATTGAATATACTTCATCTAAACATACTACAAAGTACTTATATTACAAAAAAAAATACAAAATAATTTGCAGACCTTACAACTTTTACAAAGTAGTCATCCTAGCTTGCCAGTCCATTTGAAATGAAGAAAATATTTTTCAATTCGCCCATCTTTTAGTCAGACTTTGTCAAAGTCGAAGCCGAAAGAATGTTCCAAATATTTAAATCGCCGGAGTTGTCCCATACCCTGGGATTGGATGTCGAAAATAGGCTATTACCTTACCCTGGAGCACGAATATTGCCTCTTTATCCAATTTAATGTCCGTACTTCAGTTTCTTAGACAATTGCGATTTATTTTTGGAGTAAAGTTTGCGTGCGCTTTTTAAAGATTGATTGTTGCATACTAGCACAGAAGACCTCAAAATGAATGGATTATTTGTTAATGTTTCTTATCTCTTTAATACCGGTAAAAATAATTAGCGTTTCTCTTAAAATACTCCATATTAGCGGACTGATCCGATGGCGCAGTGAATATAGTTTATTCAATTAAAAGCGACGGTTGCGCAAGTAGTCCGGACTCGATACCCGGGTCGGGCCAAAAATTTGTACCTAAGTTTTTGGTAAGAAATTTTTAGTGTCAGACCGGAGTCTGGAAGTTGGTGGTCTGGAAGTGTACCCCAGTGCCTCGGAAAACACGTTAAGCCGTTGGTCCTGCGCCCGCTCCCTCTCCGGTCATGTTACTTCTTCTTCTTCTTCAGCAGCATGTGTTTGCCCACTGCAGAGCATATGCCTCTCCAATTTCTCTCCACTTTCTTCTGTCGTCGGTTTTCCTGGACCACGGTACTCCAGCTTGAGCCTTGATGTCATCGGACCATCTGGCAGTTTGTCCGCCAACACTCCTCTTTCCGTGTCTTGATATCCATTCAAGGACATCCTTGCCTTTCATCACTCCTTCTGCACACATGATCGGCCCACGTCCATTTTAGTTTTGCGGCTCGGTACCCTTTTGGTACCCGGTCGTGTCACACTGGTGTCGGATTATGAGGTAAAGGGAATAGAGAGTGCACTTGTGTTTACCGCACACATTTGAGCACTATTATTTATATCCTGCGCTCGTAGCCGATTGTTGAGATTGGCTGCTGTAACCGTAATCTGTTGGAGGATATTATTAGTAGAATCATCGTGTTGATGTGCACGTTATTAACTTCACAAACAAAAAAAGAGAGTTCGATCTAACGCTTCCTTGCACACACAGAGTATTTCCAAAAATACTAACCCCGCAATCTTCCACCAAAACGCTTAAATTTCATTATCAGGTCAATAAGCAATACCTAACGAAACACTTAATTGAATCGAAGCCGCAGTTATCGCGCTCTCTGTTTGAATAACAAAAGAACTTTGCCAATTTT
Source organism: Marasmia exigua (assembly GCA_019059595.1). NCBI lineage: Eukaryota > Metazoa > Arthropoda > Insecta > Lepidoptera > Crambidae > Marasmia > Marasmia exigua. The sequence goes on along the minus strand of CM032465.1, from coordinate 3,944,034 downwards.
CGTTGGGAACTCTGAGACGATAAAATTCTCTTGTAAAATCTTTAGACCATTAGTTCTATTGCGAACGGTTTAATTTCTCATCGGAGCCCAAGGCATCGACTAGCCGTAGATAGAGACCCCGATAGGGATGTGTTCAATGATTATTTATACGTTTTTATAAAAGAAGAATACAAAATCGTACTAGTTATTATTTCAATTGTAGTCAGCTCCATCGGAGGATACCACGACCAAAAAGAAAACTAGCAGCACCTGCGCTGTGTTTTTGTGGGTACGGGAGGCCCAATCCGGGAAGTTTAAAGACTCTCATATTCAAAGTACTTACAGCCACACACGGAGCTAAAAAAGAGCTGTTACGTCAGTGCAGTTACATAAACGTTTACCATAAGGGTTGCGAAGGTCAGATGGTAGTCGCTTCATTGTAATTACCAAACTCTTCGAATAAGAGAATCATAGTTCAAGCGTACCCCGGTATCCAGAGCGACAGTTTTGAATGCAACTGGGAAATACCCGCTAAGATAAGGGGAGGAACCGTTTACCATAATCCTCAATTTAACTAAAAGTTGACATTTAGATTAGAATCGATTAAAGAAATTTGTCAGATGCAAACATTCATGTGTGTATTTCCACACGTCAATAAATTTCTCTTTCGAATATCGCACGAAACATACATGGTCGGTGTTATTTAAATTAGATTTAATTCTTTTTTTTTTAATATTCTATGATAGTTTTTAGGTTCAAACGTCAAAACTAGAGTAGTTTTGACGTTTATATATATAACACTGTTTTAGCTAACAAAGGTTTATTATTGAACGTTTATGAATAAAACTCAAAAAGATTTAAGATTTGAAAGTCAAATCAAAAGATTCTTTATTTGCATACACTTCTACACAGCACTTACAAATCGTCACATTAACATCTTTTGAAACTGTTTATAATTATAATAGTATAGTTGGATATGTATGCAGATACATAAAAATAAATAAAAATCATGCAATTCTACCACCGGCTCGGAAAGTTGTTTCTAGTCGAGAAGATCCGGCAATGGAAGATGTTTAATCCGAATATTCAAGAATACGAAGCGATCGTGCCATCCCTATGCCAAATGTAATTGGTTTCCAGATATGAGCATTATGGAAGATTGTCCGACGTTCAGCTTTCAGATATTGAGACGTTAAAGTTTCGGCTATGAATAGGTCCAGTTAAAGCAGAGTGGATTGATATCGATAGAGAGGGAGCCCAGCAGCTGTTGTTCGACATTCTTGTATTCTTGTTCATCTATCTTTACTATTTATAAAGAGTTATAAATTCTACAGACAGAGGCTACTCTTATGGATAATACCCGTTTAGATCAGTGGTAGCGAACGCTGTCTCTGGTGCAAGGGTTGCAGGTTCGTTCCCCGCAAAATACAAAAGTGTTAAAAAAAAAGTGTTGAATGATTATTATTTGTAATTCCGCTGTTACTTCTGATATCCGAAACATAGGTGCTTGAGCTACCTATCTTGGACCTCTCAGATCAATGTATGTGATGTTGTGAAATATAAAAATAAAAACATAAACACGAAACTCTTGCGCGATGTTATCGACACCCAGTGCCATTTAATTGCACAAAGTGGAACTAATCGTTAATACAAATAAAGGGCGGGCCACTAGTTTCCTAGAGTCCACTCCACCAAAGAAGTCGCGCTTGAGTCGTCATCAACATTCAAATTTGAGCTTTACTTCACATCCTCTTTTCCGTCACTGAACTACACTCGTTGGCCAACGCTGTCACTTCACCGTAGAAACCATTCCATCACGGACTAAAAAATTTGGCAGTTCCTATTTCTACCGTACCATTAAGAAATGGATCTCGTTGCCAGCGCATGTCTTTCCTTTTATACATGGATTCCTTCAAAAGAAACGTGAAGAAGCATCTCGCGGGCCGGTATGGCAGTGCTAACGAAAACGATGCCTTGATATCGCGTCCGTTGTAATTGCAACGTGGGATCTCCTCTTGCTTGTCATCAGGCTGAGGAGAGCCAACTGTGTCACTACAAAAAAAAATCCAGGAATTTCAAGTTTTAGTACAATAGTCTATTGTACGATCATTTTATTGTAGTAGCAACATTGTAGTAGATTTTTTGATCTTGAATTCCAGTTTCGGGTATAGTATCCCAAAAATGGAATGGGGCCAGTGGAATTAGCTCATGTAGCACATTCCACTGATCTTGCGAGTCGCTGATAATGAGCGGTGATGATCGCTTTCCATCAGATGATCCATCTGATAATCTGCCACTTATCATTTGAAAAAAAAAACTATGTAACTAACATTGATTAAATTATAGACCTCCATTCAATAAACCACCTACAAAACTTGTTAATTTTAATGCCACCACAAACCGCTCCATTTGAAGCTCCTAAGTGTTTTATCGTGTCCTACGTTCCCGATCCAAAAAACAGCCCAGAACTCCGTATAAGGAGGTTGTTACTGCTTAATTTAATATGTAAAGCACCTTCTTGCAAGTGTTTCGCATACATTTTTGTAGGCGATCATTAATTTATTTGATGTGAAGCTTTGCGTGTGAGTTGGTGTGGTTGTGTTTTGTAAAATGTATTATACATCAAATTTTAGAGATTCTACAGATTTAGTCACTACCAAATGACTACATCACTATGTAGTTATTATTGTGTACTATAATGAGCGATTTAATGATGATGAAATTTCAAGCTTAACCTTTAATTTTTTTTCCTAGTCGCTTAAAAATAACGGCACGGGTTTTTTTATGTGATAGGCAGACAAGCAGACATATTACCTGATGGTTAGCGATTGCCACCGCCCACGAATACCCGACACACCAATACAGTCAGAAGTCCGCTTCCTGCCTTAAAACTTCCCCATTGATTGGGCCTCTGGTACTCGTACAGCGGAGGCACTGCTTCAGTCGAGTTTTCTGTGATATCACTTCAGTATAACCGACCTATTCATGCCGAAGTATAGCTCTGACAATAACAATCAATTTTGATTTTCATGATGAATTCGCCGTTGTACAAAAGTTTAAAAATGTTTTCATAGAAAAACATCTAACAATGCGTCCCAGTTTTAATTTAGCGCCAACAAATAGAGTGCCATATAGTTCTAAAAACTGAACCCTTTCATCAGATCGAGAGAAACAAGAAATGAATTTGAAAAACTGCCGATGTAAATATAAAAAGTGAATTCGTCCCTCGTTCCATCCACGCTGAGTTCTATTGTCTGAAATTAATTTTCCTGTTCCCGCCTATGCATCTTTTATGAGATAGTGGAACAAAATGCGGGAAACGGTGGCGAGCCTCGGTTATTAGGGCTTAAATTAAATTTGTACCGATCTCAGAGGTGAGTGAGATTTTTATTTCTGTTTTCTGATAGTCGGATCCATTCAAGATCCGATTTTGGTGCTTAATTTTAAGGGGAAGTGTTGATTTTTATGAGCTGCTGTTTTTTATGGAATTGTGTGGGACTCAGTTTTATGGTTTATTAGCCAGAACAATATTTTCTGATGGTTCTGATTACGACCAGTACCATCAGTCTTAGAAGAACTGATGTGTATCCTGTAGGGAACTACCTATACTACTTTTAGATTTTTTTTATAGATGCTCAGTATATTGGTTCGGTCCCCTCCTCCGGTAAGCAAGAGAACAGCCCCACTTGCAATTACAATGGAACGTCATGTCAACGCATCACCTCCGTTGGCACCGCCATACTGACCCGCGAAATGCTTCTTCACGCTTCGTTTGAAGTAATCCATATTGTATCAGCCTATAAACTGTCTCACTTCAGGGCAAAGGCCTCCATCATAGAAATCAAGTTATTGCTACTATAATGGAAATAGGCTTAATCACCACGCTTGCAAAATGCGGATTGGCGATCACAAACCCGAGCTATGTTCAAAAAATTCTAAACATACTTTTCGCTCGAGCCGGGGATCGAACTCAGGACCCCGATATCACGGCCCGGTACTTAAACCACTAGACCAACAGGGCGTTCAATCAAATCCATATTGTAGGATGGAAGAAATAGATGCGCCGGCAACGAGTTCCATTTCTTGATGGTGCGGCAGAAATAGGAACTGCCAAATTTTTTAGTCCGCGATGGAATGTTTTCCACTGTGAAGCGGTGACAGCTTTTTCCGGCGCGTGTAGTTCTATGACGGAAATGGGAAGGTGGGGTGAGCGAGAAAAGCTCTTCAGAGCATTCACCGTGATATAAATAGTAAAAGACGCTAAGCGACCCGATGTCTGTACGTAGTTGAACTATCAACTAAATTGAAAGCAATACCATATATATTTTCAATTTAGCAAGATTAGAATAACTAGATTCCTGGACTCCTCACAAATACTTACAACAAATGTAAAACAAAACATGCAATATATACGTAGGATATTCTTAAATTTAGTTGTATAATTTGTTGACTGACCGGATGGCGCAATTGGTAGTGACCCTGCCTCTTACGCCAAAGGTCGTGGGTTCGATTCCCACCCTGGACAAACATTCGTGCGATGAACACTTGTGTTTGTTCAGTGTCTGGGTGTAATATATACTATTAAAGTATATACTTAAATAGTATATATTTGTGTTCCTCTGTTGTCTGATATCTGAAACACAAGTGCTTAAGCTACTTAGTACGGAATCAGGTCAACCTATGAGATGTTGTGAGAATTATAATTATTATTATAATTGAAAACCAATAAAAGTAGTTTTTTCAACTAAATAGTAGAAGCAAACAATTGTATGTAAAATGACTTAAGGTGACGGGTAGGGCACACTAGCGACGCTAATCGATTTTAATTTTCAGCTACTAAACCTATCTACTAATCTATTTTAAACAATTTAATATTTAATTTTATTTTATTAAGGGGAAAGAAAAGTAAAGAGAGTTTTTTAATGTTATGTTACTGATATAAATATGTACTAATATAGTTTGTAAGGTATTTACATAATATATGCATTATGTGCAATATGAAATATGATCGCAACATCCATCCGGGGGGTTCAGGTTCGAATCCGAACATGCACCTCTAGGTTTTTCAAACCTATGTACGTATTTTTATTATTAGCTCGGCGGTGAGGGAAAACATCGTGAGGGAATCTGCACGTTTCGGATAGTATCTAAAACGTGTAAGCATGATTCATGGTTGGTCTGGTTCCCCGGTTGCGCAGGTCAGACGGCAGTCGCTTTACTGTAATTACTAGACTACCTAAATCTTAAATCATGTTCTAAGTGTAAGCGTGCGTTTTCATCCAAGCGTTCAGTTCGTGATCATTTTCTCCGCTCACTAGAAATTTAACTTACACTTTTTTTCCCTTTTTTTATGACTGCTGTAAGATGTGTTCCAAATCTGTAATGCTTACGGGTCTTTCATCTGTGACACCACGAGCCGATGACACCGTGGTGTCAACTGCACAAGGAGATTTTTAAGGTGACGGGTAGGGCACACTAGCGAAGTCAATCGATTTTAATTTTAAGCATGTTCCCATCATAGTAGCGATAACTTGATTTCTATGATGGAGGCCTTTGCCCTGAAGTGAGACTGTTTATATGCTGATACAATATGGATTACTTCAAACTAAAAGCGTGAAGAAGCATATCGCGGGCCAGTGCCAACGGAGGTGATGCCTTGACATCGCTTCCGTCACCTTAATTGCGCGATAGACCCCGTGGTGTCAATTGAGTCTTTTGGACTTCGTCGTTTGACACCATAGTCCAAAATTTTTACAATATAAGTTAGTCAGTATTCGTCGTTTATTTTAATTTATGTTTTCTGTTTTTTTTATACATTAATTATAGTATAAGTTAAGTATAAGAAGATTGACGACCAGTTTGGAACAGTGGTAGTGAACGCTGCCTTTGGTCCAAGGGTTGCGGGTTCGATCCCTGCACAGTACAAACATTTGTGTGCATGAACATGTCTGTTGGCATTGGTCTGGGTGTTTCCTATGTATTACAAATATGTATTTACAAAATGAAAAGTAGTATATGTATATATTTGTAATCCCACTGTTGATTCTGATATCCGCAAAACAGGCTCTGACATTGATCTGACTCCGAGATAGGTAGCTCAAGCACCTGCTTGAGCTACCTATCTCGGAGTCAGATCAATGTATGGGATATTGTGAAATATTTATTTTTATTTATTTATAAGGTTTATTATATTAATGTATTATTATATAAATAATTATGTGTGTATATTTAGTCATAATATATTATATTACTCACATGTACGTTTATGGAAATATATTTATTTAGCCGTCATAAATGTTTCTGCATCGCCTAATGATTGACTGGTAGAGAATGCTGTATAGCATTAAGTCCGCTAATTGTACTCGCCGTAACTGGGAATAACAAGCTGAGATGAGGTATTTATTTACGTTCCTTTCTTTTTTGAACAAATAGATCCTAATATTTTCTGTGATGCCATTGAAAATCACCTCCAAAGTCCTGAAACAACAGAAAGGTCAATTTAAAGATATATGCTCTGGATTTGTCAAATAGTGTAATATCATGTGAGAAATTCCTTTTGAAAATCCATTGTATTTGTAACTTTGATATATCGAGACTTCCTCTTCAATTTGGTTTTTGTATTATGAGATAAGATGCATTTAAATTTTTTGTTATTTTGTTTTGTATTATAGTGCTTAAGTGTGTGCGAAAATACAAATGCACTCTCTATTACCCTCGTATTCCGATAGAATACCAACGTGACACGACTAAATAAGGATCGGGTACAAGACCACCAACTTTCAGACTCCGAGCTAACACTAAGAATTTATTACCGAAAACATAGGAATACAATTTTGGCCCGGCCCGCAGTTCGAACCCGGGACCTCTTGCGCAGCCGTCGCTTTTAAGTGCGACCCTTGCGCCACCGAGGCAGTCAGAGAGTACTGGATATAAACACCACGTGTTGCGATTACAGGCGATCTGTATTTTTTCATGCAGAGGCGACCAAATAGCAAACGATGAAGCGTCTCGCGGGCCAGTATGGCGGTGCCAACGGAGGTGATGCCTTGACATCGCTTCCATTGTAATTGCCACTTGTACTCCTTCTCTTGCTTACCATCAGGCTGAGGAGAGCCAATTTACTACGCCTCTAAAAAAAAACATTATCTTTATTGTTACAAACTGTGTGAATACCTAACGTGTTAACTCATGAATATAATTTGAGATAAGAGAGAGAGAAAAACATCTCTTTTCTGACCCCGCGGGATAAGGAAGAATTAACATTCTTTCGGAAATAAATTAAAAGTACGCTTAGTGTTCCTGCCTAAATTTATCAGGTGAAGTAGGGTGACTCTAAAATAAAGATGTTTCGAGATAAAGATACTCAAAGCTCAATATATTTATTGTTAATCATATGAGGTAAGGTGTTACATATCAGGTAATAGCACATATGAACCATGAGGGGTATAACAATTTGGCACGACATGATAGACAGAATCTAATTCTGTAATTCAATAAAAAATAATTTAAATAGGTTTGTTGTAAGATAGGTTTGTATTTGATGTAAACTAAGAGGAAATAACAATTTGATTCGTCTTTTAATTTTGCTGGGTATTAAGTATTCTTTACATCACGTTGCCAAGACTTTTTTCTCTGATTATCTAGAGAAAAGTGGGACGCGCAAAAGAAATTGTAATATATTTAAAACCTATGAAATTGCCGGTTTTTTCTGGACACAATAAGATGATTAAGCAGACAGTCTCCATACTATAATTTTATTTTGATTTAAGACTATATTTTAAGGTTTATATTAAATATAAATCAGATATTATTGTATATGTGATGCAAAAAAAAGACTTTGGCGTTGCATTTAACAAATAATAATGTACACGGGACGAAAGGAGGTTAACCAAGAATAAATGCATAAATATTATTAAAGCACAATTAATTTACTACTATTAATTTCTTTACAAATAAAAAAAAGTTAGTGTTTAAAATACAATTTCGAAAAACATCGCCATACAACCTACCAGGCCACTGCCTACCTATGCGCCTAAACTCTTGTCTCGATCATTTTATGTTAAAATTAGACCTTAAATCTTAATAATCCCTTCGTAGCTGTTCTGAACACCACGATTATGGATCATAATCTAATACTTCTTTATTTATCCTATACACCCACGCAAAAACCGGTTACTCGATCTAAGCTCATTATTGATTTTGATGGTGCATGTAAAACACTCTTATCGATAGATTTCCCCTGCATAGACACAATGACTAGAGCCGAAAATTTTTCCAAGTATTTAATTGAAATAATCAGGTCAGCCATCCAATCAAACTCTAAAGTAATCCGTTTCTCCAACAATAAAAAGATTCTTAAATCTTAGTTGACAGCTGGAACCCTGAAGTGTACAAGACTCCGTAATAGTAAACAACTTAAGCTTAGAAAGGACCCTCATAATATAATATTAAGCATCACCTATAAACGCTTTCGTAACTATTGCTCCAATTTAATAAATAAACTAAAACGCAAATACCACAGCAAACAAATCAGGAACTCTGTCAAAAACCCACGCAAGTTCTGGAGCACAGGGAATGATATAGTTCGGTATAAACCAGCTAAGGCTGGTAGCTTAGCTCTTCTGAGTCTAAAATCATCACCACTAGGCTCTGTAAATTTTGTGAATACCTTCTTCGTGTAAATAGGCGCGGAGCTAGCTAGCATTGTTGCTCAACAATCGAATCATTTTATGTACGGATCAGTACCTAGCACATCTAACAGCTCCTCAATTGTTCTGTTAAATACAGAGGTAGAAGAGGTTGACTCTATTTTCAGCAGCCTAGACTCAAATAGTGCACCAGGCTGGGATAGTATTAGCACCGGTTTCATTAAACACGCTAGAGAAATTATAGTCCGGCATATTTGCAAACTTGCAAACCTTTGTTTTAACACTGGGGTTTTCCCCAGCTCTCTAAAAAGGTCCATTGTAACTCCTGTTTTCAAGAGTGGGGACAGAGCCAATGTAAATGACTACAGGCCTATCTCTGTTCTCACTTCTGTCTCAAAGATAATAAAAAACTCCTCAATAAAAGGCTGGTCGACTACCTTGATAAATTTAAAATACTATCCTCTTCCACATTTGGCTTCAGGAAAGGTTTATCAACACAGGACGCTATCCACTATTATTAAGGATGTAGACAGAGGTGATAGAAGTCTCACGGTCTTCCTAGACCTCAAAAAGGCATCTGACACGGTGTCTGTCCCCATTCTTTTAGAAAGGCTGGAGAATATAGGCATCAGAGGTGTCCTAGCTAGCAGCATTGTCCCGCACCTCCTTCTTGCTAGCTACCTCCAGAACAGAACACAGGAAGTGAAAATAGATGATTTCCGTAGTGAAAAAGCTAATGTCACATTCGGGGTTCCACAGGGAAGTGTCCTTGGGCCGACTCTCTTTCTAATATACATTAATGAGCTTTGTAATCTTCGGTATATCGGTGGCAGGATACTTTCCTATGCGGACGACACCGCTATCGTTTTTACTGACCGTACATGGGAGGCGACACAATCACGGGCAGAGAGTGGCCTACTTATTGTCTCAAATTGGCTCAAAGACAACTTACTGACCCTAAACATACAGAAAACAAATTATATCTGCTTTTCTCCCTCCATAAAAACTCATCAAAGTAATAACTTTAAGATTAGGATTCACAACTGCCAAAACAATAGGAATGTAAATTGCCCTTGTAGCCTTATAAATAGGGTCATCTAAACTAAGTACTCTGGTGTAATTCTAGACCAACGCCTTGTCTGGTACCCCCATATTGAGCACCTAATAGATAGAACTAGAAAACTTATGTGGGTCTTTAAGGTTCTAAGACAAGTTATGTCAAACTCACTCAAGAAGAAACTTTACATAGCCCTAGTACAATCAATTCTCACCTATTGCATTTCGGTGTGGGGAGGGACTTGTAAAACCCATATTTTGGGTTTGGAAAGAGCCCAGAGATCTCTTATTAAAGTTATTTACGGTAAACCGTATCGTTTCCCTACTGACACTCTCTACAGACATACACTCAAATACCCACCAACTTATACACCCAACACACACACACACACACACACACACACACACACACACACACACACACACACACACACACACACACACACACACACACACACACACACACACACACACACACACACACACACACACACACACACACACACACACACACACACACACATACACATACCCACTCACTCACAAACAAACATACATAAACACATTGAGCAAAGAGTAAGTAGTAATCACATCTTCACACAATTCTCGTAGATTCGCCATTTATGTAATTAGTCTTAGCTAACGGTATACCCAATACAAGTGTCTATGACAACTTACTGGGTAGACTCGGCCACTCAATGTAACACAGACTATTGAAATAAATGAATGTTTATTTATTATAAAAAACGTTAGGTAAAGACCTAATAATTAAAGGAACTTTGCTCAGTGTCAGAACCAGTAAAGGACCATATTAAGCAGTTACCTAAAGTATATTTTTGTTAAGAGGCGTTTTCTATCCTTTGAAATTTAAGTTTATACAAGCTTTTCCCGAGACTCTACTCGCGTTCGAAACAGATAAAAAGTTGCCTATTTTAATGTGGTAATTTTTAAGTGGAGATACTTGAAGGGGTGTAGAGTAATATATTACTCTCCACCCCTTCTCCTCCTAAAATTAATCACTATCTCCACTTACAATTGCGCCAATCCGTCGCTCCGTTTTGCCGCGAAAAATTACAAACAGACAGACAGTTAGTCACACATTTACAATACGGATTCTGTCATTAGGAAATGTGATAATTAGCTTATAATATGATTGGGAAAATAATGATAATTCATTATCATGGTTACCCTATGTCGAAAGATATGCGCATTTTCCGAGGTAAAACAGGGGCCGGATAAAAAATAGCTTTTTTTAAATAGGTTTTGCGGTGCAAAGTGATTTAGCGGCCGATTCTTATGCGACTCACGAGGTGACGAGCGATTCTTATTTGTAATTGATTCCAATGAGGTAGGGGGGTGGGGGGGATGGAATTGAAATTCTTTGGCGGGGTGTGACAGGAATCTCTTTGTTGGGTGATTGAGGATCGCTTGCGGTATGCACCGATTGGTCCAGATGATAATCGAGGAAAAGAGGTGTTCTTTTTTAATTTTTAGGGTTCCGAACCTAAGTAATAAGGGAATCTTTATAAGATAACTTTTTTGTCCGACTGTCTTATTTCGAACCTCTTAAGGTGACAGGTAAGGCACACTAGCGATACCAATCGATTTTAATTTTTAGCTACTAAACCGGATCTATTTTAAACAATTTCGGGTTTACAATCTCTCGGCAAACACCTATACTATTTATTTAATCATCATCATCAGCAACCCACTATTTATTTAATACTTAAAGTTAACTGTTTGGTCTGCTTTTGCATTCGAATTTTTGATTACCGCCAAAAGTGGCCGCTTTTGGCCAAATCAATTTTTCGCGTACAAAAACGGTCCCAACATTTGTGCATGGTTATTTGATAAATAGTATAAGTGTTTGCCGAGAGATTGTACCCCGAAATAGTTTAAAATAGATCCGGTTTAGTAGTTAAATCGCTAGTGTGCCCTACCCGTCACCTCAAGGGAATCAAAACCCACAGGGAAGGTTACGCATTCACGACATTCATATCAAAATCATCTCTTTTTTTATGTGGCAGACGAGTAGCCGGATCACCTGATGGTGAGCGATTGCCGCTGCCCTTGGACATTCGCGACGCCTAGTTATTTTTTTCAAATACTGTCCTAATTAAGCTTTGCCCTGCAGTGGAACAATATATAGGCTGATACTTCACTTATTAATCATAACAATAAAGCAAAAGAAACAACTGCAACATATTCTACATACAACGTACCTTATAGTGCTCCACACAAGGCTTCCAGAGGAGTACCTTCGGCCTATGCTGAGTGCAAACTTATTTAGTGACTCAGTTTTAGCCTTCATTTCTTTTCTTGTACCAAACTTTAGTAGTATTTATTTTATTTTTATAGGTATAATATTTTTTTGTTATTTTATTTCTTTCACGAAATAAATATATATTTTTTCTTTCTTACTTTTACTGTCTTAATTGAAATACAATCAGTAAAAATAACTATGGAATCAGCTACCAACAATTGTTTCCAAACAGACACGACCCGGTGATCTTCAAGAAAAGGGCTTAATCCTTTCTTAAGGTGACGGGTAGGGCGACACCACTCGATTTTAATTTTTAGCTACTAAACCGAATCTATTTTAAACCATTTCGGTTACAACCTCTCGGCAAACACTTATGCTATTTATTAAATAATCATGCACAAATGTTGGGTAAGTTTTTGTACGTGAAAAATTGATTCACGCCAAAAGTGGCCGCTTTTGGCGTGAATCAATTAAAGAGTTAATATAGATTTTTTATTAATATTGTGATCATAAACGCCTAGAACGCCCTGTTAGTCTAGTGGTTTAAGTACCGGGCTGTGATCTCCGTGTATGTGGACTGACAGCACTTTGTATTGACTACTTAGTTCAAATGAATGGCACCAGTTGGCAACACCGTGGATGCGCACGTTGCCTATAGGTAACGTTTCGAGGAATTATTTCGACTGATTCCTACCGCTTCATTCCAGCAGTATTACCCTCACCATTTATTATTATTTATGGTATTTTGGTCATGTCGCACGAAGGGACAAGGCGGACCAACGATCGGGTGAAGGTCGTCGGAATCCCTGCAGGTGGCACAGGACCAATCTGTGTGGAGATCATTGGTAGAGGACTATGTTCAACATAACGCTCTGATGGTCTAGTGGTTTAAGTACCGGGCCGTAATATCGGGGTCCTTGGTTCGATTCCCAGGTCGAGCGAAAAGTATGTTTCGAATTTTTCAGACATAGCTCGGGTTTGTCACCAATCCGCATTTGGCAAGCGTGGTGATTAAGCATAATCCCATCATAGTAGCGATACCTTGATTTCTATGATGGAGGCCTTTGCCCTGCAGTGGGACAGTAAAGGGCGGTCTAACAAAATGTAATTGTGATCGTAACTCGTAAATTACAGCAGATATGTCAATTTCGACACAATTAGAAGGTTGCCCCTTTGGAAATTACCTATCTAGGTCACCCTCCCTTCATATCACTTTAAAATCCGTATTTTTTTAAATAACTTTTTATAATGTCACAAGTGCGCTGCCAACCTTTAAAGGTAAGGGAAAGGGGGGTTCCCTTTCCCCAGGATCGAGCCTCCGGTACGCGGTACCCTCACTCACGCAGCGAAACACAGCACAATGCTGCTTCACACCGGTTTTCTGTGAGGCCGTGGTATCACTCCGGTCAAGCCAGCCCATTCATGCCGAAGCGGCCCATTCTCCCGCGGTCACACTTTTTTATTTAATCTATTTTCACTATTTTCACTCTGATGGGACCTAAAATCCGTGTATGATGTGCGTCTGTGTGCGTGCGTTATTTCGACAGTTTGTTCGTAGTGTCCATATCGCTTTAGCGTTAAAGCGTAGGTATGTTAAAACATTGCTTATATCTACTGTGCATTAAAATGCAAAGCGAGACTACATTACATAATTACACTCACATAACACTGCTGGACATAGGCCTCCCCCAATGTTCTCCACACAGATCGGTCCTGTGCCGCCAGCATCCAATGGATTCCCGCGATCTTCACCAGATCGTCGGTCCACCTTGTGGGGGGCCTGCCACGGCTGCGACTTCCTGTACGTGGCCTTCACTCGACGACCTTTCCGCCCCAACGGCCGTCTGTTCTCCTCGCTATGTGCTCTGCCCATTGCTACTTGAGGCATGCAATCCTTCGGGCTTTGTCTGTTACCTTAGTTCTCCTGCGGATCTCATCATTTCTGATACGATCACGCAGGGAGACCCCGAGCATAGCCCTCTCCATTGCTCTATGGGTGACTTTGAGCCTCCTTAATCGGCACATTGTAAGCGGCCACGTTTCGGTTCCGTATGTCATCACTGGCAACACACACGCATTGAAGACGCCGAAAATATGCTGCGTAGCTTCCCGAATGCTGCCCAGCCGAGTTGGATTCGTCGATAGACCCTCTTTCTGGAAGTTGGACTTACCAAGCTGGACTTTTTGTCCGAGGTAGATGTACTCGTCTACAACTTCACCAGTGTCGAGCTTCCAATTTTTACAAGAGTGGGTACGACATGGGAATTCGACATGATTTTCGTCTTGTCCATGTTCATTTTTGGACCTTGTTGGGAGACTCTACTGAGGTCGTCAAGCATTGTGCCTAAGTCTTCCAAGGTCTCAGCCATGACTACGATATCATCTGCGAATCGAAGGTGCATCATGTACTCGCCATTTATATTGATGCCAAGCCCATCCCAGTCCAGAAGTTTAAACACGTCCTCCTACAGAGTGGTAAACAAACTCACAATATGCTACGCTAAAACTATTCAAAATCTGCGTCACAAACAAATTCATTACCATTCAGTTTAAAACTGGAAACTGACTAAAAGGCAGGTAATTGAATAATGTGAACAAATCTCGCCCCAAACCCGTCGTGAAAGCTAAGGGCCTTCAACGAAACAGGTTGCTTATAACGAAGCCGTCACGTCACGAACGAGAATACACCTGTCGCATCCAAATAAATGAAATAAATATTTCACAACCTCACAAACATTGATCTGACTCCAAGTTTTTTTTGTTTTTATAGAAAGGCCAATCAGGATGACCTCACTCCGCCGGATAGTAAGCGGCCGTGAAATCCAAATATGAGGTTGACAGGCACAAAAGAACTAAAAATGTACCCATTGAGTCTACCATCCTCACCCTGATGGCCTGCTGAGATGCCGCTTCACGCCCCGCCTATAAGACCCCGGATTGTATGAAGGAGGAAACACATGAGCTGGTAGGGCATTCCATGTTCCATGACTGACCGGATGGCGCAATTGGTAGTGACCCTGCCTCTTACGCCAAAGGTCGTGGGTTCGATCCCCACACTGGACAAACATTCGTGCGATGAACACTTGTGTTTGTTCGGTGTCTGGGTGTAATATATGTATTTAAGTATATATTTGTGTTCCTCTGTTGTCTGATATCTGTAACATAAGTGCTTAAGCTACTTAGTACGGAATCAGGTCAACGTATGAGATGTTGTGAGAATTATAAAAAAATAAAAAAATGTCTTGATGGCTCGGGGCAGGAACGAGGAGCCAAACCTCTTGGTGCGCGCCGCCATTGTCTGGATGGTATGCGGACGGCAACGCTGTTCAGCACGTGTTGTTCGGAAGTGGAAAGGGGAGGATGGCATTCCCCATCATATAGCCGGTAGAGAAACACTTAGACTCGCAATGTCTCTACGTAGCTGAAGAGGTTTTAGGGACTTAGTCACCTCATAATCTCCAACAATACGGATAGCACGTCGCTGCAACCTATCGAGAGCCTCCAGCAAGTACTTAGCAGAATCATCCCAGAGATGGGAGCAATATTACACACGGGCGAATCTGTGCCTTGTACAAGAGACAAAGCTGCGCCGGAGTAAAATATCGTCTCACTCTGTTCAGAATCCTAAGTTTACGGGAAGCAGTTCTTATTACGCTCTCGATATAGTCCCGTTGATTTAGGTTGCTACGAACATCGATGCCAAGGATGCTGAGACTATCCTGTATTGGTAAGGGGGTGCTCTGAAAAGTGGGATGGGATAGGGAAGGCACCTGTGTTACGGATATCAGAATCAACAGGTGGGATTACAAATATATACACATTATACTGTTCTTTTGTAAATACATACTTACAAGCAGACATGTTTATGCACAAAATTGTCTGTACTGTGCGGGGATTGAACCCGCAACCCTCGGACCAAAGACAGCGTTCACTACCACTGTTCCAAACGGGTCGTCTTATTAGACACAAAGAGTGTGAAAGGGATAGGAACTCTGATTTGGTCGTAAAGTCCAGTTTGTTTTAGGACCTAAGAATTCGCTACCGGCTCTTTATTTCTCTCTCTTTCTCAGGCGCTGGTCGTATTTTTTGTTTGGTTAGATTAGGGATTTCGTCGTAGGCCCTCTTCGTTAATTGTTCACAGTCTAGTGCGCTGGCAAGTAGGCGTTACTTGAGCCTGAAGCTAATTCCTCTTCTTGTCGTGTAGGCTAATAACAGCCACGTACAAGGACTCCAATAGTATTGAATGGAGTACGCACTTGGCATGTGTTTTTTCATTTACAGTAGATATATAGTTTTTTGGAAGAAATGTGAACACGAGGGTTATTTCACTAAGTGCTTTTTTCCTTACTATAGGAAAAATGGTTCTGCGGTTTTCGTTAGAAGGAGCTTGTAAAAAGCAGATGTACCTTTAAAAAGCAACCAAGCTGATGGTTTGGCGGTGCTTCAGGTAGATGTCACAATTATTTTTTACATCGCGCTATTAAAGCTTAAATTAGTATGGGAAATAAACCAGAGATCAAGAAGGTATTGGGATTTTTTATTGTGATTTTAGTTAATAGTCTCCCTGACTGATTCTCGAAGGTGATCGTACTACATAGCTGTTGAGTAGTGGTCGTTTTCCTCTAGATAGCGCTAGCGCTGGCTTGCCGACTGATGCTCATATCTCAGTATACATATTTAAGTTACTCTATGGGGAACACCGGCCAAGTGCGAGTTTCACTATTTTTAATTTTAAGGAAAAAGTCATTGCTGTGTTTCGTCGAGTGAGTGGAGTAACCGAGAAGGGGAGTTAAAAGATTGACAGCGTATTGCGACTCCAGTAGTGTTTCGGTTGTCCATTAGCAATGTTTATCGCAGACCATCAGGTAATAGTCCCTCTATTTTTCTGCTGACTACCTTATAAAATAACTATTTATTTTACTAACAAACGACGCCTCATTATAACAATACACAAAAACCCTAAAAAACCAACGCAAAAGAATAAAAAAATAAACAACCAGACAGACCTTAAGGATAACAATAAATTTTCATAGAGAGTGATGCCATTACTGTAGCATGCTTCATATCCATATTTCTCCGAAATTTACATCAGAATATACATATACATATATGCACCTTATAGTTTTTTTTATAGAATAGGCTATACTCGTAAATTTTAAGACTCCGATGTCAATTCCGGAGGAATATGGGTTTGAAGACTGACATGGTAATGACATCAACTTATGAGAATGACCCTTCAAGACTTATAATCATCAGCATCGTCATCATTAGCTTGTATTATGATCCCACTGGAGGGTAGAGGCCTCTTCCTGTGTTCGCTACTCGCAACGGTCCTTTTTTTCTCAGGGGAAACCACCCAACTCTAACCCTAACCAAAACCTCTGGGGTGTCCATCTCCGCGCAATAGCGGTTGGAAACCCCACAGCAAGGTCTAGACCGCACCGCTGATTGAGTTCGCCGCTTCACCCCTACCTGGTGCAATGCAGCCCTTCATTGCTGTATGACCTATCAGGATACCCGGTAGCATCGTCCCCCGAGGAGTCGTATCTGAGCAAGACACGTCCCAGTAGTGGGTACGCTCACGTACTCCGAAGGCCCGTTTAGTCGCATCTTACGACAGGGACGAAAACACCTAAGCAGTAGTATTCTCAAACGCCCCCACGTCTAACCTCGTCTAAAAAGCGCACGTTTTTATCAACTGAAGTACAGCTGTACCACGTTTTTAAGTTACATCAGCAAAATTCGTATACGCAGAAGAGCAAGCTAAATCCGATTGACTACGATTGCGAAAGCAGTTGAAATGCAGATTTTATGGCGTTACGTTAAGATCAAAAAAAATCCAGAGAGGAATGCTATCCTCTCTCTTAACCGCACTCGCACCGAACATGGTGCTGACGCATCAACCAACAAGAAATTGTAATTTTTGCCGCGCGTAATTGGAGCGTTATGATTGGATAAGATTTTGCCGCAGATTCCGATTTCGGAAATAAGACTTCTGCGTAGGATACATTGGTGTAACTTATAAAATTGGTAAAACTGTTACACAATCGTAAATGCAATATTCTAGATCGAAATGCATTCGCAAAACTGTCTGTATCCATAAAATCTTATCAAAACCAGCTGGCTACATCTTCGAAGCTCATTATCAACAAACAAAGCTGGTTGCGATAGGATCGCCGATGCGATGCGGGACCCCGGGCGCTCCGGACCTGACCTTCGACCCCCGATCGAGATAAAGTTACGTCTTCATTTACTGTAGATGAGCGTGGGTTCATTATTTTTAACCGACTTCAAAAAAGGAGGAGGTTCTAATCTTCGGCTGTATGAATGTTTTTTTTAATTATGAATGTTCACCGATTTCTCCGCCAATTATAAGCCGATTTGCAGAGTTGAAAAGAACACACTCCCAAGTTGGTCCCATTGGTCACCATGTCAGGATCAGATCCCAGAGAAATCGAGGGTAGCCCTCATATTTTAAAGGCATACGTAAACTCCTCAATGGGAAGGAGTTAAAGGGTAACTCTTTCAATACTCTAATCATAATTTGTTTGTTAGTTATTTGGCGAGAGTGCTGCCAAAAAATGAGACACTAAAAAGCATGAAAATATAATGTCTACGAACAAAAACCACCTTCAAAAACCACGAACCAAAAAGTGTAAAATAGTATTTTTAACACTTCATACACTTTTATAACAGTACACTCAAAAAAAGATGTTACTGAAGTCGGTGCCTAATCCCTGTTAAATAATTGATTCTATTACAAGATTAGTACCTATCTAGTTAGTATTGGGCGCCGACTTCGGAAACATTTAATTTATAATTTGACATAATTTATAATTTAATTTAATATTTCATTTATAATTCAATACTTCATTTGTTTATTATTGTGTTAATTAACTCTTGAGCTTTTAGGCATACATCATTTTGGACTACAATCTCGTTATGTACAATTTCAAGCTACTAAAATAAGTCACCTTAGTGATGACCACTGTCAAGAGTATATGTGCTATTTTAGCCGTGGGATATCAACCCGTTGATACGAATGAACCCGCTCGATCGGAGTAATACCGATGGCTTCAGAAAATTCAATAGATTTATTCAGAGACAACAATTACACGCCCCGTTAGTATAGTGGTTCTAGTACCGGACCGTGATCTCGGGGTCCTGGGTTTTCGATCCCCGGGTCGAGCAAAGGTATGTATCAAATTTTTCGAACATAGCTCGGTTTTGTGATCACCAATCCGCATTAGGCAAGCGTGGTGATTAAGCTAATACCATTATAGTAGCGATGATTTGATTTCTATGATGGATTCCTTTGCCCTACAGTGGGACAGTATATAGGCTGATACTACTTATACTAACAATTACACATCTTATCAAAATTGGTATACCTACAGTAAAACTTACTTAAACTTTTTTTTATGATATAGGTGGTAGACGAGCCGACGGATGACCTGATGGTAAGCGATTACCGCCGCCCATGGACACCGTGCAACACCAGTAGTGTCACAAGGCTTCCGTTCGGGGCCGTGCCCGTCACCACGACCCCCCACTATGGATGATGAGAGGGTGCCCAGGGGTTTTAGTCTATCCCCCGCCGTCTTGCGAGGGGAGTCCGACATAACCCGTCCGCCTCAGGCTGCGGTATGCGTAACGCATTTCCCCTGGGTGAACAAAAAAAAAGATGATGTTGATATAATTATCAATATAATAACAGACTTAAAACTCTTCCACCAACATTCTCTTAAAGAATGGAACCGTTAATATCCTTATTTCAAGAGCCTGAAGGTTTTTCATTAATTACCGCCCTTTATGAAACAATATGGCGCAAGAGCTTGCTTCAATTGAACACTCGACGAGGAGAGGAAAATTAATATCGGTGTTGCCAGTTTGGTGTTATCTTAGGTTTAATAATTTTGGCGCTGTGGCTTCTTTGCAGCTTGTGCAGCGGGTAATGGAATCAATAGTTGATGGAATATTGGTAGCAACATAATATAATAAATTATTTCACGCTGTAAGTATCTAGTTAGTAGCCAGAATTTGAGTTTTAATGTTAATTGTGTTCAGTTTGGTTTAGAAGAATATTTGCAGACTTCGCTAGGTAGGTAAAACTAAGAATGCAGCATCATTTTATTACTATGAGACTTGACTTAAAGTTTAAAGGTACTGAGAAGATGTCCAAGGTTTTGTGCACAAATTCCGCTTTTTATTGATTTAATGATAAAATTGTATTAAATCGAGTAATAAATATTGAAAAACAGCATTAAACATTCAACCTTTAAATCTACATATCATATTGAATCTTACTTATTAAAAATAGGAAAAAATACTTATACCTTACTTCAAAACTGAAACCTAAAACATTTTTTAGGCCTGTACTTACAATATAGATATAATTTTAATACCTTGATACCGCATAATAAAATGATAAACAACAAACCTAAACTTTAACATGTAAGAAATCTCAAAGAATACTTATATAAGTTCAGATAGCCTCTCACACGCGTCATAGAGCGCAAGGAAGGAAAGAAAGAAAAAATAATCTAACAGAGAAACACTTTCGTACGGATAAAGGAAACGTTAAAGTAGAAAAGAAAGTTTGAACAATTCGAACAGTGCAGGGCCCAAGGTATCTCCCTGTGAAACTACTTTTGATTCGGCCCCTCTTTTGTCTAAGTTACTATTTGAACACAGAGTGAATGCCATTGTATCCATACACGTATATCTGTGTAAGAAAATGTATTACATTGGAGCTATTAGAAATTGGAAAACAATTACTACGTCAAGCATTGTGGACATTTAAGAAGCATTCAGTAAAGTGACTCATTACATATTCGCACTCATCTAGTGTTTTAACCGTGGGAAAGTCACCAATCTGACAGTCCGGGAGGAAGGGCAAGCTCACATTGACTCCACTGTTGTTACCTGTGGCCACGAGTGGTGGCAATCGCTTACCATTAGGTCATCCTTGTGCTCGTCTCTTCAATAATTTAATTTCAATCATTCGGACAATTAAGATTAAAAATGATCAATTTAAAAGCAAGTGTTTGTGCTTTCTTTTTGTTTTAAATAATTTGAAATAAATTGTACAATTAGGTTTCTGTAATGCCCAGTTTGTTTAAGTTGTGTTTTTTGTGCAATAAAGTATATCTATCTATCTATCATTAGATACGTGATACCTAATAAATAATATTTGGCTTCAAATCACCTTATTATAAATCGCAATCTAAAGTAATTACCGTACTAAAGCTCATGTCATCCCGTTCCAATGCGCAATGTTAAAATTGACTGGGACGAGGAAAACTATCCTTAGTTCGCGATTTGTAATAAGAGGGAAAATGCTCTTACTGATTTCTCCTTATAATTCTTATTTTTGGCGGATTTCATTAATTTTACTTCTACACTAAAATTCCAAGTATATACTATACAATATAAACTACGTTGCATTGAATTGATACAGCTTATGAAACGGCTCAAACAACGGCGCTTTCCTATCCTTGCCTTTCTGTTGTATTTTCTTTCTTGCGCCACTTCCTATACTAACAAGTTTTGATCCTTCAAAGGAGATAGTGTCGAAAGAATCTGCAGATAATCTATTAAAGAGTAGATTAAAATTGTTTTGTGTTAAAAAGGTCGGTTTGGTTTTAGGAATGTCTAGACTCTCACTTACGCGTATTAAGGGGAATTGATTTTGCGGCCGAACCCCGACGGCTGTGTGAAGCAATTTATTTCTTTTGAACGTTTGAGAAATGCGTTTTTTTCTCTTTTCAGAATGTACGACGCTCGAAGTAATTAAAAGGCTTTTCGGTCTTGTAAAATAAGCACACGTTATTTATTTGGAAAACGAATTGCGTTGCTGTCAACCAGGTGATGGAATACGTTTTCTTTTTCGGAGAGTTGGTTACCCTCACCAATTGCTTTCCAAATTAGGATTTTTGAATAAGTGCTGTGTACAAGCCAATGCACATGAATAAAAATTGATTGATTGAATTCAGTTATGTATGTACATATGTTACAATGCATTTATTTGTAGAATTAACTTGAGTAATAACTGTTATAAATAGATTGCCAATTTTCAAATCCTTCAAAAGAAAACTAAGTACTTTCACAATTACCAACCAACCTGTGACAAGTGAAACGTTTGCAAAGCACCAAGGTAAGAATTCTAGAACTTCAAACATTCAAAACCTTAGAGATGAAACTGTGCGTAAAAATCAGAAGGCTCTGTAGGAGTCGCGACCCGGCTCCCATTTAGAGTAGTTGAGTTTCGCGGATTTGAATTCCTTTGCAAGGTAAGTTGGTTGTTAGACAAACGGCAATACGGCAGACGATGCTGGAAAGCGCATACCTAATGCTCAGCAGACAGAAATACAGATCTTTTGCGAATTTTGGGAGTAGCAAATGTAAAAAGATACTTTTTCTCAAACACGCACGCAAATTTGAATATTATTTTGAAAACCTTCTTTGAGATATATCGATATTGCTGTCAGGCCAACAAAGTTGCCTGAAAATCTTTAGATGGTTGTTTTGTGGGCCAGAAATAACAAGAAGTTACTTAAAAAAAACAAATAAAGGCTTGGCTTTTTGTTTATGACAAAGGTGGCAGACGAGCAGACGGATCACCTGATGGTAAGCGATTGCCGCCGCGGAGTGGAGTCACTGCCACCACCTTTAAACTAGGTAGCGGGACACAATGTAGTTGTCAATTTTTAAGTTTATTTCATTATTATTACCTGTAATAATTACAATACTATCGGTAGTCTGAATGATTTCTGAGGTTAACTATCGATAGTTACGCAACACTACTGTTAATTAATGGTATTAAAGTAGAGGTTGTCTTAGCTGAAATAGCGCGCCCCACTACTTAAGATACTTGGCCCAGAAGATGTTTTTTGTATGTGTCCTGACGGTACTTTTGAAACCGTATGATGCGTGCTCCTACGTTTGAGTAGGTATAACTGGCAACTGAATCTAAATAAAGAAGATACTGATTGCACACAACTGAACAACTAGATTATACATTTTATTGAGAGGTAAAGCCTACAGATAACGTCAACGCTTATAGGTCACCCGAAAATACGAAACGCTTGCACGATGCAATAATCGACACCTAGCGCCATCTATAGGTATAAAAAGGAACTAACGTTTCGAAACGAAACGAGGGCAGGTCACTAGTAATACTATAAATTGCAAATGCCACATCAAAAATTTTCTTGTGTGCGTAAATGCAGAGGCGGGGCGCATCATTTCAGCTTAGACGATCTCTACGAGTCTCTACAAGGATTCAACACTACATAACCTAAAAAACCTCCCATCCATTTTGAACGTTCAAAGCTCTCAAGTCTCAGCTCATTAAGTTGCAACAATAGGAAGTTCGCAAAACTCCGAAAAGTCATTTAGGACTGCATCATGAAAATTGGAAACTTCAACTATCTCGGATTCGGATGGATCCACCCTTTGTGAAGCAGAACAGTATAACAAAAGCTGACGCGCTATTGACCCTTATGGTCCTTGAAATAAGAGCCATAAACTGTGTCACGCATTTGACACTGACTGTACATCGTGAAGCTTTGGGAAAGATGTTCGCTTATTAGGGGGACTGCAATAGTAGTCAAATTTCAAATATTCCTCTTTTTGAATTATTTGTGGATAATATTTAGTCATCGTTATCGTCAGCCCATTTAAGTCCCCACTGCTGGGGCACGGGCCTCCCTCAATCAAAAGAGGGGTAATTGCCATACTCACCACGCTTGGCAGACGGGTTGGCGAGGGTTTTGATATAAATGCAGAGTTTTCCTTCTCTGGGTGCTGATGATCATGCCAGCAGCTTTACTTTAGTCGCCTTTTACGACACCTCGGTAAGAGTGAGGGTGGCCTATTCTACTCTGCCGGGGACCACATGGCGTAAGATTTAGTATCATGACTTTAATATTTTTCCCGTGTAAAGAAATTTTAGGTCCATTGTCATCATTCGACTAGACCGTGGCGCTTGAGTAATCTAACATATCTTTGTATCCAGATAATTGCACCTATACCCAATAGTTGTGATCGTATTAGAAATTATGACAACCGCAGGATAAATTAGGTCATATATAATTGCAAGCCTCAAATGACAGTGGACATCGCACTTTGTGAGGAGAACAGACAGGCTGTTGGAGCAAGAAGGACCTAAAGTGAAGGCCTCGTTCAGCAAGTCACAGCCGTTGAACCATTGGACGTCCGCAGAGCGGACCAACGACCTGGCCCCTATTTCACCACGGGTACAATTGTCAAGCTTTTGTAGGGAAACCCGCGAGCTAGCCTTTAGTCTATGCGTATGTGCAGCATGCAACACTACTTTTTAACCGACTTTTTTTTACAATATGGCTCTACCCAAAGATATCTTGCCAATGTCAAATAACTTATTGAGAATAAGTAAGTAGTCAACAGTCTAAGTCCGTCAAAGTCCAATAAAACGCCGGTATTTCACGTTTTATCGACCTACAGATTCTGCCGATACCATTCTAAACATAATCGCGGGTGTCAAGACTCTATTGGGCTGCATAGGTCAAGCAAGTTGTCCGTGACAACTGACCCGACATACAATAGCAGTGTTAAAAACGATACAATTCTTATTATTAGGTAGGATAACTTCGTGGACGCTTCACTACAGAAATAAACACCAAATTTGTTCACTAAAAACTAATAGAAATTAATTTAAAACCTTTGAATTGCGTCAGCCCACGCAGAGTGTTTTAATCCTACCGAACAGCTTCAATCTCATGACAAGATTTCTTTTATGAACTGTAGGCTAACGCTTGACCATTATCTTACCTGATGGAAAGTGACGATGAGGTCTAGGATGTAACACATTTGCCTAGAGATTGCCTGTTCACTCTTGCCTTAAAGATAGTATCTTATTTTATTTTATCTTAGAAGGTAATTATTACCTTCAATTCTACAAATAGATCGACAAAAAATTATAATTATTGTTTCACAACATTATTGTCTACCATACAATTGTAATAGTGCCATTGTCTCAAATGATGGTGATGAATTACACCTAAGGAATTCTCTTGTAAGCTACCAACAGTACAGCACGCGTGACGAAGTATTAGGCGGGAGTAATAAGATTTAGCGCCTTTGACACGATAAAAAGAAGGAACATTCTTATAAAACTAGGAGAGAAGTCTATAATTTTAATTAAATTGGTAATCGCGTGTTCACCAAATACGTTACAAAGAATCATATCAGCCGATCTCTCCCGATCGAATATACGTTAATTAATTTTGATTTCTCATTGCTCCCCCAAACTATAGTATACAGATTAACGGTGGCTCGACTTATGTATTATAGGACAAAGCTATTCAAATTTCTGGAGGATGATGGGAAGCCTGCACATAATTCCCCTTCTCAACGCACTCTCATTCTTCAAAAATTTTATAAATAAATAAATATTTCACAACATCACATACCTACATTAATCTGACTTCGAGATAGGTAGCTCAAGCAACCTAACCTGTGTTACGGATATCAGAATCAACAGTGGGATTATAAATACATATAATTAAATAAAAATACTCTTCTTTTGTAAATACATACTTATAATACTTAGAAAGCACTCAGACCAATACAAACAAATATGTTTCTGCACACAAATGTTTGTACTGATCGAACCCGCAACCCTTGTATCAGAGGCAGCGTTCACTACCACTGTTTCAATCGGGTCTTCAGTATGGCCAGGTCGACCACTCGGCTGAGCTCTGCTTCGTTAGTGCGTCGCACTTTAAAGCGACGGCTGCGCTTGGGGTCCCGGGCTCGATCCCCGGGTCGAGCCAAAATTTGTACCTGAGATTTTCTGTTAAGAAATTCACAGTGTCAGCCAGGAGTCTGGAAGTTGACGGTCTTGTACCAACGTGCCTCGGAAAGCACATTAACCGTAGGTCCTGCGCCCGGTCTCTCTCCGATTGTGTCATACCGGTGTCCCATCGGAATATGAGGGCAAAGGAGTAGATAGTTCACTTGTTTTTGCGCACAAGTATATCCTGCGTAAGTGGCTTATCATTGGGATTGGGCTGGCATAGCCGAAATCGGTTGGAGGATATTATTAGTCCAAAAATGCTTGATTTGACGTGAACTCCACCGGCAAGATCGCCGAGTGGTTTTTATGCCATGATATTGGGAGCTTTTACACTGTGGCTCTACCTTCCAAAGACCAATCTGTTTCTAAATCTCTCCCTATTACTTGGGTGAGCCTTGTACAATACAATTAATTAAGATATATATCGTATTGTGGCGGGATTTATAAAGGTCAATTTTATCTCATCGTGTGTCTTATTGACTTGGAATAATCTGATGATTAC
The DNA here is from genome assembly GCA_019059595.1 of Marasmia exigua. Taxonomy (NCBI): domain Eukaryota; kingdom Metazoa; phylum Arthropoda; class Insecta; order Lepidoptera; family Crambidae; genus Marasmia; species Marasmia exigua. Next base: position 3,917,746 of record CM032465.1, on the reverse strand, counting down.
AGGTCTATAGACTTTTGTAAGATTAGAACTGGGCTGATGGAAACTGATGGGTATACTGTGGTCTTTTTAAAATAATTGAGGAAGAATAATAGACCGTTCATTGGGCATTGGGGAAAATAAAATAACTGAGCCAATTTAATTCAAAGGTATGTGCCCTGTATCTTTATAGGATTATTTCGGAATCTGATCATTGACTTCCCTGTGCCAGGAGCCAACGCTCTGCATAACTGATTAGTGTATAATGATAATGAATTAATACATCAATAATAACAATAAATTATTTAGACAATTATTATTACTATTATTTTTAAACATTTTTTAATTATTAATTTATACCATTTTCAAAAAAAAAAGAATTATGTATAAGTATTAAATTAAATAAATATTTGGCAACATCACAATTGATCTGACTCCGAGATAGCTAGCTCAAGCACCTATGTCACGTATATCAGAACCAACAGCGGAATTAAAAATATAAATACAACAATATGTATGTTTTTGATCAATTGTAGAATTTAATTTTGATAGTAAGTAATTTTCTAATTTTTTATGTATAAAATTTAAACTTGTGTGCGTGTTGGAATAATTTACTGTAAGCTACAAGTAGACTGTTAATAGATAGATAGATAGATAGATACTCTTTACTGCACAACATACAAAACTTAAAAGCTAGGTATACAGAGATACAAGTGTACAATTTAGGCGGTCTTATCGCTGGGAGCGATCTCTACCAGACAACCTTCCCAACCTTTTTAATAAAAAAAATGTATACATATTAATTCTTTTCTTTTGTAAATACATACTTATAAGTACATAGAAAACACCCAGACCATACAAACAAGTTCATGCACACAAATGTTTGTACTGTGCGAGGATCGAACCCGCAACCCTTCCAATAGAGGCGGCGTTCACTACCCCTGATCCAAACGGGTCGTCTTTCAATGATATAAAATTAAAATTTTAGCTTCAATTTAGGTGGAATGAGTGATCAGAAAGGACGCTGCCGTGTTGCCGGTCTTTTAAATAAGAGCACGTTCTTCTCTTGAAGGTCCCTAAGTCGTAACCGTCATGAATCACGGCTACAGGCCAACCAAAACAAGCCTGAAGAAGCATCTTGCGGGCCAGCATGGCAGTCCCAACGGAGGTGATGTCTTTTGGCAGACGAGCTTGCGGCCCGTCTGATGGTAAATGGTATCCGCCGCTCATAGACATCAACAATGCCGGAGCACAGTCATGCCGCTGCCTACCGTGAAAGAAGAACTCTTTCAAACCTCGTTTAAAAAAGGACATGTCATAGCGATCAGGGAACACCGCGGCTGGAAGCTCATTCCAGAGTTTGCACGAGCGTGGAAAAAGGAGCACTGGAAACGAAGCATTCTGGAAGTGATTGGTTCCAGGTAGTATTGGTGAAGTTTGCCGCGGCGTCTAGTCTTGCGATTGTAGAATGGTGACCCTGGTATGATATTAAACAGCTCCACAGAGCACTCTCCATGGAAGAGCCTATAGAAGAGGCAAAGAGAGCCAACATCTCTTCGCCTGACATCACTTCTGTTGTAATTGCAACGTGGGCCTCTCGCTTACCATCAAGCTGAGGAGAGTCAATATATACTATGTCACTATAAAAAAACCATTCCACAAACCTGAGGAATCTTTTTTAATGAACTATGACCCAACGCTTGATCACAATCTCGCCTGATGGAAAGTGACGATGAGGTCTAGAATGTAACGCAGTCGCCTAGAAGATGCCCGTTCACTCTTGGCTTAAACATGCCCAGATTGTTGTGGTCCGGAAAAACCGACCTTGGCAAGGATTTTTGGCAAGGAGGTCCAATCCTTAGCTTTCCGCATTATGAATGTGGAAGCGAATCGCTTCGTGCGGATAAGGGGTAAGCTAACAACGTATAGATGAAAAACCTCGCCGCGCCTTGTTGTCCGGTGATGGAATAGGCTAAGGGTAACAAATTATACAAAACTTCTGCACATTCCTCTATTTTAGATAGTTCTGTTTTCTTCTTCTTGTCGTGTCGATGACGATTAAGTTAGAAATTTCCGTGGGAAATGCAAAGTACCTACTGAACCTCCATCCATCCAGATGATGAGGATGGAATGATAATAGCTTACGAGTGTAAATAGTTATTAAACAAAAAAGAATATATTGTTAAAACCTACCTATAAACAAAATTTCATCTTTTGAAAAATGTATGTAGGTAGGCTTTAAGTCTGCCAATTGTTTTTTTGTTTCGTGTAATAAAAAGAATATGAAATTCTGTAAATTACTAAGTCTATTATAGAACACGTCGCCTCCAGCTCCTGGTAAGGTGTTGACCGGCACCCGCGCACGCAAGCAGCGACTCCTAACGAATGCGCTGCTTTGTAAGTAGCGGCTATGTTATGCATACAGACAGAAAACCTTCTCAGAATAATAATAAAAAAAATAATTAAAGAAAAAGTAGAAAGCAGGATAGCTTTTATTATTTAAAAAATAAACATCTAATTTATTAAATGAAAATGTAATATTTTATCGAATTTAAGGAAACCAAAATAGAGATAGACAGCACGCTTGTGATTCTACTTGAATTTCGTGTCCTTCCACGGGTGGCGGCTACGCTGACCATCAGGTGATCCGTCATTTCGTTTGCCACATATCATATAAAAATAAAATATCTACTTGAAACTTGTTAATTGAAACAAACAGTATACTACCACACAGCGTTGATGCTAGAGCCAGATACGGGAATCGAACCCGACCCTATTGGCTTGTTCCACGTGAGATCAGCTGATAACCTGATGACGGAATATCTTTATTGGGTGCCAGGAGGAAATATTGATTGCTTTAGGAGTCTCGGAATTATTTAAGAGTTGCCTTGGACTGCATTATTTACCACTAACAGAATATAGTTACACAAACTTCACGCAATAAACACATAAGCCTTGCATTACACAACTTACTTACTCTTCCCACATACCCATAGCAATTTTTTTCTTTCTTTTTTTAATTTTGCTCTTTCATTAAATGTCTTAATTTTATACTAAGAATTATAGGTATACTTTAGGTCCAAGGCCACCAGCATGTATTGTCATACAGTTATAGATGATCACTGTCGACTAAGATAGTTTGTTCCTAGTTTAGCCTGACAAGGAGCCTAAATTGTTACAGTTCTTATAACATTATGATGTATTGTAACCTATGCTGTACCCTATTTTTGAAATAACATATTTGATTTGATTTGATTGATATTTGAAAATTTGCAATATTTTCTTTAATCTGATAGGTGGCAGGCAAACAGACGGATCACCTGACGGTAAGTGATTGTAACAGTGGAGTATTCAGTGCGCTCACATATCAAACACATATATGTGAAATAAGAGCCAAGTTCAATTTTAAAATAAATACCTTAGGTTTTTATTTTATCAACAAAAGAAGAGAGCACTAAATTAGTGCCAAGTTCTTAGGTCAGACCAACTTGGCTAGTTCTCTTAAAGTTAAAGTAAAATATTATTTATTTGCATAGGATTGTATCTTGTAGGTACATGGTAGAAATCTCACCACCCGTAACACCAGTGAAATCACAAGTGCGCTGCCAACCTTTTTAACTCCGCTTTCCAGACCTCCGGCGAACTCACACAGCGCAGTGCTGCTTCACGCCGGTTTTCTGTGAGCCCATTCATGCCGAAGTGGGTTTCTGCCACGGTTGTTTTAGTAGGTACTTAAATAATTCCTATATGAGAATGAGAATTCAATACTGCACATCTCCACTCCTGCCACCCTTCTGGGCGCATCATCCCGGCAATAAGTCCTTATAATCCAGACATGGCTGGATTTATGGAGTCCCTGCCACGCTCCAATGGCAGGGGACGGAATTACCATTCATATGTGTCTTTCTTATTTTTTATTATTTGACTTTTTCAGTGTATTTACGGTAGTTTGGGTTTTGGGGGTCAGTAACTTAAAATAAAAAACGGGAAGAATTTGTTGTATGGGAGCCATACTTACTAAATATTTGTTTTCATCATCATCATCAGCCTATCGCAGTCCTACTGCTGAACGTAGTCATCTCCAATTGTTCGCCACCGTGATCTATCCATGGCGTCTCGCATCCAGCTCTTGCCAGCCATCTTGCGCAGATCGTCCTCTCATCTAGCCAGACGGCGCCCTACATTTGTTTTATTAGATAATAAATAAAACGTCCATTCGCATCTAAAAACATACTGTTTGTTCTACTTCCTGCAGCTGAATTCTTACACTCGCAAGCGATTGTCATTCCATCCTCATCATCTCGATGGATAGCGGGTCTAATACTGTGCGTCTCTCGCGGAACTTTCTACCACGTACCTCCGTTCTGTGGACACGGTTTGGCTGCAGGAGTAGTTCCGGACGGCTACGACTTAGGGACCTTCAAGAGAAGAGCGTAGGTACTCTTTTTTAAAAAGGCCTGCAACGCATTAGCCATATCTCTGATTTCGCGGATGTTCATGGGCGGCATTGATTACTTTCCATCAGGTGACTCGCTTGCAAGTTTGTCCGCCTCTAGTAAAAAAACACTCATGTTGAACTCTGGTAGTAGCCCCATGGTGGTAAAGTCATGGATTTGATCTCCACTCACAAACGTTCGTATGATGAACACTTGTTTTGGTTTATTATTTGGGTGTTAATTTTAACTATCATAATTATTTGTAATTTCTCTGTTGTCTGTAACGGGTGTGTAATGTTTGATATAAGTATTTTTGATCTAACATTCAAATGATATAATTTAATTTAATCTAATCTTGTATAATATAACAAAGCATTTCATATAATAAACGTTTGATATAATATTACATTATCTTATTTGATTAGATATAACAATCAATTCATCTAAAGATCATTTCATATAATGCTTAAATACTATAATTATCATTTAATATAAAATCAAATCATATAAATCTCATATCGTATAACGCCTGCCCCACATCAAGCAGCAAAACCGTCAAACGCTGTTTTGTTTCTGATACCTATTTTCACTTTAATGTTTTATTTCTGCATGTTTTATTATGCATGCAACATCCATGCATGCAGTATGCATTTAGAATGCATACAGCATGCATCAAGCATGCAAGGAGCATGCACATAACATGCAAGCAGCATGCATGCAGCATACAGCATGCACTAGGTTTTCTTGTGCTCCGGCGCTTCGGGAAGGCAGCCCCTCCGCCCTGGCGTAACAAGGTGCAGGCAGGCAGGGCCTGGCTGGGCTGCAGAGGAAGCTGCTCCCTCCGCGCCTCCACCTTCTTGAATAAAACTCTAGAGGTAGGACAGACAAGTACCACGTGGAAGGGGGGTTGGCTGAGTTGGATCCGTCATATAGTAGAAACAGAGACCAAATTTGTATATCAAATGATTATTATATCTATTAAACGTTATACCATTCAAGCATTATATAAAATTAGTTTTATACTACCTGAGTTGTATACGAAATGTTATTATAGCATCTGTATTGTATATCAAACAATAATTATACGAAATAAAATTATAGAAACTGTAATTAGTTCAAGTAAAAATTATATCAAATGAACGTTATATCAGTTAAAATTAGATAATTTGATTTTATAAGAAGTGAAGCGCACCCGTCTGTAACCGACTGCCTCGATCGTGCAGTGGTTAGTGGGTCGCACTTCAAAGGGACGACTACGCAAGAGGTCTCTCGTGCTTCGGAAAGCACGTTAAACTGTTGGTCCTGCGCCAGATTCCTCTCTGGTCGTGTCACAGTAGTGTCCCATCGGAATATGAGAGCAAGGGAATAGTGAGTGCACTTGTGTTTGCGCACACACTTGAGCACTATAATATATCCTGCGTATGTGGCTTGTCGTTGAGATTGACCGCCGTAGTCGAAATCGGTTTTAGGTACCAACAGATACCCCGGCCTCACAGAAAACCGGCGTGCAGCGCATGTGATGTGAATGAAGGTATTGATACCAAATAGATGCTCAATTCGAAGAAACGGGAGGTTAGAGGTTGGCATCGCACTTGTGACTCCACTGGTGTTGCGTATGTTCATTGATGGCGGAAAATGCTAACCATCAGTTAATTCGTTCTCTACTTATTACCTAAATAAAAAGGATTAGGTTCGACGAATCTGTGCCGATACGGAACCTCCACACAAATCAAATAAAACACGCATTCGTTTTGACGCGCCAAGATTTATTAAGGGGGAGGCGTCCCTCTCGGACAATCTAATGCCGAATCTATCGCGGCGCCGACTATAGTCCATAAGACTGTTAAATGAACCGGAAAATTAGGGGTTTGCGGTATTGACCGGTGGACGAGTCAATACAAAGATTGGTTGGTAGCCGAAGATTGTCTATAGATAATACTTTTTTTTTTACATAATGGCTGATAACGAGCAGACGGTTCATCTAATGGTAAGTGATTAACGCCGCCCATGGACATCTGCGACACACGGGGTATCATAGATGCGTTGCCGGCTCTTAAGGGAGGAATAAGCGCTTTTCTTGAAGATCATCAGGTCGTATCTGTTTGGAAACACCATCGTTGGTAGCTGATTTAATAGTTTTACTACGCGCGGTAGGAAGTGGCGTGAGTTGCGCTGGGTGGTGGAATGAAATTCATCCAAGTGATGTGGAATTAAAATAAGTAAAAAAAGAAAATTATTAATAATAAATTGTCTTTATTCAGGTAAATTACACATACATAATGTGGGAGAGCCACGCTTAGGCATTAATGGGCCGGCTCGACCGGAGTGATACCATTGCCTCACAGAAGACCGGCGTGAAGCAGCTCCCGCGCTCTGTTTCGCCGTGTGAGTGAGGTTACCGGAGGCCCATTGGGGGAAGGGGAAAGGTTGGCAGCGCACTTGTGACTCCACTGGTGTTGCCGGTGTCCATGGGTGGCGGAATTGCTTACCATCAGGTGATCCGTCTGCTCGTCTCCCACCTCTCATATAAAAAAAAATTCAAAATTAAACTATTTGATATTACCTATAATAAACAAGATGGACCGATGATGACACGCAGTGTAGTGAAAGTAGTCAACACGTGCTTCTGCGAACATACCCGAGGCGCTGCAGAATCGGGGCAGCCCCATCACTGTGAGAATGTTAATAGGTATACAACATCGCATAAAAGTATGGTCCCAGTAGAGCTAATATCTATACAAATACACAAGTTTTTGTTTCATCAAAAAGACCAAGTATTAATAAAATAATAGAAAATTAAAATTTCGCTGGCGCGCGCTAGTATTGTGACTTCACCGTAAAACTGTTTTTTTTTTTTTAATTATGTATCTCGGGGAATACACGACGTATCGTAATATTATTTTCAGTCATGTTTTTTATTTCCAACCAAGTTGATGGAGATACAGGTGTGTTGCGAAGTACTGGGACGGCGATGACGGCACTTTGTAATCGTGCATTTTATAATCAAATATCTCGAAAACTACTTGACGTATCGTAGTATTTTTTTCAATCATATTGTTTCTTTTTCAACGGAGTTCAAAGAGAGCAAAACAATAAAATTAGTGAACATGCTTCGCCGTGTAGTTATCCCATAGACTGCAAGAAAAGAGCCAGGTACAACAGTATGCCTCAAAGTGCGTGACTCTCTTTGAGCATTTCGCGTACCTACACGCTATCATGTTCGCTCTTACCGACAACGCTCTCGCTCTTGCTCCCGCTCCATATCCATATCTGCATAATTATCAAGGCTGACATTTATCTAACCTTATGACTCAAAACGTCGATGAATGTCAAATTACAAAGAATCGCAAAATAAATAAAAATAATCTCAATCTTTTAACGCAGTAAGTAGGAGCTAATGTCCCGAGCGTTCGGCAATAAATAAGGCTCAGAAGTTTGAGCGGCTGAGCCAATTAATCGCGGAGCCATGATCTGAGCGGCTATTGCGCTCGCCATGTGTGGTGCGAGAAAAAAAAGGAGCGAGGTTTTATTCTAGTTTATACTGGGTAACCTGATCAAAATCATTAAGGTTTGTTTTTTTTTAATTTATGCCACGCAATTTTTCATATGACGTTGTCAAATAGCATAGCTATCTATCGTTCATTATTATGATCGTCCTAAACTCGAATAAGTGTATGGAATGTTTTCAAGTTTTATGGTGTATATAGAAATAAAGGCGTCATTTACGATAACTATTGTCCAGAGTGACCACAACGACCGTTGCTCTTTGGATACTTTCAAACTTAAAAATCATAATCACGTTCACTAGTAGGTATTTGTATTATTCACATTCACGCTAGATTAGGTAATTTCGAGATTTAGGTAGTGTAATGATTAGTTATTTGAATGTTGTCCTGTTTTATTTTATTGCTAAAATTAATTTGTTAATTTAAGTCCTTTTTCTTTTCGTTTCTGTCTAAGATACAGGAAATTCCTAGTTTAGCCAGTAAACCTAAATTTGTTCCCTTAGTTTAAGTAGATTATAAGTATTTTATGTTCTAACGATTTTTCAATAAAATTTTATTTCATCGTAATTGCCATACTCACCACGCTTGGCAGACGGGTTGGCGAGGGTTTTGATATAAATGCAGAGTTTTCCTTCTCTGGGTGCTGATGATCATGCCTGCAGCTTTACCTTAGTCGCCTTTTACGACACCTCGGTAAGAGTGAGGGTGGCCTATTCCGTGTGGTCCCCGGCAGAAATTTTATTTATTTACTTTAAAAATTTTGAGATTTTTGAATGAAACGTGGTGAAACAATTAAATAGGGGTCTTATCATTTTTAATTACCTATAACCATGGCCTATACATATAAAAAATGTGCGCTATCTCCAAGGTTGACAAGGTGGACCGACGATCTGGTGAAGGTCGCGGGAATCCATTGGATGCGGGCCGCGCAGGAGCGATCTGTGTGGAGATCATTGGGGGAGCCATGTGGCTCTATGGGCTATGTCCAGCAGTGGACTTCTATTGGCTGAAATGATGTTGATGATCTCCGAGGTGACCCTGTGTACTAGAAGAAGGTTCCATATGCGTCAAGTAATGGTTCTCCAAAAAAAAAAATTGCCGAGGTATCTACTACCTATATAATTGCCCTCTATTTGATTTCTTTCAAATAACTTCTGAAATTATAATCCTATAGGATGTGCTGACTTACAAATACTGTATTTTTATCTGGTTACTTAGTAGTTTTTCATTGCCTTAAATACTTTTTCTTAGAATACCTTTTTTAATATTTTGTTAGAATATGATTTTTTTTAGGAAATTGCCATATTTTGAAGTCACTAAAATTGCTTAATTTAAAAATTAAACATTATTAGAAACGGCTTAGCATTTTAATTTCTACCATTGCGATGAAATGCTTATATTTCTAGCCCCTGAAATTGACACGTGTATATTAAAATTTGTTGCCAGTTTATTTGCTGCGCAGTTAGCAGACCTACAATACAAAAAATAACAAAACGTTTTTTTGTTCCAGTTTCTGTTTCGAGCGTGTTTATAAGGTAAGTCCTTTCATATTATGACGGTTTTTATTTTCCGATTTTTGTAAATACTCAAAGCATGCACTGGTATATCACTATAGAATTTGCCAGTAAAGGAGATGCCACACTGGCGTATTGCAAGCCAGAGTGGCACACCTCATAACTTCGGCGCGTAGCGAATAAGTCGCAGCCGCGTAGCGAAACCGTTGCATAAGCACAAATATTTTGCCGCGGTGAGGAGACTAAACGCCATATCCATAACACGGATGTTTAATCTATTCTCGGAGTAAGATTAATTTATGCGATATTGTGAAATATTGTTTTATCTTTGCTCTTTGTCTTAACCGTGGTAACGTGATGAATACGCTGCGTGGTTATTCCACTTTGACAACGCATGTAATCTGCCTTTGTTGCTTTTTGTCTGCGGTTCTGCGAAATATTCGCTTAGTGGTTTCTTCGCTTTGAAAACGCTTATAATCCGTATAATATAAACGGCAATAAATTCGAGTGTGGCATCTCTATAAAACTGACGTCATTTCCATCAAACGTGTTCGTTACTCTAAAAGACATAATTCAATCGATGATCAATAAAAACAAATTTAATTTAAACGTTGTTCAAAGGAGTAATATTAGCGAAGCGCTCGAACATTCTGAGTGTTAATTCTATATTCTCCGGGTAATTGTCCCACTCGGCAGGGAGCAAATGTTTACGCTCCTGAGATCCGAGCTAAAGTGAAACGTTTTAATTTTATTGAAATCAGAAGGGCTGGGAGTGCAAGAGCTAAGCGCCATAGTGTAAGAAAACCAGTGACTCGAACCTCGCACAGCTACACATGAGGCTACTAACAATCTGTCAAATTTTCTCAATTTAATATTGATCTTAAACCTTTATTACCCAACTACGGCGAGGCAAAAAGGAGGGTTATGATTTTGACCTGTTTGTATGTATGTATGGTTGTTCATCGAAACTAGTTAAACTAGTTATCATATTTGAACATATGAGGTGTCGTTAGAAGCGTCTTGATTGTCTTCTGGTTATAGGTGGCATGACGTCACGTTAAATTGACTACAGCGCCCTCTAGGGGACTTAGAGTAAGGAACTAAAAAAAAATTACTTGACGGTACCGTGTGGGGTATCAAATGAAAGAGCTTTTTAGCACATTTCAAATATGTAATTTTATTTACATAACTAAAAATATGTTAAATAAAAATAAAGTTTAAAAACTAAAACCCGACTACCAAAAAACCACGCTCTAAAAAGTTCGAAACAAGAAAATTGTCTCTGCTGAAATTATTTTGCCTTATCGCCGTGGTCGTATGTATATATGGTGAAGCGAGAACCAATTGAAAAAAAAGGATTTGTATATTAATACGCCACTTTTAGGAGTGTTAGTCCAGCTCGTCACGCGTCCCATCTTATTCTTGGGTTTACTTCTTGGAAGAAAATCGTTTACTGGCATATATCTCTCCTGGTTTCATTATCAATTTGCAAAGAAAACTACCATCTCATCGAAACGATTTTCGTGTAAATTGTTTCATGAGACAATAGAACTCGCACCATCATAAAGTCATCAGAACTCATGTAGAGCCTAGCTTCTAATTCTACACAACCTTCGTTTACAAGGCTTTTCTTAACTTTATAAAGTAGACCCCTAAGTCCCTATATTTATTATTTGCCTAAGCTAAAAGTTTATTATCAAGTTTAGCCATCGCTTCAAAGTGTGACCCGACGCTGATCAAAATATTCAGTTTCGCTACTACGAATCCGTATACTGTGTAAAGTACCGAGGAGTTTATAAATATGTATAGAGGAGTGAGTGGTTTTAGGCATCAGTCGTAGAATCTAGATCTATATAATGCCTAGGTGTATGAAACTAAATATATAATAGTCAGTACATTTTACTTTGTGATTTTTAGTTCTAAGTTTTTTTACCTTATGAGTGGCACTGGACCGTTTTGTAAGAGGCAAGTATAGGAGGACGCCTATATCCTACTCCCACTGCTACTTACAGGCTTATGATAATGTTATTCTAATAAATTTACTTTTTAAGTTGTTTTGTATTTTCCATTATTTTTAAGTATTAGATAGTGGTAGTTTCTTTTTGTTTCACCTTATCCTTTATTATATCGAGCCAAACTGGTTTCCAATGAAAACCAGTGTCTTGGTTTTACTAAGGGCCAATTTTTTGATTCGTAATTTAATTGAGCTATTGGTTTAAAAAGTAACCACAATGTGATTTTTGAACAATAGTTAGCTGAACCAATCGTTATATTACAAGGAATTACGTCACTTTGACGCTGTCATTTTAACTACTGTCACTTTTACTGGTTAGACAGTTAGCTATAGTTAATTTAACTAAAAGGTAACCATGGATCAAAAAATTCGCCCTAAGCTGGAGACACAGGCTGAGTGGAAACCATTTTGGCCACATAAAATTATTTATTATTATACAATACTCTGTAATTTTGTATCTATTTATTATATAACTTACTGTGAATAATGTACCTACCTGTAATTAATGTATAATGTGTGTCCTAATAAAATATTTTCACTCATTCATTATTTAAGTAGGTACTAAATGTGCCATCAACCCAGTCGGTAACTATACATAGCTGTGGTAATTAAAATACAGACCAGGGGACTAGTCAAGTTCGTCTGATGATGCAGCGGTCATCAATCTAGTTACGAAACGTGAGTCTACTCCTTACCTAAACAAAAAACAGCAAAGACAACAAAAGTAAAAGAATTGTCAACAACGACAATTCACCCTCTGGCTTTGGGACAGTTTGCAAAATAATAAAAAAATTGAGAACAAATAATTTCAATTACAAAAGACAAAGAAAAAGAAAAGGTAGCTCAGTAAATACGAACGTTAACATACCAATCGGGATGCGGTGCGGGAAGCGGGTCATAGGTTCAAATTCGAGCATGTACCTCTGGATTATTTAAATAAATAAAATGTTTATTTCATGAAAGCACTTACAAGTATCGAGTGCGTATTTCTACCGTTTGGTCAGCGGTGGGGGTACCCCCATGGTGAGAAAACCTGCACGTTTTGGGATAGTTTCTCGAAAAAAAGGATTTCCCACAATTGTTAATATATTCTGAACAAGTAACCGTGATCTAGTTGGTCTGGTTACTAAGATTGTAAATTACAAGATTTCCTTCTTTCATGCCCCGGGCTCCGAAGTGGCTTTAGCCATAACTGCGAATTAAGCACTGATTAAATGATATGTGAAAAAAAGTAATAATAAATATTTCACAAAATCACATTATATTGATCTGACTCCGAGATAGGTAGCTCAAGCAACTGTGTTACGGATATCAGAACCAACAGTGGGATTACAAATATATACATATAATACTTTTCTTTTGTAAATACATACTTATAATACACAGAAAACTCCCAGACCAATACAAGCAGACATGGTCATGCACACAAATATTTGTACTGTGCGGGGATCGAATCCGCAACCCTTGGACCAAAGGCAGCCGTCACTACCACTGTTCCATGCACACAAATATTTGTACTGTGCGGGGATCAAATCCGCAACCCTTGGACCAAAGGCAGCCGTCACTACCACTGTTCCAAGCGGGTCGTCACTGTTGAATTACAAATTTATACATTTTATACTTTTCTTTTCTACTTAAATAAATGCTTTTATTAGATAGACAACACCAAGACCAATAAGAACAGACATGTTCATGCACGTAAATGTTTGTACTGTGCGGGAATCGAACCCGCAACACTTGCACCAGAGGCAGCGTTCACTACCTACCATTGATCCAAACGGGTCGTCATAGTATATAGATATAAGGTTTATAATCAAATGAAGAAATTTGACAGTTTTGTATAGCTTGATGTGTGCGCCACTGTACATAGATTCCAGTATTGAATGAGAGAAAAAATTCGTGTTAAGCCTAACAACCATAAAAAACTTGTAGATAATATTTTCAGCAATCATATCAGCAAACAGAGAAATTGCAAAAATATACTTAAATACATATTATTTTAAACCCAGACACTAAAGAAACTCAAGTGTTAATCACACGAATGTTTGTCTAGGGTGGGAATCGATCTACAACTTTTGAGCTTTTTGCGTTAGATTTTGATGCTTAAATAAAAATCGTTTCTCATTTGAAAATAATTTGATGTCTTTTTGTGCTATCCATACATGTAGAATGAACGCACCATGATAATAATGATGTATTGGCTGTGGCCATACGTGCGGCAACGTCAAATTAGGGAGCTTTTCTCAACGGTGACGTTTCTTCTGCCTTTATTGGGTTCCGCAGTGGAATGGTTATCTCTCTCTCTAATTTAAAAGCGTCGCTCTTGTTGGTGAAGTAGTCTACATTCCTCTCTCGATGCAGTCAGCACCAGGGGCGGCTCTAGCCCGGGCGCAATCAATAATCTGACGCCCTCTAGTTCAAAATGTGACATTAAAAAAACAACAACATTCATACAAATTAACCGTCAAAATAAAATAAAAACTTTTTTAGACTTAACCGCTTAGTCAAATCATTCAGATAACGTAAGAATTAAATTTAATAATGCGCAAATGTGATCCGAAAACACGAAACGCTTGCGCGATGCAATCGACACCTAGCGCCATCTACTGGTATAAAGTGGAACTTATGTCACGAAACGAAGTGAGGGCGGGTAACTAGTTATCACCGTAGCAGTCCGAGATATTGATAATTTTAGTTCTACTATACGGAACTCTCGTTCCAGAAAAAATAAAGCACTTACTATTTTCCCCTAAGTCAAAGACAATTGATTTGTGTACAATGCGCTTTGTTAAGGCAACAGGGGCAATCGCTCGGTGCTAAGCCCCGGCTCAGCGGTCCAGGATTCGTTTCTGACTTCGCAAAACACGACTTACCCTCGGGAGAAGTCAAAATTGCGGTTAAGGGACGATTCCCTATGGCATGCATTCTGCACTTTTAATGTCAAAAATTATATAGCATTTACACAAAAAAAAACTTAAAACTCCCCCTTCCCCCGAATTGGGTCTTCGATATCCTCATTGACGCAGCAAAACACAGCACAGTGCAGCTTTGCGACGGTTTTCTATGTGTTCATGGTAACTCTCCGGTCGAGCCGGCCCATTCATGCCGAAGTGTGGCTCACCCACGGTCAAAATTTCAGTATGCTTATATATAGAATAACAAACCTAATAAGTAACTAAGTAAGTAATAATATTTATGAAACTAATAGAATAAGAGAACCAATAACAAAATAATAGAGTGTGTAGCCGAAACATCGAGCAAAATATGTGAGTGCAGTACACAATGTTGTATCTCATACTAAATATCGTGTTAATTAAGACGGGAAGTATCTCGTCTTGATTAATTATAGTTATAATGCAACACGAAAATCTAAAAAACTATGTAGCACACACACACATATCCACAATTTTGAGAAACTAACCGAGACTTGCAGGATTCATCACGATGTTTCACCGCTAAGTTAATGGTAGAAATATGCACATAGATGTTGTACCTAGGCTCCACTCGAGGACTTTGCCGCTCCATCGGCCGCCTGTTCTTATCGCTATGTACCCTGCCCAATGCCACTTGAGACATACAATCCTTTGGGCTATGTCTGTGACCTTAGTTCTCCTGCGGATCTGATAATTTCTGATACGATCACGCAATGAGACTTCGAGCATTGCTCTCTATGTGATTTTGAGCCTCTTTAATCGGCACATTGTAAGCTGCCACGTTTCGGTTCCTTATGTCATCACTGGCAACACAGGCGCATTAAAGACTTTTGTGTTGAGACACTGCGGTAGATGGGCCGAAAAGACGCTGCTTAGCTTCCCGAACGCTGCCCAGACGAGTTCCAAGCGTACCTGTATATAAAATAGAATAAGTTAGTATATGTATACATATTCGTATAAAGCATTTTTTTTATTTGAACTCGTATCAAATCCCTGTTTTCCGTTACACCTTCGACCTATCAATTTAAATTCCACACCCGTCTGTTTGTTGATCCCATTTACAGTAAAAAGCTAAACAAAAATCAAACGGAGGTCCAGTAAACAATCAGCGCGACATGTTACAATCAGGCAAATCAAATATAAATTAACGTTATCGCGTTAGCCGCGTGGGACGGGACGGAACGTGTCCCTGCGACGTGCGCGGCGAGTCAACACTGAATCAGCAACACGTAGATACGTAGTGTCTTAGTAAATACATTTACACATGTTTCGTCAATGTAAAGCGATGGTTAAAAGGCGCCAGTAAATAACGTTTATAGCTGTCGCATTTGCCTCCGGCGTGCGTGGGCGCATAACAGACTGTCGGCAAAGGGCGTGTAAGGACAGACAGCTTTTTTTTTGGTCTCGCAGAGGGAATGCAGGGCTCAAGAGATGAGCCGACTACCTTATGCATACCAAGCCACCGGGGGGCGGCCGGTTTTAGTGGCGGGGGGCTTCTCCTAAAGAGAAGCCAGGCAAAGGCATACCCACTAAACGCCCTGCGGTTCTCCCTCATCGCCCATATTGTGGAATATCAGGGTTATACAGCCGAAGCCTCCCTCCATGATATTCCCCGGGCAGATGTCCGCCTGTACAGCGAACTAGGCGGTTTCTCCCCCGGACGTGCCGGGACAGGGGATAGGGACAGCCGAGAGAACTGAGCCGTCCCTATCGGACAGGAGAGGGAGCCTAAGCAATGCTGGTGCTGGTACCCCCGTACCACGCATCAGCGGGAGGGGGTCTCCGCGGAGAGGGGGGAGACGCGCATCTGCTCGGCGTCTCCTCCCCCTCCTCAGCCTTCGAAGTGCGCTAGCGGGGGGTTCTCGCTCTAGCTCACGCTCCGCCGCCTCCTTCGCTACCATGACGTGCTCGCAGAAGGCAGCGAAGGCCTTCCAGGCCCCATCACTTGCTAGTATAGCTCTCTCTTTACTAGGGAGGGAGATGTCATGGCTCACCTCCACTACCAGCACCTGACGCTGCGGTTCCCACGGCACACACTCCGCAAGGGTTTGGTGTACCGTGTCCTCCGCAGCGCCGCACTCATATCAGGAAGGCGCCTCCTCCCTTTGTATTTTGTGCAGCTAATAACCTAACATGTCCGGTCATTATCTGCATCATACGGAAGGAGACGGAGCCGTGGTGACGCTCAAGCCAACAGTGTAGGACCGCGAGCGCGTCGAGGGTTCTCCGGCCGTAAGGGGCAAGGCCGAGGTTCTCGGTCCATCGCCTCAGGAGGCACTTTCGTGCCTTCTTCCTTACGGCCTCCCGCTCGAATACGAAAGACATATAGCTAGGACAAAGACAATGCAAATGTTACAATATAAACCCACTTTACAAGGAATTCTTACCAGATTTATTTGCAAAGTGGGTTATGTCCTTTATATCTGTACCCAGATATGTACTTGATAGTGCAGCTATAAACTTAATCCCATTTAGTCCTTATTAAGAAAAAAAACATTAATTGACCATCACAAGATACACAGCACAGAGAGCAACATGATGGAACATAGAACAAGTTTACAGTATAGTAGTTAACTAAAGTCTTTCTTTAAGAATAAGAATAAAATAAGAATTAAATAATTTATTCAGCGCCAAACATACACAAAATAAAAATAGAGCGAAATAGACATTATAATGGCATTGAAATGGGCTCCATTCAGCATGTGTCACAGTGTCTTAAGGACACCCCGACGCTGGTCTTCCGTGGGGTCCAAGGAACTAAGTGACGTCACTGTGCGTGCCGACGTCATAAAGTACATAAGTACACTTAACCTTATTTAAATTAATTAAGATTAGACACAACCCAGACTATCATTATCTTACTCTATGGTTACAACTAAAGAAAGAAGATAAGAGATTCTTAAAATTTTATGATTATTTGAATTGAAACTCTTCGATTGCGATTGACTGTTGACGTGATTTTTCACTTAATTTATAAATTAACTTAGACGTGCTTTTGAGCTTTATTTAACCCAATTTTTAATGCCGAATGAAATGCCACGAATATAACAGATAGACACATGACTCCATTATAACAGTTACTTCCCTTCAAACCTGCTCTCCATTTTGAACAACTTTAGTGTAATATCATTAATGGTGGCTATCGCATGTGCAAAGTCCGCTAGATGGCGTACTATAGGTCTGTGGTCCATTATACAATGTGATTAGGTTATTTTTAAACGTGATCTGTCAAAATTACAATTAGACAAAGTAAACAACCAATACTGTTGATGTTCGACCTCAGTCCAAAAGTACGCCATCTAGCGGATTTTTCACACGCGATAGTCTCCATTGTAAATAATATAATACTTTACCTTCTGCCGCGAGTGCGCGTGGTAGTTTAGTCTTAAATATATACCTTCTCATTATGATACGAGTAAAGTACTCTGAGTGCCACTTAAGCTTACGGAAATAATGATAAATTGGTATCGTAAAACCGCGATTTCGACGATGTCACTCGAACCGGAGCTTAGCATTTGCCGTACTTCGAAAGCAACTTAGAAACGTACCTAGTCAAAGTGACTACCAGTAGCTTGACTTAAGTATAATTTATCAAGACTGGAATTAACACGATATTTATTATGTGATACAACATTGTGTACTCACATATTTTACTCGACGTTTCGGCTACGTTACAGCAGCCGTGGTCACGAGCGGATTAATAATGCAAAGCGAAAATTTAAAAAACTATTAGCTCGACTTAAGACTGGTTTATATCGATCGTCCGACTGGTTGGACCGTGGGAGAGCCACGCTTCGGCACGAATGGGCCGGCTTGATCGGAGTGATACCACGGCCTCACAGAAAACCGGCGTGAAGCAGCACTGTGCTGTGTTTCGCTGCGTGAGTGAGGGTACCGGAGGCTCTATCCAGGGGAAAGGCGGGTTTAAAGGTAGACAGCGCATTTGTGACTCTACTAGTGTCGCGGGTGTCTATGGGCGGCGGCAATCGCTTACAATCAGGCAATCCGTCTGCTCGTGTGCCACCTAGGACATAAAAAAACAAGCTATAAATTTGTTTGTCACAAATAGACAGTACAGCTTTATTTGAAAAATAAAATAGTTTACTCGTATAATTACCAAATTATTTGGGGTACCTACTACCTACTAACCTTACATTTCCGTTTACAAGACGAACGAATCATCTCTCATCGAAAATCTCTATCATGCTATTGGAAATAATTTTACTGTGGTTTACCGGTATAAATTGTTCAAGGCATAATTGAATCTGACAGCCGTTGCGGACAACGGGAACAAATATTATTTGCAAAGCCATCGAGAGTGAAGTGAAACGGTTTATCGATAAAACGTGGCATCAAATCTGTGACAATGGTTTTTTGTTGAAATAACGCATTTACTGAGAGCAAAGCAAAGCTAAATAACATGAAGAAAAATAAAATCTTGTGTTTTATTAAGCTTGTAGGTCCGTCATTGCATTTATAAAGAGCCTTTAGCCACAGTACTTAGTAGTTTGTATTTTGTGAATATATACGCTAAAGCAGTATGGACACTACGAACAAACGCTAGAATGACACACGCGTACAGACATGCACTTTACAATCGGAATACAATCGCAGGAACTAAATTCAGGGTTGTTGGTTTTACTCCAATGCCGATTACTTTATTTTTGGTAGAGAAAATAAGTATCAATAAAAGATTTCGGATTTTTAAAGTGATATGGGGGGAGGGGGGGGGGGGGGTGTAGGTATGTGGTGTATATAAGGGTCGTTTTTCCTAATTTTGTCGAAATGACATGTCTGCTGTAATTTACGTGTTACGATCACAATAACATTTTAGGGGTGGGAGAGGGGGGATTTTGATATTAGGAGAAGGTGGGACCTCACTGTGTCTTGGCTGGAGCGATCGGATGCATGGCATGGCTAATAGCTTAAGGTGACGGCTAGGGCACACTAGCGACGCCAATCAATTTTAATTCTTAGCTACTAAACCGGATCTATTTTAAACAATTTCGGGGTTACAATCTCTCGGCAAACACTTATACTATTTATTAATAACCATGCACAAATGTTGTGTCTGTTTTTGTGGCCGCTTTAAAATCGATAGGCGTCGCTATCTACATCCGTCGTATTTCTCTACTGTGCTTTAGCTGAAGCCCTTGGCTTGCCTTTATGTCTACATCTATAGCCAAAGAAAGTTGATAAAAAATAATTCTCTCTAAATAAAAAAAATCAGAGCATCGTATTCAAATCTGGTTATTACGGTATTAAGGTGACGCATCGGCAAAACTAGCGCTACCAAAAGATTTGCATTAATTGTAGCGATTACGAGAAAAAAATCTTGATATTTTCCTGTATAGATTCACCGTTACTTTTTTAAAAAATTCTCAAATCGTCAGAATTAATACAAATTTACTGTCGGCACTAGTTACGTCGATGCATTGCCTTAATTCCTCGCCACTCGTTGGGCTGTAGACCATGACTGACTTGCTGGCAAAGAATGGATAAGAAATGCCAATGTCTATCAATTCTTTTTATGTTTAATCGGCAACCTGATTTGCAAGCGGTAATAAAAATAATGCAAAAAATTACACGACTCTCGGATATGCAAAAGTTTATTAACTTTTGTCTGTAACTATCTGTCACAAAGTTTACTTAAAATAAATAGCATGATTTTGGTGCAGTTTCCAAAGTTAAACGACTTTCGAAATTAGTATGTAGATGCGCATCCTGTAATATCTAGTTTTTAAGTTTTCATGCTTTATTTTGAGTGCAATAAAAGTATATTCATTCATTCATTCATGCGTTTCCTCCATATTAGCGTGCGATTCCCGGTTGCGTCCAAAGTTCTGGAGCCCGGAGTACACTTAGACCATGATTGAGGATTTGGGGAGTCTGGTTAATACAATGAAGCGTTTACTGTCTGTCCTTTGCAACCCTTTAACAATGCAACCAGACCAACTGAATCATGGTTACACGTTTCAGAAACTAACCGAAACGTACAGATTTCCTAACGATGTTTTCCCTCACCGACGAGCTAATGATAGAAATATGCACAAAGATTTGGAAATCCACGACCCCCGGTATTTAAGGCGCGTTCTAATTTACTGTGCTACCAACGCTAACTACTACTACACACTACCATATGTACATTTATAAGTTCAAAATCTATCGATACTCGAACGGACATCACTATCTGTCATGCAGGCACCAAAGATTTCCTCTGCGTGAAGTTTCTTCCTGATGGTGTTTCAGTGTAATCTGCACTATTTAGCGGCTCAATCGGTTAGGGATGGCGCAAGCCTGCGCAGAATCAGGACATGTGGTAACTGCAAATCCGCATCATTACGTATGTATGCGTGTGCGACGGTGATTAAGCTTCAGTTTGGTGTACAGTAAATCTTTCTGAGCCTGTAGTAGAATCGCATTACGTTTACATGTAAAATATACATAATTTAATTATAAATAGTGTACTGTGTACAAGCTTTTTAAAATAAAGTTTTTATCATATTTGATTTTTCCACCTGTTGCTTAGTCGCGTTTGCAATCCTTAGACAGACGGGATATTTTTAATTGATATGCAGCAGAAGAGCAAATGGATCACCTGATGTTAAGCGATTGCCGCCGCCTATTGATACCTACATAATTTATATTGCAGGTGTCTTGGGTGACATAATAAAATTATGTTACTCTATTTATAAAAGCTACACAAGTCAGTTTCACTTTTCCTTTTTCTGTGATATATTTTAATATTTATTATTATTTTACAATAATTAATTAAGTCACAGAGTTCATAGGTAATAGTAACAATATTACCTTACAAACTATGTTAGTACATATTTCTAGCAGTAACATAACATTAAAAACTCCTTTTACTTTTCTACCCTTAAATAACATAAAATAAATTCAATTAAATTAAATTTATTCCCCCCCGTAAGCCCCCAAACCAAATGTTTCCATCACACTCACCGCATTACCACGCTGAATAACGATGGCCAGCCTCTGCTCAGGGAACGAACTGGCGAGTCACGTCGGTTAGTCTGCGGCCTATCTTAATATACTTAAGCCTCTTTTTGAAACTCACATCGCATATTTTAATTATATTATTCACCTCACTTTTTCCAGCAATTTTTTTTAAATAGTCGTCACAGCTCAACTTTTCATAATTCTGCATTAATGCATTGGGTATTCCATTTCGTTGATCACCAAATTTTGCTAAATGCATTCAAGACATGCAAATTCCATCTACCTCTGCATAACATGCGACTAATCGCAAGCGTGCGCCTGAGAGCATGTCAGGCGGGATTTGAATAAGCCCCCAACGTCCTGAGAGAAGGGAGAAATCGGATATCAGCGTGTCTGAGGTCACATATTACAGCTCGTTAGTGTGACCCTTACTTTTATTTAAATAAGAATCATTTGTCATACTTTTCATTTGTATTTGATCCTACATTTTTCGGACATTTATTCTTATGACACGAATAAAAAATGAGCCCTCTATCTTAAAATTAAATCAATTGCTAGGGAATGCATAAAATTATAACGCCTAGAAAATTTAAAGTGAGGCGTTAGAATACCTAGTTATTTTTACCATATATAAAGTCTCTCGTAAATAACTATTTTAATATTAGTGGTTATGAAAGTTTTTAATATTAGTGGTTACGCCAAAACGGCGACCATCCACTCTTATGAACTAATGACTGATTTTAGAATGTGGCCGACCGTAATACATAGCCGTTGAGTATTGGTTGTTTTCCTCTAGGATAGCGTTAGCACTGGCTAGCCGCCTGAGATGCCTCTATCTCAGTATGTATAAGTTACTCTATGTTCTAAACTATTTATAAAGAGGTAAATCCTACAGACAGCGACAATGCGTATAGTTAATCCGAAAGCACGAAACGCTTGCGCGATGTAAATCGACACATGGCGCCATCTATTGGTATTGTGGAACTAATGTCCCGAAACAAAGTGAGAGCAGGCCACTTGTCGAGAATATAATTTATTTAATAATCCGTTATTTACTGTGAAATTTGTGGGTATTCCTGGTATTTCCCTGATTCTGTGTACCCTCGATTCCATTAAAAATTAACCTAAGACCTTAAAAGGAAAAGCTCGTGTTATTTCAGGGACCTTTATGCTAAAATTTGACAGGTTTTGTTCCCGTTAGCGGATTAAGTCTATATCCGAAAATCGGATGTTTTGAAGGTAACTAAGCGTGTCGTCACCTTTTTAGTTCCGAGCTCATTCCTCTGATTTATTTATATCTATGGGCGTATTTCTACCGCAGCTTGGCAGTGATGAGGAAACCTGCACTTTTTTTATGGTTTCTCAAAATATCCACAGTTAACTGATTCTGAATGTTACCATGATCGAGTTTGTCTGGTTCCCGAAATAGTGGTCCAAGCAAACCCAGAGCGATGGCTTTGGACGCAATCCGAACATAACGCAGCCTGATGGTAAGCGATTGCCACAGCCCATGGATGCCCGCGACACCAATGGAGTCACAACTTCACAAGTGCGCTACCAACCTTTAAACACCAATTTCCCCCGGATACTCCGGTACCCTCACTCACTCAGCGATACACAGCACAATGCTGCTTCACACCGGTTTTATGTAAGGCCATGGTATCACTCCGGTCGAGCTGGCCCATTCATGCCGAAGCGTGGCTCTCCCACTTCTAGTGCTTCCAGTGAACATTGATTCTCCACAACGCTGTCCTGACAAACCTGACGATAACCTTTTCACTTCTCAAACACTGACTCCATCCCATACATCTTCTAAGCACATTCGCTTCTGCTCCAATAAGTTACCCAGCTAATAACAGTCGGGAAGGCAACGGTAAATCGGCGGGCAGTTATACAAGGCAGTAATGAGCGCCATCTGTCTGCGTAACGCGCGCCCAGGATAACGTCTAATATGAAATAACACCGAAGACGATGGCCGTTACATACCTATATGCGCGGCGTGCGTCTTCATTTGGCGTGATAGCGAGATATGGCCCTGCTATATCACGGTGGTAATTATTCCGATGGATAAGATCGGCACTTAAGATACGCGATGAGTTTTTCTATCAGTTTCTGTGTTACTATACAGGGCTATTTAGAAAACGTCAAGACGTCGATGTGATTTCGCAACTTTACTAAGGTGTATCAGAGTTGCTATGATAGATGTCAACCTATCGATATCGATAAGGTAAATAATATGACAATATAATAAAACGAACACGAACTAATACACCCACAAAAACCATGGCATAGTTAGAAACTTTGAAATCGCATTTTAAAATCTACTGTACTATTTAGTAACTAGACTGCGCCCGCGGCGTTACTCGCGCAGTTTTAGTTTTTATTACAAAAGTCTTCATTCAAGCTACTCTTTTTTATTCAAAACCCGTGCCCAAACATCAATTTTAAGTTTCATACTTTACTAATTAGCAAATCCCCATACTGCATTTCACCCCCTATTTCACCCCTTCAAAGGGTGATTTTAGAAAAATCGTTGAAGTGAATTTCTGTGTATTTCAAATTATACGTATAAGTACAAATTTTCACATTCCTAACATCAAAAACCACGGTCTGTCATACAAACATCAACCCCTTTTATCACCCCCTTTTTAAAAAAATGTTAAAACAAATTGTTTTTGATTTAATATTAGGAGCCCAAATAAGGCTTCTCAAAATTCTTACATTTAAATTGCTAAACCCCCATACCACGTTTCTCCCCTATTTACCCCTTACAGGGGTTGTAAGGGTGATTTTCCAAAAATACTTTTGATGATTTACTTTTAACCCTAATATGGGTTGATTTTTTATAAATCCCTTCTTAGTGCTAATTTTCACTATAAAAGAAACCCCCTGCCCAATTTTCAAGAGTCTAGGTTAGTAGTTTAGGCTGTGGGTCCATTCCTATCACAGAGTTACTCCTAGTCACTAAGTTTCTCCTTTATATATATATAGTTTTGCGGATTAGGTAATTTTGAACTAAGAATAATGCTTCCGTTTAACATGTCTACTTCACGTGTATGTTTTGGCATTTTAAATACCTTATCTTACCTTATAAATAAAAATTGTAATAAAAATCTGTAGTGTTCCAATGTGTCAAATTTTTGTAAGGTGTTAATTATTGTGATAAATATACATCATTTCCATACGAACTTTAATAAGCAAAACGTGACTATAAGCAAAGCACAATCGAAATACTCGAAGCGCGCTTCTACTCGGCTTGTATTCCTTTCAAAAAATTACTCACTTTATTCAATGTCTAATTTCTACTCCGAGCAATCCCGTAACCTCTCAAGTCCTCGAGATACTCAAGTGGCATTAGGGCACAATTAATCTGCCTAATGAATGTTTACCGAGCCCACTCCATCTGTCGGTCAAACCCCCAATATTTGCCCTACACTCCGCGCCTAATGAGGCCACATTGTGTCCACGTGGACATATTATGTCCATGGACACATTGTGGACACACCAGATACATCTGACATCCGGGATAATGTTCAGGTAATGGGAAACTCTTGTAAAGGTCCGATTGTGAATGGGTTTGTTTGTCGTTAATCGGAAAGGCATAGTTTGTGCGCTAATGGACGCGAAATACGTCGTAACGCATTAATGGATAAAAAGATAAAGATTTCTTTATTGGCCACAGAATACAAATTTAAACACGAGTGTCATAAATACACAAATATAACAAATTCTGTACCCAACAAGGCCCAACCTCAGCATGGGACATCACTCAGACATTTTTATTCATTATTTTTAATGTGATATAAAGCGATTGCCACCGCCCATGTATACCCGCTACACCAAATGGAGTCCCAAGTGCGCTGCCAACCATTAGATCCCCCTTTCCCCCGGATTGAGCCTCCAGTACCCTTACTCACGCAGCGCAACACAGCACAAGTCCTGCTTCACGCTTGTTTTCTGTGAGGCCGTGATATCACTGTGGTCGAACCGGCCCATTCATGCTGACTCTCCCACGGCCTTTTGAAGTTGGCTTAAATTTTCAAGCTATCATGAAAAACCGCTTGCATCATTATTATTATGTACTTAAATAGATATTGATTCATAAATTCTTATCTCTTCAAAGGCAACAATATTACATTTGCATCTTAACTTGTAGATCCATCAAGACAGATACGTCATCACGTCTGAACATTAAGTTCACGCTTCAACACGGTGTGACGTCAGAAAAATGACGTGTCACAAGAGATAAATCTAAGGGCATAGTTTGATGCACTCCTAAATTGTTTCCATTTATCAACCCTTCGGGGTGGTGCATGACGGGGTACTGGTGGCGGGAGAAGTATTGGCGCTTCTACTTTCATTCTTTTTTTTCATTTGTTAGGTGAAAACCGAGCAGATGGATGCCCAGATGGTAAGCGATAAAATTCTCATTGGTCCGTCTTTTCGACTGTCACCTAACATGTAAAAAATACCGCATTTTTTTTACGTGGAACACCAGTCCCGTCCCAACTTTTAAACTTCGCTCTGACGCGGATTGGGCTTCTCATACTTATTTAGTAAAACATAATGCAAGCGATGCTTTACGTTGGTTTTCTGTGAGGCCATGAGATTACTGAGGTAAAGCCGGCGCCAAATCATGCCCAAGCGTGGCTCTACCATAGATTTATACAAAATAGCGGAATATATGGCACGTCCCTTCAATTAGGCAACTGAAAACGGGCTTGATTCACAACTACATGCACACGTACTCATAGCACTATAAAACATTTATTTAAAGTTGTACGATATTGGCAGACAGAGATAAACCTATTTTTTGACATAAGCGTGAGTGAGTCAAGCGTGCCTCGCGCAGCTACGCTTCAGAGTTGAGTCCTGTTAAAAGGATTTAACTCGTCATATATTAATATATCGTATATTTCTATCTCACTCTGCAAAATGGTGACCAAATCATAAATGAATTTAGAAATATCATGAGAAATTAAAACATTTCTTCTATTTATGAGCCAAATGTGATTCCATTAGATTTGTTATTTATTTTTGAATAATTTGTACAGCGGGTAAAAGCGCACGAAGGCATTTTGACACTGAAAACAATAAATAATATGTTTGTGACATACGACCGCTTGTCAGACTTGCCAATATGCGACTGCGTACAATTAGGCGACGAGGACCTAATTTAAGCGGTCCACGCGGGTGACACGAGTTACCTATCTTCCGCTATTTTGATTTAATCTTAGGGCTATACCAATGAAATATTTCTTTACGCCTATTAAAATAAATAAAAAACTTATTTAACATCATAGTTGGACCAAAGAGCTGTAAGTCCTTTGTAAAGCCTGGCAACGTAACAGTGACTCATCTGGTCTCGCAAAGTTCATAGGTGGCAGTGATTACGTACCATTAGGTGACCTGCTTGCTTGTTTGTCGCCTCTAGCATGAAAAAAGGATTCTCTTTGGAGCATTTTGATTTCAGATACAAAATAAAAATTAAATGGGTATTTATTATCCACACACTTGTGTTTGCGATAGTATTTGCCAAAGTTAGTTTAAGGGCAGTGTCGGATAGCGATGCAAAAAATATTATAAACGATATCTTGTCTGAAGATCCAAACCCCATCAATATAAGTTCAGCCGCCCCGGTCACTTACGATACGGTGGGGGACCAACGCGATCGTTTTGTAAGATTTATTTTATATTATTGTATCACAATAGAAAAAATATGTGGGCAATTTCGTATATTTGTAATGGAAAGTAATGCTTTCAATCATAGGAATATTTTTTGTTCTCGTAGACCGATGTTAGATGATAAGGTGTGCGTCTTCTTAACGGGTAGTCGTGTGTTCTAGTCCAAATGCCCCTCTAGATATTTTTACAAATCGATATCCATAATATATTACCAGACTGCAAAAAGCCCAGAGGGCAGTTGAGAGAAAGCTGGCGGGAGTGACACTAAGTAATAGGTAACTAGTTACCTATTACTTAGTATCAGCCTATACACTGACCCACTGCAGGGCAAAGGCCTCCATCATAGAAATCAAGTCATCGCTACTATGATGGATTAGGCTGATTCACCACGCTTGCCTAATGCGGATTGGTGATCACAAACCGGGGCTATGTTCGAAAAAAAATCGAAACATACCTTTGCTCGACCCGGGAATCGAACCCAGCACCAAACGCACTAGCTAGACCAACAGGGAGTGACACTAATGGACTACAAACCAAATAAATGGTTTCGAAAGCAAAGCAAAGTTGCAGATGTAACGAAACGAGTGGCTCACTTAAAGTGGAGGTGGGCAGGACATGTCGCCTGCAGTGAAGCATCTTGGTGCAAGCGTAAAATAAATATTATGAGGTAAACTGAAGAGGGTTGCTGGCTCAAACTGGATGCCGGAAAGAATGGAAATGCTGAAGGAGGCCTACACTCAAGTAGTTGAAACGGCTAAAGACGAAGATAAGAAAAATATATTTCTATCATAACCCGGTGAGGTCATCTAAAATGTGTGACTATTATCGACAATCCGTATTATTCGGCATGCTATACATTGCCTAGGCATTATGTAGGATGCTTGAATCTTACAATTGTCGGTGATATAATCATGGTTCAGTTGGTCCTGTTCCCCTGGCAAAGGGGCTATTTAAGCTTTTATGACTTCCGTGCTGTTATTTTTTCATTATTTTAAAGGATTTTATTGGTCGTATCTTGTTGCTGATTGGGCAAAATAACGCGTAAATCGATTCTCTAGCAGATGACATCAAAATGTCAAAACCGCCAAAAAATTACTTACGAACTTCAACGACGATATATGAGTAATATTGCGATGCCCTCACAGGGACATGTTTACAGGTTTCAACTTTGTAAAACATAATTTGTGTTACATCCTTATGTTACCAACATGTTACACTACATGTAACATTTATGACTATCATCATCATCATCATCGTCAGCCCATTTAAGTCCCCACTGCTGGGGCACGGGCCTCCCTCAATCACATGAGGGGTAGTTGCCATAATTACCACGCTTGGCAGACGGGTTGGCGAGGGTTTAGATATAAATGCAGAGTTTTCCTTCTCTGGGTGCTGATGATCATGCCAGCAGCTTTACCTTAGTCGCCTCTGCCGGGGACCACACGGCCTATTATGAGTATGGCTACGACTATTTATGTTTAGAAGCTCCCGAATCTATTTGAGCTTTGTCCCAGTTTGTCAGGCGCAACTCGTCAAGTCATCAGGTCGAACGAGACCCGCTATCGCTCGTCAGGTCACTGCTCGCTTTGTTTGAGGTCTGAGCTATGGCGGCCCGTACAAATACGCGTCGAGTTTGTATGAGGCTGTAATGCCTAGACGTGGCTGTACAGGATATTTACCCATCATAATATACAGAGTGTATTGGTAAATATTTAGTTCTTTAAGACAAGAATGAACAGGCATCTTCACGTGTATCATCCTAGACCTCATCGTCGCTTTCCTTCTTCTTCTTCATCATCATCAGTAGTAGCTGTGAATGCAACCGTGAATTCTGAGATGATGATAATAAAAAGCATATACAGTGCGAGTCTTCATAAAGTGCACATATCAAAATCAGGGAAACTGCACCCCATTATATCGACGGAAAAAATTAAATAAAATTAAAAATATATATTTTTTACATTATGATTTATAAACAGACATAGTAACTGGTGTTTTTAGTACAATTTTTACTTTTAAAAAGCTGATGCCATGTAGAATTAGTAAGAATGAAAAAAATTAGGGTCAATGGCATGATTTTAGGAGAAATTGTAAAACAAATGCAAAAATTATGAAAAAAATTAATACAGATTTACAAAAATACAAATATATTTTTTAATTTCTTTTTTATTTTTCCATCGATAAAATGGGGTGTATATCCCCTGATTTTGATATGTGCTCTTTATGAAGACTCACTCTGTATGAATAAGCGCTAATAAACAGTACTCATACATTTTTCGGTCACGTCTAAGACGGGGCAGAACGGAATACGGTGACTGATGTTCTGCCAAGCGGATATTGGTGCCACCGCATCTTAGACGAGACGCGAAGTGCAAACCTAGCGGTCTAAGCCGTTACTAACACAAACAAATACCGATACCGTTAGTATAGTCTGTTGGAGTAGTTTCACTAACATTTTATCTACTTCTAATGGCAATTTCTAATCAAATACCTAGGTCACTTACTTCGACATGAGCTATACAAGTTGCATCAACTCATCATGATGGTTAAAATAGAGGGTAGGCGACGCGTTGGAAGAAGGGAAAAGTTGTGGGCTGCGGTTGTGGGCTGCGTAATATAAGAGAGTGGACTGGCGTCGCATCTGTGAAACATCTGTTTCGTCTCGCAATGAACAGAGAGGATTTTGGAAAGCTGACGGCCAACCTTCATAGCTGAAGAAGCACTCAAAGAAGAAGAATGGCGATTTAATAAGTGGAAATGTGAAGCCGACCCGTTTAGCGCATTGGTTTCAAATTCAAATTGTTTAACATTACATCAAGATGTTAGATACAATAAATTAATAAAAGCAAACATGTGACTGCCTGTAAGAGTACAGCAACTTAACATAATACATTATAATACTCAACTATGTTTCACAACACAACTATTACATATATTGGAAATATTCGTATTCATTGGATTCAATTGTGAATTATTTTTAAACATTCAAATTATTATTATATGTTCTTAAACAATAATATTAATGTACCCAATAATATTTTAATAAACCGAAGAATTAACTTATTCGTTATAATATTTATATAAGTATATATTTGTGTTCCTCTGTTGTTTGATATCTGTAACACAAGTGCTTAAGCTACTAAGTACGGAATCAGGTCAACGTATGAGATGTTGTGAGAATGATTAATAATAATAAGAAAAAAATAAATAAAATTGTAATTAAAGCATCTTAATTGACTTTGTTACTAAAGAATTCCTGTAAATTGTAGTAACATTTAGAAAGAAAGTAAAATCGTTATTCGACACCTATCATATAATATTTTACAAAGAAACATCTAATAAACGGTCCTTACTCAGCATTTAGCTGTTGCCTGGGCCATAGCGCTGACTTTCAGTAGAGACCGAATCGCAGACTAATTATTAACATTTTTATTGCGTTTCATTCTTAAACTTAACATTTGCCAATATCATTAAGTATTTTATTATACAGGGTGGTCCAACTACTGACGTCAATATTTTTTTTTTAGATTTTTTAGATTCAATAATACCCCATGTATGTTCAGCGATTTTTGTTGTTTTCGAGTTATAAATTTTATAAGGTTTTTTTTAAAGTATTCTGCCAGCGAGGCTTAAAAAAATCATATTTTTTAAATTTATTTAGTAGCTTGCAATTCTTTTTATGACATGATTTTCATGAATGTTATTTATAATTAAAAAAATATTTGGCTTTCTGAAATTACTTAATATTACCAAAAATGACTTGAAAGTTAGAATTTTAGTTTTCATACATAGGGTATTTTTAGATACCCCTAGGTGTGAGGAATCTAAAAAAAAATATTGACGTCACTAGTTGGACAATCCTGTATATAATAGGCGTAGGCCCAGAATCATCGTGGTCAGAGTGCCCACCTCAATGCTGGAATCCGAGGTCTTCAACTCCATATTTCAGCAAAATTTAGCCGAAAAGTTGAAGAGCATGACTACAGAAACCTTTATGTCCTCCATTAAACTAAGCCACAAGTCGGGTAAGAAAAACGCTGAGACATGTAACTACGCGATTGAGGTCTCTGCAGAAGGTTCCCTTACACTCATATTCCGATGGGACACCAGCATAACATGACCTGAGAGGGATTGGGCACAGTACCAACGGCTTAACGTGCTTTCCGACGCACGGGGGTGCCTGAGCGCCGACTTCCAGACTCCGGGCTGACACTGATAATTCAGGTAAACTCAGAAAAACTCAGGTACAAATTTTGGCCCGACCCGGGACCCCAAGCGCAGCTGTCGCTTTAAAATCCACTAACCACTGCGCCACCGAGGCAGTCAGTATTATGGATGAAGAATACTTGATACGCTATATTGAAGGAGTATCATGAAAGAGGCTTTCGTCCAGCAGTGGACGATCATAAAAGCTTTTGATTGGCAGGTCATTGCCGTTAGTAGTAACTAAACTAGTAAGTTAGTACTAGCATACAGTAGCCACTATACTGCATCTATTGTCAATCACAGGCAAGCGCTGCAATCCATCAAGTCACCCAGCGACAATCACTCGGCGGCTATCGGGCCGGGTCAACACGCGGTGTGTTAGCTCTGCTCTTATCGCAGCCCGGACAAACATGTGTCTACGCGGCTCGGAGCGGGTTATGCTGGACGCGGTAGTATACAGTCATTTGTCTAACTAAAGATGATTTGATTGATATTTTGGCTAATGAATATCAAACCGTGCACAAGTGTATCAAGTGTGGCACTTCGGTGGGAATGGGACTACCGAAGTTTCCATGGCTTCTCAAATTACCGGCGAGGAGCAGCGCTTATAAGTTGGAGTAGTGGGGTACCGAAACCCAATCCTTCCACTGACTCCTCCAACTGGTTCCAATACTCTACTGTTACGGGTGTCTATGTGCGGTGGTAATCGCTTATCTACCATTAGGTGGCCCGTCGTCTCATCTATTACGAAACAAAAGAGACAGAGTTAACTTTGCTGAAGAAGTTCCGCTCAGGGAAGTTAAGCTTATTATTTTTTATTTTTATTTTTATTCTTAGCTGATGCGTGTATATCACTGCACTTGTGTGAGATTTGTTTGAGATTATTGTCGAGTCAATTTTTAAAGGAGTTTACTGTTTTAGCACTTATCACATATTTAAGAAAAGAAAGAAAAAGAAAGATTTGTGGTCGTTAATTGGGAGCTAGATACCAATAGTCCACAGTCAAAGTCAGTTAAAGTCACAGTCACTTAATAAAACGCCGGTGTTTTGTGTTTTCTCGACCGATCGACCTACAGATTCTGCTGATACCAATCGCGGGTTTTAAGACTCTATTAGGTCTAAGCAAGTTGTCACGTGACAACACAATAGCAGTGTTAAAAACGATACACTTCAACGATTCTTATCATTAGGATCACTTTGCGGCACTTCACTTTTTCACTGAAAACCACTAGAAACTGATTTAAAACCTTATAATTGCATCCACCCACCTTTGAATTGCCCACGCGGAGTGTTTGACGCTTTTTTTTATTTTACTGTATAATTTTATTGGCGTCACAATTTAATTATAATGTTCTTGTCAAATTATATCTATCTAGTAGTAGGCCTCTGGTACAGATAGAGATATAGACGGTCAGACATGGCGAAACTATAAGGGTTGCTCGTTCCTCGTCGCCCCTAAAAACCAAGGTTACGTATGTACGTATAGGTAACTGGAGATCATTCACAGATATTTTTTTTCATCGTGATCTTCACCTTATCACATGTAGGAAACAAGATCGTGTGTGGGACTCTAACCCTAACCAAAACCCCTTTTTTGCGTCCGGGGACTGCGGCCGGCCCGTAGTGGACGGGTTATGTCGGGCTCTCCTCCGGTGAAGCCGGAGGCCTACTGACTAAAATCCCGACGGCGCTCCCTTTTCGCGAGTGGGAAGGAGACATGTGTACTAGTTAATGAACTTTAACTACACGTTGCTTCCCAGGCGGTGGCTCGCTTACAACGCGGGCCCTACACTAACTCCCCCAGATGGGTTGGGGGGAGGTATAGGGATAGCCGGGAGGGCCAAAGCAAAACATTTGGGGTGTCCATCTCCGCGCAGTCGCGCTCGGAAACCACACAGCCGGGACTGGATCGTACCGCTAGTCGCACTCGCCGCGCTAGCCCTTCTCTGATGTATAACGTACCAGACACCCAATAACGTCGTCCCCCGCGGAGTCGTATACTGAGCAAGCTACTCCTCAATAGTGGTTATGCTCGCGTACAAGGCTCTATTAGTTGCCTCTTACGACAGGCCGGAAATACCTTGGCAGTGTTCTAAGCGCCCCTAGCCATAGGGCACATCATTCACAGATCAACGCTAACTCAAACTTTGAATCGGCACCCGTTGATTGCAGGAAATTCCTTAGCTCAGTAGCATCTATCGTAACCCACTCCCAATTCCGATACCCAGGCAGTATGTAGTAACTGTGTGGGAGTGGAGACTAGTTTTGCGCAAAACAGTTCACTCAAAATGCGGAATTTCAAAAGAACGAACATGCGACCTTCAAACCTTCAAGTCAAAAGCGTATTCGTTTTCACATAGTACTCCTCTGATGTTGCAAGTGACCATTGGCGGCGGTAATCGTTTACCTTTCCTCTTCTACCGGACAACGCTGTCACCGCTTCACAGTGAAAAACATTCTATCACGAACTAAAATTTACCTATTTCTATCCTACCATCAAAAAATAGAACTTGTGGCCGGAGCATGTATTTCCTCCTTCCAACAATATGGAGTCCTTCAAACGAAGCGTGAAGAAGCATCTCGCGGGCCAGTATGGCAGTTCCAACGGAGTTGATGACTGACATCGCTTCCGTTGTAATTGCTGTGTCACCATAAAAAAACCATCAGTGAATCTGTCTGCTTGTCTGCCTCCTACCTCATAAAAAATCTTAAATCAATAGAGTGATGCCACATGAGGTAAGAAATAGTCTGAAAAGAACTTACCTACTTATGTATCAATGGCATCTCAATGGCGAAATGGCGTGAAGCAGCGCAGTGCGCTCCGTATGAGTGAGGGTACCAGAGGCACAATCGAGGGGGACAGCGGGCTAAAAGGTTAGCAGTACACTTGTGACTCTACTGGTGTTGCGGGTGTCTATGAGTGGCAGCAATCGCTTATTATCAGGTGATCCATCTGCTTGTCTGCCACCTATCACAGAAAAATTATAATAGAGGGCCTTTTCGGTACCCTCAAATCACGCACGTTTTCTGTGAGGCCGTGGTATCACCGTGGTATCTGTGAGCCGGACATTCATACCGAATGTAGTTCTCCCACCACAGGAAAAAAGATCGCCACTTCTATCCAGAGCGACTACACGCGATTCCTTAGCACCGAATTGTTAGAGTGAAATTAACTACATTTGAACTAGTTACTCAGGTACTTTTCAAGCCTAGCCGGTACAGGTAGACAAAACAGGCTGACTCGGACTGATTAATGGCATCCCAATAGCGCATGTCCGAATGAGTTCAGCTTTCTGGAGGGCAATTCTCGTGCGATCGACATTACGTCTAGGCATAAACTTATTATTCGTCAATGATAACTCCACGTCGAGTACGTGTATCTTCTATAGTCCCATAACGCTTTATTTATTTACCTCCTCGCCAGTCAATTAGTAACACATAATTATGACGTCCCATATCGTAACTCACCGGCTCAGACAAACATGATTGCAGACTAATAATATTAACACAGACTAATCAGGTATATGCATCGCAATAAATCAACGAGTGCACAATACACTGATGGTTCTCTACAATAGGTAGGTCATAATGCACGTCCGGAGACGGAATTATCTAATTAACTAATAAACTAGCAAAATTAACAGGATATGCTCAATTACTTGGTAGGAGGCCTGAGACGATGAGAAAATATGGTTTTAAACTTTCATGGTCACTAACATCAGAATAGTTGTTTACAAGATTTCTACCATGTACCTTATTTTTGAGTTAAAAGACCGTGAAGGAGGGTAGACCGATATCCCAATATTCTGCTAGTAACTTATCCGCAAAAACTTCAGTTACTCAGTGACCATGGCGCTTGCAACAGTGCCGAAATTTCGGGAACTCGAAAATAAGGTACATGGTAGAAGTCTCGTAAATAACTATTCTAACAATGAGAAACTGTTTAATTTAGACCACCCACCAGTGGTACACTCGGTTTTTTATGAGATAGGGGGCAGACGAGTAGACGGATCACATGATGGTAAGCGATTACCGCCGCCCATGGACACCTGCAGCACCAGAGGAGTCACAAGTGCGCTGCCGGCCTTTTTTGTACTCTATATACCTACAGTGGCAGTGGCGCAGTGGGTAGTGCGTCGCAATTCAAAGCGACGGCTGCGCTTGGGGTCCCGGGTTCGATCACCGGGTCGGGCAAAAAATCTGAGTTTTTCTGTTAAGAAATTCTCAGTGTCAGCCCAAGATTCCGGGCTGACACTGCCTTTACCCCCGTGCCTCGGAAAGCACGTTAAACCGTTGGTCCTGCGCCGGATCCCTCTCCGGTCGTGTTACAACCGGTGGTGTCGCATCGGATTATAAGAGGAAAGGGAATAGAGAGTGTAATTGTGTTTGCGCATTCACTTGATCACTATAATGCCTTAGCCGCAATCGGTTGGAGGATATATTAATATAGCTACTTAACTGTACTGACAGAAAATAAATATACACAAAAGATGGACTCTCCACCTGACATGAATCCATTACCTATTAATACTATAAATGTGATTTTTAAGTAAAAGATAGTTGAAAGTATGGATAGTGTCCAAGCGTGGTGAGTATGACAATTACCCCTCATGTGATTGAGGGAGGCCCGTGCCCCCGCAGTGGGGACTTAAATGGGCTGACGATGACGATGATGGGTAGTGAAATAGGATACTTTGTGGCAAAAAGAATTCCACGCAAGCAAAGCCGCAGGCGTCCACTAGTAACTAATAATAATAATAATTCTCACAACATCTCATACGTTGACCAGATTCCGTACTAAGTAGCTTAAGCACTTGTGTTACAGATATCAGACAACAGGGGAACACAAATATGTACTTAAATACATATATTACACCCAGACACCGAACAAACAAAAGTTCATCGCATGAATGTTTGTCCAGGGTGGGGATAGAACCCACGACCTTTGGCGTATGAGGCAGCGTCACTACCAATTGCGCCATCCGGTCAGTCAGTCAGTAACTAATAGTTTGTTGATCTGCGCACTCGGCAGTATATCGAGTCGTGTCTCTCCTGCACACGTGCTGCATAGTCTCCTCCTCATCTTGGCGTGTAGTTCCCAGTTGCGTCCAAAGCTGTCGCTCTGGAGCTCGAGGTACGCTTAGACCATGTACTTGATTTCGAAAGTCTGGTAATTACAATTAAGCGACTGCCGTCTCACCTTCGCAACCCTTAAACAGGGTAACCAGACCAACTAAATCATGGTCAGAAACTATCCGAAACGTGCAGGTTTCCTCAAGATGATTTTCCTCACCGCCAAGCTAATGATGGAAATACGCATATAGATTTAAAAAATCCAGAGGTTTAAATGAGTAACTAACAAATTTTGGCGATTTAAGGTGACGAGTAGGGCACACTAGCGACGCCAATCGATTTTAATTTTTAGCTACTAAACCGGATCTATTATAAACAATTTCGGAGTTACAACCTCTCGGCAGACACTTATACTATTTATTAAATAACCATGCACAAATTTTTCGCGTACGCGTCGGAGCCAACATTTTTGCATAGTTATTTAATAAATAGTATAAGTGTTTGCCGAGAGGTTGTAACTCCGAAATTGTTTAAAAAGATCCGGTTTAGTAGCTATAAATTAAAATCGATTGTCGCCGCTAGTGTGCCCTACCCGTCACCTTAAATGACTAACTGGCGAGTTTCTGGCCGGATCTTCCCGGCCAGAAACATCTTTCCGAGCCGTTGGTAAAATCGCATTATTATTTTTAGTTTATTTTTATGTATGGACTTTATATGTTTTAACATATAAAGTTATACATCAGTATTTATAAATAGTCTTAAATTATTTAAATGTATGACGATATTGAAGAGCTGTATATAAGTCTATTCAAATAAGGTTTTTTTTTTATTTTGCACGCGACATAGGCAGCGATGGCGTTTAGCTTCTATCTATTTTGTACAAGTACTCGCCACAAATTGAGTTACAAAACGATTGTTCGCCACGCGGGCTCTCAAAGTTTCACAAGGCGTTTTTGTTGCGGCAACAAAATAATGGCGCGCATCCTACAGTTCGCGAGCTCTACAAATTCGTTAGGTTTCCCGAGTGTCTTTAGAGGAATTGCTCTGCCTAGTGTTGCTGAACTGTAACCTCGAAAATATTCGGGATATCGACTAGTATTTCCGAGTGTCAGAAGAATCAGTTATAAGAAATATGTACCCTATTCCGAAGAAATACATTAAGTATGTTTGTCAGTCGCTTACCGACTTGCTGACCTGTGCATGCCATGCATAAGTTAGGCAACACTATAACATATTGTTTTAAAAATAATATTATCCATGTTGTTTGTGTATATGCTTTGTTGGTTGTCCTTAAATAAATAAAAATAATAAAATAGCGCATTACTATTAATAAAGCCCAATAACGCCATTACTATTGACCGAGTTTATCGCTCGATTCTATCGATAGTATTGTAAATTCTCACAACATTAACCAAAAACAAATACGCAGCAGCATAAGAAACATCTTTTTCGATTATTATAGTGTAAATCTATTGATACTATCGATTACTTTTGATTGATGGCGTTAGACATTAAAATGATATCCATAGTGTCGATAGCTTGTCCAAAAAATAGGTGGCAGATGAGCAAGCTTATCACCTGATAGAAAATCATTACCGCCGCCCATGCGAGTACGCCCTTAGAAGTATTAGATATAGTAATATTATTCTTGACCGTGGGCGAGCCACACTTCAGCATGAATGGGCTGGCTCGACCGGAATGATACAACGGCCTCACAGCGTACGGCTAAGGAAATGAACTCTCTGCCGGAAGTTGTTTTGCCTGAACGATATGATCTGGACATATATATTTAAGAAAAGAGTGAATAGGCTTTTACTAGATAGATATGATCCTTCCTCGGCCACGTCATCACTTCCTATCAGGTGAGTTTGTGGCCAAATGTCTGGCTATTCTAATAAAAAAAAAGAAAACGGTGTGAAGCAGCACTGTCCTTTGTTTCACTTCGTGAGTGAAAGTATGACGGCGGCAATCGCTTACCATCAGGTGATCATTAGACTGATGTCTGCTCGTTTGCCACCTATGTCAGAAAAAAAATTGCCAAGTGTCAATAGTACCCATACTATTGACACTTGGCAATACTATCGATAGTGGACTACCGATGCAACACTAGCGCGGGCGGATTTTTGTAGTGTTTCTAGATTTCTTTTATAATGCGAGAGGAAATCGTCCAAAGCTATTCTTGAAAAGTTAACTGCGTTTTGTGAAGGGATTGTATATTTTGTTGGTGGTAATCTGGGCAAGATGCTATTCGCTATTCTGGACTTGTTATTTTTTTTATGTAGGCGGCAGACGAGCAGTCGGATCACCTGATGGTAAGCGATCGAATAATAAACTCAATCAATAGTATTGGTGCTACTGGCCTTTATCAATAGTGTCATGATTGTCATTAATTACTTGATGTAATTTTAGGATTCGAGTAATTTAGTAGTGTTTGATTTGACTGTTGACGGTTTTGAGAACTAAATTAAGGCTTGTCGTTACCGGAAACGCATTCAAAGTAGGTATCGTAAGCTAAAAGTTCTGAGTGGATATCAATGTATCTATGAATACCTGTAAGTGCAAATTACGGAATAAATGACATGATAAGCGAACTCTTATACTAGTAATGCGCTATTTTTTATTTTTTATTCTTATTTTTTTATTTAAGGACAACCAACATACAAGCATAAGCCTTACATGGATAATCATATTTTTAAAACAATATGTTATAGTGTTACCTAATTTATGCACGGCATGCCCAGATCAATAAGTCGGACCATGCGAGTTCCCCTCAAGCTGAGACCGTGGGAGAGCCACGATTCGGCATGAATGGGCCGGCTTGACCGGAGTGATATCACAGCCTCACCGAAAACTGACATGAAGCAGCACTGTATTGTGTTTCGCTGCGTGTGTGAGGGTACCGGAGCCCCAATCCGGGGGAAATGAGCCTAAGTGCATGCAAAACTGGCATCGCATAACTTCATAACAGTACACTCGAAAAAGTTTTTACCGAAGTCTGCGCCCAACACTATCTTGTAATACTTCATTCAGTTATTCAACAGGGATTAGGCGCCGACTTCAATAACACCTTTTCTCGAGTGTAAAATGTTATTTAAGTATGCAGTGTTAAAATGTTATTTTGCACTTTTTATTTCGTGGTTTTTGAAGGCGGTTTTTATTTGCGTAGAATTTTATTTTTCATGCTTTTTAGTGTTTCATTTTTCGGTATCACAAAAAAATTGTGCAAATCAGTCAACAATTGGCGGAGAAATCAGTGAACATACATAAAAAACAATAATAATAAAAAAAACAAAGAACCTCCTCCTTTTTTGAAGTCGGTAAAAAGGGAGGCAGTTAATGTTAAGCTTTGTAAATTTTATTGACATTTGTTAAATAAAAAGAAAATTCAAGTATAGTCAAAGTTTGAGGAGCTATGTGACATCACAGGTGACGTCAGCACGGCTTCGTTAGCCGGTTCATTAGGAGCCCTCAAGGGCGAGGGCAGGCGCCTGAGACACTGTTAGGGGCTATAGAATGCACGCCTTACTGCAACTTTGTTATCTATAAGTTGGTGTGGACTTTACGTACTTACTTTTTAGGTATCTGTACGGCAAAATATCGGAGGCCCAATCTGGGGGAAAGGGGTAAAGGTTGGCAGCGCACCTATAACTCCATTGGTGTGGGTGTCTATGGTAAAAGGGGGGTTGTGACTCCACTGGTGTTTCGGTTGTTCATACCATAGCTCATGTATGGACAGCCACACATCAATGTATACCTACAAACATGTCAATGAAGATCCTCGCACTTTTATGGTCCAAATATAAAAAAGTGACAGTCTGTTAGGACTTGTTCCTATGATGTTTAAATGTTAAGATTTGGGGAAACTTACCTTTGGCCTAAAGGCCATCCTCGAAACCGAGGATATTTTTTGACCTCAAATAAAACCTAGGATTATGACCGTAAAGCTTTGGTGCCATAATAATAAATACTCAGGGGGACAATTCCTACAGAATACAGCAAAAAAAAATCTGGCAGCCACTTAGACCAAATGACGATTGGTACAATATTATTTGAGGTGTTGGATTGTAGCAATCTCATATGCGACAGTCGTTACTCCAATGTGTCACTAACGAAATCGTCTATGTTGACATCGTAAAGTTTGTGACTAAGTCCAAGTTTGATTATCCCTTCGAAAAGGTTCGATAGTCTCAGCTTTGGAACTAAATCGATAAATCTCAACTTCTGCCGACTTTGCAGTTTCTGTGATAGTTTGACTTTTAAGTTTTCCTCGACTTTATATCGGTTCCATAGTTTTTTATAGTAAGACCGTTAAATGATAATTTATTTTCAATGACAATTAGTTTATTTATTTATGTGACTGTTACTTATTAAGTGTTATTAAAATAACACTGTTCGTTTGTGTGCCATAATGCAAAAAATTAAAAAATAAGCGAGATTAAAAAAAACGATCTTTGACAAGCATTTTTAATAGCAATATATTGTTTTAAACTTTCATGGTCACTAACATTAGAATAGTTATTTACGAGATTTCTACCATGTACCTTATTTTTGAGTTTCCGATATTTCGGCAAGTTGCAAGCGCCAAGGTCACGGAGTAACTGAAGTTTTTGCGGGTAAGATGTTACTGGCAGACAAAACGGTCTACCCTCCTTTGCAGTCTTTTACTACGCGCACCTGCGGTACCACTGTTCACTAACTCACTATTTTCTGGCACCTGTTCTCGACACACTCACAGTATCTGGCCGCGAAATGACACTTTGTTTAGTATAACCGTGACCATGGCACGGAGTAACTGAAGTTCCACGTATTTCTCAATAAATAAGGTAGGTGTGGGAAAATAATGCAATAAAACGCATGTAAATTTGACGACATTCACACCTGAAGATGTGTAACGAAGTTATTCGACAGAGAACTAAAGTTATAAATATCGCACGCAGGATCAGCACGTTGAAGTGGAGGTGGGCTGGTCATGTTTCTAGACGTACTGATGGACGATGTAGCACGTACTGGAGTGGAGTGGTCACCACGTGGGGAAACGTAGTTGGCCCTGCAGCACGATGAACTGACGATTTCAGAAAGATGGCTGGTATGAGCTGGATCCAAATCACTGCTCAGGACCAATTTAGCGCTCTTTGAGGGAGGCCTACGTTCAGCAGGTGGAGGGCGATAGGCTGATTGATTGACACCTGAAGGAAAGCCATGACCAGTTCTAAGATGATACGTGTTTGCCTATAAGATGCCAGTTCACTCTTGCCATTAAAAAAAAACAAACGTCTCAAAAAGAAACTGTCCAACACCAATGAATCAATAACCTTTAACATTGTTCCCATCCACCTCCAACTCAATCCGCATTTACATAGGCCGGTGATGGACCTTAGAACTAACAAAATTATTCAAAGCAGCCCGGAGTTTTGCGCCGAAAGGACCCGCGGGGCGAATCAAAGGGATTACTACCCTGTATGAATAATGGTACTTCTTGCTGCCTTACTTGCGAAGATGATATAAGCGTTTTAGGCGAAAGGACTTAGATTTGCTTGTTTTATATGCCATTAGCTTCTAAAGCAAGGAGGTGAAAAGTTTAATATTGGAAGCATTTCTCTCTCTACTCAGTGATGTATATGTCCTTTTAAGTTTATTTCGTCTGTGGTGGCCAATCTCAACGATCAGCTAAGAACTTACTTACTCCGATGGCTCAGCGACCCAAAATGAGTTTTGGCCTCCGATACGAGATGCCGCCATTTGTCTCGATCTTGTGCAGCTTCACACCAATCTCGTGCTTCCATAACTTGCAGGTCCGCGTCCACTACATCCCGCCAGCGATAACGTGGACGCCCAACTAGCCGCCGCTAAGAACGCTGAAGGTGTATAAGTCCGTTGGACCAATTGGACTCTGTCCTATGAACATAACTCGGGTTAGTGATCACCAATCCGCATTAGGGAAGCGTAGTGATCAAGCCTAATCCCATCATGGTAGCGATAACCTGATTTTTATTATGGAGGCCTTTGCCCTGCAGTGGGATAGTATATAGGGCTGATACTTTACTCTGCGGTGACAGAAAATATGAGAAAACGTTTCGGAAAAATATTGTTAATGCCCATAATTGTTGAAATGCTGATTCTGAATGTAGCAACGATTTGCAGTGTAACGAGATGACGGGTGACCCCCAGACTATCGTCCTTTAGTATAGGTCGATTCACGACAGATGACCACAATAAACCTATGCATGTCATCTCATGAAGAAAATACTTACGACAAAAAACATTTTTAATTAAATATAGAATGTGTTTAGTCTGAGATTACAAGCGTAGACGGTTGTCATTTGTGGTCAACTTTGGTGAATCTATTTGTACGCTCAATACTACCTGAGATGTTTATTTTACCTAAAACAGTGCTCAACAGCAGACGTATCACCATTTCAGCCAACAGACGCCCACTGCTGGACATAATAGGCCTCCTCCAATCTTCTCCACAGAGACCGGTCCTGTAACGCCCGCGACCTCCATCAGATCTTAGTTCCACCTTATGGGGGGTTTGCCACGGCTGCAACCTTCTGTACGTGGACTCCACTCGAAGACTTTTATACTACGAATCTTTCGGTTTATAATATTAAATTAGTTATTCTCCCTAATCGACCTTGGGAGAGCCACGCCGAAGAGCCCAATCATGTTTCGGCATGAACCTCGACCGGCACGGCCTCACAGAAAACCGGCGTGTAGCAGCACTGTGCTGTGTTTCGCTGCGTGAGTGAGGGAACCAGATGCCCAATCCTAGGGAAAGGGGTATAAAGGTTGGCAGCGCACTTGTGACTCCACTGGTGTCACGGGTGTCTATGGCAATCGCTTAACATCACATAAAGAAATCAGAAAATTCTACAATAATAATCTAGATTTATCCCGTACCAGAAACAGCCTATAAACATAACATACATAGATACAGCCTATAGTCGGCGACTAAATAGCCGCCGACTATATCAAAGGTCTTGTTAGGTACTCGTAGTTAGGCTGACGTCGGCAAATTATCGAAAAACTGTCACTGTCACTATCTGGAACCCCTGGGGTCCGAGCCCCGGGGCGCCGTCTTGAGGACTCATTACCGGGTCGACAATAGCGGGACGGTAATGTGATTGCTACTTGTCTGTTACACGAGTTTTGTGATTTTGTACGTTAGCTTTTGTTCATGCCTATTTGTGTGGGACCTTCTATTGCTTATGGTAGAAATATGCACATAAATCTGGATTTTTCAAATCCTCATCCTCATCTTAGCCTATGATTCCCGGTTGCGTCCAAAGCTGTCGCTTTGGAGCCCAGGGTACGGTTACACCATGATTCAGAATTTGGGGAGTATGGTAATTCAGGCGGCAATAATTAGTAATTATTACAA
Source organism: Marasmia exigua (assembly GCA_019059595.1). Classification (NCBI taxonomy): domain Eukaryota; kingdom Metazoa; phylum Arthropoda; class Insecta; order Lepidoptera; family Crambidae; genus Marasmia; species Marasmia exigua. The sequence goes on along the minus strand of CM032465.1, from coordinate 3,874,062 downwards.
TAAAGCGACTGCTGTCTGACTTTTGCAACACTTTTACAGGGGAACCAGATCAACTGAATCATGGTTGCACGTTTCAGATACTATCCGAAACTTGCAGGTTTCCTCACGATGTTTTCCCTCAACGCCAAGTAATGGTAGAGATAAGGACATATATTTGAAAAATCAAGAGGTGCATGCTCGGGTACGAACCATGATCCTACGTATGGACGACGCGTTCCGCTTCACTGAGCTTAGGTCACAGACCAATCCCGAAGAATTGCAAGCGTCAAGAGGCAATGGGCAAGGCATATTGCGAGTCGAGTGAAGACCGCATACAGGGAGTCGAAGCCGTGACCATGTGCAAAGTGGACCGACAACCCAGTGAAGGTCGCGGAAACACCCTGGATACGGGCGGCACAGGACTTATCTATGTAAGAAACCTTGGAGGAAGCCGGACAGGACTTATCTATGTAAGAAACCTTGGAGTAGGCATCAAATTATTGACTGAAAAAAGATATAAGCTAAGTTAATCTGCACGAATTCCCAATTGCTTACAAGTTAAGTAAAATTACCAGAAAATCTCTCAAATTAAACGTCATTCGATCCAACTTAAAAGCGTTCACTCATTGAACCATCAAAAGCGATACGAAAGACAAAGGCAGAATTTCTCCTCGAACAAATTACATCTAATTTTCCTAACGACAATTAAGTCCAAGGGCGCATGCAAAGTAAATTCCGATTTGGATGGCCCTCAGTGAAGTCCCGATAAATCATTAGGCGTCCTCATTATGAACCGATCTGTGATCGTATTTGACGTGTAGATCACTCACTCCCCAAATAGGAGTGGTTCGGGGATTCTTTAATTACACTCAATACGCTCGTTTCCAAGGTATTGACAGTTTTTTGAATAAATTGGAGAAATAACGATAGATAAAACTATGTACTTTCAGCCTGTGTTTTGTTTTGAACCTGCTATTGACGACGTAAGTTGTCAAATAGCAGACCTCAATCATAGACCTCCTTAAAGATCGATAAATCCTTCGCGACCTTCACCGGGTCGTCGGTCCACCTAGCAGTCTGCCACGGCTTCGACTCCCTGTATACGGCCTTCACTCGACTCGCAACGTGCCCATTGGCACTTGAAGCTTGCAATTCTTTGGGCTATGTCTGTGACCTTAGTTCTCCTGCAGATCTCAATCATTAATGATACGCTGACGCAAGCAGTTATCAATAGGAAACAAAAAGCAAACATCAAAAACTTCACATACATAGCCCTAATCCCAAAAAAAGCTTTATTGGTACTAGTCAGGAAAAGTAATCAAACATATTTAAGTTGGTAAAAGGAGTATAGGCAATTGAGTCCGTATAATATTTTTTTTGATATCTTGGAAGAAGTATAAATCATGTTCACAAGCCCAAAAACTCACATGGTGTTCTCATTTTTAACCAACTTAAAAAAAGGAGGAGGTTCAATGTTCGACTGTATGCTTTTATTTATGTATGTTCACCGATTTCTCCACCGATTATTGACCGATTTGCATAATTATTATTTTCATTTCGAAAGAATACACTCCTAAATTGCCTTTGCATTGTCACATTATTTGTATTAAAGTTAATATTTGTGATTCTTCTGTTGTCTGATATTCGTAGCAAAAGTGCCAAAGCTACTTTGTACGAAATCAGTTCAATGTATAAGATGTTATATGAATTCCAAAAAATAAATCAACATATTCTTGAAAAGATAATGGACAAACTATGAAACCTCAGCGCACTTTGAGACTTCTAATATTGATATGGAATAAAAGCCAATTTACAGGTGACGAATCATAGAGTTTATTCAATTTTATTTTTTAAGTTCTTGATCATCATCAGTCATCATCATCATCATCAGCCTATCGCAGTCCACTGCTGGACGTAGGCCTCTCCATTTGTTAGCCACCGTGATCTATCCATGGCTTCTCGCATTTAGCTCTTGCCAGCCATCCTGCGCAATTCATCCCTCCACCTAGCCAGAGGGCGCCCTACATTACGTTTGCCAAGACGCGGTCTCCACTCTAGAACTCGTTTACCCCATCGGTTGTTGATTCTGCGGCTAATATGGCCAGCCCACTGCTAATCTGGTGAGCAATGTCGATGACTTTGGTTCTCTGCCGGACCACCTCATTTCGGATTCGATCTCGGAGAGAGACGCCGAGCATTGCTCTTTCCATTGCCCGCTGAGCGACCTTTAACTTGTGAACCAGCCGTACCGTAAGTGTCCACGTTTCGGCTCCGTATGTCATGACGGGTAGGACGCACTGATTAAAGACTTTCGTCTTTAGGCACTGTGGTATCGACGATACGAAGACACGACGTACATAGTTTCGCAAATTCTGCCCAACATAACTGGATTCTCCTATTCACCTCATCTTCGGAGTTTTCTACCCAATTGCAAAGTCTGCCCGAGGTATAAGTATTTTTGAACAGCTTCGAGGACGGCACCGTGAATTGCAATCGGTTCCAGTAGAACATGTTCATTGAACATGATCTTGAGCCTACCAGTACCTATTATCAAATAAAAATCCCGTCAATGCGATTTACAATGTCTAGCCGACGTTGTTTTAACTAGCGCCATCTGCTGGCGGCCGCATGGAACTACCGTATACATTACATTTTTAGTAAGACGCTATTTTTCTATGTACATATTTTTAATGATTTATACAGACAATAAATCAAATTGTAACATGCAATAATCTCTTTTGCTATACAGTAAAATAAACAAGGTTACACGTAAGTAAATCAATTCCATCAAAGACAATGGGGTGCCCAAAGCGGGGGGTAGGTAAGAAAATAAAAAAGCACCCGATTGAAATCTGGAGGGACCAGCCCTAGCGAATGCACCAGACGATACCAAATTCAACCTATTGCTGCGAGGGGATTTACAAAGAAAGACCCTCAATTTGATGAGTATGTGAGCCTGTTTTCGACTAAAGTAAAAAAATAACGTATTATGTTTCCATACTGCATATTTATAAAGATGATAATTTATTCTACACAAAAAGGCACTTGCCTTGGTGTCGATTACATCGCAATCGACACCAAGCGCCATCTATTAGTACTGTTTGGAACTAATACATAAAGAAACCGGGGTTAACGAAATCAAATTATTTTGAATTCTACAGACAAATACAAGGCATATAAGTAAAAAATAAATTATCTAATCTAATCTGAACATGGCATTATTTCTCCTCATTCTTAACCGACTTAAAACGAGGTTCTCAATTCGACATGTATTTTTTTTTGCGAATAATAGGCTGACGAGCATGTGGCCCATCTAATGGTAAATGGTAACCGCCGCTCATAGACATCAACAATGCCGGAGCACAGTCATGCCGCTGCCTACCGTGAAAGAAGAACTCTTTTCAAACCTCGTTTAAAAAGGGACACTGTCGTAGCGAATAGAACCTTTTCTTGAGTGTACTGAATAAAATGTTGTTTGAAGTGTATAAAGTGTTAAAAATATTATTTTACACTTTTAAGTTCGTGGTTTTTGAAGGCGGTTTTTTTTTCGCAAAACAAATTTTTGCTTGTTCCCGGTTGCGTACAAAGCTGTCAATTTATTTTTCAACTTTACAATATTATGTCTTAAGTTTTTCAATTTTTGCAATTTTTTACGCTTTTTAAAGACTCCCTCCTTTTAAACCCTTTTATTTGATACCTTTATCTAGAGACCCCTCTAGATAAATATGTTAACCGACATTTTGTGGCGGCCATCTCGAATCAAATTCCATCTAGCATAGCTTATATAGCTAACACCCTGTTGGTCTAGTGGTTTAAGTACCGGGCCGTGATTTCGAGGTCCTGGGTTCGATTCCCGGGTCGAGTAAAAAGTATGTTTCGAATTTTTCGAACATTGCTCGGGTAGTGATCACCAATCGTTGGCAAACGTAGTGTTTGAGTCTAATCCCATCATAGTAGCGATAACTTGATTTCTTTTATTTAGGTCTTTGCCCTGCAGTGGGACAGTACATAGGCTAAGAACACTCCCAATCAATTCACCTTTCAAACAAAAAATAATCAAATGTGGTTCATCCGCTCAGGAGCTACGATGTCACGGACAGACACATAGACACGCACAACACTTCGTTGATTTTTCGTCCGGTGTAGAAAAAGGCAAGTGTCACAACTGCACAGTTAATAACAATAATCAGCGTCGGGAAAACAGGAGAAAATCCCAACCGCGAAGTAGAGTACCTATCCAGACAGAATTCAGCGTTCCTACGGGACCCGGGAGATCTTCCATTTCAGTTTAGCCACGTAATCGTATGTATTTGAGCAGTGAACACTTCCCTCTCCCGTCCTTCTCAGAAGGCATGCTGTCTCTGTTGCTCCTTATAAGACATTAAACCTATTGCGCGGATAATATCGAGAGTATTTTACGAGTGTTTGTGTAGAGGCCCTACTATTGGACTGATTTTTCGAGAAAAGGAGGCAATAAGTAAGCGAGTTACCTGATGGTGAGTGGTCACCGCCGCAGATTTAAATCAGCTACACCAGGAGCTTCACTCTTTCATCTTCATGCGTTGTCACCCTTTTAGGAAAGTGTACTCATGTACATCAAATATGAGAGAAGGTAAGCAGTTAAAGAAGAATGCGACGTTCGTGGTTCGAATCTATATGCGTACTTTACCATTAGCTTGGCGGTGAGGGAAAACATCTTGAGGAAACCTGCACGTTCCGAATAGTTTCTGAAACATCTTACAGAGATTCAGGTTCAAGATTCAAGTTGAACGTGGAAGAGCCACGATTCGGCATGAATGGGCTGGCTCGACCGGAGTGATACCACGGCCTCACTGAAAACCGGCATGAAGCAGCACTGTGCTGTGTTTCGCTGCGTGGGTCCCAATCCTGGGGAAAGGGTGGTTTAAAGGTTGGCAGCACACTTGTGACTCTAGTAGCATCGCGGGTGTCTATGGGCGGCGGCAATTGCTTACCATCAGGCGATCTATCTGCTTGTCTGCCACCTATCACATAAAAAATCAGGTGGTCTGGTTCCTGTATAAAAGAGTTGCGAAGGTCAGACAGCAGTCGCTTCATTGTAGTTACCAGACTCCCCAAACCCTGAATCATGGTCTAAGCGTACCCCGGGCTCCAGAGCGACAGCTTAGGATGCAACCGGGAATTACACGTTAAGATAAGTAGGTTTGACTATAGAAGTACTTTCTGACGGTGACGATTTAGGGACTTCCAAGAGCGTTATCATTTTTAAAAGGCCGGCAAGGCATCACGGACCAATCTAATCTCGCAGATGTCTACGCGCGGCGGCGATTACTTGCCACTGTGTGACCCGCTTGCTCGTTTCTCGCTTCTAAGGGTACGTACACATTTGACGAATGCGCCGCGAATGCGCAACATCCGCGCGCCACTCGCATACGGCGCGTAGCTTGGGTGCGGGTGACGCATTCGCGGGCGACGAATTCGTTAGTGGACGCACCCTAATATTTGTAATTTCCTAAGTTAATTATGCACTTGAAAATTTATCGATAGTCTTCGGGTGGAACTCGAACTGGTCGACTAGTTACGTAAGAATAAATTTCAAAAAATTGCTATACCCAAAAATTCATATCCATTAATTTGTATTAATTCACTTAGTATTAGGTCACTCGTGTGAGAGACACGCTTAGGCATGAATAGGCCGGCTCGACCGGAGTGATACCACGGCTACACAGAAAATAAAATTGTCTCAAGAAATTCTTAGTACTTTCCTTGATGGATTCACCGTTGTACTACTCTGTCTCTCTATTGGCGGAGCTAGTTTCGTCGATGCATCACCTTAATTTGGTGTAAAATATGTATAACAATATTTTCACTGGTAATAAATATTGATGTAACTATCGTCCGCTAACGTCGAAGCAAAAAACACTTAGCTTACAAAAATCGTTCACTTCCAAGTTCTCTCCGGTAGCTTAGTCGCTAAAGCAGTTGCCCGGTTAGCAAAAGATCGTGGGTTCGAGACCCACCCAAAGACTGTCGATAAATTTTTAAGTGCATTATTTACTTGCATTTATTTTACCGGCGAAAGAATAAATTGCAAAAAAAATACTATAAGCTACAAAAACATATTCAATTTCATTTCAGTTGACTTTGTTGTTGAGTTTCTCATCCAAAGTAGGGGATCCGATTGGAAATCCATCTTTCTACTTTATGACTCGCATAGAATTGAATTGTTGATTTTTGGCGAATTTTAAGGAAGCAATAAAATGGTTTTATCGTATTTCCGTCTTCGGCGTATTTTTTGTAGAGTTTTCCTCTTTTTACTACCAGACGCATGATTCAGGTTGGTTTCGTGGCTCTTTGCTTAATCGATTGGGGATTTAGATCCAATACGTTTTGGCTTGCTTGCAAATACTAAAATGGTAATAAAATTAGCTTTTGTAGGTTCTGGAAAAATATACAAAGTACCTGTATAAATATGAAGTTTATTTGCTTGATATATTTTTTTGTTCGTATTTTATTGTGCATCATAAAATTCAGGTTGAAATCAAGGCAGTAAAAATAAAAGCCCCTATAAGTTAGAAGAATAAAGACTGACCAAAGGACTGGCTACAGACGGTAGAGTATTTGATACATTAATAATATTTTGACAAATAATCCTTCTAAATCGCTTTTGAAAGAAAGAACGTTATACTCTAACCAAAGAATCGTGACAGTCGGTGTTACATTTCGATACTATTTATAAAGAGGTATATACAATAGACAGCGGCAACGGTTATAAATAATCTGAAAACACGAAACGCTTGCGCGATGTAATCGACACCCAGCACCATCTATTGCTATAAAATGGAACTAATATAATGAAACGAAATAAGGGCGGGTCACTATCATTAAGGTGACGGGTAGGGCACACTAGCGACGCCAATCGATTTTAATTTTAAACCATTTCGGGATTACAACCTCTCGGCAAATACTTATACTATTTATTTAATAACCATGCACAAATGTTGGGTCCGTTTTTGTACGCGAAAAATGTATTCACGCCAAATTCGGCCACTTTTGGTGGTAATCCAAAATTCGAGTGCAAAAGCAGACCAAATGGTTAACTATGAGTATTAAATAAATAGTATAGGTGTTTGCCGAGATGTTGAAACCCCGAAATTGTTTAAAAAGATCCGGTTTAGTAACTAAAAATTAAAATCGATTGGCGTTGCTAGTGTGCCCTACTGTCACCTTAATATAAATGAATGAAAGACTGTCTGCCAGAAGTCCTTGCGTTTACTATAGCATAGAAACTCAATCGATGCAGGACTATTAAAAAAATAGATTTTTGCTGCACCGCTTCAACAATAATTCACAAAGACCAGCAAAACATGGTCAAAGAATAAGCCGTCCGCAGACACGCCGTTTTAAACCTACGTGCCCGCGAATTTTGAGAGGTAATAAATCTGTCAGATGTCAAAGTAAGCCGCGTATCGAGCGGCCCAGCCGCCTGAGTTATGAAGTGCCCGGCGACTGTTATTGGTGCGCCGGCGTTTTTGTGTAATGAAGGGAAGGAATGTAACGATGATATAATGTGACGTAAGCGCAGACTGACTAGTTACCCGAAATCAACAAATGAATACATAGGGCTTTATTCATTAACGTTTAACAAAGCAAAGGTTAAACAAATATTTATGAATAAGACGCTTGATCTTATAACGGCTCTATAACACAGTGCTGCATCACGCCAATTTTCTGTAATTCGGAAAAATCAATGTCGAACTTCCATATAATAATAATAATAATAATAATTCTCACAACATCTCATACGTTAACCTGATTCCGTACTAAGTAGCTTAAGCGCTTGTGTTACAGATATCAGACAACAGAGGAACACAAATATATACTTATATACATAATATTACACCCAGACACCGAACAAACACAAGTGTTCATTGCACAAATGTTTGTCCAGGGTGGGTATCGAACCCACGACCTTTGGCGTAAGAGGCAATATTAATATAATATTTTTTTGAGAGATAATATTTTTGATAGTATATTTTTTATGCGTCTTGGTATCATCATCATTTCAACCAATAGATGCCCACTGCTGGGCATAGGCCCAATGTTCTCCACACAGATCGAGCATGCATCACCCACATCCAATGGATTTCCGCGAGCTTCACCATCGTCGGTCCACCTTGTGGGGGCCTGTCATGGCTGCGACTTTCTGTACGTGGCCTCCACTCGAGGACCTTTCCCCCCCAACGGGCCGACTGTTCTCCTCGCTATGTGCCCGCTATGTTGCATAATGCAAGTTCCCCATTTATCTTTTAATATGTAATGACAATAAAATGTATTTTCGAAATTTAAGCATACTTTTACATTGCAATGATTTATTAAACGGAAATACTTTCCAACGAAACATTCTAGGAAGTCAAAACAGAGTTTCACTCATAGCCCAAACTCCCAAACATATTCCATAGCACCGTTAGCCAACAAATCATACCGTTTAAACCAAAACTCTTACCTGAGCGATTGTCAACACGAGTTGCAAGAAACGAAACAAAAGTTGGCAGATCCCACATTCGGCAGTCACGTGCCGCGCGTGACCGCACTTAATGAGAGCAGGTAAGGAAATTACGCCGTGTAGCTCCGGCCTAACATGCCTCGATGCTTCAAAACGAGCGCTGAATAATGATTGAGAGAGAGAAAAGAGTTTTTGGCTAAAAGAATGGGCATTCTTAGAGACTGGCGATTATTTTAGCTCCAATTCGAAATCGTTAATTCTATATACATTTTCTTAAGTTCATAAAAGCAATCAGAGCAAGAAAGGATATTACGCTATGTAGCCCCGGCCTAACATGCCTCTATGCTTCAAAACGAGCGCTGAATAATGATTGAGAGAGAGAAAAGAGCTTTTGCCTAAACAGATGGGTATTTTCAGAAATTGGAAATTATTTTTAATCGAAAAAAGGTGGAAATATAGTCAGGTCTTTGTTAAAGCTAGGTAAAGTTAGGCTAGAACTGGAAACCCCACAACGCGCAAGCTAAGCGAGTGAAGCGAGCATGTTGCAGAAGCGCCATAAGAACAAAAAACTTATGGCAAAAGGTTTTGTTGGGATTAGGCCTTACTTACTCGGCGAACACACACAAACACACTTCTTTGAGGCCGTAGTATCACTCCGATCAAGCCGGCCCATTCATGCCGTTTATCTAGAAATTGTACATCAATTTTTTGCAATGCTTAGTACTCGAGTTGTGTATTTTGTGTAATAAAGTATTTATATAAAGATAACAACAAAATTATGTAAAGTTAAATTTATTATCGCATACAAAATCTTTTGCCAAACAATCAAGTCAATGACATTGTATAAGCCGTTGAGGTTTGTCCACAATGCTGGGTTTTTTGTCATTATGCTGACAAAAAACCCTTGGTTCGTACCAAACACAAAAATATTTAATATCCTCCAACCGATTACGTCTACGGCGGCCAATCTCAACGATCAGCCTCGTACGCAGGATATATTATAGTGCTCAAGTGTGTGCGCAAACACAAGTGCACACTCTATTCCTTTACCCTCATATTCCGATGGGACACTACTGTGACACGACCAGAGAGGGATTGGGCGCAGGACCAACGGCTTAAAGTGCTTTCCGAGGCTCGGGGGTACAAGACCGCCAACTTCCAGACTCCCGGCTGCCACTAAGAATTTCTTACCGAAAACTTAGGTACAAATTTTTGCCCCGACCCGGGGATTGAACCCGGGACCTCTTGCCCAGCCGTCGCTTTAAAGTGCGACCCACTAACCACTGCGCCACCGAGGCAGTCTAACAAAAATATTAGCGTGTAGTTTAAGAGCACTATTACAAAAAATCGCATAGATGCACTACTAATTTAAGTTCCATTTGTACGCGAAGAAGAAAAAGAAGTGACGCCCTGTTTGTCTAGTGGAAACCAGGTAAATGTTCATGTAAATTCATGAGAAAGTGTAAGAAATTTTAATTTTGCTTTTAAAATTTTATCAATTTATATCAGATTTTAAAGAAGGCGGTAGTTGGTGCATCAACCTGGGCACTAAGTATTGAGTAGTTTGGCGACCATATACATTACGGGATTGCGAACGTGGGCCCGCAGTGTAAGTGGGCCCTCCGCCTGGGGAGGACGTGAAGTAAGTAGGTTAGGTTCTGATATTTAGCATTAAAATAATGGTCTTTTAAAAGACTACATTTGAATCGAGTTAGTAGCGAAAGAACTTGATTAAAGAAAGCCAGACTCTAGTAATCTAGAAGACCATTAGTTAATATTTGGAAGGAAGAAAAGAAATAAATAAAGTATAATTATTAATTCGGACACCACAACATAATAAATACAAAGAAATTACACGCATTAAATACAAACACAAACAGAAGAATGATAAACCAAAAAAAAAGGAAATTATTCTTCGAGTCGTTGAAACTGTTTCAACTCACAATCAGCGTTAAGCACCCAACAAAGTCATACCAACTTCACAATTAGACCAGTCGACAGGCATTCCGAAGAGAGGCTAATTGAAAAATAAAAGTGCTGGAGTGGACTCGCTTCTATTAGCTCTGATTGTGATTAATCGCCGGTAATGACGTTGGTGAAAGTGGTGTTTACATGGAACTACACTTTGATCGTTTGCTTGTAACAGATTTTCACAGTTTCCCAAAATCGAGAAATGTTGAGAAATGGTAAGGACGCCTTTGCCCAGCAGTAGGACAGGATAGGCGCCTAATAATATCTGAACATATTTTTTTTTGTGATTCTTAGCACTTAAGTTGTGTATTTTGTGCAATGAAGTAGGTATATCTATTTATCTAAAGTATAGGAAGTCGCATCCGTGGCAGGCCCACCACAAGGTGTACCGACGGTCTGGTGAAGGTCGCGGGAATCCACTGGATGCGAGCGGCGTGAGACTGATCTGTGTGGAGAACATGGGGGGAGGCTGGACTTAGTCCAGCAGCATCCATCTGCTTTTATAGCGTGAAGAATCATCTCGCGGGCCAGAAGGTCTAGCACGAACTTTTCAAAGAAATGGTGTATGCGTGTTGTGAGTTATATAAACGTCTGTATAAAAATGGAAGAGAGATCCCTCTATTGTAGTAAGCATAACTAAAATTGACAGCACGAATGTCTGGCAGGACAGTAAAGTAGGCTAGCACTGGCACCTGTCCATCTGCTGCGTTCTGAGTAGCAGATCTCGTGTACTTGAATTTAGAGATTTTATACATTCGTCCACACAAATCTCGAATTCATTTTCAATGTTGAGTGCACGAAAATAGGCCTCCTGATCCTGACCAAACCGCTAGGTGTAAATCGACCTCTCATCAATCCATCATCTTCAGTACTCGCTGCATACGGGTATCTTGACTGATAGTTTAAAGCGCCTTTTAATTCAAAGTTTTATATTCGATTTGCTTATATAAAGATATATCATAATCCCATCCTCCCCTTTCCACTTCCGAATAATACGTGCTGGACAGCGTTGCCATCCGCATACCATCCAGACAATGGCGGCGCGCACCAAGAGGTTTGACTCCTCGTTCCTGCCCCGAGCCATCAAGACATGGAATGCCCTCCCAGCTCATTTGTTTCCTCCTTCATACAATCCGGGGTATTTTAGGCGGGGCGTGAAACGGCATCTCAGCAAGCCATTATGGTGAGGATGGCATGACACAATGGGTACTTACTTGGTTAGTTCTTTTGTGCCTGTCAACCTTTTATTTGGATTTCACGGCCGCTTACCATCAGGCAGAGTGAGGTCATCCTGATTGGCCTTTCTATAAAAAAAAATACTGCCACTTTATACTAATAATAATAAATATATAATAAGAGCGTAGGGATGTGACGACCCTATCCCCCGCTGATCTTCGCTTGTGAACAACTCTCACTAGTGCAATTAGTCTCCACAGAGGCAGCCTGTGGCGAGCTGATGGTGTTTGGCATCACGGACCACAATACTCTAGAGGGTCCGTATTACTTTTTTGACCGAGGGTCAATCCGCCTTAACCAGCCGGCCAGGAGCGGAGTTGCAAGAGCAGAACCTATGCTCCTGGTTGGAAGTGTAAAATGTCACTACATTTTGCAGTGCAACACTTTGCAGAACTATTGATAGTTTGACGATCGATAGTACAATCGATAGTATAGACAATATCGATATCGATAGTAATATCGATAGTACTATCGATATATAGATAGTATTGAAAATATATTGATAGTATGTAAACATTTGTGATTTTTTTTCTTGATCTGTGATGATTTGTGATGTGAGTGAACTGTCAATCAATCTGTCTGACAAAAGCATAGACATTTTTCTATTTTTTTTTTCTTTTTTCTGTTCTGTGTCACGGCCTGTTTTTACACATACAGCCAAATCCTTAATTTTGCTATGGCACTATTAATCTTAGCTATTAATTATATATTTATATTTACTTATGCCAGCAGCTTTACCTTAGTCGCCTTTTACGACACCTCGGTAAGAGTGAGGGTGGCCTATTCTACTCTGCCGGGGACCACACGGCGGCGGTGATCATCAGCACCCCGAGAAGGAAAACTCTGCATTTATATCAAAACCCTCGCCAACCCGTCTGCCCAGCGTGGTGAGTATGGCAATTACCCCTCATGTGATTGAGGGAGGCCCGTGCCCCAGCAGTGGGGACTTAAATGGGCTGATGATGATGATGATTTACTTATGTCCATAATAATGTTATGTTTATCCAGCACTGATTGGTTCGTATTTATATGCATACCTAGTGTCGATTAAGGGAAATTGTACCGAAAATCGGACTAGGATGCGGAATAGGTCATAGAAATGTGATTTAAAGTCCGATCACGGTTATTTGGCACGTGGCGGAGGTCGGGACTAATGCTGTTTTGACATATTCTCGGATAGAAAAAACAATGTCACTGAAGTGCCTTCTGATCTTGGTCGGTCTTATTACATTTAGTATGTAGGTAATCCGCTAATATTGTATAGTATTGATGCGTCTTTCTTTCATTTTTTTAATTTTTGTAATCGTATTTTTTTTGTATTGGATTTGTATCTGCCTGCCCCCATATTGCGCATCTGTTCAATTACCTATCTGTTTCTTTTTTTTCTGTCTCAATCTCAATTATGCATGGATATGGAACCTTTGAGTATATGGAACAGATGCGCAATAATGTGATGGTAGTCGCTGAAAACCAGCGTCGAGGTTGGTCTCATGGATCAGCACCGACTATGTTGATATATAATATATTGTCCTACTTTTCGTCATTATTTATGTCTAGGTTATGTTTCTTATTAAGTTTCCTTGTTTTGTATTGTGCCAGATAAAGTTATCATTCATTCATTCATAGTATCGATAGGCCTATCGTTTTATTACTTTTTTCCAAGGTCACAATAGTATCGATAGACTATCGATATTTTATACTATTGGTTGCAATACTAGTAAAATGTCATAATGCCGGGCCTGCTGACTAGTGCTTAGCACAGAGGGATTTGGCGCCCCGAAATCGCACCTCTCGACAACCATAGCCACTCACACCAATGTTTCCCGCATTGCTGCCAGCTGGTATTATAGGGGGTCCATTTACTGTGCGGCGAGTGATCGCCTGCTATGATTATCATAGATGAGATATTTGATATGGCAGGCATCCCGTAAAGTAGTAAAGTATCAGCCTATAAACTATCCCACTTCAGGGCAAAGGCCCTCATCAAAGAAATCAACACATCGCTACTATGATAGCATTAGGCTTAATCACCACGCATTGCCTAATGCGGATTGGTGATCACAAATCCGGGCTATGTTCGAAAAATTCGAAACATATATTTCGTTCGACCCGGGAGTCGAACCCAGGACCCCGAGATCACGAGCCGGTACTTAAACCACTAGACCAACAGGGCATCCCGTGGTCTCATCAATATCCCGGCAACCAATCCAATATTATCCCTTCTAATTATAGACCCGGTTCAGTTCCCATCATGTTTACAATAGTCCTCGGACGGCGTTGTATACTTACCATCAGGTGACCCGCTTGCTTGTTTGTCGCCTCTTAAATATAAAAAAAACGAGATATCCTCCAACCGATTTGGCTACGGCAGCCGAACGATCACCCACGTACTTAGGATATACTCGTATTAAAGTGTTCAAGGTTGTGCACATAATGTATATTGTTTTAATCTTTTACATACTGAGAACCTTATATCTAATAATAAGTACCGTAAAAAAAAACAACTGTTCCATACCTTATTGCCAGGTGCAAATTCTATTTTGTATGGAACAGCTGATTTATGTTTCGCTTATTTTGTTGATCTGACACGTCAAATGGACTTTATTCACAATACTTTATGAGGTTGAGGTTGAAGTTTATGATTTTATGAGGTTTTCGGGATGTAAACGATAAAAAAATAACAGTGTGTATACATAATGTGAGCACAAACATCAGTGCAGTCTCTAACCTTACCCTCATTGCTCCCTTCATTTCCTTCCCAAAGAAGATCGAGCGATAGTAGCTCAGTGCATAAGACCGCCCCTTCCATACGTGTCCGTGCACGTTTCGGGTTGTACTTGAAACGTGTGTAACCTTGATTCATTGTAATTTACTACTAACTAGACTTCCCAAGTCCCAGATCGTGGTCCAACCGTACCCCGAGCTCTGAGTTGACGCTCTAAGATGTGTTTTTTTTTGTAGGTATATGATAGGTGGCAGACGAGCAGACGGATCACCTGATGGTAAGCGATTGCTGCCGCCCATGGACATCGGCAGCACATGTGGTATCAAATAAGCTCTTTTCTTGATGTTTTTTTTCGTGATGAGAAACAGGTGGATCGTTAGTCCGCGTGTCACAGTTAAACAAAATATTGTTGGTAATTTAATTTCACGTTTCCTAGAGTTTATTATTTCGCTCGTTATTTACATAGAAAGTTAAAGAGCACGGCTGGGTCTTGCGCAAACTTCGCCGGGACTTGTTGTTTTTCACTTGAGAGGCTTTATTAATTAACTCTTAGGTTTAAATTATTGCTTTTCCTTTATTTTGATGCTAAAATCATCGCATGACAACAAATAACAAATATCTTTGACCAGACAGCGCAATAGAGATTGTTCCCTAATTTTATTTTTGAGCTCACAGTAAACGCGATTAAAAATAAAAAATATTAATATTACAATACGTTATTATGTGGTATCCGATATATTTAATTTTAAAATAAATGTGTTATACTGTGACGTAATCTTTGTCTACTCGTGCGAGATATATTATTGCTCGTTAAAACGTGACGTCACACTCTCCACGTGCGACTGTGAAATTTGAAATGTTGGTAACTCATTTTTCACTGAAACAAAAACGAGTGTATGTGCATACATTGCTCTACTAGGACAATAGTTTTAAGTGACTTTGTGTTCTTACATACCATTACTATCCATTGTTTTATTCTTTGCTCGGTTTTCGATAAACTCAGATTTCGACGTTTCTAAAATGTCGTTGCAAGACAATAAACAATCGAAATATTTTTAAGGCACAAATAAGACGTTAATTTAACGATACAGAAACAATTACTCGCGTCCAAGTTTAGAAATCTAAGCGTAATTAAAATTTCTCTTAACAATCGTGTCTAAGCGAAACGCCGAGTAATGCTAAGGGGATAAGAATGACAACTAAAGCGATGGTCCAAGTTTAAAGCTTACAATTTATTTTATGTACACTATTGTAATAATCTACAAATTAAGAAATAAGGATTTGACTCCACCAAATATCCACAAAATTTATGTAATGCCTAGTACTTAAGTTGTGTATTTTGTGCAATAATCTGGACATCTTTAGGGTAAGATTGAATTGGCATCTTTTAGGCAAACGCGTATCGTTCTAGACCTCATCGTCGCGTTCCAAGAAGTGCGATTGCGGTCAAGCGTTAGAGATTGTGGTAAGATTGAATTGGCATCTTTTAGGCAAACGCGTATCATTCTAGACCTTATCGTCGCTTTCCATGAAGTGCGATTGTGATCAAGCGTTAGCGATTCTGGTAAGATTGAATTGGCATCTTTTAGGCAAACGCGTATCGTTCTAGACCTCATCGTCGCGTTCCAAGAAGTGCGATTGTGATCAAGCGTTAGCGATTGTGGTAAGATTAAATTGGCATCTTGTAGGTAAACGCGTATCGTTCACCCCATCGTCGCTTTCCATGAAGTGCGATTGTGATCAAGCGTTAGCGATTGTGGTAAGATTGAATTGGCATCTTTTAGGTAAACGCGTATCGTTCACCCCATCGTCGCTTTCCATGAAGTGCGATTGTGGTCAAGCGTTAGCGATTGTGGTAAGATTGAATTGGCATCTTTTAGGTAAACGCGTATCGTTCACCCCATCGTCGCTTTCCATGAAGTGCGATTGTGATCAAGCGTTAGCGATTGTGGTAAGATTGAATTGGCATCTTTTAGGTAAACGCGTATCGTTCACCCCATCGTCGCTTTCCATGAAGTGCGATTGTGGTCAAGCGTTAGCGATTGTGGTAAGATTGAATTGGCATCTTTTAGGTAAACGCGTATCGTTCACCCCATCGTCGCTTTCCATGAAGTGCGATTGTGGTCAAGCGTTAGCGATTGTGGTAAGATTGAATTTTCATCTTTTAGGCAAACGCGTATCATTCTAGACCTTATCGTCGCTTTCCATGAAGTGCGATTTTGGTGAAGCGCTAGCCTATTTACCAAAAAAAAGTATATCTATCTATCCAGTAAAAATACAAAATCTAATAGTAGAACTAAAAATGCTTTTTCTATGAAGAAAAAGCATTTTTAGTTCTTAAATATCCAAGAAAATTCAATTCAAGGTTATTCAGGTATGTATAGCATGAATCTTGTAAAAAGTGTTTCCCTATGACTTCTTACTTTGAAGATTATTAACAAGAGTAAAGATAAAGTAGTGAATGAAACTGCACATAAGTATGTATTAAAACACTCGCAAATCTCGCTCGTTTGTGTTTTAATAAATATTTTTTTGTTAATATTTTGCTAAATCGCTTTTATCTTCAACTTGCACCATGTTCACGAGTTCAAAAGTTTTAGCCAAATAAACAGTAAATTTTGATGATGAGTCATTTAAAGAATAAGCAATAAGCAGCACTGCAACACAGGGCGCTGGGGTAGCGGGGGCGAATGCAAAGTTATCAGAATTGGCGCCCGAGATGAGAAATTTTGATATCGATAAAAATATAGAATCATCTGTAAACATACCATCTAACCGACAAGCGTTGGGGTACATGAATCCTAAAATGAAGACTACGTGTTTTCGAAAATGTAGTGTAGGACGCCCTCAAGGCAGTTGGAAGGACAATTTTCGCAAGATGTAATGAAAAATTCAATCCAGCAGTGTAAGCCGTAGACACAGTTGAGTGGAAACCATTTTGGCCACATAACAACATTATTTATTTATACTGTTGAATTAATGTACCTATTAATGTATGTGCAATTCAATTCAATTCAAATAGTTTATTGCACTACATGTGGTATTACAGAGATAATAAATGTAATAAAAGTACAGCACATGCACCCTGTTAAGGCATAGCAAACCATAAAAATCTTAAAAACTAGTTTTATACAAAAATATATTTTTTATAAAATTAAATTCCTTTAATAAAAACAAAACAACATTACATATATTTAAAGAATTCATCCAAAGATTAGTCATCATCATCAGCCTATCGCAGTCCACTGCTGGACGTAGGCCTCTCCAATTGTTCGCCACTGTGATCTATCCATAGCTTCTCGCATCCAGCTCTTGCCAGCCACCCTGCGCAGATCGTCCCTAGCCAGAGGGCGCCCTACATTACGTTTGCCAAGACGCGGTCTCCACTCCAGAACCCGTTTACCCCATCGGTTGTCGGTTCTGCGGCTAATATGGCCAGCCCACTGCCACTTAAGCTTGCTAATCCGGTGAGCAATGTCGATAACTTTGGTTCTCTGCCGGATCACCTCATTTCGGATTCGATCTCGGAGAGAGACGCAGAGCATTGCTCGTTCCATAGCCCGCTGAGCGACCTTTAACTTGTGGACCAGCCGTACTGTAAGTGTCCACGTTTCGGCTCCGTATGGCATGGCGGGTAGGATGCACTGATTGAAGACTTTCGTCTTTAGGCACTGTGGTATCGACGATACGAAGACATGACGTAGTTTTCCAAATGCTGCCCAACCTAACTGGACTCTCCTATTCACCTCATCCTCGAAGTTGTTTTTACCCAATTGCAAAGTCTGCCCGAGGTATACGTATTTTTGAACAACTTCGAGGACGGCACCGTGAATTGCAATCGGTTCCGGTAGAACATGTTCATTGAACATGACCTTGGTTTTGTCCAAGTTCATCCGTAGGCCGATGCATTTAGAAGAGTCAGCCAGGTCACTTAGCATCTGTTGTAGGTCCTGCAGCGTTTCTGCCATTATGACGATGTCATCAGCAAATCGCAGGTGAGAGATGTATTCGCCATTGATGTTGATGCCACGTCTCTTCCATTTCAGCGTCTTGAACATATCCTCCATTGCATTTGTGAACAATTTCGGGGAGATGACGTCCCCTTGTCTCTCTCCTCGATGCAATGGTATATAACTTGTTTTCTGGTTCTGTACTTGGACGGATATAGTAGCGGCATCATAGAGACATCTCATCACCTGGATATATCACCAATCGACTTGGCATCGCTGCAGGGACTCCAGAACAGACCAGATTTCAACCGAGTCAAAGGTTTTCTCATAATCCACAAATGCTAGACACAGGGGCTGATTATACTCTTCTGTCTTCTGTATAATCTGCCGCACTGTGTGGATGTGATCTATGGTGCCGTATCCGCTCCGAAACCCAGCCTGTTCCGGTGGTTGGAATTCGTCGAGTCTCCGCGCAAGACGGTTCGTGATCACTCTTGAGAACAGCTTATAGACGTGGCTTAGAAGGAAAATGGGTCGATAGTTCTTCAAAAGGGTTTTGTCCCCTTTTTTGAAAAACAAGACAACCACACTCTTACTCCACGCCTCCGGAGTTCTCCCTTCGAAGAGGACATCGTTAAAGAGCTTTTGGAGTTCCCTCAGTACGGGTTATCGTCCAGCTTTCAACAACTTTGTTGTAACGCCATCCTCTCCAGGGGCTTTTCCATTTTTCAGCTGTCCAAGAGCAATCTGGATTTCACCAATGCTGACTTCTGGCAAGTCTTCGGTGAAATGGCGTGTTAATGTGGCCCTAGAGTCCTCATTTTCGGGATCAGGTCGAGATGCATGCGTAGCGTATAATCGGCCATAGAAGTCTTCCACTTCTCGAAGGACCGCCGGCTTTGAAGCAACAAACGTGATGTGGTCAGCTTGGTCAGGTGGCTTCTTCCGAGAGATTGTACGCAAACCTTCGACCCCCGATTCTGCTCGATAGCTCTTTCAATCGAGAGAGTATTTCAATTATTAATTAAAAATTCCTTTTATTTTTTTTTGTTTAAACTAGTGGCTCTTTTATTTACCTGAAAGTTTGGGGTAAATTAGTATAGGTATATTTTTATAGACATATGCCATACCCCTGCTGAAACCAAATGTGCCTTGGCTGGGGTGATGGTCAATTAGTTTTAATGGCATAGACATCGGGATTTAGGGCAGTTATCGCTGACATCCTTGGATAAATGTTTATTTTTTGTGACAAAATTGCATTTTGCTAAAATATACATTGACAAACATTGCTACAATATACAGTAATGTTTCAAGACGTTGAGACCATAGTTTTAGCACGGAAAAATTACGTCCAACCAATCAGCGAGTGGCGTTACACTATAAAAAAACGAGATCAATTCGATACATAACATATTGAAAAACAAAGCTAATTACAATTTGTTTTAATGTTGTCTTTAGGTAAACCTTAAAAAATATTTTCGATCTTCGGATTTTATCGATAACTTCATATCGACCCTGAAGCAACCTTAGTCAGAATTGACGCATTAGAAAGTCATGAATTCAAAACGGGAGATGTTCCAAATTAGAAGTTTTTAAAACAGAGGGATGGCGCCGTAGGGTGGACCGGAATTTTATAATGATTCAGAACCCTAAGTTCAAAATCTGTTTGGTGAGACAACAAGTGATTGATCGTTTATAATTACTCAATTTTCAATCTTAATTACTTTAATTAAAGTAAATACTGTACTAAAATACAAACCGGATTTATTTCAATTATGTATCTCTAATGCGGGAAATCACGGCACGGAGACCGGTCCTTTTAGAAGGCGTACGTGGGGATACAGATCCAACACGAAGAGTCCCCTTTGAGACACAATAATGAAAGTGGGGATGTGTAAACCTGACTGCACTTATTGTTATTATTGTTAGCCTGTACTGTTCCACTCCAGGGCAAAGGCCTCCCTACCCACCTTCCAACGTTTTCGGCCACGAGCCACAGTCGTCCAATTTAAGTACGACCAACTTTAGATACTTTAATCCATTTGAGCTTTGCTACCACGTTCGTAATGCGGACAGCTAAGGAATGGAACTCCTTGCCAAGGTCTGTTTTTCCGAACCACTACAATCTGGACATCTTTAAGGCAAGAGTGAATAGTCATCTTCTAGGCAAACGCGTTACACCTAGACCTCATCGTCACTTTCCATCAGGTGAGATTGTGGTCAAGCGTCAGCCTACAGTTCATAAAAAAAAATCCTTTATAAAACCGGATACAAAATAATATCGCATTAGATAGTAGCGTATACATAGGTAGTTATAAAAATGTCCATTGTCAAAATGCACCCTGTTTCAAAACTTTCCTATTTCACTATTTAAGCTCAATAAGTTCTAGATAACATCTAAATTTAAAATGACACTCCATTGAAAAGGGGCAGCTATTTCGAAACAGGCTATCTAACCTGACTTCCAGACATCAGAATATCTAAAATAACTCCTTAGCTCCCTCCCCTCTCAAACAAAGGCCAATCAGCCAAGTCCATTCACTGGTCTAGACCAATCCAGGGGATAGGTGCCATCCGCGTTTTATACAACCTTGTAGTGTTTCCCAAACTATGACCTCGTGAGAATAATATCGTCTAGTTGGAGAGCGATTCAGTGCTGAGCATTTCTCACAAAACTTTCTACCGTATAGGTATATTTGACTACTTGATTAGTTCAGTAGTTTGAGCGCCGGTTAATACTCAAGGGCCACGGGTTCAACCCAATAAACTTAAGCTAAAACTTAAATAAAAAAATTGAGGATGTTAATAGGTGTCCAAATCGCTTAAAACTATGGTCTCAGTACAGCTTATATCTAAACAAATACACAGGATTTTGTTTCATCAAATAAGACCATTAATGAATTTACAGAAAATTAAAATTACGCAGGTACGTGCTAGTATTGTGCCGTCACCGAAAAACTCTTTTTTTAAAATTAAGTATCGGGAAATACACGACATAACGTAATCATATTTTCGGTAATGTTTTTATTTTCAACCAAGATTATGGAGAGGAGATACTGGCGATGCATTACTAGGCGGCGACGATGTCACTTTACACCCCGTTTATTTTGAAATTAAATGAATCGGAAACTACACAACGTATCGTAGCAGTTTTTTTAGTCATATTTTTAATTTTCAACCGAGTTTAAGAAGAGCTAATAAAATAAATTAGTGAACATCCTCCAATTTTAGAGTTATGAAGTTTGGCAAGTCGGTAACATCGCGATCGTTATTATACAAATCAAAGATACGCCGTTATCATTTACATCCCGAAAACCACATAACAGGTATCGTGAATGAAGTCAATTTAGCATGTTCGATTAACAAAATATGCGAAAAACTAATCTGCTGTTCCATTCAAAATATAATATCCACCCGGCAATAATGCATGGTACCTATTATGTGGTTTTCAGCATTCGATTAAAAAAAATAACGGGATATAATGAGCAATCTAAAAATTTACTTTATATTAAATGTAGGCCAATATATATATTTTTTAGATTAAATTACCTACAATTTTTTTAATTTACCTAATTTCAAAATATAGGCCTATATTTTGGTAGGGCGTATTTTTAAAGGCTTCTTGTGTAAATTGTAGAATATATTTTGTGATTAGTTATATTTATTATTATATTAATAATCTCTAAGAGAGGCTCAAAACCAAACTGTAATTAATTATAATATTTAAATCTAAACTAAAAAAGGCACGGACCAAGAGTCTGTGGAAGAATCATTTATTATAAAAAAAACATCTCTTAGAGAAAGATAAACAACATTTCTTTTTTTAATTTCTTATATAATTATAGAACAATTCTAGAAGCAAATCCATTTATTAACTTTTAATAATACCTACATAGCATACAGGGTGTATATGTGAACATTTACATCCCTTTAACCACGTGTTCTATCAAACATTAGGAACAATATTTGTTCTATGACTTTTCGGAATTCGTCGAAAATATTTTTGGATGCCCATACAAAATGACCAAGTCACGTGACCGACTTAGTATGAAAAGTCGAAATTTGACATACTTGGTCGGTTTTATAAACGTATTCATATCAAAAATATTGAGAACCTCTGACCTAGTACTTGCGAATTCGGGGGAGGTACTTTACTGACGGAGCTTTTGGTGTTTCTTGATTTTCTATCGACATGGTACCTACTCGTTATAAACTCATTATGATGTTCTCTCTTGTTATTAGTAACATTTGAAAAGATGACTTAAATAAATTGGATATTGTTTTGCAATTTAACGGAACACAATAATTGATAGATACATAGTAAATTATAATGAACGGTCTGAGATTTTGTGGTGATATATCCATTTATACAATTATCACAAACTAAAGCTAATCCTGAATCATGGTTTAAGCGCACCCCGGGCTCCAGAGCAACATCTGGTAATTACAAAGAAGCGACTGCCGTCTGACTTTCGCAACCCTTTACAGGAGAACCGGACCAACCGAATCATGGTTACTCGTTTAAGAAACTATTCGAAACGTGCTGGTTTCCTCAATATGTTTCCGATGGTAGACGGTTATGCACAAAGATTTGAAAAAGCCAGAAGTGCATGCTCGGGTTCGGCAGCATTATAGAACTTATTCATATCTATATTGATATTGATTAAAGCTATTTTGATTGCCAAGCGTTGCATGTATTAAACTACTAACTACTAAGGTTAACTGCTACTTAACGATAGTTCATCAGGCCCAGGAATGCCAACTGTCAGCAGTTATAAAAATGTTGGCTCGGCTCAAAGCGGCAATATCACGGTGCCGGCGTTTATGAGCCCAGTGAGCTAGGAATGTTGGTGAGCTCATCAACTTGTCAAGTTAGGACACCTCCTAAGTTAGAAGCACTTATGAACTTAACTAAGCGCAAAGACTCTTGGCATACGGTAGAGTATTTTATTCATTTATTATAAATAATTACAAATTTTACCAAATAATGGCCTCGTATCATCGCGTCAGTGAATTTACGTCTATCCAGGTTAGGTACCTTATAATTCTTGTCGTCTAAAAGATTTAGGTTAGTTAGATCACCATTAAGAGAAGAGCGTACTTCTTTTTAAAAAGGCCGGAAACACATCTCTCTGATTTCGCGCATTTATGGGCGGCGATGATTACTTTTTAAGCGTTTGCTCGTTTGTCGCCTCTAGCATAAAAAAAAAACTATGAGTTTCCTACTGCAGGGCACAGAAATTCATCGTAGAAATCAAGTTATCGCTACGTCGCTACGTTATGGTAAGTTATAGGATTAGTATTTATTTTATTTTATTTATATATTATTAGGCTTAATCACTACGCTTGCCTAATGCGGGTTTGTAATCACCAACCCGAGCTATGTTCAAAAAATTCGAAACATACTTTTTACTCGACCCGGAAATCGATCCCTAGACCGTAAGATCATGGCCCGGTACTTAAACCACTAGAACACTAGGGCGTTCTAGACCAACAGGGAGTTGGTAAAAGATTTACTATTATAAATATAGTAATACGTAAATAGTTTTAATATTCAGGAGCGTTTGCTTCTTAATCAGTGACTGAACAAAACGCCGCCTTGTCTCTTCATACCTCTCAGCCAGCGTTCTTCATTACACCTCGCAGACGAGGTAATAGCAGGGCCGACACACGCGAGCATAACCTCTTAATTTATTGAACGAAACTAATGAAATTCCAGAGCAAAGTTTACTGCGAGCGGCACCCCTATCTTGTTAACAAGTTTCGGCCCGCCGGGAAAGGCTCTAATCGTTTCTTTAATTATTTCGGAATTAATGCCTTGTCTTTGGCTAGGTGTTAACTTTACAGGATTATGCTTGAAGGAAGGTATTTATTGGCAGCTTTGAGGGTTTTGGTGCGTCCGTTGACGCTTTTGCAAGATGCCACTAGGGTTGCTCAAGACCGTGCGAATTGGACGAGTCAAAGAACCCCAGGCTTCGAATTGACAGCTTGGTATAAAACGCTAAGATGATGATGATGGTTTGGGCAAGATGATAGAAGATGAGCCTTATGCTAAAAGCGATGAAGGAGCAAGCGGGGCACCTGATAATAATGGGTCATCGCCACCGATTACCATTTTTTTTTCTCTTCTCTATTGAAACTCTGTAACATCATGAATATCTGAGTTTTTTAATGGTATATTCTCAGTAGAAATCGACATTCTGAACCAGCGGTAGATGGTAATAGGTATATGTACCTATTTTGACATTCATAAGTGTTCTGTATGGACCTTAATTGAATAGAGAATGTTTTATCTTTTATCATCTGCAAAATCCGAAAGGTCACTGATGCGTTTTTATGCGAAAGTGGCAGACAAGCAGACGTATCTCGGTTTGCAGCCGCCCATAGACACAGTCTCAACCGGAGTTACAATTGAGATATCTAAGAAACAAGCCGGCCGATACGTTGTCGGCCTTTTAGGAAGGTATAGGGTCTTCCTAAAAAGCCGGCAACGCATCTCCACTCCCTCTGGTGTGGCTGATGTCCATGGGCGGCGGTGATCACTTACCATCGGACAACACCATAAATTGGATTTTTTTATAGGAATGGAATTAAATTATAGGGCATTGAATTGAATATAAATTGAAAAATATTATTTACACTATTTTTATTGTATTAATTGTTAAAACTGTTAAAATTTGTATGCTAGGTAATTACTAATTACCTAGCATGCAAATTTTAATTACTAATTAGCAATATTTTAGTGGGACTAATTAAACATTTCAGACCAATATACCTACCACCTAAAATTGTGGAAATAAATGTATTTCATTTCATCATCATCATCATCACCATCATCAGCCCATTTAAGTCCCCACTGCTGGGGCACGGGCCTCCCTCAATCACATTATTCATTTCAATGAAATTCATTGTATTCATTCATTGTATTTCATTTCAATGAAATAAAATGAATGATGAATATCATTTCATCAGGTGACTCGTTTGCGTCCTTTCCTAAAAAAAACCTAAATTGTGTGACCGTCAATTGAACTAAGATTAAATGAAATATAAAAGAAACGGCTATTCATTTGAAGAAAATATCATAAAAGTAACAAATCCATAAGGTATTTTATTTCCTTAAATTTTAAATATACATTTTTTTATTATTCTTTACTATCTTGAGTTATTTGATAATTCCCGTCGCATGGACCGGTGATTTAGTGCGCGGGGTCGCCGCTAGGGGCGCCGGTGAGCTAAAAATGTACAGTGACGCCATCATGATAAATTACTGTGAGTTATCTGAACTCTGTAATTTCATACCTTTCATATCAACTGCGCGTGTTTTAGTCTTCATTTCTATGGGGATTTGAATTTAAAATTTGTTTTACTTTATCCTAAGTTTGTAAGGAAAAAATATTTTTTACCGCGTCAGGACACCTAATGCGGAATGGCGGAGCACCCAATGCGGAATGGCGGCCTCATGATATTTATTAATTTTAAATTTTTGTAAAATGTTTTCTCTCTTTTCTTGATAGGTCAAATTGGTTTGGAAATATCGCAGGCGCCAATTTATTTCTTAGTTTTTTCTTGCATGGCAGATAAGATAACTTATGATTCTTCCTGTTGAGAACTGCCCGCCAAGGTTGAGGAGGTCAGACGGCAGTCACTTCAACGTTATTACCAGACTCCCCAAATTCATAATCATCGGCCCAGTGTAGGGCTTCAAGCGACAGCTTTGGACGCAACCGGGAACTATACTCTAAAATAAATAAGAACATATTTTTTCTTTTGCTTATGGATATGCCAAAATCTGGATTGTAAGCGTAAATAATTCGAATACACATTGATTTCAAAACATTGGATGACACCTAAGGATGGCATCCAAAATATAGTGTCTGAATTTACTGGCACCACTGGGCCCGAAGAGAAATAGATGTAGGGCCTCAGTCATAGCGGGCGCGGTATGAAAACTTTGTTAGGTTAAGGTGATTCCTCTTCATCTTAGCGTGCTTTTACCAGTTGCGCCCAAAGCTGTCGCTCTGGAGCCCTGGGAATGCTTAGAACATGATTCTTGATTAGGGGAGTCTGGTAATTATAATGAAGAGACTATCTTCTGATCTTAGCAACCCTTTAACAGGGGAATCAGTTCAACTGATTTATTTATTAATGAAATGTGGATTGTTTAATGGAATGTATTTAATTTTTTTTTATATTGATACCTAATTTGATGTTATATTGCACTTAGCTGAAATAATTAGAACAGACATATGTATTAGCTTGTCGATATATCGACTAAACATGTCATTTAAGCGACTACTTAAAGAATAAGACCAAAAATGTACCATGTTTTATGTAAATAAAGATTATTTGTATTTGTAACTGAATCATGGTTACACGTTTAAGAGACTATCCGAAACGTGCAGGGTTCCTCACGGTGTTTTCCCTCACCGCCGAGCTAATGATAGAGTTGCGCATATTTTTGAAAATTCAAGAGGTACATGCTCGGATTCAACACCCGGATCCTCCGCATGGGACCTCGGAGCTACCGTTGCTCAGCAGGGTTACATGATTAATAAGGCACTCCCTTTCTTCTTCGAAAATCGTTCGTCACTATTCATAATGTCCGCATATTCGAAATTTAATTTTGCCTAATCGTCTTTAATTATAATGGTTTTGTGTTATAATATTGGGCGCTATAATAATTAGATATAATTTTTCTTGCTGTAAAGTCACATATCCTAAATGTTATATTAAGGTGACGGGTAGGGCACACTAGCGACGACAATTGATTTTAACTATTAGCTGCTAAGCGGCCACTTTTGGCGTGAATCAAATTTTTCGCGTACAAAAATGGACCCATTTTTTTTAAAAAAACGTAACCAACATTTGTGCATGGTTTATTAATAAATAGTATTAGTGTTTGCCTAGAGGTTGTAACCCCAAAACGTTTTAAAATAGAGCCGGTTTAGTATCTAAAAATTAAAATCGATTGGCGTCGCTAGTGTGCCCTACCTGTCACCTTAAATATAACATTTAGGACATTTGACTTTATGGTATATGACTTTATGTGGCCAGTAGTAAATTAGTCCGAATAGTGGTTCATAATAATATTGTTAAGTTTAGGCTAATTATCATTCGGACAAATGATGATTAGGCCACAAAACATTATGACACGTTAGATTATGGATAAAAGTATTATGAAACAAAATAGAAAACCGATTAATAATAATTACATTTTGGCCACCTTACCACCTATTTTGGCTATGGCGGCCAATGTCAACCATCATCCAATGACGCAGGACATATTAACGCAAGACAGTTCCAAATCCCGCACTTTTAGTGAAAGTGTATAAGTCGTTTGGGACTGGGATCCCTAGCTTCATTGGGGCTTAGTATGTGTTTTTCTAGATTTTGCAGAAGAAAAGCTTAATCGCTTGCAGTCGGGCCGCAAGATAAGGGACGCAAAGGTAACCGGTCGCAAGTTGGCGTTAACTCATGTGGTACAAAATGTCTTAGTCTACAAGAATCTTTGGGTTGAAATCGCTTGAAGTAAGGCCCCAATACAAATCAGGGGCGTAAAGGTGGCCGGTCGCAAGTTGGCGACAACCGCCGATAATTAAGCAGCTGCGTCGAGCCCGCAGACGAGTTGGCTTCGAGCTTCCTGTCACAACAGCTCTATAAATATTGGTAGCTTTGAATATTAATATTTAGGACTGCTCTTCGTTCAACTGTTGGATGCAATTTTGGAGTTAGCGATAGGGAGTTAAATTATTAATAGCGTCGTAATTTTTTACATGATTATTACTTAGTAAACGTAACTTACTGTCTGCATGGCATAAGCATAATGTCCAATCACGGTTTTTTGGCACGTGGCAAAAGTCGAAACTTTTAACATTGCTGTGTTGGAACGGGATGACATGAACTTTAGTACGATAATAACTTGAGATCGCGATTTGTAATAAGGTGGATGCTATTTTGATATTTTTGCATAGAAAAAAAAACGTTTTATAACGCCACCCTGTCAATGTCACTGAAGCGTCTTTTGATCTTGGTCGGTCTGTAGCTCACTGCTGTAACGTAGCCTAATGTCAACCAGTTGTGGATCTCGTCTACCGAGGTTTCCGTACCTACGTGTCCTATTTAATAGCGTTTATAAATAGTTCAGAATGCAAATCCCACCATTTTCCCAATGCTTTTTCAAATTTTTAATTATGGTGCTTATCTAATTATCAAATATTGACTTCTTCATTGAAGTCTTAAAAAAAAACAAAAGGATATTTTAAATCTAGTGAGTAGGATAAGGCTAAATTGGGATGCATACTAAATAATAATAATTATAATTATTTTTATTTCTACAAAGTTTTAAGTGGTTAATTGCATAGTAAACGTCAAAGCTGAAACACTTGCGCGATGTAATCGATGCCCAGCGCCATCTATTTGCACTGGTCTGAGTTAACTCCTGAAACAAAATGAGAGCGGGCAACTAGTAATAAATTCATACATAATCTTATACATTGACGTCCGTCAGTTGAGTTACGGATATTACAAAGTACAAATATAATCCATATTATTAGTAGAGATGTGAGGGTGTGTCTGTCTGCTTGTCTTTTACGGTTAAACGAAGCGACGAATGCTTCTGGCGGTAGTAACCAAGCACTCCGCGTGGGCTGATGCAATTCAAAGGTTTTAAATTAGTATACTTTATTGCACAAAAACATAACTTAAAAAAAACAACTAGGCATTACAGAAACGTAATTGTACAATTTCGGCGGTCTTATCGCTAGAAGCGATTTCTACCTAACCTTTAGGCAAAGGACATTTTGATAGTTAGAGGGGGGGAGTAAGTGGTGCAATATTGAAAAGGGAAATGAAAGTGAATTGTTATTTATGCAGTGAAGCGCTACGAAGTGATCCTGATAATAAAAATCGTTGAATTGTATCGTTTTTAACACTGCTATTGTATGTCGAGTGAGCTGTCACGGACAACTTGCTTGACCTATGGAACCTAATAGAGTTCTAAAACCCGCGATTAGTGTTTAGAGTGGTATCGGCAGAATCCGTAGGTCGACTAAAACCTTTTTTTTTTTAATAATGGCTGCTACTATGTCTTGCGACAGATCTATAATTTTGCCAATGTCGAGTGATTAAATAGACACGCGTTTTTTGGAAAGATTAGCCGGTGTGGTGAGTTGATTTAATTTTAATGACATCACCTAAAACAAAACAAACATACACATGGACAATACAGACAAAGTAGACAAATGTAAACGTATGGACAAAAAATAAATAAATGATGTATATTAAGTAAGAGGGAGACTTATTCCAATTAAACGTAAAACACCGGCGTTTTATTGAGTGACTGTGATTTTGACTGACTTCAACTGTTGACTACTCACTTATTCTCAATAAGTTACTTGACATTGGCAAGATAATAATATCTTCGGGTTCTATAAAAAAAAAGAAGCGGTGGGTTGACGTGATTTTATAAATGTTTGACGTGACAGTTGAAGGAATGGATACTTTTTGTATCTTTCGACTGCGAGCGAAGCCGCAGGCAAAAGCTAGTACTTAAATACATGTAATCTTATACCAAAGCTCTGAAAAAATATGTAAAATGTGTCCAAAGTAGGTGAAATAATGTCAAAACACAAAAATATAACAACTTCTAAATCACCAAAACCCATTTCCCCCACAATAAGAGCAATGAAATCGTCTCCAGGCCTTAATAAGCAACACCTCAGCATTCCACACACACTCGCAGTTATCACGCACTGGCTCTATCAACACATTTGTATGTATTACAAAATTCAATAGCGGGGAAACGACACCGCAGACCCATCCCGCCGTTCTTCGGGTTATGAAATTGGATCCGGGGACAATAAAATACATAATTTAGCCCCAACCCCAGAGGGACCCGTCAACTTATTGTATTAGCCATAGTAAATTCGGCTAGACACGTGTGCCCAACGGTTTTGCCGCGATATTTGGAGTTTGGAATTTACGCATCTTACGATTGCGTCGGTAAGCTGTTGATGTTTCAGAGGTTATTAACTTTATGTGCTGCCTTGTGAAGTGCTTGGCTTTAATATTGAAAAGGGTTAGGATTTCACTATTATGTTGGGCCACTACAATATGACCTTCCTTAATCGATATAAAATTATGTGTTTGATAGAGTGATGAGCAAATGTGAATAAAACATTCATATTCATCCATCGAATTAGCAAACTGAATTAGCAAACTGAAGTGGCAGTGGGCTGGTCATATTAGCCGTAGAACTGACAGCCGTTGGAGCCGTAAAGTCCTTGAGTGGAGGGCGCGACTCGGTAAGCGTAGTGTAGGTCGCCCTGCGACAAGATGGGATGATGACATTCGAAGGCTGGCTGGTGTGGGCTGGATGAGAGTGGCCGAAAATCGGGAGCAGTGGCGTGCATTAGGGGAGACCTATGTCCAGCAGTGGACGAGTGTGGGTTGCTGATGATGATGATTCATCCATCACCAACACAAGAACGAAGGTTGTTGTGTTAGTCCACTCTTCAATGTATTAGGCATCGAACACTATTTTAGATTACTGAAATAATAAAAGTATTAAAAAGTCAAAATATGGTATCCCTAGTCGACGACGCGAGCGCCATCTGATGCGTCCAGTTGGTAATCGTGTTGACAATTTCTCATTAGTTTTAGAGTTAATTTTGCAATATTGATATTTATGAAGGGTCATTAGGGAAGGGTGGGAATTTATCATGAATCTCTTCGATCAACGTCTCGTACAATTACGGTCAAACTTCACTTCAGGTAAGTTTGTTTAACCATCAATTGTACTTCGACGCAAAATAATCATCTTTAATAACATCAATTATAATTCACATCAACTTAAATGTTTTAACTTCTTAGTCTTACATCAGTCTTCAAAAATCTTATTAATTAGTTAAGTAGGTATATCCTATATTATTAAGTAATTAACTATTATAAACAGCCTCTGCAAAAGCATTATTATTTCATTTTCAAGAGGTCTATTTAAAATCGGCTGAACACCAACGAATCAGCAGTCCAACCTGCGTTTCTTTATGATTTCTATAGAAAGACCCTGTCTGTTGGCTGCTGAAGTGGAAGCATGTCTCTACACTGTGAGGCTGAGAAAAACCGAAGTATCAACTCCACTGTTGAAAAGTGTATTTTTAATCCAACGACTAATCGTAGAACTTGTAGCATTGTGAAACGGTTTTTTAAAAGTTAGCAACAATCTTTCACAATTAGGTTTGTCCTCTATAGTTTTGAGTGAGAACCAAGTATGTCATTAATGTTTTTGCAGGCAAATTTCTATTTTATTAGGAAAAAAGGGAATGACAATTGGGAGTCCACTCTTCAATGTATTAGGCATCGAACACTATTTTAGATTACTGAAATAATAAAAGTATTAAAAAGTCAAATATGGTATCCCTAGTCGACGCGAGCGCCATCTGATGCGTCCAGTTGGTAATCGTGTTGACATTTCTCATTAGTTTTAGAGTTAATTTTGCAATATTGATATTTATGAAGGGGTCATTAGGGAAGGGTGGGAATTTATCATGAATCTCTTCGGATCAACGTCTCGTACAATTACGGTCAAACTTCACTTCAGGTAAGTTTGTTTAACCATCAATTGTACTTCGACGCAAAATAATCATCTTTAATAACATCAATTATAATTCACATCAACTTAAATGTTTTAACTTCTTAGTCTTAATCAGTCTTCAAAATCTTATTAATTAGTTAAGTAGGTATATCCTATATTATTAAGTAATTAACTATTATAAACAGCCTCTGCAAAAGCATTATTATTTTCATTTTCAAGAGGTCTATTTTAAATCGGCTGAACACCAACGAATCAGCAGTCCAACCTGCAGTTTTCTTTATGATTTCTATAGAAAGACCCTGTCTGTTGGCTGCTGAAGTGGAAGCATGTCTTACACTGTGAGCTGAGAAAACCGAAGTATCAACTCCACTGTTGAAAAGTGTATTTTTAATCCAACGACTAATCGTAGAACTTGTAGCATTGTGAAACGGTTTTTTAAAAGTTAGCAACAATCTTTCACAATTAGGTTTGTCTCTATAGTTTTGAGTGAGAACCAAGTATGTCATTAATGTTTTTGCAGGGCAAATTTCTATTTTATTAGGAAAAAAGGGAATGAACAATGGGGAGTCCACTCTTCAATGTATTAGGCATCGAACACTATTTTAGATTACTGAAATAATAAAAGTATTAAAAAGTCAAAATATGGTATCCCTAGTCGACGCGAGCGCCATCTGATGCGTCCAGTTGGTAATCGTGTTGACATTTCTCATTAGTTTTAGAGTTAATTTTGCAATATTGATATTTATGAAGGGGTCATTAGGGAAGGGTGGGAATTTATCATGAATCTCTTCGGATCAACGTCTCGTACAATTACGGTCAAACTTCACTTCAGGTAAGTTTGTTTAACCATCAATTGTACTTCGACGTTGATCCTCGAGATTCATGATATATAACACTTGTAGATGTTTAGAACACAATATTTGCAAAATAATCATCTTTAATAACATCAATTATAATTCACATCAACTTAAATGTTTTAACTTCTTAGTCTTAATCAGTCTTCAAAAATCTTATTAATTAGTTAAGTAGGTATATCCTATATTATTAAGTAATTAACTATTATAAACAGCCTCTGCAAAAGCATTATTATTTTCATTTTCAAGAGGTCTATTTTAAAATCGGCTGAACACCAACGAATCAGCAGTCCAACCTGCAGTTTTCTTTATGATTTCTATAGAAAGACCCTGTCTGTTGGCTGCTGAAGTGGAAGCATGTCTTACACTGTGAGCTGAGAAAACCGAAGTATCAACTCCACTGTTGAAAAGTGTATTTTTAATCCAACGACTAATCGTAGAACTTGTAGCATTGTGAAACGGTTTTTTAAAAGTTAGCAACAATCTTTCACAATTAGGTTTGTCTCTATAGTTTTGAGTGAGAGCCAAGTATGTCATTAATGTTTTTGCAGGGCAAATTTCTATTTTATTAGGAAAAAAGGGAATGAACAATCGAGGTTGCTGTCGACCTGGAGCTGAAGTTTTGATTAAATCATCTATTATAATTTAAACATTTGATGAATGAATCTTTATATTACATACCCGGATTAGAGATAACGTTTGGACTCGTTGTGCTGTAGACAATGCAAGCAAAGTTACCAATTTTTTAGTAATCAGCTCCAGGGGCAGTTCCTCGTTTGGATATAAATTACTTAGGTGATCCAGGACAATATTAGGATCCCAAGTAGGTTCAAATATTAAGAGAAAATAAAACAGCCTTCGAATTTATAATTTTATTTATTAATTCGATTTATTTATTTCGGTTAAAATTCATTAAATATTGAATTAAAATGATTTTAAGGTTTCATAGCCAAATGGCAGAAAAACGGAACCCTTATAGATTCGTCATGTCTCTCTGTCTGTCCCTCTGTCCGTCCGTCCGTATGTCATTACTTTTTTCCGAAACTATAAGAACTATACTATTGAAACTTAGTAAATAGATGTATTTTGTTAACCGCATTACGATTTTTACACAAAAAAAGGAGAAAAATATTTTTTTTGGGGTGTCCCCATACTAAGAATTGAATCTCTATTTATTATTTTTTTCATCAAACCCATACGAGTGGTATATCTATGGATAGGTCTTTAAAAATTGTGTTGAGGTTTTTAATATATTTTTTTCTAAACTTAATTCTTTACACAAGAGACGCTCCTAAAGTGGTAAAATGCGTCCCCGTCCCCTCCCTCTACCCCCCCTCTCTAAAAAATATATATAATAAGTATACATCATCATCATTTCAGCCAATAGACGTCCACTGCTGGACATAGGCCTCCCCAAATGCTCTCCACACTGATCGGTTCTGTGCCGCCCGCATCCAATGGATTCCCGTGACCTTCAAGAAAAGGGTTTATTCCTTTCTTAAGAGCCGGCAACGCATATGTGATACCACAGGTGTTGCAGAAAAAAAAAAGGTGTTGCAGATGTCCATGGGCGGCGGTGATTACTTTCTATCAGGTGTGCCATCTGCTCGTTTGTCCGCTATAATGTAAAAAAAAATAGGTACCTACTATATGAGCTAAAGCTGAACTAAATTGTATTTGTAGCCAAATGGGTCAGGAGTTGGGTACGAAATGTCCAGTTTAATAGAACAAGCACAAACAAACAGTATTGGATGCCGGATATTTACCGATACTATTGTTAACTAGAATATAGTATTTACCGACTGTCTGTGTCTATTTAATACCTACTTTGAGCGAGTACGTTTCTATCTGTACTAGAATTCCTACACAATAACACAAGCTAATGTCGCTCGATCTGTGAACTCAAAAGAAGGCATATATCAAAGAAAATCGAAATTAACTCACGCGTTATAAATTTTAGAGAAACCCGTTATCATCTGAATACACATATTTGAGCATAAACATTACGAATTAACTGTACTTGATCGCTCAATGTGGCTTATTGAGCGATCAAGTACAGTTAATCCGTATTGCGACGAAGCGTCCACGCGGTTTATCTATGAAAACTGCCGTTTTCGAATCCGATTTTCTTAGAAGTTGTATATCCATTACTAACTTTTTTTAATTTTTAAAGTTACTGTTAATGCTACTACTCCATAATTAACTGTGCTTACTTGACAACTGTTTAGGAACGTGTAGGATAGATTTTCAGAAAAAAATATTTTTAATTAAAAAGCTATTATTTATAAGACGTTAATTCTGCCAAGAAAAAAAAGGATAATTTTCAAGACTTTTGTCGCATCACAAATACAATGGATTCAACGGGTAGGGCTAAAAAGCCCCATGGGCTGATGTAATTTAAATGTTTTAAATTAGAGTGTAGTGGTTTTTAGTGTACAAATTTGGTGTTTATTTGTGCAGTAAAGTGCCGCAAAGTGATCCCAATAATAAGAATCGTTGGCTTGTATCGTTTTTAACACTGTTATTGTGTGTCGAGTGTGTTGTCTCGTGACAACTTGCTTGGACCTATTAGAGTCTTTAAACCCGCGATTGCTTTTAGAGTGATATCCGCTGAATCAGTAGGTGGATAAAACATAAAACACTGGCTGTTTTATTGAGTGACTTTGCCTGACTTCGACTGGCGAATTATCTTCGGGTAGAGCCATAATAATAAAAAACAACAACAACAAAACAACAAATACAATAAATTCTGATCTCTATTTCGTCTCTATTCTAAGTAAGTAAGTAAGCAATCATTTATTTGGCAAAAAGTTGCGTTTTGCTCAGTGAGTAAGGATACCGGAGGCCCAATGCGGGTGAAAGTGAAAAAGGTTGACAACGCACTTTAGACTCTATTTTTTTTTCAATACCATCTAGATATTAATCATGTAATACATTAGAGACTTCAGTAATACCTTTTTTCGAGTTTTTGATGTCGGTTTTCTATAATAACCTTAAATCAAACTTCAATAAACCTCTGTAAGCTAAAATTTCGTAAAAATTTTAGCTTACAAAGGTTTATTGAACGGTTATGATGAAAAAAGTCCACGTTTTACACTCAGTAATAAAAAGGATTTATGCAGTTTTTAATTGAATATTTGAAGATAGAGCGTTATCCTTAGGCGCAGTGATCCCTGACTCAGGAATATTAAAAATAACTCTAATCTTATCAAGTGTAAAATTAATTTCACGCCAGCCATTCCTAAGGATAGTTCATCAAACTTTCAAGATTCAGATGAGCATAAAATATCTGGGAAAGGCCCTAACCAAAGTTAAGAGCAAAGAAAAATTTTTGCTCGAATATTTTACTGTCGAAATTATTTTATGGTTCTCTCAGGAATTTTGATCCGAGGACGTGCGCAGGAAGTGACAGTGAAGTGTCACGTCAGTAAGGTGCTTTGGTTTTTTTTTGTTTTTGGTGCTAGAGTTTGGTTCCAGCTAAAGCAATGGTAGCTCAGTGCATTCTAAACGGGTGTTGATAGATTCTAATCCGAGCTTGCAATTATTTTTTTGGTATATTACCATTTCTTCGGTTGTGAGGGAAATATCGTGAGGAAATTTGTTTATTTCGGATATTATCTCAAAATTTGTTGAAACTATAATCCAGTTGATCTGACTCCCCTGTGTAAGGGTTGTGTCAGACGGCAGACGTTTCATAGTAACTGCCAGATTCTCTTAGTCCTGTTTACTACACATTACATTATACGACATCGAGATCTTCAAGAAACGAGCCTATACCTTCCTAAAACGCCAGCAACGTAACTCCACTCCTGGTATGGCTGATGTCCATAGGCGACAATACGACGAGAAAAAAATTGCATTTTTATACGCTTTTCGAATAAAGAAAGAGAAAAAAGATAGCCCATATTTTCAGTTTTCATTAAATGTGTGTTTTTATTAGAATATTTATTTTATAAATTATTCATTCATGTGCCTGACACCTGAGGCTCAACGTATTGTAATTTCGGTGCTATTACGTCCAATAAAAAAAGTTTAGTTGACTTTAAGTTACTTACTGTCACTGTCATTATTTTGGCTTGTCATTATATGGTCGGAGATTTTTTTTAAATCAACGTGAGCAAAAGCGTTATTTAATTTTTCAAGCCGAGTGATGGCGTCACAGAATAATTTTATCTTTTATTTTTTTTCTTTTAATGTTATTTTTAAAAATTCTGAAATTATATATCTTAAATTTAGGAGTCTAATCTAGAAATAGTATTTTTCATTTCGGAAAATGATTTTTATCGTATTGTCCACTGTTATACCTTTCTTACGAATATATTTAGGATGTTGCTGCCTTTCTTCTAAAAATTGTAAGTATCCAAAAGTATTACCATACTGTTTCAATTTTGTTGTGTCTTACGCCCAAAAAAAATTAAGGGAAGCTTGGAATTTTTACTTCTCAGCCTTTTTAAAATAATCAGTTGTAAACTTTTGTGGGACTTAACGTTTCTTTATCTTTGTTTTATGGCGTCGTAATTATCTTCTTTACTTGCGTCAGTAAAGAATATTTTTACACAATTAAACACTTAAAAGTTGCAGTTCAAATTTAGGGTTTTTACTTCTGAGGTTATGATGGTTTTGAAAAAATCTAGTAAACCTTTACTTTAGAATTTCCAAGGATTGTGTTGTATGTAGAACCAATAAATTAAGAATTAGAATAAGAATAAGAAAGCATTTATTGACAACACATGTTTACATATAAAACTAAATATGGACAAAATATTATAAAGTTGCAGCCAACAAGGTTCAGCCTCAGCATGAGCTAAAGCAACCGCTAGGTACCCACTGCAGCGCTGATTTTCAGACTGTACCTCTGAGCCCATTAAAATTAGAAATTAATTTTAAATTAGCTCCCTTAATCTTGCTAGTAATCTTGGCACTGACCGGATGATGAAGCTTGGGATATAAATCCATCATCATCATCAGCCTATCGCAGTCCACTGCTGAACGTAGGCCTCTCCAATTGTTCGCTACCGTGATCTATCCATGGCTTCTCGCATCCAGCTCTTGCCAGCCATCCTGCGCAGATCGTCCCTCCACCTAGCCAGAGGGCACCCTACATTACGTTTGCCAAGACGCGGTCTCCACTCTAGAACTCGTTTACCCCATCGGTTGTCGGTTCTGCGGCTAATATGGCCAGCCTACTGCCACTTAAGCTTGCTAATTCGGTGAGCAATGTCGATGATTTTGGTTCTCTGCCGTATCAGCTCATTTCGGATTCCATCTCGGAGAAAATCCAAGCCCACATATCATTTTTTTTTCTAGAAAAAAAAAAATAGAACTTTAGAAGCCTACAATGGATGACTTCATAGGGATGATATTGATTCCCCATATTTGTTTAACAAAGTGTGCAATTCTGTACATTTATTGATGTGTGTATGAATTAGGTACAACGCCATGTCCCTTAATGACCATGGGAGAGCCACGCTTCGGCATGAACGGGCCAAATCGACCGGAGTGATACCACGGCGTCTCAGAAAACTGGCGTGAAGCAACTCTGTGTTGTGTTTCGCTGCGTGAGTGAGGGTATCAGAGGTTCAATTCAGGGGAAAGGGGCGTTTAAAGGTTGGCAGCTCACTTGTGACTCCACTGGTGTCGCGGGTGTCCATGGGCGGCGGTAATCGCTTACCATCAGGTGATCCGCCTGCTCGTCTGCTACCTATCACAAAAAAAATCAAAGCTAGAAAAAATTACACAAGACACGTAACTGTGTTTTGAAATTCGAAATTTCCAGGGTGTACACAAACACACCATCAAGTTTGTGAACTTTTATGTATTCTTTTCAAACTCAAACTCAAATAATTCTTTATTTGCATTACACAGCGCTTACAAAGTGTCAGGCATTTGAATGACTTAAAGCTATTTATAAGTACTTATGTATAATTTACATGTTAATACGTATATATGCGACTCTACCACCGGCTCGGAAAGTTGTTTCTGGTCGAGAAGATCCGGCAAGAAACTCGCCAGTTACTCTTTTTAATCGCGAAACTTTCATACAGTATTTTCTTATTATAACTGTATACTTTAAGTTTGTACTTACAGTACCAGCCTATATTGTCCCACTGCAGAGCAAAGGCCTCCACCATATAAATCAAGTCATCGCTACTATGATGGGATTAGGCTCAATTACCACGCTTGCTCCCCAATCCCGAAATATGTTCCAAAAAATTGAAATATACCTTTGCCCGACCCGGGAATCGAATCCAGAACCCCGAGATTACGGCCTGGTACTTAAAACACTTGACCAACGAGGCGATTGAGTTGGTACTTATTTGAGTAATATGCCTAATTTCGCATTGCGACGCCCATTCCTTCTTTCCATTCAAATAAATTACCTTAACGTATATACCAATTTCGCCTCTTTCGAAGACTCATCTAGCACGCACAGCTCTCACAAATTTCCCGCAAGATTTATCTTCTAATCAGGCTTTAATCAAGAGAATTAATTCAGAATTAACGTCGTGCCGTAGGCCCAGAACAATGAACGAGTGAAGAATTGGCCCCCGAACTGTTTAACTGAAGATAAATACGCAAGCCATTTTAGCAGTAATTACAGAGGTGTAAGGTCGTAGCTTCGAGGAAAAATTACAGCGTTATTAAGGTGTGTTTTATGGCAGGGGGGTACCGGTTGTTACTCTTTGATAAGATGCCCGTAGAAACGTAAACTTTAGTCGCTTTCGGGTTGCCCGTTTATAATCTTTAGGAGGCGCGAATATCACCCAAAGATTTTCAGAAGAATTGGAGAGCCACGCTTCGGCAAGTAAGGCCCGGCTCTGCTGTTATCATAATAATATCCTCCAGCCGACGACACCAATCTCAACAGCTACGGCGGCCAATGTCAACGATCAGACACATACGCAGGATATATTATAGTGCTCAAGTGCACTTTCTTTTCCCTTACCTTCGTATTCCGATGGGACACTACTGTGACACGACCGGAGAAGGATCGGGTGCAGGACCAACATCTGAACGTGCTTTCCGAGGTACGGGGGTACAAGACCGCCAACTTCCAGACTCCGGGCTGCCATAAAGAATTTCTTACCGAAAACTTAGGTACAAATTTTTGACCTGACCCGGGGATCGAACCCAGGACCTCTCGCGCAGCCGTCGTCTTAAAGTGCGGCCCACTAACCACTGCGCCACCGAGGCAGCCGTTATCATACCACAGCGTCAAACCAGCGTGAAGCAGCGTCTTTACTGTATTACGTCGAGTGAGTGAGGGTATACCAGAGCCGGAGATCCAATCTGAGGAAAGAGGGTTCAAGAGTTGGCAGCACACTCTTGACTCCAGTGGTATTGCAGGCGTCTATGGGCGGCGGCAGCTGCTTACCATCAGGTATAATTTTTTTTATATGATAGGTGGCAGACAATCAGACGGATCACCTGATGGTAAGCAATTCCGCCGCCCATGGACATCCCTGGACCACCAGTGGAGTCACAAGTGCGCTGCCAAACTTTTCCCCTTCCCCCCATTGGGCCTCCGGTAACCTCACTCACTCGGCGAAACACAGCGCAGGCGCTGCTTCACGCCGGTTTTCTGTGAGGCAATGGTATCACTCCGGTCGAGCCGGCCCATTCATGCCTAAGCGTGGCTCTCCCACATTTAAATTTTGTCTGCTTTTCTCGTCTGTAGTCACATAAAAAACCGGATCGAACGAAAGTTCCGTGTTTCAAAAGGCACGTTGAGATGTCGGTCCCATCACTTTATAATTATAAGTCAAGCATGTTGGAGGCTTATAAAACTTGTTGTAAACCACAAATTCAGTTTCACAACTAATGCAGTTTAATTCGAATACCTACCACGGTAAGGGATAAAACCGAACATTTTTAATATGTCCCTCTCATAATGTTTACAATAGTCATTCCGATGCGCAGACAATGACACCTAATGCTGAATCGTTCAATTAAACCCGCACTGCGCAACTCAATAAGACCCGTAATGAAAAATTCCCGCACCCCACACGCTCTCTAATGAACACACCTTTATTCAAAGAAATGAAATGAGAGTATATAATGAACCCCGCTCAAAGCACATACGTCTCGAGTTTTCTAGAATTTTCCTTTTAAATAACGATGCCGAGACGCTGAATGGATCGAGTCGAGAATGAACCTGGTGAATGAGTCTGAATGAATGGAACGAGCTTCTAGTGTGCGTTTGACACTTGTTTGAAATGTCTGCGTGGATTCGCAAACTAAGAAGAAGATACTCGTGGATTTTATGACGTCGGCTCCACTTTTGGTTTGTTTATTTTATGTGAGACGTGGTAGACGAGCGGACGGATTACCTGATGGCAAGCAATTGCCGCCGCCCATGGACACCCGAAACAACAGGGGATTTAAAAGTGCGTT
Source organism: Marasmia exigua (assembly GCA_019059595.1). Classification (NCBI taxonomy): domain Eukaryota; kingdom Metazoa; phylum Arthropoda; class Insecta; order Lepidoptera; family Crambidae; genus Marasmia; species Marasmia exigua. The sequence goes on along the minus strand of CM032465.1, from coordinate 3,832,877 downwards.
ACCAATCTTTAAACCACCCTCACCACGGATTGGGCCTGTACCCTCATTCACGCAGCGAAACACAGCAGAGACGCTGCTTATTTTCGCCAGTTTTCTTCATTAACACCGAAGCGTGTCTAGTCCATGGTCATTGTGTTTGGTTGTTCGAACGGTCACTGGTGAGTGGTGATTGTGTTTGATATACAAAGGGCTCTTCCTGATGTCAATTAATTAAATATAAGTAAGAAAGTTAATTTAGTATTTAAATAAAATTTAAGTTTTGAATTGTACTTATAAATAAAAAAAATACGTTTTTTTATTTGAGTGTAGTTAGAAGATGAAAGTGATTTTTCTCGCCAACATTTACATTTACCCCAATTCATAACTTTTGATCTATATTACTGCCTTCTCGATGGTTTAGTAACTAAGATGCGCGAAACGATTCCGGTTTTGATTCTCGGTCGGATCAATATAATATATAACGTGTAACATATTGTATTATTATATATAAAAGTAAAAGTAAAGTATCAGCCTATAAACTGTCCACTGTAGGGCAAAGGCCTCCATCATAGAAATCAAGTTTCTACATGCGGATTGGTGATCACAAACCCGAGCTATGTACGAAAAATTCTAAACATACTTTACCCTCGACCCGGGAATCGAACCAAGGACCCCCATATCACGGCCCGGTACTTAAATCACTAGACCAACAGAGCGTCTTAATAACTAGATTTATTATCAGTGAGAAAAAAAATATAAACGATAATTTCTATGGAATTAAAATTAACGTAAAAAAAAATCAATGCAAGTTTATTAAAATGAGAAGTAAGACAGACATCAAAGCTACCATTTCACTAACAAACGTGCTTTTTACCTAATGTATGACAGTAAATAACAACATCAAAATAATATTCCAACCTCAGTCATCCCATGGTATAGGATTTTGCAATTACAAAAATTGTAGGTGCGATCTCTACCTCCTATCATCCATAGTTCCATTAGTGCGAAACGTGCCTCCTCAACTCGAAAAAGTAGACACCCATTCAATAGACGAGTAAAAGGACGGATGATTCGAGAAAAACCTGAAACGCTAACAAGCAAGACGACAAATAAGAAGGGGCCTCTCGTCTCGTGACGTCAGGAGCCTCCGACTATTGTTACCTCCGGTAGACAGATCTTTTTTCCTGTCTCTACTCGCCTGTAGCCGCGAGAGAGTTGGCGTAAGGCTGAAGCTTCTCGCGATGTTAGGCTGCGTTTCCACAGATAAGTGGAGCTGCGCAGAGTTGAGTAGACACTTATAAAAATTGACCAATCACATTGTTCAAAATACACTCAAGATTATAATAAATTCTCATCTCCGCTCCGATTCAGTAGAAACAGTGCTAGCGGAGTTGAGAAAATTATTAAAATGTATGGATCGCGGGGATAAGCGTGGCACAGCGGTGTGGTGCTGTAAGGGGTGAAGAGGGGCTGTGAGGTGGTGAGCGGGGATGCGCAGAGTTGCACGACGTCTGGCGCGGGAATTTGTTTATTGCACACAGCTCCGTTCCGCTAGTCTCAGCTCTGCTCGGCTCCACTTCACCCAGCTACACAACCCAGCCCTGCGCCGCTTATTTCTGCGAAGCTTTAGTGGAAACGCAGCCTAATTGTTCAGTAATCAGTGGCGTAGCAAGGCGTGGGCGACGTGGGTCATTGCCCACGGCATCCCGCTCAAGGAGGCCTCGCGAGGGACCCTAATAAAATGTTTGCTTGCGAGGCCCCTGCAAGGACGAGAAAATACATGGCTCTGCAATTATGTTACTATCATCCGCTCACACCCGGGTTGTGGAATGAGGCTTCACGCTGCATCGCCATGTCAACTCCTCGGAAAAGGTTGGTTTAGTGAAGCGAGAGATTTCCTTTGCCAAATCATTTGTTATGGTCATGGTTTTTCAGATTTTTCCTTTGAACTTCTGCTATATTGGTAGGTACTAAAAACTGAGAACGAGGCTTCTGTTTACCTATCGATCGATAATTTACATGATGAATGTAATATTAAGTATGGTATATTAAGTATAATGTAATATATCTTCATCACGTCAATCAATGGAACTGATGCGTGAAAAAGTCTCAGTAGTTCCATCAATTAAACTATGGAACTAGTCAAAATGATCGCAGGAGTGCCCCGAATAACCCAGCCACGCCCAGCGGTCGGGGGTCTATCTTTATAGTGCCTCTTATCACTTGGGCCAAACCCTACCGGCACGGACGTGATCTCTGAATACCGAGATCGCTTTGAATACCCACCCGGGTGCAATTGACGGTGAATCGGTAAGGCGCGAACACGCTTAGACACGTTTTCGTTTTGGTCCAGCGAAGAGAAATGTTATCTTGCATGGGTTTCAGTTCCACTAACATCTCAAGATGAAAGCCTTTAATACATATGTGTTGCCAGTGATGACATACGAAATCGAATTGTGATTACTTACAATACCGCTTAAGAAGGCTCTAAGTCACCTAGAGGGCGACGGAGAGGGCTATGCTTAGAATTGACTTGCGTGATCGTATCAGAAATTATCAGATCTGCAGGAGAAATAAGGTCACAGACATAGCCCAAAGGATTAAGTGCCTCAAGTCAGGGTCATTTTACTTAGTACTTTTTTCCTTAGTATGGAAAAAACGCTTCAGCGGTTTTCGTTAGATGGAGCTTGTAAAAAGCAGATGTAGCTTTAAAAAGCAATCCAGCATATGGTTCAGCGCTGTTTCGGTAGATGTCACTATGCATTTATACTTTTTATGCATTACATCGCGCTATTACTAGAGCGTATTAAGGCGACGGGTAGCCTTAACTAGCGACAACATTCGTTTTTAATTGTTATCTACTAAACCGGATCTATTTTAAACAATTTCGGGGTAACAACCTCTCGGCAAACACTATTACTATTTATTAAATAACCGTGCACAAATGTTGGGTCCGTTTTTGTACGCGAAAATTGATTACCGCCAAAAGCGGCCACTTTTAGCGTGAATCAATTTTTCGCATACAAATGTTGGGTTCACATTTATGCATGGTTATTAAATAGTATAAGTGTTTGCCGAGTGGTTGTAACCCCGAAATTGTTTAAAATAGATCCGGTTTAGTAGCTAAAAATTAATATCGATTGGCGTCGTTAGTGTACCCTACCCGTCACCTTAAAGCGTGTTTCCGAAACAATTACCGAAACAATTTTAACAAAGTATGGGAAATAAACCAAAGATCTAGAAGGTTTTGAGAATTTTGGTATTAAAGCAAATAAAATTAGTTATGATATTTTACTTTCGCCTGCCTGACTGATTCTCGAAGGTGGCCGAACTATATAGCCATTGAGTATTCGTCGTTTTCATCTAGATGGCGCTAGCATTCGACTGATGCCTCTATCTCAGTATATATAAGTTACTCTATGCCTCAAGTTGCAATTTGAAGGGCACACTGCGAGAAGAACAGACGGCCCCTGTTGCGGAAAGTTCATCGCTAGCCATGGCAGGTCCTCTACAAGGTAGGTCATCAATCTGGTGAAGCTCACGGGAACCCGTTGGATGCGGGCGACTCAAACCTTCTGTTCAGTATTTTGAAAAAATAAAGTTTCGTAATAGAGTGCCTTATTTTAATAGAACCCTAATAGAAATGTAACAGTGTTCCCTGTATATTAAATCATCCGGCTAAGCAATATCTAAACTATTTTCAAAGAGCTAAATCCTACAGACAGCGGCAATGCTTATAGGTAATCCGAAAACACAAAACGCTTGCGCAATGTAATCGCCTACAATGTACATCTAGCGCCATCTGTTGGTAAAAGTGGAACGAATGTCCCGAAGCGAAGTGAAGGCGGGCCACCAGTCTGTAATATATTTATAAACCTTTCATCCAAGACCTATTCTCATTCATTATATAAAATCTACATTATGGCTTCTTGTTGACTAACTAAGCAGTATCATCCCTCAACAAAATAAGTAATTAATAGGTAATGATAGTTAACCGATGACCGATTCGACCAATCAATCAATGCGGGCTATCGCGTGCGAAAAATCCGCAAGATGGCGTACTATGGGCTTGAGATCCAGCTACAGGGTGTTGGGGTATTTTTAGACGTGATATGTCAAATTGTCAATTAACAGAGAAATCCTCTGTTCACAGGCACGCCATCTAACGGATATTTCACACGCGATAACCCCCATTGCTTACCGACAGGTTAAGGAGAGCCTGTGGTATATTATACTGTGTCGCGATAAAAAAATCTCATTCCGATATAAAATAATATGGTTTAGCGCTGTCATTCTGTACACATCTGACGTTATACCATAGATTTGTCTACGGATGAAAATGGTCGAATCGGGACTAAGGGGTCTAACGGCCGCACTCAGAGACGTCACTTAAGCTAATGTTCATTAACTTTAGTATCGGTAGTCTTTATGCGCATCAAAATAAGTGTCAATATTTTTTCCTAAGTAGCCAACTAAGTTAATCAACGTCTCTGAGTGTGGGAGTTAAGGCCGATTCGACAAATATTATTCCGATACTAAATAATATGGTATAGTGCCGGCATTCTATACAAATATGACGATATACCTTACCTTTATCCACGGATAAAGATTGGGCAAATCAGGCCTTATTGAGTTAAAACAATTATCGGGACGTAATATGGATGTCGCACCCATATGGTTAAATAAGCCATCCAATCGGACGTATTAACGACGGCTTCCAATCAAATGAAGAACCACTAGCCATGTCGTTGACCGCAACGTTTAACCAGCGACTGAACGTGTGTCACCACCATCCTCTATTTATCCAAATAGTGCTAGCCTAGGCTTCCGCCTAGGCTGATAGCTGTCACGATGTTTGCCCTTAACGTCGAGCTAATGGTAGAATAATATAATAGTGAGGGAGGGTACCGGAGGCCCTCAGAATGTCCGTGGGCGGCGGTAATCGCTTACCGTCAGGTGATCCGTCTACTCGTCTACCACCTTTCACATAAAAAACAACGCACAAATTAGAAAGATCCAGTGTTATTCACGAAAGGAGCTACCATAGCTTTTGACCTTATATGCCAAACTTCGTGGGTTCTATTCCCGCTCCAAATAAACCTCCACATCATAGCGTGTAATTCCCAGTTGTGTCCAAAGCTGTCGCTTTTGAGCCTGGGGTACGCTTTGACCATGATCCAGGACTTGAGAAGTCTGGTAATAACAATGAAACGACTGCCGTCTGACCTTCGCAACCCACAGACAAGGCGAGACCAACTGGATCACGGTTACACGTTGAGAATCATTATTCAAATATTGTAGGTTTCCATAATTTTGAGAAACTATCCAAGACGTGCTGGTTTCCTTACGATTTTTTCCTTAATCTATGGTAGAAAAGCTCACAAAGATTTAAAAAAATCCAAGTGCATGCTCGGATTCGAACTGCGATCCTCGTATAGAAGGTGCGTTCTTATTCACTGAGCTACAATCGCACCCGCTCTGGACAGACTGTCGTGTCTGCGAAATCTACAGACTTTTTGTTCTGTATTCAGCCTGGAGTGCCCAAATTCGCAAAAGTCTAAACTTGCTCACATATCATTATTTATATCCCCCCTTATTTTTGTTACAAATTGTTTCCATAGCATTAGTTAATGGTGTCGACGGGGAGTCGAACGGGCGGTAAGTGGTAATTGGGCCCCTGCCGCGCCGACGGTCCTAAACACTAAACCACATTTGAGGAAAATCTCATATAAAGAAAGGGAGGGAAATTAAGATTTGATTTACGGGAAGTGTTTCTTGCAAGAATGATTCTTTTCTAGACTTTTTCGAGATTCCGTTAACTTATTTTCGTTCAAAACTTAATTTTGTTCACCCAAAGTCGGGTATAGCTATACCATACCTCAGTGAATAAACGAATGACAATATAAACAGTGCGGACTTTTGGTATTTCTACCATGTACCGGTGTCGATTGAGGGTCTGCCTGGTGGAGTAGTGGAAGAACGGAGATGCTCCGATGGCATTGTAACGTTCCGTGGGGCACTCTCCAAAATGTATCCAATAGAAGATCGATAAGCTTGCTACCTAGCGTCGGTGTTCAAGGCTTTGAAGCCTCTTACCCACAAGCTCGTCGTCGCCAATTAGCCTCTTGGCACTTCTCTCAGTACTCTCTAACGCCTCAAGCTGGTATTTGGCTGAGCCATCCCAAAGATGAGAACAGTACTCCATGCAGGCTCGGACTTGCGCTTGATACAAGTTAAGCAGCTGTCCTGGCGTAAAGTACTGCCTCACTTTAGCCAGAATACCGAGCTTTTTTGAGGCAAGTTGAGCTTTGGACTCGATGTATGTGCCAAAGTTGAGGGAAGGGGTGAGAGACATGCCAAGAAGGTCAAGACGGCAGTTAGCAGCTCCGTTTAGCAGAGAACAGACACGCCTGGGTATTAGCTGCATTGAACGAAAATAGGTTGGCATTACCCCAGTCGGAGACCACCTTCAAGGTCTCGTTCAAGCGCTCGACCATCCCCTCTCTAAGTCTCTGGATGTCCGCCAGCTTGGCACGTGCACTGGAATTGTAACTCTCTACAACTGAGCTGTCGTCCGCATACCCATAGATGCCGGGTTTTAGCAGTTTTCAATTTAGCAAATAGCAAATTTTCAATTTAATTATTATACCCATCATTATGAGTTAAAGGAACCTGTACCTCGCATGCCTAAACACGTGGCCTAGGTATTCATTTTACTATCTAAAAGAAAACGGCAGCTTTTAATCAAGCATAAATCACCGACAAACTGCAGATAATTTCAGCGCTAAGCCCGCATTTCACACTCGAGTTGGCAATTAGCTGTGATCCGTCTGATTAACATGCGTTGTCGGGGCGGGATGGGCGGGAAGGGTTGGTTCTTACTCCTAGCGGGGACTTAGCCACTTGCAACACCAGTGGAGTCTGCAAAGCCCGACCTCACATCATTCCGGGACATTAGTTCCACTTTGTACCAATAGATGTCATCAGGTGTCGATTAGATCCCGCAAACGTTTCGTGTTTTCGGATTACTTATATTCGTTGCTGCTGTCTGTAGGGTTTACCTGCTTATAAATATTACAGATAAGGCCTCCACCGCCCATGGCGCCCATTCTCCTTCTGCGAAACACACCACAGGCGCTGTTTTACAATGGTTTTCTGTGAGTTTTGAGGTGTGTGATATCCCTTTTAACTTGTAATTCCCACGTCCCAAGCTGTCTCTCTGGAGTCCGGGGTACGCTGATACCATAATTCAGGATCTCTGGTAATTACAATGAAGCGATTGCCGTCTGACCTTTGCAACGCTTTGCAACATGGGGACCAGACCAATTGGAAGAAACTATCCGAATCACCAATCAGCCAAGGCAAGCGTGGTGACTAAACCTAATCCCATCATAGTAGCGATGACGCCGTGTGGTTCCGACAGAGTAGAATAGGCCACCCTCACTCTTACCGAGGTGTCGTAAAAGGCGACTAAGGTAAAGCTGCTGGCATGATCATCAGCACCCAGAGAAGGAAAACTCTGCATTTATATCGAAACCCTCGCCAACCCGACTGCCAAGCATGGTGAGTATGGCAATTACCCCTCATGTGATTGAGGCAGGCCCGTGCCCCAGCAGTGGGGACTTAAATGGGCTGACGATGAGTAGCGATGAATTGATTTCTATGATAGAGGCCTTTGGCCTGCAGTGGGACAGTATATAGGCTAATAGGTACTCTACTATACTATATTATTTAGTGATCTTCTTTGAGTGCTGTATTCTGACGAAGGTTAGCGATCATAATATGCAATTAAAATTTTAACCCTCGATACAGCTGCTCTAAATAGGGAACGAATGCTTTTATTATACCACTTATTCTGTGCCACTTGTGCAGATTTATAAGCCAAGTAGTTCTTCTTTAGGGGCTTGTCTTCACTTGTATTTTTCCTTTTAATATAAGTTTTTTATAATTGGTTTAATTACATACAAACTCTAGGTCCGTGTCTTTTTCTTTGCTAGTTACATTGTTTGTTTGCTGATTTCAAATTATAAATTATGTTGTTCCGTGCACAAAAAATAGTTTTCTTACATAATTTTTTTTATGAGATAATTTTATTAGAGAGCTATAATTTTGGTATCTTTAAGTCGAGAGTAAATAGGCTTCTTCTGGGTTAGCACGCTACCTACATCTTATTGTCACTTTCCATCAGGTGAGATGAGGTCAAGTGCAAACTCATTTAATATACCTAAAAAAATAGGAGGCAGACGAGAGACGGGTCACAGTTTAACGATATTCCATAGTGAATGAATAAAGTAAATAACCATTGATGAAATATTTCAGTTTTTGGAAACCGCTGTAAGTGGCGCCATTCCCGAAATGTTTAACACTACCGTCTAACTACCGCCCGGCGTGATCTTTCAGGTGTTAGCGGCATTGATTAATAGAACCCGGTATGAGATATCGTCCCAGTTATCGTTTAGTTCACACCATTAGGTTATAGCTGCTTAAGGTGACGGGTAGGGTACACTAGAGACGCCAATCAATTTTAATTTTTAGCTACTAAACCGGATCTATTTTAATACAATTTCGGGGCTACAACTCGGCAAACATTTATACTATTTATTAAAAATGCACAAATGCGAATGAATGAATGGTGTCGCTAGTTAGGCTACCCGTCGCCTTAAACACCATTAACGGGTAATGAGCTAATTTGAGTTAATCATTTCATTACCTATTTCAATGTCGAAAACCACTAACTGACCAGCCTGATGGTGCATTTGGTACTTATTGGTGATCTTGCGCCTAAGCGCCATGCCACACTGATGCGGTGCGGCGGCGGTACGGCGCGTGAGACAATTGCCGCTCCGGTTTCCTTGAATTATTATACCGACATATTAAATGTGTGGTATAGCACACGGTACCGTACGGCGCGTTCCGGCGCTGCACCGCACGATCACCGGAATCGAGATGAGGCGGGAAAGGGTGTAAGTATTGAGACGCCGGATTGTCACCGCTCAGTTGCGCAAGACGATGCGGCAACGCACTCACCGTGTGGTCGCTAGTCCGGCGAAATGACGGCCGCACCATGGCATGATCCTTACGTCAGTGTTCGATTCTCAGATTGTAAAGTAAAAGTAAAAGTAAAAAATTCCTATGTTCTATGACGATATCAGTAAGATAAGGAAACAGAATTCCATATAATTATACCTATTCAGTACGGGTTGTGCAGTTATGGTCGCACCTATAACACTTATTCAAATAAAATGTATGATCTCCAGGTAAGGAAATTAAAAAATATTGTAACAAATAGAATCCGAATTGAATTTGTAAGAATTGAAAGCCGCGGCGAGGGTTTTCATCCATACGTTGTTGGCTTGCCACTTATCCGCACGAAGCGATTTGCCTCCACGTACATAATGCGGACAGCTAAGGAATGGAACTCCTTGCCAAGGTCTGTTTTTCCGGACCACTACAATCTGGACATCCTTAAGGCAAGAGTGAACAGGCATCTTCTAGGCAAACGCGTTACATCCTAGACCTCATCGTCACTTTCCATCAGGTGAGATTGTGGTCAAGCGTTAGCCTACAGTACATAAAAAAAAATTGAATATAGCGATAATCATGCTGGCCTTTTTAAGCATTGCCTGTCCACGTCCAGGTTAAACTTGTATTGCTTAAAAAACTTTTCTTTGCGACGAATAATCAGCCACCAATTGAACACCCGGTATGCACACCTTCGGTAGCTCGACGTCAACTGAGCTGCAACTCGTTCCGCGCGAGAAATGAGTACGGTAGGCGAACATCGGATTATATTGTTCCTCGACTAATGAATAATCTACCTACGGAATTACGGGATAAATTTACTACAAAAAACATCAAATATAAGATCAAATTACACTTCCTTAATTCCCTCATTAATATTTAAGATTGAAATGAGAAATAAATATAATCGTAGGTACATAAAAATATATTTATCCAAGTCTTGTATGTGTCTTTTGTGTAAATGTGGATTGGCGTAAACATAATACTTAGTATATAATTATAAACCTTAGTGGTTTGCAGTGTTAAAACCTGATTTATGTAATAAGTAAGATTTTTATGTGATAATAAATAGAAAAAAAGGTAAAATATGAGATGAAGGTTAGTTTATGAAAGTCATTCATGCTTAGATAGATTTGACTCAGCAATTTAGCACGTTTAATAAAGAAAACCTATTCTTTTTGCCTACTCAACGAAAATGTTCAGATGTTAATATCAGAGCATATTCACTATAGATTGCGACGCAGGTGCTCGCGGAATCGTACCGCGCCTTCGGAGATGAGGCTTTTGTCGTGTGAGAGCGCCTTCATAGCAATCAGCTGTCATGTGCGCACCTATTGGTGGGGAACATTCGCATTCGTGTTGTAATAGTGAAATTGGGGATTATTTGTCGTAAGGACACAAAAAATAAAATTGGGCTGAGCACCTAGCCCACAAAGACATCGAGAGTAGCGTGGAAGCCCAGAGAAACCACGCGAGCCAGTGGTCGGCCACCGGAAAGATGGATCAACGACTTTCGGAAATACATTTGGAGGGACAGAGCATTTTCCAAGAGGATGATACAAAGGAACGAATCAAATTCATGCTTGCACCTCTGGATTTATTAAATCTATGTGCGTATTATCGCTCGGCGGTGAGGAAAGACATCTTAAGGTAATCTGCACGTTTCGGATAGTTTCTGAAGCGTGTAACCATGATTCAGGTGATCTCTGTTGTCTGATATCTGTAACACAAGTGCTTAAGCTACTTAGTATGGAATCAGGTCAACCTATGAGATGTTGTGAGAATTAGTATTATTATCTGGTTCTCCTGCAAAAGGGTTGTGAAGGTTAGCAGTCGTTTTATGCACCAGCCTCCTAAGCCAAGATCTAAGCGTAAGCTGGTAAAGCTGTCGCTTTGGAATTCAGGACTCATAACACAACATCTCATACTTTGATCCTGATTCCGTACTAAGTAGCTTAAGCACTTGTGTTACAGATATCAGACAACAGAGGAACACAAATATATACTTTAAATACATCGTTTTAGAAAGGTCTATTTTATGTAATTTTTGAATTGTGATACTTATTCTGAGACTTTTCAAGCTAACAGAGTCATTTTTTCACCGATGTTTCTACTTATGACTACCAATCAAGAACGAAATTGGTTCACAAGCCTATTTGTGGTCTTGTAATGTCGTGCCCGTGGTCCTGGTCCTGCGCTAAATCCCTGTACGGTTGTGTCACACTGATGTCTCATCGGAATATGAGGGTGAAAGAATTTACAGTGCACTTAATACACAACACAAGTATGTGCACTTGTGTTGTGTATGTCCTGCTGTCACCTACACACGCATGATCGTTGAGATCGGTCGGAGGATTGTTATTATACAGGGTGTATCTGTGAACATTTACATTCCTTTAACCACGTGCTCTTCCAACCATTCTGAACAACATTTGTTCAACGACCTTTCGAAATTCATCGAAAATTTTTTCGACTCCCGAATACAAAATGGCCAAGTCACGTGACCGACCTTGTATGAAAAGTTTAAATTTTTTCATGCGGCTTTCCAAATGTGATAGAACAAATGTTGTTCATAATGCTTAGAAGAAGACGTGGTTCAAATGGATGTAAATGTTCACAGATACACCCTGTTTATATACTTATGTATTGAAGTTCTAAATGATGATTATCTCTACTGTCCCTCCATTAGGCGTGTTTATTAACAAGAGCTGACACAAGCCGGACGTCGTTAGCGTATCAGCGCGTTAATACTGCGTGACGTCACTATCTTTCCGTTTGAAAGTGTACTTACAAGCACCTACATAATAGGTAGGTATAATAAGTAGGAATTGAAATTGAAAAATTCTTTATTTTATTCACCCCGTATAACCCCGAAATACGCCAAATTATTTTGTGGTATAAATCCGTACAGAACGTTTATAAATATATTAGATGTTATCTACTACTGATTCGGAAACAATTATTTTGATCTGACTATAAAATTATATACCTTTTTATGCTAGAGGCGACAAACGATGGAAAGTAAGCCGGCCAAATCAGAGAGATCGCTAATGTGTTGCCGGCCTTTTTAAAAAAGAGTACGCTCTTGTCTTACAGATCCCTAAGTCGTAGCCATTGGGAAATACTCTCGCAGCCAAACCGTTCCACAGAGCTGAGGTACATGGTAGAAAGTTCCGCGAGAACCTAACTAAAAACTTAGATTATGATGCGTTACAGTCAATATTGCGCGCTGAGGGACTACTCGGATTTCCTTTGCTACCTCATATTGCTTTATGTACTAACTAGAAGCCCGCCCTCACTTAGTTTCGGGATATTAGTTTCAATTTATACCAATAGATGGCGCTAGGTGTCGATTACATCGCGCAAGCGTATCGTGTTTTCTGATTCTCTATAAGCGTTTCAGCTGTCTTTATAATTACAATAGAAGATGTCTCAATCTTGGAGGAGTTAAAATATTACGTTACGTCGTTTTGTTTCCAGCGATATATAATTTCAAAACAAATTTATTATACTGTGACGTCATTGCCGTTACAGTACATCGCAACGTTGACTCCGGTAACGCGTCGTCCGTACCTTATTTATTGCGCGTTATAACGTGTCGTCAAGCTTACCAGTGCGACGTAACGTTATAACGCGCTAGTGAAATTTGATATGCCTGTTAATTGATTAATACTTAGACTTGACAAAAACTAGTGTATTTGTACAAATTTGGCAGCCATCTGGTAAAATTAGCCATCCAATTTGACGCCTAGGGCGTTCGTTTAACGCTGGGATCCAGTCCAGAAATAAAATCACTCACTCAAAGAGCTTGGCGTATTGAAAGTAAGGCTAAGTGATTCAAATCGTCCAATTGTATGGCTTATTTAACCAAATGACTGCGGCATAAATACAAGCTCTACTGTGACAATAGTTGAACGATTTTGTATAGCTAGAAAATTCTCCATTAATTTTCTGATTGCGCCAAACACCACTCCGTCCTGAATCATCGTGCTCAGGATCTGGTGCCGTTTAGTGCATCAAGACGCATTGTTGTGTGTTTGATGTTAGCTCAGGGGTTCAGAGCTCGCATACGGGGGTTCTTGGCTAGAATCCGAGCATGCACCTTTTTACTTTTCAACTCTATTTGCATATTTCTATATTTAGCTTGACGGTGAGGGAAAAGATCGCGAGGAAACCTGCACGTTTCGGATAGTTTCTGAAACGTATAACCATGATTCAGTTTGATCTGGTTCCCCTGTTAAAAGAGTTGCGAAGGTCAGACGACAGTCTCTTCATTGTAATTAACAGACTCCCCAAGTCCTGAATTGTGGTCTGAGCGCACCCCGGGCTCCAGAGCGACAGCTTTGGATGCAACCGGAAATTACATTGTTAGATGAGTGAGAGTCGTGTGTTCAGTTGATTGTAACTTAATTCATTATAAACTGTGAAATTTAAGTGGCTATTTTGACGAAGCCCTCTTTAGTGGTATCATAAATAAATAAGGTTTTTTTTAGCAAGTTAGATCATAAAATAAGCTAAAAAAGTTAGCTATTCCATACAAAATAAAACGGCTACTCGTCAATGATGTACGGAATAACGAGATTGTCGCTATTAGCGATGAGACCGCTTACATTGAACTAATATAATACCTTACACTAAGATCTGTAAGCTTTGTGCAATAAAGTGTATTTATTAAAAGGACTTTATTGAATTACACTGCCATCATTAGTAGTATCTGGCAAAAGCGTATCATTCAAAATATTTTAAAATTTCATGACATCTGGATCAGTGCAAAGATGCGGAACAGTGAAACCCATCATTTGGAACATCGACTCTTCCGCTCATTCGGCTCACTCGGATCATTCTGCTCATTCGGCTCAATCGGATAATTCATCTCATTCGGTTTACTCGAATCATTCGGCTCATCCGTATCAGTGAGCGAGATTACTACCGCGCACCGATTGACCACGAGATCCATTTGAGTCGAATGATACATTCGGTGCGAACATTAGAGATTTGGAACAGTGTATCATTTGGCTGAGTCGGATAACTGAGTTGTGTCAGTAAAGATACACAGGTCTTATTAGTAGCGTCTATGTAAGGCACTAACCACTTTAAGTGACAACGCCTAACCCACACAATTAAATCCTTTGATTGCACTAAGTGCCGCTTTGTCCTGCGTCACCTAGTACTCGGTGTATTGTGGCATTTAGTGCAACAAGACACATCATTGTGATTCTATCTACTAATTTCTCTCTCTCTCTCTCTTTCTCTTTAGTCGTTAACTCTTGACAAAGTGACCGTGGTTTGTGGCAGGGTCATTTCACTGAGTATTTTTTTCCTTAGTATGGGAAAAATAGTTCAGCTGTTTTCGTTAGATCGAGCTTGTAAACAGCAGATGTAACTTTAAAAAGCAATCAAGGAGATGGTTCGGCGTATTTCGATAGATGGCACTATGCGTTTTTACATCGTGCTAATAAAGTGTGTTTCCGAAACAATGACCTGAAGTCGTCTGCCGATATTAGCATTTTAAAAAAGTAAGGGAAGTAAACCAGAAGTCCAGAAGGTTTTGTGGACTTTGTTATATAGCAAATAAAATTATTTTTGATATTTTGTTCGAAGGTCATCGTACTACATAGCCGTTGAGTATTGGTCGGTTTCCTTTAGATGGCGGTAGCACTCGCAAGCCGACTGATGCCTGTATCTCAGTATATTTAAGTTACTCTATGGTTGGCGGCTCGCGCGATGTGTCTCCACTTGTTGCGGTTTACAGCGTTTCGGGAGTTTTGGACAATGGATGTTTATGTTACAGCCCTAATGCGATCTGTTCAATGCGTGGGTAAGCACCCGCGCGACCGCTTGCCTTCCACCTGTCCCTGACCAATGAGTCGCTCGGATTGCTCGTTGCGAACAAAGTGGCCAAAATAGTTGATGATTTGTAATTGCACAGTTGAGGATAACCTCGTTTTAATCTGCTAAGTTACCATCTGTTTGAATAGGTGGTGCCACGGCAGTCGCTTCATCAAATCCTATATTGTTGTCTAAACGTATCTTAGGCTTTGAAGCGTGAGTTCTGGATCCAATCGGGAATGACATGATTAGATGTGACTGAATCCACAGAATAAGGGCGAGAGCTGCATTGAGCGGGTGCACGGTGCGGGGGGATCCGAGCGGATGCTCGGCGTGCTGTTTTACGTCATCTCCACAGAGCAGCGTTGCGTGAAGCGGGACTCCTGTCGCATGCGGCTTTGTGGAAATGACGTAAAACAGCACACCGCGCGGATACCCGTGCCATGCACTCGCACAACGCAGCAGACGCCCTAATACACACAACGGTGGTTATCTGCATCACGAGCTAAACACGATACGTACACATATACAAATATTATGCGCTGACAATGACAGACACAGACCAGCGGGAGAGACACGATAGGATATACTTTTTTTATGTAATTGGTGGCAGAAGAGCAGACGGATCACCTGATGGTAAACGATTGCCGCCGCCCATGGACACCCGCGACACCAGTCGAGTCACAAGTGCGCTGCAAACTTTACCCTGGATTGGGCTTCCGGTACCCTCACTCACGTAGCGAAACACACAGACAGTGTTGCTTTACGCCGGTTATCTGTGAGGCCGTGGTATCACTCCAGTCGAGCCGGCCCATTCATTCTATGCCATTCAATCGTGGCTCTCCTACTGTAAATCCACAAGTGTTACATAATACTGCTATAACTATTCAGAACCCTTAGATATCGTCCAGGGGAAGGGGGGTTAAAAGGTAAGCAGCGCACTTGTGACACCAATAATACTGCAGGTGTCCATGAGCGACGGTAATCGCTTACCATCAGGTGATCCGTCGACTTGTCTGCCACCTATATCATAAAAAAAACGTGGCGGCGCGCACCAAGAGGTTTGGCTCCTCGTTCTTGCCCCAAGCCATCAAGACATGGAATGCCCTCCCAGCTCATATGTTTCCTCTTTCATACAATCCGGGGTCTTTTAGGCTAAATTATAAAGAAAACTGCACTATAACGCCGTTTTAGCTAGCAAATCTTTAACAAACTCTTTGCTTGCACCTGTAAAATCAATAAATTTGCAGTTACCTATTTGTTGCATCAAATGAGCGACACATAGATGCAAATAATTGTCTAGCCGCCTAACACGCATATTGCGTCAACTCGAGCCGTCTACATAAACACGTAAACAGACAACCGACATTAAGGTGACATGCCCTAAGGGTTACTACTGCCAGCCGTTAGTTATGCAGTTACAGGTACGTTCAGTTCGAAGCATTAATTGCTATGGTTGGGCTAAGCCGTTTGGTAGTGATTTGATTTCGATTTGAGACCATTTGTGCTAAAATATTGGTCTTTACCTATGAAATTGCCGTTTTGTATGGCGATTTTCTTAGAACTTGTGTTTTCCATACTAACTTTTTTTTTTAATTTGTAAATTAGCTATTAATGTTGCTACTCCATAATTAACTGCGCTTTAGTGGACAACGTTTAAGAACGTGTAGGATAGTTTTCAGAGAGATATATATATATATATATATATATATATATATATATATATATATATATATATATATATATATATATATATATATATATATATACACGAAGACTTTTAATCGGTGATCAGGACCTACTGATTCCGACTAGGTGGATGATGGCCATTGCTATAGTAATAGTAATTACATGTTTTCTTTTTGTTTAGGTTTTATTTTAAATTTTATTAGATATCTAAATTTAATTGGAATGTATGGTCTTCCTACATTTGTCTTCCTTAATTTGTTTTATTTGACGTTGTCTGCCATTTGACAGTTTTCTACCAATAACATGAAAAACTTTAAATCTCTAATGAGGTTTGTTATCATCACTGTACCTGTACTTATGAAGAGGTTTTATTTGTAACAAGGAGGAGTAGGATGACCATATTCATAGTTATTAACTTAAAGTCCCAGACAAGAAAAAAAAATGGAACGCTGACATGTAACTACTATTACTATAGCAATGGCCATCATCCACCTAGTCGGAATCAGTAGGTCCTGATCACCGATTAAGTCTTCGTGTATATATATATATATATATATATATATATATTTATGTGATAGGTGGCAGACGAGCAGACGGATCACCTGATGGTAAGCGATTGCCGCCGCCCATGGACTACGTGGTCTAAGGATACGTCCATTCCTATAGTCCGATTAATTATCGAACCAACCGGAAAAAAAGTTCATGTGGTCCAATCGGTAGGACAAAGACGGTTGGACCACGTGGCCAGAGTATCGTGACTCTCCCATGGTTAAAAGGCTGCGAAGGTCAGACGGCAGTCGGCTCATTACAATTACAAGATTTTCCAAACCTGGATCATGGTCCAAACGTATCCCGGACTCCACATTGATGAGGAATGACATGCTGAGATTTGATTGAGAAATTACGCAAATCAGGAGTCTTCAAAGTAGCCCCATGGGGTTTTGAGAAAATGTGCGATGGAAGTGTTTATGTAAACGGCTCAGTCGATACGATCTAGTGCTCTTCAAACAGGAGGTCGTAAGTTCTCTTTTTATTTTACAAATATATCATGCGTATTTCCACCACTAAATCGGTAGTTAAGTAAAACATCGGAAACCTTTACGTTTCAAATATTTTTTCATAGTCTTGGTAGGTACCAAGACCAATAGTTTACCAATAGTGTTCATCCACCGAAATTCATTATTATTGTAGGTACAATAATAATTAATTTTTGTGGATAAAAACTATTGGTAACACACCCGACGTTTCAGTGATTACTACTTAAGGCAACACCGTGACAAAATACTAGCGTCGCCAAGTGATTTATATTGATTACTTGGCGGCGCTAGTATCGTCGCGGTGTCACCTTAACTCACTCTTGACTTACTTTGAACACATTACTGACAGTTAAGTACATCAAATTACATGACACACAAGTCTCTATAGGTAACTTTATTTATTAATTGTGACAATATGTCAAAACACAGACTTATGTTCCACTTAATCCCTACTAAATTAAAATTAATCAACATAATAAATCTTTTAAGGTTCTTCCATACACATGACTACTATATCATCTACATAAACAAGTCTCAAAAATATCATAACTATTAATAATCAACTTTCCTTGATTTATTGCGACCGCGTTCTAATTAATGATGGACGGACGGACAGAAGTTTTTGAGGCAATAAATTTGTTCAGAAGACACTAAACGTAAAAACAGAGACATAAAAATGAAGAGAGATTTGACGGAAATGGCTTCACGATTCAAGAATAGTTTTGCCGGAGATAGTAAATTCAATGATTTCTTGTGCAAGAGCTATGACAGCTAAGTGGAAGAACGAGCATCTTCTAAATAGGAGGCGAGAGGTTCGACTCCAAACAAATTTTAAAAGTAGTTTGAATCATGAAATATTAAAAATAGCACAGTGTAGATATTTGACCTTAATGCTCAAAATATGCAAATGAGCACGCCAAAGGGAACATCATTTCCCACCTTCATGAGTAAAAGCCCATTCATGAGCCTAATAATATGCTTTAAAAACTGTTTGAAAAATAGTAATCCTTCCCTCGGGCAAGTTAAAAATAGATTAAAAAACTAATGGGCGCGCATGATGGATAAAAAGGGACGGTAATGTGGCCATACAACTTGATTATTGTGGACCAATTAAAATAAATACAAATTTGTTTATCATCGTTGACTGACCGGATGGCGCAATTGGTAGTGACTCTGCCTCTTACGCCAAAGGTCGTGAGTTCGATCCCCACCCTGGACAAACATTCGTGCGATGAACACTTGTGTTTGTTCGGTGTCTGGGTCTAATATATGTATTTAAGTATATATTTGTGTTCCTTTGTTGTCTGATATCTGTAACACAAGTGCTTAAGCTACTTAGTACGGAATCAGGTCAATGTATGAGATGTTGTGAGAATTATTATTATTATTATCATTGACAAATTTTCGATTCGATTTCTTATTTATTTATTTATTGCACAAACAATGTACAATAGACGCAATGAATGCCATAAATCATTATTTACCGGTCAACCACAATGCGAGACAGGAAGATTTAATTCAGAAGAATTTCTGTTTTTTTTTAAATTAATTCGCGTGATGAAACGACGAAGAGCAACGTTAAATATATCTAGTAATACATAGTGTTACGTCGAGCGATGGAAAAGGGGCATAAAAATAAGTGAGTCACCTGATAGTAGCCAATGATCATTGCTCAGGGACAAACACGACACCAGAAGGTATGCAAATGCGTTGCCAACCTTCTAGAAAGATCTAGGCGCGTTACTTGGACTTTTCAAAGTCGTAAATATTTCCAAACCAGTGAAAATATTGACCACATTCCGATCAAATTAAGTCATAATTGTCAATAAATTATGTTGACCAACTTTATCAGCAAATCAAGCCTTTACGTGTCAAAAGGGAATTTACCCAAGTTACTTGAAATAGTTGTTCAGGGCCATCATCAAATTTTAAAAGAAAGATTTAACTTAAAATTTCATATATTTTTTTTATATTATGAGATACATAAGACAAACTGGCGCGAAACAGCACCTGCGGTATTTCGCTGAATTGTTGCGGGGAGAAAGGGAGATTTAAAGGTTGGCAGCGCATTTGTGCGAGTGTTGCGATGTCCATGGGCGGTGGAAGTTGCTTACTATCAGGTGACCCGTCTGCTCGTGCACATAAAAGAGGGTGTCCCTTAATTTAATTCTGAACCTTTGGTCACTCTAACTGTTACCCTTTTGAAATTATATTTTGTGGTCGACGTTTATAATAACCTGTTTTTACACATCCTCTTTGCTATTTGTTTGGGCGACACTTTTTTAGCTTCACTTTTAATAGTTTTAAGACTAAATTCATGAGCGATAAAGTGACCTTTTTTGCACTTACAATTTTACTTTACACTTTTTGCCATTTGTTCATTCGATTCTCACCTTAATGTCAAATGCGTTCGGCTTAATATCAATTGGAGAATTTGGACAGATTGTAGTAACACAATGTGTGGCTGGCTGTACAAAAGGTAGATTATTGGCTGACCTATTAAATATGGTCTTTAGATACGGAATGATATATACGCATATGAATCTATGTATGAAAACTCCTAGCAACTATATAAACTTAAAACTAAACTGCCAAAAAGAGTCTTTGATAAGAATAGTCCTGTTCAAAAGTTTATATTTTCAAAAGCACACTAATTAATAATAATAATAAATTTATTGGCATAATAATTAAGAGCCTTGGTGAAAAATTCTTTCTTCAGATTTTTTGTGTCAATCTTCATCTTACTATCGACTGTCCCTATGATGCATTTGGTAGTGAACATGGATCATCCACCAAGGATCATGGGTTCGATTTACATCCGGCATAAATATTCATGTGGTTTTTATATATTTTATACCTTCCTAAATGGCCGGCAACGCATCTCCACTCCCTTTGGTGTGGCTGATGTCCATGGGCGGCGGTGATCACTTGCCATCTGGTAACTCGATTGCTCGTTTGCCTCCCTTTCTCATAAAAAAAAGAAAAAAATGTCTAGGTGTAATATTTCATTATTATGGTTATTTTAATATTTCTGTTTCATTTGTTGTCTGATAGTCGGAGATAGCGGAATCAGATCAATGAATGTATGATGTATGTTTTTTTTTATTTTAATAACCCAACGTGTTATTTGCTTACGATGCCAGTTAATAAAGAACTTTTAAATAATGAAAGTTAATACTGCACCTCATTTGTTCGTATGGAGCTTGTGGTAATCTTAACACGTGGGTGTATCACAATATTCATCGCATCCAGACTCCATTGTTGTCAACAAATTTGAAACGACCACAAAATGGCCAGGTCGCCATACAACAAAAATAACTAAATAATAAATATTTCACAACATCACATACATTGATTTGAGTCCGAGATAGATAGCTCAAGCACCTGTGTTACGGATATCAGAACCAACAGCGGAATTACAAATATATACTTATAATACTTTTCCGTTTGTAAATACATACTTATAATACATAGAAACACCCAGACCAATACAAACAGACATGTTCATGCACACAAATGTTTGTACTGTGCGAACCCGCAACCCTTGCACCAGAGGCAGCATTCACTACCACTGATCCAAATGGGTCGACAACACAATGACAAAATGTTTCTGTGTATAAAGTAAATACACAATTGTTGATAAATTGTAGTTATATTTTTATTAAAGTAAGATATTATACCTGAAATTCTTTTATTTTAAAGTACCTTAGCATATTTTAGCATAAGTCGTCATTCATTAAACAAAAAATACCTTAAATATCATAAATCAGAGTACACTAAATTAAAATTAATTGAGAATACATACATAATAAAATAAATCCAGATAAATTATTACAATAAAATTCAAATAAAAATACTTAAAACTAATCATAATTAATTCAAATAATAACGAAATAAAAAGTAAAGAAATAAAATAACCAACAAAATTTTACATCCACTGACTAACGGCCAAAAACAGGCAACTCACCCCCGCCCGCTTCCGACGCAAAGGTGCCCATCACACTCACCGCATTACCACGCTGAATAGCGATGGCCAGCCTCTGCACCAGAAACGAGCCAGAGCGTGAGTCCTGTCACCTCGCACAATCTACGGCCTATCTCCCACACAAAGTCCCAACAGCCCATCGTCTCCACGGCCACAGGCACAAATTGATAAAGGGGCTCTAAATTGGCGTACTTGAGCCTCTTCTTTGAGCTAGCATCCTCCGCAGCCGCTGACGGGGAGTGGACGGTGCGACTAAGGTGGCTGGCGGCTACAGTACTGACACAAGTAGCGTCCCAAATCAGACATTTACCGTTTTTCCAGGGCACCAAAGTCAGCCCGTCCGGCCTCTTACCGTCAGTTCTGCTCAGTCCGGGAGGCTCGAGCACGCAAGGAACATTTGCAGATACGAGAGCCCTGCGTATCACGTCGTTCAGGGCATGGTGCCGTGGGAACCTCCCCGCGCAACGGCGACAACTTAATGCGTGATGGCCGTCAATCCCCACCATAGAACTGCAAGTGCATTTGTGAGGCTCGCACACCTTGCAGCCCAGGCGCAGAGCCACCGCCACCCGCAGGGAGTCGCCATCCAGCAAGGTACCCAGGTGTGGCGAAGGCAGCGCGTGCAACCATGCCCCAGACTCTCTCTGCGATACAGCACGCAGTCTTGCCAAGTCAGCTCCCACAGCCCCCCCCATTAATTCCTCCTGGACCCGCCTCACCCTTACGTCGTCCCACGCCCTCTGAGATTGCGTTGCCTGCGGGATCGCTGCACCCGGGCATAGGGCCGACCATGCAGACACGGAGCCCGACACAAATGGTATACTCACCTCGCCACCATTGAAATTGAGTAAAACAGTGACAAGGCTTGCAACTCCATGCGCAGACGCCAGAAAAGCTGGCAGGCCCACATAACCCATGCAGCGTACCCCGAGCCCCCCGCACCTAATTGGAAGAGCCGCCTGGGTCCACTGAACGTCCTCCAGGGAGACGTTGAGGATGGACTTTTATTTTTCACTTAGATGACCGTGGGAGAGCCACGCTTCGGAAAGGGCCGGGTCGACTGGAGTGATACCACGGCCTCACAGAATACCGGCGTAAAGCAGCACTGTGCTGTGTTTCGCTGCGTGAGTGAGGGTACCGGCCCAATCCTGGGGAAAGGGGGCTTTATAGGTTGGCAACGTACTTGTGACTCCACTGGTGTCGCGAGTGTCCATGGCTGGCGGCAATTCGCTTACCATCAGGTGATCCGTCTGCTCGTCTGCCACCTATGAAATAAAAAAAAGTATATTTGTTGTTTGAGAATGACCGGTTTAACCGTATGAAAACTTGTTGAAACTGGCATTCTAAACTCACCGGCAAGTTAATGTTAAAAATACGCACATGGATTTCGATTTCCAAAATCCAGAGGATCGGATTCGATCCTACGACCTCTCGTTCGACAGGCGCATGTTTTTTCCGTTCGGCTATACCGTTTTTTAGCAACCTGAGAATCAAGTGTATTAAAAACATGCGAGGATATACTAAAACCAACTCGATTAAAAGCAAAGCAAAAAATAAATTAAGAGTCAGCTGTTCAGAACATTTTACTCATTTTATTTTCAAACTCGAAGGCATGTCAACATTTCCTGCCCACCGTTTAACAGCACATAATTCGTCTCATAATCTCAACATCATCTCAAACATAATCATTTGATACAAAATTATTACCCAACGACTTTTAATGATAGCCCTCGGACTCATGATTGAAGGGTCCACGTGATAGTCGTACTAATTTGAGGAGTTGCCTTAAATCAACTTGGAATTTGGCTCTTATCACATAAGAAATACAGATAAAAAACGAATTAGTTCGAAAGGCCTTTAGGCACTTTCTGAAAGTTTAAAGCGATTAGAAAAAAATGTGTTGAAATTTTTGGCTTTAAGAAGGCGTGTTTTGGGATAAAATTTAAAATGATGGAATATTAATATATTCCATCATTTTGTAGGTACTAACCTTTGTAAGCTCAAAATATTTAATCTTCAGTTAATATACAATTGACCTTCAAAACCATGACCTCGGGCCAAGAAAAAGCTATCGAGATTATTTTTCTTTACAAGGGTTAAAATGTTCGTTACGCCTGGCCAAGTACACCTGGCGTAAGTACCAATATTGTTGTTTATGAATACCTTCAATCGATGGTTCGCAACCTGGGAGAGTGGGCCCAAAACTATTTCTACGTATTTTTGTCAAAGTACCTGATTTTATTTAGTAATAAGTTATTTATGCGCTCATCATCATCTTCATCAGCAACCCACACTCGTCCACTGCTGGACATAGGTCTCCCCTAATGCACCCGATTTTCGGCCACTCTCACACTCTCATCCAGCCCACACCAGCCAGCCTTCGAATGTCATCATCCCATCTAGTCGCAGGGCGTCCTACACTAGGTACGCTTACCGAGTCGCGGTCTCCACTCAAGGACTTTATGGCTCATATATGCTTCATATCGGCTTTATGGCCAACAAAGCCCACCGAATTAGCAAACTGAAGTGGCAGTGGGCTGGTCATATTAGCCGCAGAACTGACAGCCGTATGCGCTCATGTGAATATTATTGTAATTTGTTATGTTTTCTCAGGAAGGGAATTTCTTTATTAGGGTTCCGTACCTCAAAAGGAAAAAACGGAACCCTTATAGGATCACTTTGTTGTCCGTCTGTCCGTCCGTCCGTCCGTCTGTCAAGACCCGTTTTCTCAGGAACGCGTGGAGGTATGAAGCTGAAATTTATATCAATTACTTAGGTTTACTGTCCCTTGAAGCTGTGAAAAAATCAAACTTCTAAGCCAACGCAATCAAAAGATACAGCCGTTTATGCTGCAAATTTTCGACACTTGCAAGGGAATCAAAACCTACAGGGTGCTTCCCGTGAAATTTGGTACGAAGCAACGTCTTATAGCATAGATAAAGGAAAAATTACGAAAACCATAAATTTTTAGTTACATCACATAATATATATTTTTTTAATAATTTTAAACTTACTACCCATTTCCTCATAAACGCGTAGAGGTATTAAATTGAAATTCATACCAAATACTCAGGTCTATAATACCTTTAAGCTGTAACAAAATCAAACTTCTACGTCAACGCAATCAAAAGAAACAGCAATTTAAGCTGCATATTTTGAAACTCGCAAGTACTCGCAAGGGAATCAAAACCTAAAGGGTACTTCCAGTCGACCTACAATATTGAAATTTGGCATGAAGCAACGTTTTGTAATGTAATTTTGTAATGTAACTAAAAATGTAAGGTTTTCGGAAAAATTCCGAAAACCTTACATTTTTAGTTACATTACAAAATATATATTTTTTAATAAATATAAACTTACTACTTTTTTCCTCATGAACGCGTAGAGCTATCAAGTTGAAATTCATATCAAATACTTAGATCTAATTGCCTTTAACCCGTGAAAAAAAAAATTCTAAGTCAACGCAAAAACGCAAAAGTACAACCATTGATACCGCATATTTTGAAACTCGCAACTACACGCAAGGGATAAAGAGATCTTTGTCTTAAATTTATGCTCCTCCATCTTTCCCCATTGTAATGTTATGAATTTTATTTTGCAATAAAAATACCATAGTTATGACTCGATTGTCGTAATGAACGAACTTTATAAACCTTGCAGGTTTGTACGAAACCCTCGGTGCGCGAGTCCGACTCGCACTTGGCCGGTTTTTTTGTAATTATTCTTATGAGAAAATAAATATGTATATGTCAAGCCTTTTAATACACTTTTGACTCTTCTTATCCCGCAGTGTACATAAGCGGAGGCAATTGCTTACCAATAAGTGATCTTCAAATGCACCCAGTTGGTTTATTGGTTTAAGTACCGGGCCGTGATCTCGGTGTCCTGGGTTCGATTCCCGGGCGAAAAGTATGTTTCGAATTTTTCGAACATAGCTTGGGTTAGTGATCACCAATCTACATTTGGCAAGCGTGGTAATAAAGCCTAATCCCATCATAGTAACGATGACTTGATTTCTATGATGGAGGCCTCTGCCCTGCAGTGGGACAGTATATAGGCTGATACTAAGGTGATTCTTCTACTCGTCCGCCTAAAAAATAGGCCAAGTGCGAGTCGGACTCAACCTCCGAAGTTTCCTTTCGTAGGATATTGTTATAAATAGTTCATTCTATTTGTGTATTTTATCCTCGTTATGTAATACCATAGTTATCGAAATTCGAAATTCACTGCAAACCCAAATGGATAAGCTAGCAGACTTCAACGCACACTACTCACTATCCAATGTTCAGCTCCGTGATTTACAATATTATCAACTCTGGCACTCCGTGTGTCCACACGAGGTGGTAATTTGTCGAAAACATAATCGCATTCAGGGTTGACAGTTTTACATCTGTGTAAAGCAATCAAGTTGATAATTTATTTGGCAGATTTGTGATTCTAATTTATTCGTGCTAGTGCTATTTTTGGACTGAAAGTATGTATGTTCATTGATTGTAATTTTCTGTATTTTCAATGCATACCAATTAACTTACTACACTATCTACCGTGGGAGAGCCACGCTTTAATGCAGCCAGGGGAGTTGGTAGCGCACTTGTGACTCCACTGGTATTGCGGGGGTACATGGGCGGCATCAATTGCATACCATCAGGTGAACCGTCTGCTCATCTGCCACCTGTGTCATACAAAATACTATCAAAGGTTATTACAGAATGACAGATAAAGCAAGATTGTTTTACACAAATAAAAAAGTAACACGATGACGATTAGTCCGATGGCGCATCCCTGCCTCATATGCCAAAAGGACGTGGGTTCGATTTCTTCTTTGGAAAGAAATACATGTGGATTTTAAGGGTTTTTATGTGATAGGTGGCAGACGAGCGAGCGTTTGCCTCTCAGTGGAGTCACAAGTTATTTAGTTGTTGAAATAAATATGTATTTTTTATTTGAGATCAGATGGATGTACGAGTGGATGGTATTTAGGTATACACCGTGCTTTTTGCAGTTTTTAAACTTTCCGAAGGCATTAGTACTCTATAGGTACTGATAAAAAAACATATTTGCTGTAGGAATATTATAAAAAAAACACTATACATTGCACCTGCACCGAGCGGCGGAGCGCAGCCGATGGAGACAGCTGGTCGACCAAATCAGAAGAAGTAACGATCCTCAGATGTGAGGGAATCGACCGAAGAGAGAGATGTACAAATTGCATCAATAAATTTGTACCTGATTGCTTTTTTAAAAAAAGGAGGAGGTTCTCAATTCGACTCGTATATTTTTTATGGAAACGTATTTATTTTTAAAATTACCGTTTTCATTACTATAATGCCCACGAGAAGTTTTTATGACGGTTAAAATAGCAACATGTATACAACTGAAATTCACTATGGTCAGAGCTCAAATTGCTACCCGAAAACCTGGTGTATACACCTTAAAAATCCCATTGTGTATTCTTATTTCCTAATATCCAGGTTTGTGCAGAGGCCTGCAAACAATGTTAACAACTTCACTCTTATGCCGGTACGTGAAGGTCTATATTTGAATGAGGTTATATACATTAAGTGCACGTGACTGTATTCCACTTGTGAACTAAGCAAGGCCCCGGGGTATACGCGACGCAACTTGTACTTATTCAATAACTGGTTTACTTGTTTCACTTACTGTACTGATTGTACCTACACGTTATTTCAAATGTATACAAGTTTACTTCTAGTATTTATAAAGTTCTTGAAACAAGTAAATGCATTTAAACAGTTATACGGGGTGTATAAGTGAACAATTAGATCCTTCGAACAGCATGTTCTACGAGTAATTTAGAACAAGTTTTATCTGAAGTTTTTTTCTGGAATTCGCAAAAAACAATTGCCTATCCCTCACAAAAAGGCCGAAAAGAAGGATTGTTTTTTTTTACATTATGGCGGACAAACGAGCAGACGGCTCGCCTGTGATAAGTGATTAGCCGCCCACAACACAACCGCCGCCGTGAGCAACACATCAGCGATGCGTTGCCGGCTCTTAAGGGAGGAAATAAGCTCTTTTCATGAAGATCACCAGGTCGTATCTGTTCGGAAACACCATTTTGGTTGAAGACGTTATTTTGCGAGTTCCAAATAATTAAGTAGACAAAAGTTATCAAATTCGTGATAAGATGCAAGTGTGTGTACTGTCTAGAGATATTTAGATATTTTTGGACTTGGAAAATTACCTAATATTGTGACAAATTATTTTAAGTTTTTCTATCTTGTCAAAGTTAAGTTATGGAAACTTGTTTAGTAGTCACTAAAATATGTAGTATAAAAGAAAGTCGCTTTCGCTGTCTGTATATCCTTATGTTATATCTTTAAAATTAAGAACTGATTTTGAACCTTCCTCCTGAAGTAGGACTTTAAGAGGATGGTTTGTATGTATATTAAATAATACATGCATAATATTGCACCACATGGACAGGTCGCTAGTCACTACTTAGTATAAAACAAGGACAATTTTTCCATCTGCCCCTCAGTATGCTTAGATCTTTAAAACTGCGTAACGGATTTTTGAAGCGGTTTTTTAATAGATAGATTTAAGTGAATTCAAGGTTCGTGTCTAAATCTGTCGCTTTGGAGTACGCTTAGACCATGATTTAGGATTGGAAGGTCTGGCAATTACAACGAAGCGACTGCTGTCTGACTTTCTCAACCCTTTAACAGAGGAATCAAACCAACTGAATCATGGTTACACGTTTCAGAAACTTTTTCCGAAACGTGCAGGTTTCCTCACGATGTTTTCCCTCACCACCGAGCAGATGGTAATGGTAGAAAAAGGGAAGATTAATAAATAAAATAAAAATAATAATAGCAATATGTATAACACAAATATATTCAAACAATAATAAACCAGTATCGTATTTTACAAACACGTTTACACGAATTGGGCAAACGAAATTCCCGTGCCGCATACGTTTGCACCGCAATATTATATTTGGCATACGTAACGTGAAATATATTTTAAAATTTCACACATGGTGACAATTTGCGACCGAATCTCCGATCTCGCAGGTCGACCGGTAAATAGGAATTTATATTTCGATATCTTGCTGCATTTTTGTAAACTGTTTTGGGCAGTTCGATACATTTTTAGTGCTCCAGATATAGGTCAAACATTTCATGTATTCGTACATACAGGCATTAAGACGACCTATTTATTCGTTCGATTCCGGCAACAACTGTGAAAGAACCACGCTTCGGCATACATTGGAGTGAAGCAGCGCCTGCGTTGTGTTACGCCGTGTGAGTGAAATGGAACCCAATCAGGTTGAAAGCCGGTTGATAGGATGGCAGCGCACTCATTCCACTGGTGTAGCATCCGAAACTAAAAGTGTCTATGGCCGACAGCAGTCGCTTACCATAATGTGATCAGATCAGTTTTCAAGTCTGCCACTTATCACATTCATCATCATCATCACAGCCTAAGAAGAGGCCTAGGCTTCCTTTAAAGCCTTCCACGACACTGTGACCCTCGTCACTTTGGAGCAGCATATCTCTGAATATCGTTGACCCATCTTTCTTATCAAATTATTAAAAATTTAAGAATAATTCAAATTTATTGTAAAACCGTTTGTATCACTCCAAGTGAGCTATCTAGGCTAGAGCATAGGCTCTCCCACGGACTTTGCAAAAGCTGTGACATAATCAGAAGGGTTACACTCACTATCATAGCTACAAGCGATAAGACCGCCTTATTGTACTGTCTGTTGCTGTTGTATCATGCTTGTATTTTATTTTTGTGCAATAAAGAATATCTATCTATCATAGAGTAACTTATATTATACTGAGATAGAAGCACCAGTCGGCTAGCCAGTATTAGCGCCATCTAGAGGAAAACGAACAATACTCAACGGTCATGTAGTACAGCAACCTTCGAGAATCAGTCAGGGAGACGGTTAAAAAAATATCAAAAATATTTTATTTGTTATATGACTAAATTTCCAATGCCTTCTAGATTTCTGGTTTATTTTCCATACTTATTGTATTTTTTTATGCTAGAGGCGACAAATGAGCAAGCGAATCACCTGATGAAAAGTAATCAACGCCACCCATTTTCATATTGCTATTGTGGGCAGGAAGCTTAAGGTCATTGTTTCAGAAACACGCTTTACTAGCGCAATGTAAAAATGCATAGTAACATGTACCAAAACAACGCCTAACCATCTGCTTGGTTTCTTTCTAAAGCTACATTTGCTTTTTACAAGCTCCATCTAACGAAAACCACTGAACTATTTTTCCCATACTAAGGAAAAAAGTACTAAGTGAAATGGCCCGTCCACTACTGTATTTCCTTTCATACCGTCTGCCTGAACTCTGGCTAGGCCACCTTTACATTCGTCCCGGATAAAGACGTCTCGCAACATCAATATGACAGTCCATACATCAGAGGCGCGCTGACGCACGTCGCTATCGATCTTCGTCCGGCTTGATTTACGGTTGCGCACGCGTTGCTGGCTCAAGTGACGCTGACGCGGCGTGAGGTTGAATGCAGAGAGTAATGTATGTTGTGCATAATAGGGTTTGTAGATGTAATGGACTGATTGGCGACGGCTCAAATCAAAACTGTGGAAAGTGTAGCTTAAACATTCATAAGTTTTATGTAGGAGAGCCACGCTCCGGTAATGACTCGACAGCATTTGGTACATGGTTTAACAGAAAAAAGCGGTGAGGATACAACTACTAAAGTTATTACTGTACTGAAGTTCATGCCATCTTGTTCCAACACGCAGTGTAAAAAGAGGCTGGAACGAGTTTTGTTCCGGAACTTTTCTTAAAACGGGCTTTGTAATAAAGAGGTCAGCGTTCAGCGCCTCTACTGGTATTGCAAGCACTTATTATTAGGTGACCCGACTGCTGGTTTGCCACCTATCTCTTAAAATCGTTCATTTCCATTTTACACGGCATAGAAA
Source organism: Marasmia exigua (assembly GCA_019059595.1). Lineage (NCBI taxonomy): Eukaryota > Metazoa > Arthropoda > Insecta > Lepidoptera > Crambidae > Marasmia > Marasmia exigua. The sequence continues at coordinate 3,802,402 of CM032465.1, read as the reverse complement.
ATGCAAGAAAATCATATAGTTGCTTTTTGAATTCTATTTAATACTTATAAAATTTTTATGTTCAATACATGGGTATTAAACATAAAATTTTATAAGTAAGTATTTAATTGATATTGTATTCTATTATGGAATAGAATACAATATCAGTTTTGTGATTAAAATTTGTTTTATGTCATAGGTGGCAGACGAACAGACGGATCACCTGATAGTAAGCAATTGCCGCTGCCTATGAACACCCGCGACACCAGTGGAGTCACAAGTGCGCTGCCTACCTTTAAACCTTCCCTTCCCCAGGGTTGGGCCTCCGGTAACCTCACTTAATAACCCTCTCCCTCACCTTCCGGTAATCACAGCACAGTGCTGCTTCTGTGAGGCCTTGGTATCACTCCGGTCGAGCTGGCCCATTCATGCCAAAGCGTGTCTCTCCCACGGTCTAAATTTACGGTCGAAATTTATTCGTGCTAGGGCTATTTTTTTAATTGTAGTTTACTGTATTTCAGTATGCATACCGATTTACTTACTACGCTATCGACCGTGGGAGAGCCACGCTTCGGTATGAATGAGCCGGCTCGACCGGAGTGAGATACCACGGCCTCACAGAAAACCGGCGTGAAGCAGCACTGTGCTGTGTTTTGCTGCCAGAGTGAGGGTACCAGAGGCCCGATCCGGGGGAAAGGGGGGTATAAGGTTGGCACCCACGGCTGGTGTCGCGGGTGTCGATTGGCGGCGGCAATCTATTACCATCAGGTGATCCGTCTGCTCGTCTGCCACCTATCACAAAAAAAATCTTTCGTGAAAATACCAGACTAGATTTGATACTATAAATTTCGAAAATAGTTTTCTCACTGATATCAGAAAATAATACGCACGGGCAGAACATAATAACAAACAATAAGATATAAAATACTTAGATGAGCTGCAAATATCGTTTTCGGGGACGTGCTTATTACAGAGGTAACCATTTTAGTACGTAGGGTCTCGGTGATAAGAGGGGGCGAGTTAGGTATTCATTTTTCATGGACTTTGTCTGGGCTGTGACATACTGATATCTTCTCCAATAACAATGAATAAGTTCATTATGTTACTAACACATTTTATATAGATTGAAGATCTGAAAATAAATGAATGTTTAATTTAATTTAATTAGCCGATTGACATTTATACTAGACGTCATAACACACCTTAATATTCATTGCACTGTCTGATTATGAACAAAAGGAATATATATATATATATATATATATATATATATATATATATATATATATATATATATATATATTTATTTATTTATTCCCTTGTTAAAGAGTTACGTAGGTCAAACGGTAGTCGCTTCATTGTTATTACCAGACTCCCCAAACCCGGAATTATGGTTTTTTTTTTCCGTCGTCTTGCTACATGTAGGGAACGAGGTGGTGTGTGGGACAACCCTATCCAAAACCCCTGGGGTGTCCATCTCCGAGCAATCGCGGTCGGAAACGCCACAAACGGGATTAGACCGTACCGCTAATCGCGCTCGCCGTTTCACTTCTACCCGACGCAATGCAGCCCTTTAACGCTGTACGACCAGGACATCCGGTAATGTCATTTCCCGCGGAGTCGTATGCTGAGCAAGCCACTCTCTAGCAGCAGTGGGCACGCTCACGTACTCCGAAGGCCCGTTTAGTAAAACCCTTGTGTATTAAACACTTAAGATTCAATGCGCATTCACTTTAATAAAATAACAATTTTAGTATAAAACCTAATTACATATGCCTAATCTATGAAGATCGCCGCATCAGCATGGCTCCAATCAACATTTCACACGGCACTCGGCAAGAGCCGATGCACCGTCAGCACAACGTGATGCCCATTGACGTCAACCGCGTTTTCATCGGATATTGCCAATATTTTTTATGCATATTGTATTCACACTTCGAATCGGTATCATAGTTTCCTTTAGCAATAAATTATCTTTGTAACTTTACTTTAGTAATTAAATTAGTTAAAATAAATTTGATTTTTTTTAGCTCCTCCGGCTGTAGCCTACGTAATTACATATAGTAGTTATTATTGTCATCATTTATCATCACATCTTTGATTTAGATTTAATGATACGGTAATTTTTAAATACCTACACATCAGGTTATTACAATCTGTCCAATATCTTCAATCCAAATGTGTTTGACATAAATTAGAGAATGTTTACATTGCGATGTCGCTGTCTGTGCGTAAAACGAAAATGAAAAATAACATTTTTCAATTATAGACCATGCAAAATACTTAATTGAGTGTCAAATAGTTCGCCTAGTGTGGGAGTCAAGTACTGTAAGCTGTTGTAAACTTTTTTGGTAAATAAAGAAATTTTAATTTCATCGTAAGCCCAGCCCCAAGAAGACGGTCTCACCAGAACAGCCTGTAGACTGAAAATAAGGAAAGTCGATCCCGTATAATCGAAAAAGGCAAAGGGGAAGAGATAATAATATTAAACAATACATCGCTATACTTATTGCTTGACATTCCGGTTACTTTTAGAGGAGCTTTAGTCACAAACGGACTCAACTGATCCATCGCGTATCTCTGTTCTTATTACTATTTTTAGTTTTGAAATCGCTTGCCTCTCATAAATTGCGGTAGTAGCTCTGGTCTAGGAATAGGCGTGTAAAAAGCCCTGGCGCAATGCATGCCAATTCTTCTGGCAGACAGTCTCGGACGGCGTCCGGTTAAGCCAGGACCGTCAGCATAGAATCAAACATAGTTTTTAATAATAATAGCTGAGTTCCAATATAATTATTTAATCGTATGGCGTGTTAATAGTAGGCCTTTATATTATATAAGGCATATTATTATTCATTATAATTATAACTATTATCTACAAGTTTAGATCCAGACCACACATCCATTCGACATCTTCAGGTGTCAGATTATAGAGGTCCCCCGGGAATCCTCATATTTTATTATAGGCACATATAAAGTTTTTTGAGTATTTCTTAAAGCTACACTAGTATTCACACCTGGTCATAATAATTATATGAGGTTAAGCTGATGATGGAAGGTCAAATCCATAACGGTAAAGAGTTAAAGATAACTCTTTCAATACTGTACTCACAATTAGTTTGTAAGTCATTTGGCGGGGGTTGGGAGGGGGGGGGGGAGGTGCTGCCCCCCCGTTGAATAATTGAATGTTGTATCACAAGATAGTATTGGCCGCCGACTTCAGTAACAGCTTTACTCGAGTGTACTGTTATAAAATGTTTTTTGAAGTGTAAAATATTATTTTACACTTTTTAGTTCGGGGGTTTTGAAGGCGGTTTTTTTTTTCTTAGATTTTTCATAGGTTTTCTGTAGCGTCTTTTAGGACATCGAATTGCGATGTGGTCTATGATATGGTCTGAGCTTCAATTCCGCAGTCACACAGTGGGCTATCTGTCCATCCCCATTTGTCCATTAGGTAATTGCACCTGGCGTGCCCAGTGCGGATTCTGTTCAGACGGCACCATTGTTTCCTTGGCAGGGAGAAACCTGTAGGTTTCTGTGTCGGGTCCAGCAAAATGAGTGGAGGTACTGCATTAGATTCCGACCACTGTTTTCTTCACGCCTTCGTCACTGCAAAGCCATCCTGGGAGAGGTTTTTGGCAGCTACGCTGGTAGGTCGCCTTGACTGGTAAGTCTTTGGACTGGTGGTTTGTAAACTCCCTACAACCTGCCAAATCAGGTCAGACAATATAATGAGAACTACTGCTATAAATCAAAAAGCACGCAAAGGATTCAAAATGAGGTAATAGGGAAGAGAAGCAAAGTCATTAACATAGCTCGACGGAATGCATCTAGGATAAGTTAAAAACAATCTCCAATAGTAAGGAGTTTGTTTGTCTGTCGGTCCCTCGGCAGGTCGTGACCGGCGTGTGAATCTCGGCAGTAGGCGGCCGTTTCAATTTGGCCGCTTGTGTCATACACTACGCTGAGATGTCACATAACTGCTAGAATATAATAGTGAGAGATAAATGAGGGATAGGCTGATGTGTGAGGTAAGATCGTTCGACATCAGTTGTGTTAAGAAAGTAAAAATCTACACGAGCAATGTGAAATATGAGCGATGGTAGATGATGAGCGTATTACTCGTTTGCCTATCATACGTCACATTTTCCTGTGGGTGAGCCATACTTCAGGCCGACACGACCGGAGTGTTGTCACAGCCTCACGTTGCTTAACCAAATGCATCATAGATAGGAACAGTCAAAATCTTCCTTGTTAAAGTCCGCTAAAAGTGCTATAAAAAATTAGTCGTGTCATAATATGTACGCCAGTCCCAATACAACAGCATAGGGTCAGAAACAGAATGCATTTCTCAAACTTCGCCGGGACTCGAATGTTCCTAAGTACAATTAAGGTCACAACTGAAATATCACCAGAGTCCACGGCGAATGTACAATGAGAGACAAAATTGGACTTCTTTCTTGTCGGTTAAGAATGAAATAAAATCGCGCAGTAGTTTTGCTTTAATATTTCTCCGGAGCAGTGTAAAATGTTGTCTCGGAAAGAAATTATTTGCAGAAACGTATTTTGTTCGTGATGTGACACTTATAGTTATTTGGTTGGAATATATTTTATTTATTGCACACCCACGCATTTTAAATTTTAAAACTTACCTTTTCATCCGAATTTCTGCTTTCTTATTAGGTACGTACTTTTACGAAATCGTTTCAACAAAATCTAATCTTTTTGATTTTTTTATGTACTATAGTTTACGAGCACTCCTCCTGTACTATGTCGCTATTGTGGTGTCGTGTCTATGACACCCGCAACACCATTGCAATTAAAAGTGCGCTGCCAACCTTTTAAATGAAATGCCATCCAAATGTTATCTGCCTATTTCTAAAATGTGTTCTGAATAATGAAACAGTTGCAACGGCTCAATTAGCTGTTTGCCGATACACCCTAAATATTCTAAAACCAAAAGCCATTACATTAATTAACCAAAAAACCACAACGCGACCTAACCCGTAACCCTAAAACGCGTATCGGGCCGAAAATGCCGAAACTCATAAAAGGGCCGAACTTTCGGCTACAGAATATATTTTCGTGCGCCTTATTAATAAAGACTGGGTGATTAGTAACTTTTGATTCCGACTTCTTCTCGTGAAGAGCAATTATTCGACACATTGATTTATTGTTCGGCTCGAACTTCGAGTACGGAAACTTTGGACCCTCGGTGATTCGCGTCTGTATAAAATATTGGAGACGCTTTAATAACTTTCCTATCTTCTCAGATAGGGCTCGACAGGCTTGACAATAGGATGCTATTTTCTTTTGATTGTTATGATTTAGATGGAGATTAAGAAAACAATATAAGTGTTATTGATTTACTGTCGAAACTTATGAGGCGTAATAAGCACGCGAAAATTTTTATCTCGCAAGGCATTTAATTGTAATAAGAAATATTTTGTGATAAACGATATTTTTGAACGTAGTTTGAACACCCTGTTGGTCTAGTGGTTAAAGTACCGTGACCTCGAGGTTCTGATCTAGATTTCACGAAAATAGCTCGGATTTGTGATCGATCCACGGTGAACCAATCTGCACTAGGCACTCGTGGTGATTAAGCCTAATTTCATCATAGTGACTTGATTTCTGTGATAAAGACCTATGTCTTTAGCGGGACAATAAAAAGGCTGATACTTTACTTTTATGAAAAAGAATAAATTTTATAATAAAAAACCTGACTACCAAAAAAACACGATCTAAAAAGTACAAAACAAGAAAATTGTCTCTGCTGAAATGATTATACCGTATCGCTGTGGTCGTATGCCACATTGATTTTATTTTATTATTATAATGAATCTGTTATGCTACAGTAGGTGGCATACGACCACGGCTGATACGGTATAATCATTTCAGCAGAGACAATTTTCTTGTTATGTACTTTTTAGATCGTGTTTTTTTGGTAGTCGGGTTTTAGATTTAAAACTTTATTTTTATTTAACATATTTTTAGTTATGTAAATATAATTACATATTTGAAATGTGTTAAAAAAGCTCTTTCATTTGATACCTCACACGGTACCGTCAAGATTTTTTTATTTTTAGTTCCTTACTCTAAGCCCCCTAGAGGGCGTTGTAATAAATTCAACGTGACGTCATGTTTCCTTTAACGAGAAGACAATCAAGACACTTATAACGACATCTCATTTGTTCAAATATGATAACTAGTTTAGAAGTTACGTGGAAAAAGATGAACTTACATACATAGCCTGTCAGAACTAAAAACTAGCGCGTAAAAACGCGCATGGATCGTAGCGCGTATAGCAACACGGTTTCCCCATATGAAGCTCCCAGTATTTCGTAGTAGCGACGCACATTTGCGTCGATAGCAGCGAATGGGTCATGAATTAGTGAATTAGGTCGTTAGTATCAAATAGATTGTATGTTACATAAATATTAAGAGGACCTGGGAAGATATCTTAAGTATGTGTAAATATTATTTCTTTATGTATTTTTACAAAGTACTATATTGTTTTTATTTATGTGTTTATACTCATCTATGTACTGGCGGCGTCAAGAAAGTCGAGCGCTGAGCTTGAGTGCGCAGAAACCATTTTCAGTACAAAGTGAGATATTTTAGTAGTGCGCAAACTAACGGTCAGCGCTACACTTTCGTGCCGCGACCTATAATTATTTTGCGTTAATACAGAAGTCTAGCGCGCGCAATACTAAATTTGGTGACAAGCTTTATAGCTCATAACCAACAGAATATCAAGGCCCTCCTAATGGTTCTGCAGTGGTTTTGTTCTGACAAGAAACTATGAACGAAAAGATGTGAATTATATGCAATCATATATACGCAAAATAATTACAGGTCGCGGCACGAAAGTGTAGCTTTCAAGTGATACCAAACTCGGCATATTTATCATAACTTAATTTTTTTTCTCTGTATGTTTTGTCCGCTACAGGGCACCACATTAGATTTTGTGAAACCTCATATAGCCTATAACCAGCGGACAATTAAGACGCTTATAATGACATGTCATATGTCGAATTCTGATAAGTAGTTTAGAAGTTACGTGGAAACAGATGAACATACATACATACATAAATACATAGCCTGTCAAAATCATAACCCTCCTTTTGCTTTGCCGTAGTCGGGTAAAAATTAGTTACCATTTTTAGATCATGGCGATTCTCAATTACTAACACACACGTTATGACACAGTTACAAAAATAATTTGAACAAGCAATAACCTTTTTACTAATTCCGATCTTTAATAATTAATGTTTCTGTGCTCGGGCGCGGTGTATGCAAAATGCAGAATGCACCTATGAATATTAAGGTGACGGGCAGGGTACACTAGTGACAACAATTTAATTGTTAGCAACTAAGCTGGATATCGTTTTAGCAATTTTGAAGCTCCAGCCTCTTAGCTCTTATATTATTTATTTAATACTAACACTTAATTGTAATTAGCTTTTAATTATATACTTTAGATACTAATATAACATTGTAAGCAGTTAGTTTTCCTTAATAAAATAAATAAACTTTATGGACTGCTTTTGTTCTCCAAAATTGAATTACCGCCAAAAACGGCCACTTGTGGCGTTAATCCAAAATTCGAGTGCAAAAATAGATAAAAAGTATAGTTTGTATAGAAACCGGAGCTTCGTAGTTGTTTCAAATAGATCCGGTATAGTAGTTAAGGATTAAAATCGATTAGCATCGCTAGTTAGAGGTACCCGTTGAAACTACCTAATTGATAGTACGAATTTCAAATATTTCGGCATGCCGTACAAACTCCTTGGGGAAAACTGATTGTTTTTTATCTGTACAATTCTCTCAAGAAGGTTCTAAGACAGTTGAATAGGTACGGCTTATAATTTTGACTTTAACCTTACCTAATATCGGGAAAAAGGGGTTTCTGCGACGGTTATAAAGGCAGGCTATATTATAAGGGAAAAAAATATAATTCTGACCTTGAATCCATCTAGTCACCTAACAATATTCGGAAAACACAAGACCGTCTTTTTCTCAACCAACGCAGAATTATTACGTACGTGAACGTTTTGCCGAGCGGGACCGACGGCTTATGAAGACAACTCCCGACAGGTGGCGTTGACTTGAGATTTAGCTCGGGGTAATATGGACCCATATAGTTTGTTGCTTGATATGTCGTGACACGATTTTTCTGTTCTGGGTTAATCTTAATGTATTGTTTGTGACAACGGAATACTCGAACACCTTCCAACCTTACATCCGAACTATGCATGTGGTTGTCTTTATATAAATAATTTTGTTTTTTCATTTAAATAACAACTCAACCTTTTTATTTTGGTCAATAGGCTAACGCTTGACCATAATCGCACCTGATGGAAAGCGACGATGAAGTCTAGGATAATAAACGTTTGCTTAAAAGATGCCTGTTCACTCTTGCCTTTAAGATTCCTCCCATTTTAGCATCTCCTACCAAAACTTGTGACAAATGTGCGACAATCATGATACTCGTGCAATATTAATTACTGAAACATCATACAAATGGGTGCAATTAAAGTTGCCGGCGCGCAAAGCCCCATAAAAATAGGGGACTTAACCCTTCACCTGGGCCGAACGGGGTAATTAGTGAGCTCGTTGTGGCTATTTGTCGTGCCGTACCTGCCGTCCGTCACGGGGAGCTGTGACTTTAATTGAGCTGTGATAGGGTTGATGTTGGAGATTAGCCTTTTGTTACTGGCGAGTTGTTTTACCTAATTTATTTTATGTTTTAACATATTATGTTACATAGTAAAAGTTACACTTGTTTTTTTGCTAACATTATCATCTTAGGGTTTAAATTAGCTCTGTCCGCACCGGCGCCTATAGAAAAACACATACACCATAATTTTGTATCGTTTACGTCTCGAAAACCTCATAATAGGCATCGTGAATAAAGTCCATTTAGCATGTTAGATCCCAAATTTCGGTCAAGGATATACCCTTTGACTCCATGATCCATGAACAACGCTTCAATAAGCGGTTTACCTAGTAGACAAGACTGGGAGGCTAGAACTCCCGGAAATGTCAAGCAGAATGATATTTTTTGGTATACGGATGGTTCCAGGAAGCAAGGTGTACCCGGGGCGGGATTTTGTAATGATCTCCTCGGAACACACAAATTCACTAACCTGGGTCACTAATACCACAGTGTACCGAGCAGAAGTCTTCGTAATAATTGGCTGTGTCCAAGAGAGTCTGCAAATGAATCTCCAAAATAAGAAAATATTCATCTTCTCAGATAGTCAAGCTGCCCTCAAGGCGTTAACATCCTGTGAACTTGACTCTAAACTCATTAGCGAGTGTGTCCTACTCCTAAACCAGCTTGGCAATGCCAATATTTTAGAGCTGATTTGAGTACCAGGACACTGCAATATCAGTGGCAACAAAGTCGCTGACCTGCTTGCAAAGGCCGGGGCAGAGAGCCCACTACTCGGACCGGAACCAATAAGTGGCGTTCCATGGTCAGGTTCGAGTTAAGAGAATGGGAGCATGAGCAAAGCACTGAATTTCGGAAAAGACTACCTCGACTAGAGCAGTCCAAGGCGTTGATACAGGCGTTCGACCAGAAACCAGCTGTAGAAATAATAAAACTGAGTAGAGGACATGTTAGGATACTCACTGGAACTCTCACGGGGCACTGCAAATTAAACAAGCACCTGCACAACATGGGCCTTTCAGATACCAAAATCTGCAGGTTCTATCGCGAGGACGAGGAAACGATTATCCACGTTCTCGGCGAGTGCATAGCGCTGCACCACTGCAGAAGCCGGCACCTGTGATCACACATGATCTCGGCAGACGAGATCAAAAGCTCCCCATCAGCTCCATTCTCGGGTTTATCCTGGAGCTACTAAGTGCTGTAATAAGTTCTGGGGCTGCCACAATAGATCATCAGAGATGAGCAGACGGCACACCTTATGATAAGATTGCCGTCGCCCATGGATGGACACCCGCGACACCAGTTTAGTCGCAAGTGCGCTGCCAATCTTTAAGTTCCCCTCTCCCTGGATTAGGCCTCCGGTACCCTCACTCACGCAGCGAAACACAGAAAAGTGCTGCTTCACGCCAGTTTTCTGTTAGGCTGTGGTTCTACTCCGGTCGAGCCGGCTCATTCATGCCGAAGCGTGGCTCTCCCACGGCCTGGTCTGCTCGACATAAACCATTGTTTAAACTCTGATAGACTGATGTTGATGTTGGATTACAATGCCAGTTTTTTGGTTTTATGGTTATTAAAAAGCTTAAATATAGTTTCAGCATAAGACCCCATAATATATTAGAGGCTCCAGGTCAGACCTGCGATGTCTCGGGTAGATAGCGCGGCATTGTTGCCGTGCGGTCGATGCGTGCAGCGTTAAGGCGACGGGTACCCATAACTCCCAATCGATTTAAAATGTTAGCTACTAAACCGGACCTAGTTTTGACTATTTCAGAGCTCCAGTCTCTAGACAATAATTGTGCACTACTTTTTTTATCGAAATTTGCACTAACGCTACAGTGTCCGCTATTACCAGTAAACGAAATTTTCGAAAATAAAAAAAATATAGGTATCAAACAAATAGAATATGTGTTTGCCTTGAGTTGAGCTCTTATAGTGTTAAAAAATGTATTTATTAACTAAACAAAACCTATTTAGGAGTTAACAATTTAAAACAATTGCCGTCTAAGGTGCGACGTATCCATCACCTTAAGGCGACACCCCATGTAGAGTTGTGTTATGTGTGTGTATAGCCTTGCCATACAATTATAGAATAATTAGTGTTTTATAACTCATTGTTGGCCATTTTTAATGAATGAGACCACTGTTAACTAAATCGCTGTTTTTAAGACTATTAGGTCCAAGCAACTTGTTCACAGATATTGTAATGAGTGCATTGATAATAAAATCCTCCAACCAATTACGGCTACAGCGGCCAATCTCAACGATGAGCCACGTGCGCAGGATATATTATAATGGTCAAGTGTGTGCGCAAACACAAGTGCACTCTATATTCTCTTACCCTCATATTCCGATAGGACACCAGGGTGACACGACCAGTGATTGGGCGCAGGACCAACGGCTTAACGTGCTTTCGAGGCACGGGGGTACAAGACCGCCAACTTCAAGACTATAAGGATTTCTTACCGAAAACTTAGGTACAATTTTTGGCCCAATGAGTGCATTACAATATCAGTGACAAATGATGAAATTCAATGATTCTCTTATATTCATATTAATTTGTAGAACTTCACTGCACAAAAGACCAAATCGGACATTAATCTTTAATTAGGGACTTTTATAGCCAAACCAATTTTAGCCGGCATTCGAATATACCGGAAGCCCAATTGGGCGCAAAGGAGAACCACACCTTTTTTTTAAGGCGACGGGTATGGCATACTAGCGACTCCAATCGATTTTAATTTTTAGCTACTAAACCGGATCTATTTTTAACAATTCCGCGATAATAACCTCTAGGCCAACACTTATACTTATTATTAAATAACCATGCATAAGTGTTGGGTCCAACAATCGCAAAAAAGCAATCGAGCAAGTGAGTCATCTGATGGTAAGTGATCACCACCGCCCATGGACATCAGCCACATCAGAAGAAGTCTTTTAGGCACATATGTCGCTTCACTGGTGTTGTGGGTGTATGTATATGGGCGACGGCAACCGCTTCATCAGGTGATTGGTCTATAGTCTACATCCTACGAGTATCACGTAAAAGAATTATAAAAGCGTATAAACACGAACAATAGTGACTCTTCCCCTTAACAACAATATTGTTCATTGTAAAATAAATGCATTGATACAAGACAAAGTAAGCCACGCCCCGTTTCGCGTCAACTTGTACGCCTATCCATAATATCGAGGGGTCCTATGTATGAGGGCCAATGTGCAAAATCATAATTTCACAGGAGGCTCGCTTAGTTTCAATTTGGAATAATTCTAAGATGGTGCCAAAATTTTTGAAATTTTGCGTGGTTGCTAAAACAGTTATTTTGGTTATTATTACTTGATTTATATTTATTTAAGTTTTTTGAAATTTTACATTCAATTAGCCCTTATATGTTAGGTTTTTTTTGTTATTTTTAAAAAACATGTAAAAAGGCTAATGTGTCACATTGGCCGTTGTACATGTATAATTTTTATTTAATATAAAAAAAGAAAGAAAGTCGTATTACACTTTACGTTACACTGTAATTTAATATTCAAATTGTCTACAAATTATATACATCTTGCGAAAATAACATTAAAAAAGGTTTATGTGTAAAAATTTGCCTTTGTATTTGTAAAGCTTTAATATAAAGAAATAAAAATGTTACTATTGACTTAATTATTGAATTAATGAGAAATTAATTACAGAAACTTGTTCATCCGTGCCTAACGAACGACAAATTCAAAGTGCCTTTTAACCATTGTACGTTTAAATTTATGCTAGGTACATTTGCCGTTTTACTTGAATTAAAAACGGGTTTCTGCGCAGATTGTTTTATTTTTTAAAATTTGAAATAAAAGAGATTAATTTACTATACAATATTGCTAAGACCATCTGATTAATAGTAGAGCCAAGCTTTTTACTATAATAAGCCTTACTTCGAAAAGTTCTGTGTTTCGCCGAGTGAGTGCGGGAACCGAAGATCCAATCCGGGGGGAACGGATGTTAAAAGGTTGGCACTTGTGACTCTGTACACGAGCAGCGGAATATTGACTATGGTAAGGTGATAGAATTGCTCGTCTGCCACCTGTCGATGTAAAAAATAAATATAATAAAATAACCTATCCCCATATTTTGAGCTTCCATGCATTTAAACTTAAGTATTTCCTGCACAACCGAGGAGCGTTATCTCGTAACCCACCCGTCATCGCAGCCCGTCATGAGTTGTCTTCATAACCCGTTCCGTTCGCAAAATGCTCACGTACGCAATATTTCTAGAAATAAAAGAATGACCGAAGAAATTGCTCGCGATTGTACCTCGTGGCAGATCGATGGAAGTTAGACCACCCGGCCCATCGATTGTCATTTTAGGGTTCATTTGAATAACACAATAACTTGATCCTTTTAGAGCGTTCGTTAACCGTCGGCATCCAATCAAATGGCCGAAGATCAACTAGTAATGTCGATGACGGCAACGTTTTACCAGATGTCTAAACGTTTGTCGCCACCATCATCCAATTGGATTCCTAGGCCGATAGTTGTTTGTACTAAAATCACTCGACTCAAACTTTTCGTAAAAACTTGCAGATGACAACCTTTTATTTGGCACGGTCTCGACTATTTTGACAATAACACTTCGATTTTGCTTGTAATTGGACCCATAAACAGCAGAAGAATAAGACAGCACACAGACAGACAGACGTCATATTTTTTTTGAGCTGCAGTGGAGAAACGCGTAAATAATTTGAATCACTTGGCTGGGTTTTGATTAGTCATTTCGAATGAGCTAACTTTGAATACACCAAGCTGTTAAACATTAAATGATTTTAGCTCTAACAGCTATCGGCCTAGGCTCGTAATTGGACGCAGGCGTCTAACGAACGCCCTAAGTGTTAATGGTTAATTTTACCAGATGGCTGCGGCATATGTAGTTGTCCTTCTAGGTATTATTATTTTGTCACTGTGGTCCACAGAGAGTTGGCGCCAACAAGTCCCGTGATAGGCGCCACTTTTGTCACGTCAACATATAAATTTGAGCTTTGTTGATATACAAGCAACAAGTGGGTCTTAAAATAAACATGGACAAGACGAAAATTATGTCGAACTCCCATGTCGTACCCACTCCTGTAAAGGTTGGAAGCTCTACACTAGAAGTTGTGGACGAGTATATTTACCTGGGACAAAAAGTTCAACTTGGTAAGTCCAACTTCCAGAAAGAGGTTGATTGACGAATCCAACTCGGCTGGGCAGCATTCGGGAAATTACACAGCATATTTTCAGCCCATCTACCGCAGTGCCTCAAGACGAAAGTCTTTAATGGGCGTGTATTGCCAGTGATGACATACGGAACCGAAACGTGGCCACTTACAATGAGCCGCTTAAGAAGGCTCAAAGTCACGCAGAAAGCAATGAAAAGGGCTATACTCAAGTGGCAAGGGCAGAAAGGTCCTCGAGTGGAAGCCGCATACAGGAAGCCGAAGCTGTGGCAAGCCCCCCACAAGGTGAACCGACGATCTGGTGAAGGTCGCAGGAACCCCATGGATGCGGGCGGCACAAGAACGATCTGTGTGGAGATAATGATCTCCACACAGATCGTTCTTGTGCCGCCCGCATGCTTCCAATGGCCCAATGGGGGGAGGCCTATATCCAGCAGTATACGTCTGTTGGCTGAAATGATGATGATATATATCGATGCATAACAGCCAAAAAGGCGTAAGCGACAATTGACATATATACATCATTGGAATCGCCTTTTTTTTCTGCATCTTTCTATCTAAGTTTCGTTACTCTAGATATTATTTTTTGTCGGTTAAGCAGTTGGTAAATTAAGGTATTGAACCTTAATTTTACGTCGTAAACGCCCTATATTCAGTTATTTTTTTCTATACTGGTGGTTAGGAAATATAATATTTCGAAATATTTACTTATGCAGTTTTAGCTTTCAGAATATTATCAAGCTGGTAGTTTAGACTTATTTTTCTGGAAAACAATAAATAGTGAAATTACACTTAATACATGATAGAAGTTTATGCGGAACATAAAAGTGTCGCTTAATATTTTTGGACCGTGATTTTGAAACATATGCTATGGCGCTTAGGATGAATTGTCTTAGCGGATATTACAATTCATAGTTGCGCTTATCCTATTATTTTTTCTCGACAGTTAAATATGTAGGGCGGTTAGATGATACGGACGATTCAAAATCTTTACTTACGCCTTAGTAATAATTTATTCGCCGGTAACACCATGTCGGTTACCCTTATGCAAAAATGGCGGATACCACAGTTTTTCATCGATGTTTTATCCGTTCTGCCTCAAAATTAACATTCAGTGCGTTCACTTTTACATACAAGGCTGTTTTATTTCTAGGACATGGATTACGAAGGAAAAAACAATAATATAACTTGTTTAAAACCCCAAGAGTTAGTTAGAGTGGTGGACATGAGATAACAGTAAATACGAATAAAGAAGTAGAAACACCGCTCCCCACTTTAGATAGTATAAATATAATTGAAATGACCACTATGGGCCCTGTAGAATACTCTGTGAATCAAGATGGTATTATGATTTTTCATAAGAACATAGATACTTTAGTGGATGATACTGTTAACCAGACATTACCACCTTCTTAGGAGCTAATGTCATGTCAGACTATAGATACCACAAGTGCTGAAATCATGGAAATGAATAATAATCCGACTTATGATATGACCGATATTTCCAAACTTTCCTTCCCTATAAATGATAAAACATTATTATTCTATAATTTATCTTTACAAGAGTCTCATTGTTGAGACTGAACTAACACATCTGTATAGTAATGATGAACAATTGTCACGATCGACCACCATAAACAAAGTTACCTCGCAAGAGCAGTCTAATAAGAAAGATACTCCTCCTGAACGCGAAATGATAGAACATCAGCCTAATGATAAATTAATATCGTCACCAAGTATTCCACCTCCTGAAATCTAGTGATCAAACAGAACCCTTAGCATCTAGGTACATGCAGTAATGTAGTACTGCAATCATCACTTCAGTTCAATTTAAATGAAAAAACTGAGTCACCACTCAAGAAAAAAAAAGCGTAAAGTACAATTAAATAAACAATTCTTTGATTACTTGTCTGGTGAAGATGATTTTACAGCTATTTTGGAAGTAATGATGTTGATTCGGATACTTACGGGCCTTCTTCAGATTCTTCTCGTTCTGAAAAGAGTACCCCTAGTAAACAGAAACAAAAAGATACTAAAAGGAGTAAAAAATAGAAAAATAAAAAGTTTCAGAAATTACTAAAAATACAGATGAAATTAGAGAAGGTGCATTTAAAAAGAAGCGTAAAAATAAAAAAAAAAGAATTTATACCAGATTTACAAGAAAAGTTATTTAGAAAAGGGTATTGACAAACATTGTTAGCGAGCGAGTGTTCCGGTCTATATTTAATGAAAGATTTAATATTGGGTTCCATGTGCCCAAAAGGGATAAATGTGTTAAATGTCTTACATTTGAACAAAACAAAGATGAACCAAAAATAGAGGAACAGAGAAAGCAGCATGAAAAAGAGCTAATAGAGAGTTATAAAAGATTTAAAACTCATCAAAGCATACAAAACCGATCCCGTACATTGTGTGCTAGTTTTGATCTTCAAAAAGTTTTGAACACTCTTTATGGAGATAGTAAGTTATCGTTTTACTCCCGTAAGTTAGCTGTGTACAATTTTTGTGTTTATGAGAGCGGCACGGGTAAGGTATACACTTCTTATTGGGGCAAATGGAAAAGGGGGAGCCAACGAAATTGCAACAATACTTAGTAAATTTATTTGTATCGCCGATGTTCTTACTACTATTAAGAATTTGTTGCTATATTGCGATTGTTGCCCTGGCCAGTACAGGAATCGTATAATAATGGCTATGTTACATACAACTTTAAATACACTACACAATATCATAACAATCAAACTGAATTTTTTGGTAACTGGACACACCTATATGCCAGTCCATTCCGTTATGCCGTTATAGAACGTACCTAATTTAAAGAATAACATTATTCACGTACCTTTGCAATGGTAAGGTATACAGTATTTGCCTCATCCAAACAAGATCCAGAACCGTACGAAGTTGAAAAGCTGCGTTATAAAGATTTCAATAAGTGGGATGTTCGCAGGGAACGCGGGTTCGACGACTTCCAGCCTCCCGAACAAGCCGGATTTCGAAAAGGCTTTAGCACTATAGACCACATACATACGCTGCGGCAGGTTATACAGAAGACCGAAGAGTATAACCTGCCATTATGCTTAGCGTTTGTGGACTATGAGAAAGCCTTCGACTCTGTCGAGACCTGGGCCGTGCTACAGTCTCTCCAAAGGTGCCGAATAGACTACCGATACATACAAGTGTTGCAGTCATTGTACGGAAACGCCACAATGTCAGTCCGTCTTCAGGACCAGGAATCAAAACCCATTCCTCTCCAGCGAGGTGTTAGACAGGGTGACGTTATATCGCCGAAACTGTTCACCACTCTGTTGGAGGACGTGTTTAAACTTCTGGACTGGGATGGACTTGGCATCAATATAAATGGTGAGTACATGACGCACCTTCGATTCGCTGATGATATCGTAGTCATGGCTGAGACCTTGGAAGACCTAGGCACAATGCTTGACGACCTCAGTAGAGTCTCCCAACAAGTGGGTCTGAAAATGAACATGGACAAGACGAAAATCATGTCGAATTCCCATGTCGTACCCACTCTTGTGAAGGTTGGAAGCTCTGCACTGGAAGTTGTAAACCAGTACATCTAACTCGGACAAAAAGTCCAGCTTGGTAAGTCCAACTTCCAGAAAGAGGTCGATCGACGAATCCAACTCGGCTGGGCAGCGTTCGGGAAGCTACGCAGCATATTTTCGGCCCACCTACCGCAGTGTCTCAAGACGAAAGTCTTCAATGCGTGTGTGTTGCCAGTGATGACATACGGAACCGAAACGTGGCCGCTTACAATGTGCCGATTAAGGAGGCTCAAAGTCACCCAGAGAGCAATGGAGAGAGCTATGCTCGGAGTCTCCCTGCGTGATCGTATCAGAAATGATGAGATCCGTAGGAGAACTAAGGTTACAGACATAGCCCAAAGGATTGCATGCCTCATGTGGCAATGGGCAGGGTACATAGCGAGGAGAACAGACGGCCGTTGGGGCAGAAAGGTCCTGGAGTGGAGGCCACGCACAGGAAGTCGCAGCCGTGGCAGGCCCCCCACAAGGTGGACCGACGATCTGGTGAAGATCGCGGGAATCCATTGGATGCGGGCGGTACAGGACCGATCTGTGCGGAGAATATTGGGGGAGGCCTATGTCCAGCAGTGGACGTCTATTGGGTGAAATGATGAAGTGGGATGTTGTTGGTGAAAAATATTTCAAAGGAAATCTTACCGGGAAAAGTAGTAAAATGCGCGTAGTGCTTTTTTTTCTGAAAACAAATTCTATATAATTAGATAGTGACTATTAAAATTCTAGATCTCATACAAACTAGTTATAACTTAAGTATTATCAGAGATGTGAGCCATTTTGTAAACAAATAAAGACTGATTACTGTTAAAATGTTAATTATTTTATACCTTGAACTTTAACCAAAACTTTTATACTTACTTCATGTTTTAAAAACCTGCGTTTACTTGATTCATTAAATGTACTTATATTTTTATTATTTCGCTAACACTAAGTCTATAGACTATTACTACTTATGTTGTAGTGTCTTCACTTCATGTAATACTTAACGTCGGTTAAGGAATTTTAATAATTGTATAAATGCAGTTAATCCTTTTAGGCTTACATAAGATTTTTTGATGAAAGGGGTTACGATTATTTTCCTGTTATAAAAAGAAATTCATTTGAGCATAAGTGACAAAAAATACTATTAGATGAATGATTACTAATAATTAAATGAATTCATTTTGAAGAGAAATATTTTAAATATTTATAACTAATTTCAGGAATCTTAGGAATCAAAACCCAACTTACTATGATTTTTTTTCTATTTTTTTCAACTTTAATCCTCTCTCCTGTAATGTTTGTAAAGTGGCGGTTACCCCTTTTCGGCTGTTAGGCATCGATATATACACAAGGAATATCAAATTTTAGTTCCGTGTTTTGCATTGGGACTTTTTTCGTAGCGCGGACTCTACCTATATTCGTAGGTATACGGAACCTCACATACCCACTGCGCGCGCACCGCTCCACCCGTATCTTATTGTTTTGCGGTCTGTTATTATTGAGCCTTTGATTTCGCCGTGATAAATGCGCCGTAATGATAGAGAGCGCATAATTCTTAATACATTGTCAATTTGATGACGATTTATCGGGGTCTAGTGTTAAAATGAAGGCGTGATACTTAGGTGTTTCGCATGCTTAATGTAGAATTCCTGGAGCTTAATTTTAAAACTGATTTTTAAAGAGAAAACTCGTTTATAAATATTTGGCTTTTTAAAACACCTTCTTAAGGATATTTTAAAAGTGAAGTGTTATGTGTTGTGGTCGATGCGTTGTTCTGTGTGTGTTTGTTCTGTTTTTTCATGAAAAAATATCCTTCCTCTTTATTGACTTATGGTGCTAATTATTTATTAAGCCTTAGTATTGCTTATTGAGCCCCTGTGAATCGGACGGGGGAGCCGGGGGTACCTGGAAGAAATACCCTAATTACATGTGTGTTTGTCAGTCGCTTACCGGCTTGTTGATCTGTGCATGCCGTGGCAGCCTTTAAGTAAGGCAACACTATAATATGTAGATATAAAAATAAAATTATCCAAGTAAGGTTTATGCTTTGTTGGTTGTCTTCAAATAAATAAATAATTAAATTTGTACTTCATCATTTCAGCCAATAAACGTCCACTGCTAGACATATTCCTCCCACAATGATCTCCACACAGATCGGTCCTGTACCGCCCGCATCCAAGGGATTCCCGCGACCTTCACCAAATCGTGGGTCCATCTCCACACAGTATTGAAATACTATTATATTCGTGATTCCTCAGTTATCTAATATCCACGTAGCACTACGTGCTCAAGCTTCTAAGTACGGAATCAGGTCATTGTATGATTTTGTATAAATATATTTAAAGACGTTTAAATGCAGACGCTGTCAGTGCACCCCTGTTTTATATCCACCATAAATATTGCACTAAAGGCGCGTCATTTGAATTGACTTCACTAACACTCAGCGAGATGCCTGAGAGCGTCTGAACGTCTGAGTGTCGAAGGAAGAAATGCATCTGTCACTGCGACTGTGATTTGAATGCGACGGCGAGCTTTTAAGGCGACACCACGACAATACTAGTGTCGCCAAGTGACTAATATTGATTGTGGCGAATAGGAGACTTTTTTTATAAGTTAGCAACAAATATTTTAAGGAAATGATTAACAATTTTTTAGGTAGTACAAGTAGGAACAACATACGCATCCTAGTAAGGGCTTTAACCGGTAACTGTTGCATTGATAAGCACATGGCCACTATAGGACTGAGCGATACTAGAATCTGCAGAATGTGTAACGAGACGGATGAAACCCCTATACACATAATCACTGAATGCAGACCACTGATGCGCAAACGTAGCTTACATATGGGAAAACACTTTTTGAGCCCCAATGAAGCTAGGGAATCCCAACCAACTAATACACTTTCTGAAAAGTGTAGGGTTTTGACTGATATGTAGCACACAGTGGAGAATGAAAGAAATTGATTGAGTGGTAGAAGAAATTATTACACAAGTTTTTCTCAAAAATGTTAATACTATCCTTAAAGTATACATTGCTCACTTTAAAAAAAAACTTATTTGCAATAATCAATATAAATCACTTGGCATCGCTAGCAAATATCGTCACGGTGTGATCTTAAAGGAAATCTTGTAAAGTTGTTTACTTATTGTTTTAAAATTCTTTATTAAATATTTATTACGAGTACAGGCACACTATTTTAATATGTAATGGGAAAAACAAGTTCTAGAAACGAGAATGCGTCTCAGTAAATTAAATGTAGGGCGCCCTCAGGCCAGATGAAATGACGATCTGAGCAGGATGGCTGGTAGGATCTGGAGAGGCCTATGCCCAGCAGTGGACTGCAAGAGGCTAATCTTGATTAAAGTCTTTAGATACTTAAAACAACCTATAAACTGTCCCACTGCAGGGCAAAGGCCTCCATCATAGAATTCAAGTCATCGCTACTATGATGGGATTAGGCTTTTACCACCACGCTTGCCTAATGCGGATTGACGATTACAAACCCGAGCTATGTTCGAAAAACTCGAAACATACTTTTTGCCATTTGAGGAGGCCGCCGCACCGTAGTCCCCTGCACCGTAGTCCCCATGTGACTTACCTGGACTTACCTCAATCAATTCAATGGTATTTATAAATTATTGATTGTACACAATCAAAACAAACGCATGAGGGGGGAATGGACCATAACCCACCACGCTGGTCCAGTGCGGGTTGGTGGGTGGTTCGCCAGGGCCTCTTACTCAGGGAGTATCTCTGAAGGACCGCATCAGAAATGATGTAACCCGACAGAAAACCAGAGTCACCGACATAGCCCACTGAATTAGCAAACTGAAGTGGCAGTGGGCTGGTCATATTAGCCGCAGAACTGACAGCCGTTGGAGCCGTAAAGTCCTTGAGTGGAGACCGCGACTCGGTAAGCGTAGTGTAGGACGCCCTACGACAAGATGGGATGATGACATTCGAAGGCTGGCTGGTGTGGGCTGGATGAGTGGCCGAAAATCGGGATCAGTGGCGTGCATTAGGGGAGACCTATGTCCAGCGTGGACGAGTGTGGGTTGCTGATGATGATGATAATGATGAAAACAAACGAATTCAAGTTAGCTGTAAGCCATGTTTTTTTATGTGATAGGTTTTAGACGAACAGACGGAACACCTGATGGGAAGCGATTGCCGCCGCCAATGGACACCCGCGACACCAATGGAGTCACAAGTGCGCTGCCAACCTTTAAAAACCCCTTTCCCCCGGATCAGGCCTCCGATACCCTCACCGGTAGTTCATTCGGTTCGTTAGTTCATGAAAACATTTAAAAACATCTTTTCAAAATCAGTCCTGATTTGAGCCTACATCGAAATTATGCCTGTGAATAGAGAACATGCGCCGGATGTCTGCATCGCACCGCGGCCCTGAATGCGACTGCACTCCACGACTTCTAAAGAGGACTGAAAAGCCCCGGGCCATCACTACGCATAAAAACCCGGCCAAGTGCGAGTTGGAACCGTGCCTGTCAGGTTCTGTACCAATTATTAATATGTTTTTTGATTTATATCTAAAGAATAACTGAATGTGACTGCACTCCACTACTTCTAAAGTGAACTGATAAGCCTCGGGCCATCACTATGCATAAAAAATAATAGTTCTTCGGCAACTGGTTGTGAATCTTAGTTGCCAATGTGGCCGGAGGGAAAAACCCGGCTCTGAGGTTGGTTTCAGGCAGAAACGTTTACCGTGGGGCACGGTTTTCCCCGGGCAACGGCGGGTAGTAATATCACTGCGACGGATTGCTACCCGACGGATGCACAGCCGGAGAACCAGCCCTGGGGTGCGAGAAGGTGCTCGGTGCTCCAACGTTGGCGCGCGCGGGTGCGGCGTCGAGTAGACCGGGTGCATTCGTCCCTCGCTACAGGGCAAATCTCGTCTCTCTGAAGGCTGGATGACCTGAGCGACACAGGGTGTTGTCGTGGTACAGGATGGGGTCTGAGGATAGCCCAAGTGTTTGGGATGCCTCCTAACACTAATAATAATACCAGGTCTCGGTCCCTTTGGGTAAGGCGAGGCAGATGAATGCCCGTTCGGGACGGGCCACCCTTGCTAGCCATCCTGTTAGCTCGTTTTGTTGCACTGGCCTGTGAGAGTGCGTGTCCGGTCTCGCTAGCGGTCCACATCAGCACATGGGTAGGGAAGTTTAATGGCTTGTCTAATCATGTGTCTCGTTATTGCGGTGCCCATGTGAGATACTTATACGTCGCACTTTTCGCCCACTGAGGTGCACCTCCATCACAGTAGAGCGCTGCCTCCACCTGCGTGTGGGGGACCCCCCTGTGATGGTCCGCGCTCTGTCCCACAGCCAGTGGGATTTGACTGATATGAATGCGGTGGTTTTAGTAAGTATGCCTGCGGACGGTTTCTGATTAGCAGAGACCCAACCCAGAGGAGAGCCCTACACTACCCGTCCGTCTCCCAGCGGACGGGTGTGCATAAGGCGGCGCCAACCACCGGCACCGACGTCTGCGCATTGCATATTCGGGCAGGCGGCATTTCCACCTCGTCAAAAAAAAAAAAAAGTGAAAAACCCGGCTAAGCGCGAGTCGGAACCGGGTGTAATAGATACTGTACTTATTTTATAATATGTTTTTGATATATATCTGAAGTATAACTGAATGTGACTGCACTCCACTACTTCTAAAGTGAACTGATAAGCCTCGGGCCATCACTATGCATAAAAAATAATAGTTCTTCGGCAACTGGTTGTGAATCTTAGTTGCCAATGTGGCCGGAGGGAAAAACCCGGCTCTGAGGTTGGTTTCAGGCAGAAACGTTTACCGTGGGGCACGGTTTTCCCCGGGCAACGGCGGGTAGTAATATCACTGCGATCGGATTGCTACCCGACGGATGCACAGCCGGAGAACCAGCCCTGGGGTGCGAGAAGGTGCTCGGTGCTCCAACGTTGGCGCGCGCGGGTGCGGCGTCGAGTAGACCGGGTGCATTCGTCCCTCGCTACAGGGCAAATCTCGTCTCTCTGAAGGCTGGATGACCTGAGCGACACAGGGTGTTGTCGTGGTACAGGATGGGGTCTGAGGATAGCCCAAGTGTTTGGGATGCCTCCTAACACTAATAATAATACCAGGTCTCGGTCCCTTTGGGTAAGGCGAGGCAGATGAATGCCCGTTCGGGACGGGCCACCCTTGCTAGCCATCCTGTTAGCTCGTTTTGTTGCACTGGCCTGTGAGAGTGCGTGTCCGGTCTCGCTAGCGGTCCACATCAGCACATTGGTAGGCAAGTTTAATGGCTTGTCTAATCATGTGTCTCATTATTGCGGTGCCCATGTGAGATACTTTGACGTCGCACTTTTCGCCCACTGAGGTGCACCTCCATCACAGTAGAGCGCTGCCTCCACCTGCGTGTGGGGGACCCCCCTGTGATGGTCCGCGCTCTGTCCCACAGCCAGTGGGATGCGGCGGTTTTAGTAAGTATGCCTGCGGACGGTTTCTGATTAGCAGAGACCCAACCCAGAGGAGAGCCCCACACTACCCGTCCGTCTCCCAGCGGACGGGTATGCATAAGGCGGCGCCAACCACCGGCACCGACGTCTGCGCATTGCATATTCGGGCAGGCGGCATTTCCACCTCGTCAACAAAAAAAAAAGTGAAAAACCCGGCTAAGCGCGAGTCGGAACCGGGTGTAATAGATACTGTACTTATTTTATAATATGTTTTTGATATATATCTGAAGTATAACTGAATGTGACTGCACTCGACTACTTCCAAAGTGAACAGAAAAGCCTCGGGCTATCACTATTTACAGAGTAATTCCAGTAGCAAGTTTCTAATAGGTAATTTATTCTGCTGCAATTGTTTGTGTATATGTGGTCAATATTTTTTTACGTTTAGTTAGTAAGTAAGTAACTTACTTACTTAATAATATAATACATGCACAATACTTTACCCTTGCAAAACTCGTATCTCGTCTCGTCTAGTGGTCTCCCACGGTAAGTTTCTATTACTTTTTTTTCTTTTGATGTTCAGACAGAACCCTAATAATACGTATGTTTTTAAAACATGTATGACACCGCCGCGGTGAAAAGGGTTTCAATATCCTTCATTACTTTTTACTTTGTTATTTTTATGTGAACATTTTTTCTGTATTTGAATGTAGAGTTTGACCACAAAACTAATTGGACACAGAAAGTCGGCTCTAGCTTTTATTGAAATATAAAAGTTCGTTGACCTAACCAGTTAGTTATGTGGAACGGTTTGGCTGCGAGAGTATTTACCAACGGCTACGACCTTCAAGAGAAGAGTGTAGTCTTATTGAAAAAGGCCGGCAACACATTAGCAATCTCTTTAATTTAGCCGATGTTCATGGGCGGCGTATATTATTTTCCATCAGCTAACCCGCTGCTGCTCGTTTGTCGCCTCTAGCATAAAAAAACAGTACCTACATCGTATCGTGTCTCTTCCGTACGTCTGTATCTGTAATTTGTGGCGAACCATACTGAGATCGTCCTGTTGGTCTAGTGGTTTAAGTACCAGGCTGTGATGTCGGGGGTCCTAGGTATGATTCCCGGGCCGAGCAAAAAGTATGTTTCTAATTTTTCATACATAGCCTAGAGGGCCTAATTTGAGGCACACATTACGACCGAATCGGAATTTCCCTCTCTTTCACTTGCGCTTTGTGTCTCCTTTGTTTGGATGCGTCAGGTATATTCACGTTCGTTACGGGACAGCTTTAAATTAAGCCACCAAGTTTGTGATATCCAATCCGTATTAGGCATGCCTAATCCCATCATAGTATCGATAACTTGATTTCTATGATGGAGGCCATTGTCCTGCAGTGAGACAGTTTATAGGGTGATACTTAACTTTACTTTCAATTAAGTCACCAGGTTTGTGATATCCAATCCACATTAGGCAAGCGTGGTGATTGAGCCTAAACCCATCATAGTAGCGATAACTTGATTTCTATAAGAAAGGCCTTTGCCCTGCAGTGAGACAGTTTATAGGATTATACTTTACTTTACTTTCAATTAAGCCATCAGGTTTGAGATATCCAATCCGCATTAGGCAAGCGTGGTGATGAAGCCTAATCCCACCATAGTAGCGGACTATAAGTATACTGGCTGGCTTGAACCATGATTCTTGATTTGAAGCGACTGCCGTCTGACTTACACAATCCTTTAACAAGGGAACCAGACCAAATGAATCATGGTTACACGTTTCAGAAACTATCCGTAACGTGCAGGTTTCCTCAAGATGTTTTCCCTCACCGCCGAGCGAATGGTAGAAATACGCACATAGTTTTGAAAACTCCGGATTCGAACCCAGACCCCGTATGGAAGGCGCCTCCTGAACCACTGGGCTACCATCGCTCCCTAAAAAGCGATTAATTATCTAATTTGAATTAAGATTTAATATTTCTGAATTTAAAACCTCTAAATCTCGCTCTGATGCCATTAGCCTCATTAAAAAGAAAAAACAAAGCCTTGTATTCACTGGTATTCCCTCACTGCGACAATCCTTCCCGCTGTCGCAGAGCGTGAGCGTTCGAAATTTAAAATTTAATTAAGGCGCTGAGGTTCTGCCCTCGGTATGGCGAGTTAGTCCTGACGTGTAAGGTACGCATAGAAAATCTAAAATTGTTGACATAAAACAATTTTTTTCTTTAATTTTCGCGATGCGAATGCGCGAGTGAGGATACCGGAGGCCCAATCCGGAAAGGGGAATTCGAAGGTTGCCGGCACACTTGTGACTCCACTGGTGTTGCGGGTGTCCATGGGCGGCGTCGGTCGCCTACCATCAGGTGACCCGTCTGCTCGTCTGCCACCTATGTCATAAAAAAGTACGTGTGTACCTAAGTTAGCACCGTCGCGTTATTCTAGTGGTTTAAGTACCCGGCCGTAATATTGGGGGTCCTGGGTTCGATTCCCGGGTCGAGCAAAAGTATGTTTCGAATTTTTCGAACATAGCTCGGGGTTGTAATCACCAATCTGCATTTGGCAAGATTAAGCGTAATCCCATCATAGTAGCGATAACTTGATTTCTATGATGGAGGCCTTTGCCCTAAGTAAGTACCTAATGAAAATGCGCACACCTTCTCAATACTCTCTGCGCTATTTGTTGCTGAACATAGGCCTCCTATTACGCTTGCTAATAGCTATAGCTAATGATTAATAAAGTTTTTTTTTAACTTAAAAAGATAACCTTCAAAAATTCAACTGTATGAAAATGGAATGGCAGTACAAATACTTAATTATTTATAAAAGAAGTTATTATTAATAATAATTTTTCACTAGGATTTCGGCTGAAGAGTGAGCCGACACGCACGCTGTACTAAGCAATGTTTAATTGCGCCCCGCTAAAAACCGACGTGTCTTTCACAGTTACGATTGATAAAAAAGAAAATGGCGCCCACCTTAATGAGGGCCCGTCTTGGGATTAAAAAGGCTGTATGAATGGTTTATGAGATATGGGGACGCAGGTGCAAATAGAATATGTAAATATTTTCGGAAATGTTTTGGCGGTAAGGGTGAAAATTGTCCCGCTGTCGGACAGAAGCACTTTTTGAAGAGTATTTTTTTTCATACAATATTTTAAGGATTGCTTATTAACTACAGTTACTTATAAAATGTCATAACTATTATTATCTACAACAGACACCATTAATTGGCCGGGTGTCAGGTGGAACACTTATGTATAAAAAAAACTGCTTGACTTCTAGCACTGATGAAAGTACTAAAATATAGATAAGAAATAGGGTTTTCATTTTTTTAATCAGATCGGATTTGATTTTTTTAAATTGATATCGCGTCCGTTTTAATTGCAACGTAGGCCCTTCTCTTGCTTACCATGAGGTTGAGGAGAGCTAATATACTGTGTCACTATATAAAAAATGTCATGTAAATTGTTTACCATCTTGCTGCACACACCTCTCAAAACGGAGCCTCGTCTTCTGCGCCAGACACTGAAAAAGATTAACAGTAAACACGGTTCAGTTGCGCACACGCCGAATTTGGTATTTTAATAATTATAACAATAATAATTCTCACAACCTCTCATACGTTGACCTGATTCCGTACTAAGTAGCTGAAGCACTTGTATTACAGATATCAGACAACAGAGGAACACAAATATATACTTAAATACATATATTACACCCAGACACTGAAAAACCACAAGTGTTCATCGCACGAATGTTTGTCCAGGGTGGGGATCGAACCCACGATCTTTGGCGTAAGAGACAGGGTCACTACCAATTGCGCCATCCAGTCAGTCTTAAGGTGATGGGTAGGGCACACTAGCGACGCCAATCTTTTTAAATGTTTGACTACTAAACTGGATCTATTTAAAACGATTTCGGGGTTACGCTCGCTCTGCAAACACTTATACTATTTATTAAATAACCATGCACAAATGTTGGGTCCGTTTATGTAGTCGAAAAGTTGATTCACACTAATAGCGGCCGCTTTTGGCGGTAATCCAAAATTCGAGTGCAAAAGCAGACCAAAACGGTTAACTATAAGTATTAAATAAATAGTATGGGTGTTTGCCGAGAGGTTTTATCTCCGAAATTGTTTAAAATAAATCCGGTTTAGTAGCTAAAAATTAAAAGCGTCGCTTGTTTGCCCTACCCGTCACCTTAAAGTCACCAGTTTGCGGATTATTAGTGTGATTAAAAGCTACCTCAAAGAGAGAGCTCTGGCTCTGGTATTCCATCTGGTCTGAGGACATCCGACATTAAGTTTAACTAGACTCTAGATTTACGTAACGTCTATTTTAGTGACCAAGGTTTCGGCGGTTACCATTTACCATCAGATGGGCTGCGTGCTCGTCTGCCTATTATTCGCCGTGACCGTGGGGGAGCCGCACTTTGGCATGAATGGGCCAGCTCAATCGGAGTGATTGAGGGTACCGAAGGCCCATTCCGGAGGAAAGGGAGATTTAACGGTTGGCAGTGCACTTGTGACTCCACTGGTATCACGAATATCGATGGGCGGCGGCAGTCGCTTACCATCAGGTGATCCACCTGCTCGTCTGCCACCTATCATATAAAAAAATCAACCAGAATCAGAATATAATTCAACTGTTCCAGTCTAGAAAATCGAATGAAAGTGAAATATAATTATTATACCTTAATCTACACAAAAAAAGTCACCACAAGCTTCTAAAATAGCCGAAAAATTACACCAAAAGAATAACAAAACAACATGACGGTAGTACCAACTGCGACATTATAAAGTCGTCCAAGTTTCCGCGCGCAGACACAGATGGCGTTGATTTAAACAATCCAGCTGAGACGAACACGCAACTTGGCCCACGCTACAACTTCCACTGAATCTACATTTTTGGAAGCTGTACGATATTAAAAATGTTCAAAAGTAGTGTAAACTGTTTGCGTTTTGGCGGAACTTGAAAATGGCTGACCCGATGGCGCATTTGTTAATGATCCTGCCAAATGGGAATAAGTCGGATCGAAATCATCACCTCTGTCTTTAGTGCATGCTCCAGATATTGTTGAGGTAACGACGTGCAGGCAGATTTTCGCGAGCTGCGAGTCAGCGAGCGTAAAACCGCAAATTATCGTGACCAGTGGAGGAGTCTTGTATTGTAGGACAACACACATTCCAAGTCGCTGTGGCATTTGAAGCAGACCTGGCAAAAACGTATTTTTCAAAAGATTTGGAACATCGACTCTCAGATAGATCCGTGATTCATTCCGCTAATTCGGATCATTCGGCTCATCGGATCATTCCGCTCATTCGGATCATTTGGCTCATCGGATCATTGAGCTCATTCGGATCATTCGGTTCACTCGAACTCGAGATCCATTTGAGTCGCATGATACATTCGGAGTGAACATTAGAGATTCGAAACAGTGTATCATTTGGCTGAGTCGGATCTGTGAGTCGTTTCAGTAAAGAGTTAGACACGTCTAATTTGAAGTAGTAGTAGTAGATTTTCGATGAAAATTCCTATCTCAAACTCGACTCAAGCAATTGCAGAACTGAAGCACATACTTGCACGCGTTCTCGGAAAAGTGTAAAAAAACCACCATTCAAATCCATTGAAACAAATTCAACTTTTAACTCAATAAAGCTGTGCAATTCTCAACTACGAGTCAGATAGAAAAGTTAACGACCTGGCCGCCAGTGTAAGCTGGCCTCACCAAATGCGTTAACTGTACCAATGTGTAAAAATACCAGTGGTTTAGTAGAGATTTGGTTTTTCCTTTGGATTTACATGTAGGAGAAAAACAGGACATACTGATCAATAGCGCAACGCGCATGACCTTCCAAAAGTCGGTGGGAAACAGTAAGTCGGCCAACTTTTTGTAGATCTGATAATCGGTCCGACAAAAAGTTGAGTCATGTGGAATCACCACAATTAAAGCTTCGATAAAACCTAGTTTTAAGTTTTTATAGTTTATTTTGAGTGCAGCAAAAGTATTCATTCATTTGTAGACGCGCTGTTGTTCTAGTGGTTCAAGTACCGGGCTTTGATCATGGGGTCCTTTCCGGGTCAAAAAAAGGTATGTTTCGAATTTTTCGAGCATAGGTCGGGTTTGTGACTGTTTGATTGTGTTTTAAGTCTCATCCCACCATAATAAATGACAGTAGTGATGACTTACCTCTTATGATGGAGACCTTTGCCCTGCTTTGGGGTATAATATACTAATACTACCTACTACTTCTACTACTAACTAACTTTGATGAAATTGGAGTTCGATAAACATTTTTTTTGCAATTTCAGTCTAGTCTTCTAAACACACCAACTGCATTTCTTTTATGCTAGAGGTGTCAAACGAGCAAACGGGTCACTTGATGGCAAGTGATCAACGCCGCCCGTAAACATATATGAAATCAAAGAGATCGCTTATATTTAGTTGTTACGATGTACCCTAAAAATACATTAAGAAAATACGTAGAATAAATAAAAGTAGGTACTAATAATGAATAAATAATAAGTGAATAATATAAAAAGTACCTTAAGAAAATGTTAATTTTATTTTAAAATTGAAACTTTGTGTGCTTTTATCTGATTCTGCGTACGTTAAAAAAAATAATTCGTTTATTTCTTGACCCATATAATAAATACCTTACAGTCTAACATATACATAATAAAATAAAATACACTTTTTTTTAATTACTACGTGCGGCGCGTACAGTCAGCTGGTAGCCGTCCTCGAAACTTCCGAGAGATGACTTCTTGCGGCCAGAAGTCCTCCCTAATAAAGTTTGCCAGGGAATGGATCGGTACCTCACTACAAATGAACTAAAGTTCAATTTGTGGACTAAGTGAAGATGTGAGACTCCAACCGTTCGACGCTCAGCGTCCAGTTGGACTTCTTACGCACGTAGTCTACGACTCCCTCGACCTTCGAAGACCAGTGTAGGCGGGACACGTACAGCTGCATAGTGTGCGTCTCTGGCTGTAACGAGCTTTCCGTTCTTATCGGAGTAGTGCCTCGGTGGTTATGGCTGGCGACCTTCTTCTTTTTCGCCACTTTAATAAAGCTCTCATCATCTTAAGTAGGCGGGATATTTTATAGTGTTCAAGTGTATGCTCAAACCCAATGGCACTCCCTATTCCCTTTTACGTTATGGCGGATAAACGAGCAGATGGCTCACCTGATGGAAAGAGATCACCGCCGCCCATGAACGAACATCTGTAACACATGAGGCATCACAGATGCGTTGCCGGCTCTTAGGGAAGGAACAAGCTCTTTTCTTGAAGGTCATCAGATCGTATCTGTATCAAAAATACCACCGTTGGTCCACAGCTTTCCTTACCCTCATAATAAAATCCTACAACCGATTTTGGCTAAAGCGGCTAGTCACGTACGCAGGATATATTATAGTGCTCAAGTGTGTTCGCAAACAAAAGTGCACTCTTTATTCCCTTGCCCTCATATTCAGATGTGACACGACCTGAGAAGGATCGGGCGCAGGACTAACGGCTTATCGTGTTTTCCGAGGCACGGGGGTACAAGACCGCCAACTTCCAGACTCTGGGCTTACACTGAGAATTTCTTAACAGAAAAACTCAGGTACAAATTTTGGCCTGACTCGTGGATCAAACCCGGGACCCCAAGCGCAGACGTCGCTTTAAAGTGCGACGCACACCACCCACTGCGCCTACGAGGCAGTCTTTTTTTTTAATATGACTTACCCTCATATAGGGCACCAAAGTGACTCGCACCGGAATAAATCTATAGGCCAGCCGTGAGAGAGACACGCCTCGGCATGAATGGCTCGGCTTGACCAGAGTGATACCACGGCCTCACAGAAAACCAGCGTGAAGCAGCACTGTTCTGTGTTTCGCTGCGTGAGTGAGGATACTGGATGCCCGATCCGGGGGAAAGGGAGTTTTAAAGGTTGGTGCACTTGTATCTCCACTGGTGTGGCAGGTGCCCATGGGCGACGGCAATCGCTTACCATCAGGTGATCCGTCTGCAGAAAGGACAGAAGCATTGACAAGACCACTAGATCGACGTTCGTAGAAATATTGCATGTCTTGGTACTGAATGTTTTCATACTGCGGTCAGTCAGTTCAGCTTAAGCTGGTTTTTAGTTACCTTTTCATGAGACCAGCGTTGTACGTTGCTTTAGCAACACTAATTACGTTAAAAACAACACTTGCTCTCACGAGCTGAGTTGAGTTGAGTGAGTCTTGACCTGATTCCGGGTTGACGCTGTTTTGTCTAACGATTTATGACTCTGATACTTTTTGAGTTTATAATTAGCGGTTTTAAGAGCGTAGCTCAGTCGCTCGTAGCTCGTAGACGACAAAAGCTTCGTTGTAATTATTAGACCCCCAAGTACTGAATCATGGTCTAAGCGTACTCTGTTCTCTAAATCGACTATTTTCAATTCGATAATTACACATTTAAAAAAAAAAAAAGCTTTATTCGACTATAATTTGCTAATGTCAAGTAACTTGTTATAGAATTTCTTGGTAGTCAACAGTCGAAGTCAGTCAAAGTCACAGTCACTCAATTAAACACCGAAGTTTTTACGTTTTACGGATTCAGCGGATATCACTCTAAAAGTAATCGCGGGTTTTAAGACTCTATTAGGTCCAAGTAAGTTATCACGAGACAAGTCACTTGACACACAATAGCAGTGTTAAAAACGATACAATCCAACTATTTCTATTATTAGGATCACATTGCAGCACTTCACTGCACAAATAAACACGAAATGTGTACACTATAAACCAGTAGGCACTAATTTAAAACCTCTGAATTGCATGAGCCCACTCGGTTTGTTTTAGCCCTACCCGACAAATCCTAAGATGAGAAATAAATTTAATAAAAGAATAATAACTTACAATTTAGGACAATAAGTCAAAAAAATTCAAAAGCATAGCTTTATATACAGCTCTTACAAATCGTCATACATGAAAAATATAAATTATAGCTATATATATTATACATGTAAATAAACATATATGTCGATACAAAAAATATACTAAGAAATGAATAAATATAATGTGATTCTACCACCGGAATCGGAAAGTTGATTCTGACGAGAAGATCCGGCAAGAAACTTGCCAGTTACTCTTTTTAATCACAAAAAAAAAATTGTAAGTACAGTATCATGGGTGTACATCATCATCATCATCAGCCCATTTAAGTCCCCACTGCTGGGGCACGGGCCTCCCTCAATCACATGAGGGGTAAATGCCATACTCACCACGCTTGGCAGACGGGTTGGCGAGGGTTTTGATATAAATGCAGAGTTTTCCTTCTCTGGGTGCTGATGATCATGCCAGCAGCTTCACCTTAGTCGCCTTTTACGACACCTCGGTAAGAGTGAGGGTGGCCTATTCTACTCTGCCGGGACCACACGGCAATCATGGGTGTACGCGAACAGTTTATCATTTCCACAAATTCTTGTCATTTAAGTAATCATTAACTGTATAATAGGCTTTTCCCATTAAATAATTTTTGACATGTGTTTTAAATTTAGGCATTGGTAAATGAACAAGCTTTTGTGGTAACTTATTAAATATTTTAATACTCATTCCTACAAATGAATTACGAATCTTATGAAGTCTGAGATGTGGAACAGCAAGCTTGTGTTTATTTGTAGTATTTAGGTTATGGGTGGTGTTGTTACGCCGTGTGGTCCCGGCAGAGTAGAATAGGCCACCCTCACTCTTACCGAGGTGTCGTAAAAGGCGACTAAGGTGAAGCTGCTGGCATGATCATCAGCACCCAGAGAAGGAAAACTCTGCATTTATATCAAAACCCTCGCCAACCCGTTTGCGAAGCGTGGTGAGTATGGCAATTACCCCCGATGTGATTGAGGGAGGCCCGTGCCCCAGCAGTGGGGACTTAAATGGGCTGATGATTATGATGATGACGTTATGGTTGTCGGATTTTTGAGGGAAGTTTTCTAAATTTTTATAAACATACATAGTACAGTCAAAGATGTACTGTGATGCTAATGTTAAAATGTTAATTTCTTTGAACAAGTTTCTAAGCGAGTCTCGTGGCCTTAGTCCGTATATGGCCCTGACACCTAACAGCTAAGTGATGGACAAAAAGAGAACTAGCCCTTTTTTTTTTATAGTTTTTGATTTCCATGTTTATACTTATAAAACCTATTACAGATCTCATGTGAAAATGAGGTAACTTAAGCTAAGACAAAAAATATATCTCTATTGTCAACGGACTACCTAATCCATCCACCTAGGATTTCAGTTAGGAATTTTATTCCTATCAAACCACCACTGTTGCTGTGTGGACTGTACTGTCCACGTGGGTTTCAAGTTCCTTCAGGCTGAGTGTCGTTCTCAGCCTGAAGGAACTGAACACCATAACACAACTAACTTCCTAAAACGACAGCTCCCTAAAACGTCTATTCCAAAATATACAACAAAACAAAATTGTATTTTTCTATACGAATTTGATTCTGAGATTATAGGTAAGTAGAGGTTATAGGTAGGTATTAAACTGTGACTAAAAATGAGACTCGTCACGCGAGGAGGAGGAGGTATTAAACTAAGGCAGTGCGAATCAACCATCTAGAAAAAAAAGGTGGTTGGTTAGTATATAATATTCCTAACTGAAAGCACCCACGTGGACAGTAGGTGTTTTGGATAGCCTGCCTGCCTGGGCTGATTAACCATATTTGGTACGCAAACACAGCTTCTATCGTGCAACTAGTCATGTCCTGTATGTTCTTTTTACTCTGCATTGAACTAAAACTATGTATACTGTACAGACAATACCATTTTTCTTTTACTCCTACGTCATGTAATAACCCAAGAAAATATAACTTTACAAAATTTTCAGCAACCATCATTACGTTGCCACGTAACAAGCATATGGGAAATTTTAGGGTACCTACATTTGATGACATTTGATGGAAGTGACGTAGCGGATGCGTTCTGCTGTCCGCTGGTGATTGACGCAAGAGGCAGTGGCGCCATCAATTAATTTGAAGACTTTCTTGATGCATTTTTGCACATGCGTTAACAAAACGTGATACAGTGCGTCAAGAAAGTCTTGTCATTGTATGTACATAATAATATATAATATATATGCATTTCAATTAAATTTTAATTATTTATTTAGTGTAATAATTACATAATTATTCTATACATATTTATTTATTATGCACACGTTTTTATTTTCACTGTTATGTTCCCTGTTATGTTCTTCATGCGTCCACGTTTATTGTAAATGTGTTTGTTATATTCTTCTAATTTCGATTGTTTTTCTTTGTTTTCTTTTTTTCATGTATAATTTTAAGTGTGCACGTCCGTCGCCCAAGGCTCAGCCTAAAAATCAGCACTGCAGTGGTCATAATCCAATGTCATGACCTATTATATTTTGTTGTTTTTTGTTTTTCCATATACTTGTCTACTGCTGTATGTACTATGTTTTTATGGCCGATAAACTTATCATATTTAATCTTTTGATAGCAATAAAATTCCTAAATGACCACCTAGGTGTATGGATTGAGTGGTCCGTTGATTTCTCATAGTGTTTTTCTAATCAAACGTTTTGTTTTTACAGGTACAGCAGATCTCAAAAGCCCAAACAAAAGTTAAGGTAAAATATTGACAGACAAATAATGAACAAGAGCGATAGTTAATTAGTTTTTTATTGTACACTCGGTTCAATGTAAAGAAATAAATAAAAATAAAAATAATAAAAACGAGTGCCTTATAAACGGGAATTCACAAGTTAGATTTTCTCACGATTTAATCTCTTGCTAAAGGTTGACTAGATTTCAACCTTTGTTAATAAACGTGCGTCTTATCCATTGATCACCATCTTCATCATCATTTCAGCTAATAGACTTCCACTGCTGGACATAGTACTCCCCCAATTTTCTCCACAAAGATCGGTCCTGTACCGCCCGCATGCAATGGATTCCCGCGACCTTCACCAGATCGTCGGTCCACCTTGTGGGGGGCCTGCCACCGATGTGACTACCTGTATGTGGCCACCACTCAAGGACCTTTCCGCCCCAACGGCCGTCTGTCCTCTTCGCTATGTGCCCTGCCCATAGCCACTTGGCCCATAGGCATGCGATAATTTGGGCTATGTCTGTTTCTCCTGCGGATCTCATCATTCCTGATATGTTAACCCAACGAGACTCCGAACATAGCCCTCTCCATTGCTCTTTGGGTGACTTTGAGCCTCCTTAATTGGCACTTTGTAAGCGGCCACATTTCGGTTCCGTATGTTATCGCCAACACACACCCATTGAAGATTTTCCCCTTGAGACACTGCAGTAGATAGGCTGAAAATATGCTGTGTAGCTTCCCGAACGCTGCCCAGCCGAGTTGGATTCGTCGATCGACCATTTTCTGGAAGTTGGACTTAGCAAGCTGGACTTTTTCTCTTATTCGTACGTGTACTCCACGTCCACAACTTCCTATGTAGAGCTTTCAACCTTCACAAGAGTGGGTACGACATGGGAATTTGACATAATTTTCGTCCTGTCCATTCATATGAAATGCATTGATATGACTGAGATAAAATCACAAAACCACGCATTTATCTCCAGGATTTGCGACTCTTTCTAAACGGTTCGCTTATCGGCTTGATTCATTGGTTGTTGCTACCAACTCGCATAATTAACTCGAACTTCCTGGAAACTGCGGCTGGAATCAGCTATAATTCAATTTTTCTATCTTAACCCCGGATCGCGGCACTGATTCTATTATACTCGTTGTAGTTGAACGCAGTCTCAGTAATTTGCTTAAAAAAGATCCTTTTACAGTCGGGATTAATGATAATGAAGAACTTCGTTTGTAGTTTTGAAAGGAGTGTATTCTGGGAGATTTCTAGCTAATTAAAGTCTTTGAAGATACATGTTTTTTTCCTAGACGCCTGTTCATCAGGGGGTCCTTACATCTGTTTCGGGTGAAATCTTTATAGTTGGCGTGAATTAGCGGGCAAAGAGATTTATCAAATAACAATCGTATTGTATTTGACAGTATTTTACACATTAATTGTTTGAGTAACGATCATTTTTCTAATTAATTAACGTTCCACCATATACTAAGTCGCCAACGTTTGTTAACCGCAATGACGCCATATTGTGTCAGGTGACAGCTAACTTTATCTAGCGGTAATGTAGATGAGGGGCATAAGGGATGGGGGGTGCCATACTAACCACGCTTGGTAGACGGGTTGGCGAGTGTTTTGATATAAATGCAGAGTTTTCCTTCACTGGCTGCTGATGATCATGCCAGCAGCTTTACCTTAGTCGCCTTTTACGACACCTCGGTAAGAGTGAGGGTGGTCTATTCTACTCTGCCGGGGACCACACGGCGTGTGGGTATGGCAATTACCCCTCATGCGATTGAGGGAGGCCCGTGCTCCAGCAGTGGGGACTTAAATGGGCTGATGATGTATGTAGATGTTAACGTTTAGGTTAGCACCAAAGAGGTTACAACCAGTACGTAGAAATTATCCGATACCTACGTAGAAATTATGTAGATGCTAGTGCCATCTAGAGGAAAATGATCAATACTCAATGGTTATGTAGCACGGCCACTTTTCAGTGCTCTTTGCCTTCTTCCATTCTCAAATTAAAACTAAAAATCCCCAGTTAAGAGACGTTAAACTAACTACGTCGGTTCGGTTGGCGTAAATATCAGCAGCAGCAGTAGTAACCGCTGTTTTTTGTAGCAAACATGAATAACCTGTCACTTAGCTGTTAAAACACAGTTAAAGTGCGATTACCGTTGCTTGAAAACTTGGTGAAATCCGCCCTTAATAATTCAACCAAGCCGGTATGTCGTACCTATTACTAAGCTATGTGAAGCATTCAAATCGCATATATGTCAGAGGTTAATTATTATTAAGGGAGGCTGTCGTATTACCTCGTTAGTCGGTGATTAGCATCTAGCGGTTATCTGGGGCGTGACTGCACTACCTAACGATTGTTTGATAGGTACACCTACAACAACCAAGTTGAGGTTTAGAAACATTTACTAAGACAACATTTACCATGACTCTAAACTCATGTTTTAGAATAAGGACATTATTATGCTTTTACTTGAAATTTAAACACCGCGTATCTCAGAGAAATTCGAAGAACGCACATAAATTTTGTGAAACAATTGGACTGAAGCAGGACATCAATACTGATGTACTATTAGTTCACCTGCTTGCTCGTTTGGGGCCTCTAGAGTTAACACTATCGGTCTTTTTGCGAAATTGAATTTTAATTTTACTTAAAAAACGTCACTCCGTTTTGTCGTGAAATACGGACAAACTGACAAACAGACAGACACATACACTTTTCTGTTTATAATAATATCAATGGCCCTCGCTTCGTTTTGGGATATAAGTTCCACTTTATACCAATAGAAGACGCTAGGTGTCGATTACAACAACGCGCAAGCATTTATCAAAACTGGTGATAAATAATTATAGGTGTGAATAGGCCCTAAGGTCCGATTGTTAAGTAGGGTATCTGTATAGATAATATCAAAAGTCAAAACCATCTCTAACAATGACAAAGCCATTAAAATTTTTAGCTATTCTGTCAAAATTGGGCGGTATAACGATGTACTATTGGAATAGGCGTTGAGGGTTGCAGGAGTAGTTCGTAGAACGTATTTATATTTTACACTTTCTCTCTTCTACTTTATCGTTGAATAAAGATAGGACGAATCGGGCCTAAGACGACTAAGTAAAGCGGCAGTCACCCTATCAACTTTTATCAACCCTCACCGCGAACAGCTGGTACGCTGCAGCTTCAAAACGTGGGGTTCCTTCATAACTTCGGCTTCATTTGTCACGGACGGGTGCCAAGTGCGCGGCCAGTGTTAATAACCAGCTCCTATGGCAGCGTTCCAGGGCCAGGTTAGCAAGTGCAAGCCACGAGATTTTTAGAGCTTTTGAACGTATATTTCTAGTTCGGTTTCTTTTCTACCATTCGTCACAGTGAAGAAACCTGCACGTTTTTTGGGTTGCCAAAAAATTAAACACTAAAAAGCTTGAAAAAAATTTTTGTCGAAAAAAAAACGGCTTCAACCACGAACTAAAAAGTGCGACTTCGGTAACACCTTTTCTTGAGTGTACTGTTATAAAATGCTATTTGAGGTGTATAATATTAAAAAATATTATTTTACACTTTTCAATTCGTGGTTGAAGGCGTTTTTTTTCGCAGATGTTTTTTTTTTTAAAGCAGTACCTCTCATATTGCTTCCGATAGTTTCTGAAACGTGTTACTGTGATAAAGTTGGTCTGGTTTCCCTGTTATAGGGTTGCGAAGGTCAGACGGCAGTCGCTTTATTTTAATTACCAGACTCCCCAAATCAAGAATAATTGTCCAAGCATACCCCAGGCTTCAGAGCGACAATTTCGGACGCTACTGGGAATTACACGCCAAGGTGAGGAGGATTCCTAGTTCGGTTTCCTCTGGACTTAGTAATTAACGTTCAAAGCAAGACCTGTGGGAAAGCCACGATTCGGCATCAATAGGCCAACTCGACCCGAACCGAAGCAATACCACGGCCTCACAGAAAACCAGCATGTAGCAGCGTCTCTGCTGCGTTTCGCTGCTTGAGTGAGGGTGCCGGAGACCCAACCCGGGGGAAAGAGAAGTCCACTGGTGTTGCTGGTGTCTATGGATGGTGGCTATCGCTTACCACCAGGTGAACCATCAGCTCGTTTGCCACATTTCACATAGTAATAGTGATCAGGCATCTTCTTTTTGACAATGACAACGCCATTTTAAAATTTAGTTTTGCTGTTTAGACAGCAATTTAGATTGGTGGTATACGATATTTACCATTGGGATAGGCGTTGATTGTTGCTTGAGTAATTTATCGAAGGGATTTTTATTTTACACTGCATATGACTGCGCCAAGATTCGATGAATCGGGCCTAAGTGTAGGTAAGTATATGAAGAAGTTTTCAGCCCGCTTTTACCTTCTGCCTTAAGCGTGTAAAGCCAAAGTAAAGCACGAGCGATGAGATTGCTATTTTGCTAAACGAGTCTGCCCCGAGAAATGGTCGGATAATTTCAATTTTAGAGCCTCTAATTGGTTCGGTTCCTTTAATATTTATTCAAGTATTGACGAAGAGCTATTCTAGAGTCTTAGAGTATCTTGGGCTAGCTTATTTTCCGACAGCCAAATGATATATGATATTAAGATTTTCAATTTTAATTCACCTACTTAAGCAACTATTCTGAGAGATTAAATTACTTTTTAATAACATATTGAATTACTAAATGCGGAGTATTTGGGAATTTGTAATATATTAAAATTTTAGGCATTTAAGAAAATGTTTTTATATATTTATTTAATAAATTAGACGTATGGTATGATGATATCGATGAACATGAAAAAAAAAAGATTAAGATGACATCAAAAATAAAACGATAGACAAGTACTCATTTTTATCCAACTTCAAGGAGGAGGTTCTCATTCAGTCGGATTTTTATTTATCGAGATCGAAATGCTAAGCCCAAAGACTCGTGGCAGACGCTATAGTATATAGTATAATTAATGATATTATGACAGCTAACTTGTTCAAAATGATCAATAGTTTTAAAGGGAAGTGACTGTTATTCTCGAGCCAAATACAGTGACAGTGACAGTCCGTGTCATATTTCATTCATAAATAATCTTGAAAACAGCTTCATGATTGAACTTTACACACTCGCTGTTCGTCCCTTTCACACACAAGAGAAGCACAGTGCTTCTCTTACGTGTGAAAAGTAAACGAAAATTTAGTCGCAAAAGCATTTTTAAAGAAGGCCCCCGGGCTCACTTTTATTTGTCTATTCAGGGTGTACCAGACAGCACACATTTCGTTTTATATGTCTATACAGGGTTACCAGACAAGACACACGAGTAGTCGAGTCACAGTGCTGTCTAAAGTTAAGTCTAAAGTGTCGCAGCCCGTCGCTTACGGTCAATAAATGTGATACGCAGCTTAAGGCGACGGGTAGCCTAACTAGCGACACCAATCGACTTAAATTGTTAGCTACTAAACCGGATTTATTTTAAACAATTTTGGGGCTACAACCTCTCGGCAAACACTCATACTATTTATCAAATAACCATGCACAAATTTTGGGTCTGTTTTTGTACGAGAAAAATTGATTCACGCCAAAAGTGGAAAAACAAATAGTGTAAGTCTTTGCCGATAGGTTGTAACCCCGAAATTATTTAAAATAGACTCGGTTTAGTAGCTAACAATTAAAATCGATTGGCGTCGCTAGTGTGCCATTATCCTATGCAAACGTACCAACTACGAGCAGGATTCTTTACTTAATGAAACCGGTAGCTTTGTTTTCCTGAACAACTTACTACCAGGTACCTCAGTTCTATGGAACGGTTTGCTGCGGGAGTATTTCCCCACGGCTACGACTTAGGGACCTTCAAGAGAAGAGCGTATCCTTTTTTAAAAAGGCCGGCAACACAATAGCGATCTCTCTGATTTCGCGGATGTTCATGGGCGGCGTTGATTACTTTCCATCAGGTGACCCGCTTGCTCGTTTGTTACCTCTAGCATAAAAAATG
Source organism: Marasmia exigua (assembly GCA_019059595.1). NCBI lineage: Eukaryota > Metazoa > Arthropoda > Insecta > Lepidoptera > Crambidae > Marasmia > Marasmia exigua. The sequence continues at coordinate 3,761,002 of CM032465.1, read as the reverse complement.
ACTGGCTTGACCGGAGTGTGGTGTGTTTCACAGAATGAGTGAGGGTACTGCATGCCTAATCCGGGGGGAAGGGGAGGTTAAAGGTCTGCTGCGCACTTGTGTCTCCACTGGTGTTGGGGTTGCCCGTGGGCATCAGTTTCCATGAGATCTGCGTTACCTGATTCTGCTAGCATGCTACATGCAAGCAACCATGCAAGCACGCATGCATTTTGAATTGCGTGTGCTTTGACGCTACGGGATAACAGCCCTTCAACCCTAGCGTAACAAGGTTCAGACACCCACGTCTCCTTCGCAGCTTCGGCTGGCGACCAGCCTCAGCCGCTGCGGTAAGCTTGAGCGCCTGAGCCTTCTTACAGCGGGCGGGAGCTGCCTCCCTTCACGCCTTCGGCTTTTTGAATTCACTCTAGGGGAAAGGCAGACAAGTACCACGTGAAGTCGGGGTTGGTTGATTCGGTTCTACGACAGATTTGACACGAAATCCTTAATATGTACAATTGAATTAAATAAATAAATAAATATGAGTTTTTATGAAATATGAAAATTCCATGAGAAATGTATGATAACATTATTTTGTTATAATAACTAAACTATATGACAATAACAAAATCAAGAAAAACCTACTTTTAAACATATGATTTAGGACCAATAATATTATTATAAACCACTATTCTTACTAATTTACATTGTACAATATAACATTTTAGGACATGCGACTTTATAACAAGAAAATATAGGATATCTAATAATTATAGCGCGCAATATTTCAACACAAAACCATTATTAATTCTAGATGTTTAGGCATAGTAAAATTTCGAATACCCGAAGATTATGGATAAAGATAATTATATTAAACGCGTTCGGGATTTTGATTTTCGGACTAACGATTTTCGAAGAAGAAAGGGACTACCAAAAGTAAGTTTACTTTTTCAGCATTCTTTTTGACGTGATAGGAATCAGGAGAGAGATAAAAGTTTCCATCTCTCTCATCATAGCATGTAATTCCCGGTTGAGTCCAAAGAGTTTGGAGCCCGAAGTACACTTAGATCATGATTCAGGATTTCTGGAGTCTGATTATTACAATGAAGCAACTACCGACTGACCTTTGAAATCCTTTAACAGGGAAACCAGACTGACTGTTTTTTATGTGATAGGTGGCAGACGGATTACCTGATGGTATGTGATTGCCGCCGCCAATGGACACTGGCAACACCAGTGGAGTCACGAGTGCGCTATCTGCAGCTTTTAAACCCCCCCTTTCCCCTTTGGATTGGGCCTTCAGTACCCTCACTCACGCAGCGAAACACAGTACAGTGCTGCTTCACATACGCAGGTTTTTTTCAGGCCGTGGTTTCACTCCGGTCGAGCTGGCACATTCATGCTGAAGCGTGACTCTCACACATTTGATTATGGTTACATGTTTCAGAAACTATCCGAAACGTGCACGTTTCCTCATGATATTTTTCGCAAAGATTTTAAAAATACAGAGGTGCATCATCATCATCATCATCATCAGCCCATTTAAGTCCCCACTGCTGGGGCACGGGCCTCCCTCAATCACATGAGGGGTAATTGCCATACTCACCACGCTTGGCAGACGGGTTGGCGAGGGTTTTGATATAAATGCAGAGTTTTCCTTCTCTGGGTGCTGATGATCATGCCAGCAGCTTTACCTTAGTCACCTTTTACGACACCTCGGTAAGAGTGAGGGTGGCCTATTCTACTCTGCCGGGGACCACACGGCGGTACCAGAGATGCATACTCAGATCAAATCACGACCTCCCGTATAGAAAGCGAGTACTTATCCACTGACCTATCACCGCTATAATGTCAAATATCAACATGGGTAAATAGTAAACTTAAGGCACATGACATGAGGTTTAATACGGTAATAACTTTAGATTAAACATTTAAATGCTAACATTTTGTTTTTTAACTGCTAAACCGAATCTATTTCTGTCAACTGTGGCCACCTTATTATAATTATTGACTGCCTCGGTGGCGCAATGGTTAGTGGACCGCACTCTAAAGCGACGATTGTGCTTGGGGTCCCGAGCTCGATCCCCGGCTCGGGCCAGAATTTGTAGGTACCTGAGTTTTTCTGTTAAGTTTCGAGTACAAACACAGATGTTTGGTCTGTGTTTGTACTCGAAACTTTGCATTGGATGATTGCTAAATTAATAGTACCTTTACAAATCTCTTTGCCTAGGGCCAATCTTTTGATCCGTAAACTGAACTAATGGTTAAAAAAAGTACACATCCTGTAATACCTAGTTTTTAAGTTAATACTTTATTTTGAGTGCAATAAAAGTAGGTATATTAACTAATTCATTCATTCATTGGTCAAATATCCCCAAAATGTGTTTTCTGAACAATAGTTAGCTTAACCAATAGTTATATTACAAGGAATTACGTCACTTTGACAGTTAACTATAGTTAATTTAACCAAAAAGTAACTACGGAACAAAAAATCGACCCTAATTCTCCGACGTCCATAGATCCAATTTAGTAACTAAATATATATATACTGGCGACGCGCTACTGTGCAATACCCTTTGCCTTAAAGCGTCTTTCCCACAATTTTAACAATGCCTTGCCAACCAGGTCCGTATTAAGAGTCAGTTAGCCCGCTATCTGCAGTAATCCAGAGCCGCACTCGCTAAACATTAGGTCTAACGCCCGTGATATATACGAAAGCAGTTAGACCTGGATTAACTAGGATTCCACAGTAGAATGTGCGTTAATTTCTATTTAAGTAGGGAGTATTTTGTTTCGGAGTTGGAACGTTTGCCTGTTTACAGAGTAACAGCTTTATGTGGAGTGGACAAAACTTAGTCCCCCTTATTATAAATAGTGAACTAAGGATAGTCCTGGAACAAAACTTGTGCCAGTCCCTTTTAACATTGCGTGTTGGAATGGGTTAACATGAGCGTGCGGTAATAACTTTAGATTGCGATTCATAATAAGGTGTATCGTCTGATTCCCGGTTGCGTCCAAAGCTCTCGCTTTGAATCGCAGAGTATTAGACTGCCGTCTGACCTTTGCAACCCTTTAACAGGGCAACATGATTCAAATATTTCCCATACTGCTGGGTTATTAGTAAAAAACTCACATTGATTTGATAATTGTGAATTTCAGGGAAAAATAATAGTGCAGGGGTTTCCCGTTGTCTCCTACATTAGGATCAGGATCAGGATCTAGATATATTTTGACCCTAAGGCCTCTGTAGCCTCACCCAGCAAGTTGCCCCACTGGGCGTATGGTTTTTATTTATTGAAGATGGGTTTGCTCTTGGCTTCACACTGAACTCTAGAGTTAGAGGAAACCTACGATTGAGTGAGCTTATGCAAAAGTAACCCATTCACTCTAGCTTTGAAAATATTGGGGTTGTATTCGCTGGGGAAAATAGACGCTAGCAGGGCGTTCCACTCTTTGGCTGTAAACAACGAATGAGAAGGAAAATCACTTTGTACGCATATACCAAGAAGGAATGATATTACCCAGTTCGCCTGCTCTCTCGATGGTAAATAGAGGATGGCGGAATCAGTTCATGCAGCTCAGCAGCACACTCCCCGAAGTGCAGTCTGTAAAAACAGACAGGCAAGTCTAGTCCAGCTAGCTGGTATTTAGCTGAGCCATCCCTATAGGTGAGAGCAGTACTCTATGCACGACCGGACTTGTGCTTTGTAGAGAGTACAAAAGCTATCCCGGCGTGAAGTATCGCTTAACACTATTTAGTTGGCCGCAGTTTGAGCTTTTTAGACTCAATGTTGTCGGCGAAGTTAAGGTGACGGGTAGGGCGCACTAGTGACTAGTGATTTTAATTTTTAGCTATTGTCATTAAGTCAAAGACTTGGTAAGCGATTGCCTTGTTTACCATCAAACAATCCGTCAGCTCGATTGCCACCTATCACATAAAATAAATGTTAAACTACTCGTTTTGTAACTATTTACATATAACCACGGTTTATGTTTGATTTAGTTAAGTCAACTACATAATTAATCTGGAACACTTAAGTCGGTTTAGTAACAATGTAAACGAGCCCCTTAATTTCGAAACTAAGATCTCGTAATCATCATAACCCCGGCTAAGCCAAGACATTGTCATTAAGTCATAGTTCAAAACATTAAAAACTTTAACTATCACGAAGAGCCAGTAGGCCGGGACGGTAATCAAAGTGACGTAACATTTGTGAGCTTGTCCTGACGAAAACTTACTTTATGCGGTCCGTTGTAGGCATAAAATACTGGATGCGACATTTTTTTTACTTGGAATAAAATGGAGTGCACGAGCGGTACACTGCGCCGTGACAGCAACCAAAGTGACCAATAGGGTTACCATACCTTATGATGTAAGCTGCAGTGGCGCTATCAATTATTTTCACGAATTAATTGATAGAGTATAGTTAAAAAACTGTGGCGCAGTTACTAATGCTCACCTTTGATGGTTTAGACATTTAAGTTTATCTAAAACGAGGAATAATCAAATAAGGTAAACGGCAATTAAGTATATTACGGCAAGTAAGATGAAGCTGTAATAAAGTGAGGTATATCCCTAGGGATAGAATTATGTACCGTAACATACTTATACGAAAGCGATTTATTACTATCTCGCTAAGAGTAAAGTTATAGAAAGGTCCAAGTTTACACGACACGTGGGGATGTGGGCCGAGGCACAGCCGAGGCACACATACTTGAGTCCATCCATGCTTAATTGTGGCATGAGCTTGTAACATGCTTTTCTCAAATAATGCAAGGAAATGTGTCCGTTGGCTCGTCTGCCACCTATCAAATAAAATAAATATAATTATAGCTAGGTACTAGAAGTACAATAAAATGAACGCGAAAACTGACATATTCTGCCACATTACGCGCCAAAATCTTCAATTTGTTCTTTTCAAATCCTTTTTCCTTTTTTAATTTTTTTTTATTCAGTTCTATTTAGCCAGTTCGAATTTGAAATAAGAATGGTAAGATAGGTGTTTTTATTTTACGTAATGTTCCATTTTTATATAACATGTTATATGTTAACATTTCTGCGCATGTTTGAGAAACTACCATTTTCAAGGCCATATCTAGTCATTGACTATCACACGACTTAGCCAAGATTATTGCAGACTCCTTCCTACTCTATTTGCGGCGATGTTTATGGCCCATTAGACGGAGAAAACTACTCGTTACAGTAATGAAAACGGAGTGGACTAGCCGGTTCATTATCATGGGATAATCTGACGGGGTCGAGTTTCAGCGCCGTGATAACCCTGTGTTAGCTGAAACTGTAATAGCGGAGTAAAGTTATGTTATTGGTTGTTTTACATCTTATTGTAATTTGATGTGACTTTTAGAGCAATGGTAGCTCAGTAAGTAAGATCTCGCCTTCCATACGGGGGGTCGTGGTTCGATTCCGAGCATGCACCTCTATTTTTCAAATCTATATTCGTTTTACTACCACTAGCCAGACAGTGGGGGAAAACATCGCGAGAAAACGTTTCAGAGAGTTTCTAAAACGTATAACCATGTTTCAGTTGGTATCAACAGATGCTTTGCCGGCTCATAAGAAAGGAAACTTAACTTGAAGATCATATTTCTTACTTCTAAATTGGAAGTATCTGAGAAAAGGCTTTTGAATATTTTCCAATCTGGATATATAAACATCGTACGTTGGGTTCCATATTATTTGGTTACGCGTATTCCAGGTGGCTGCGAACAAAAGTACAGTAAAGGATTTTAAAAGTTTTATATTTTAATATTTTGGACTTTTTCTTAATATCACCAGGTGGTATCTGTTAAATTCTGAAATACCATCGTACCTGATGTCTCAGTTTGTTAAATATAATTTTAAACTTTCGCGCTACATTATACAAATAATGAAATGAATGAATGGAGACCAAGAGACGGAAAGAGGAGTGTTGACGGACTAAACGTTTGATGGCGTTTCGATGGCGTATACCCTCTGATTTCTGATATTTACACTGTTACTAAATAAAATTCGCAAGCTGGACGTAGCAGACGACGCCGTGCACCTCCAGTCCGCTCGTGACCACGGGCCGTTGTAAGCCAATGTAATGTTATTAAAAAAAAAATTGAATAATTAAAAGTTATAAGTTTGTCGGATGGAAGGTGCAATATTATATATATTATGTGTTTAAACGAGTGTTTTATTTCCTCAAAAAAGTACCAGTTAATTTACCTACTTAGCGGTCGAGACGTCAAGCGTGTAGTCCTAGTTTTATTTATTATTTGTATGATGGTTCAGTATTACTGTGCACGTTAAGAAGTGGCGTGAGAAACGCACTGTGGTCGAATAAGATCCATCCAGATTACGATTTACCTAATTATAAAAGATTTTCAAATTATTTTTTTAATCTATTCGCTTCATAATAGACCGGATTACCGACAGAAAATCTACGTAAAATAACGTCTTTGCTGTATTTTGCTGAATGCGGGGAGAGATGGGTTCGAAGTTTGACAGCCCGATTTCGACTCCACTGGTCCATGGACGGCGGCAAAAGCCATCAATCAGGTGATGCTCCTACTCGTCTGCTACCACTCATAATATAAAAAATAGTTATAGATACATCCTACATAGCTGCGTACGTACGTAACTACCCACACTGTAATATTCCCCACATCTTCTTATTCTTTGGGTGCTCTTTCAATCTTGAAGGTAGGCTTACCGACCGTATCTTGATCCTCTTCCCATATTTTGCGAGACTGAACAGTTCCCTACATAATTCACCCAATCGAGTCAACAAACATTATGGAAAGTTCTGAAACGAGAAAATTAATCAGCTATCTAACTACATTTAGAAAGAAAAACGCGGGAGATAGTGAAAACTTTGCTGTCGCGTCGCTGAGTTAGTTACTAACTTAGTAACTCATTAGTAATTAGTTTTATCTGCTTCTCTGAGGTCTAGCGCTTTTATAAGCCATGAGCCACGAGTTTAAAGTATCTGTGTGTCTACCTATGGAATCGTAGCTCCTAAACGGATGAAACAATTTTGACTTTGATTTTATATATTTAAAATGAGTTTGCCGACAGTGATCTTAGCTTTTAAAGCTTAGCTATAAAATTAATCCAAGATGGCCGCCGTCATAAAATGTCGGATTAACATATTTTGTGGCAGTTTCGCATTTCGCTGTCGATCCTATAACAGGGACACCAGACCACCAGAATCATGGTAACACGTTTCAGAAACTATCCCATACGTGCACGCTTGGATACAATACTCGTACCATGGCCACAACGCCATCGAGATGTTCAATAATTGTGTCCATCACAAATCCAAAAGTACAAAACTATGTTCAGAGAATAATTAACTGACATTAAAACAGAAGCAAGAATCTATCTCGTCCAGGTGTACAAACTCGGCACATGTATATTCATGCTCTCTCTCCCCCCCCCCCCCCCCCATCCCGCCAACTTTAGAGGGGTATGTTTTGGCACCGGCGCGCGCAAAAACTGAGGGAAGAAAGAAAGCGAGGTTCCAGAATCTGACATGTTTTGACCCACTTAAGTACCTTAAATTCAATAGATTATAGCGTATTTCAATCCAAGGAACTAGTCTTAATTGTCTACCTTTTGTTTCTTTATTTAAGTAGCTTTTATTATTGTTTATATTAAATTAAGATAGCTCTAAATACCTGTAATACAAGATTGTCTTAGTACAGGTAATAAAAAGTCTTTATTTGTGTACTATGCGTGACCATCTGTAAAATTAAATATAATAGATATGATTAATAAAGTTTTATTATTATTATTTAGATGATTGTAACGGATTATGACCCGATTCGATCAATATGTATCCATGGATAAATCTATGATAATATGTCAGATTTGTATAGAATGACAGCGCATTACCATAGATTTTAGTATCGGTTTAAAATTGGTAGAATTCGGCATAAGAACGCTAAATTCACTGGTAATAAATATAATATAATTTAAATTAGACAAACGGTATAATAATACTCCAGCACTGAAAAAAAATAGAATAAATATAATTATAGTAGTACTGAGTTGTAATCGAGCTAATCAAAAGCACCAGAGTAATACCACGACCTGAAGCAGCACTGTGCTGTGTTTTGCTGCGTAAATGAGGGCACCGGAGGGCCCTATACAGGTAAAAGAGGGGTTTAAAGATTAGCAGGGCACTTGTGACTCCACTGGTGTCACGGGTGTTCATAGGCGGTGGCAATCGCTTACCATCAGGTCATCTGATCTGATCTGCTCGTCTGCCACCTATCATGCAAAAAAAGCCTTAGAGAGTTTGAAAAAAATATCCCAAGTCCCCAAAAAAATATTATCTCCTATTTCATTAAGAATAACTATTTAAGTCAATTATTTAATATTATTTATTTATTTGGACAACCAACAAGGTATACACTACAACATTCTTAAGACTAACGCTGTAGGTAATTAAATTCTTAGTGGTGACTTCATTATAGGTTGCCACGGCATGCGAAGCGATACTATAATATATACTAACATCAAATCTCATATAAATATGTTAAAGACCATTATTTAGAAGAAACAAGTGTAAATATGAGTTTATTATTGAAAAGGGTCCAGAGGGTCCGTTGTAGAATGTTAAACTCGTAAAAATGAAGTATAAAATATTTATTGTATAAAAAGAACAACAGGCACGCAAAATGGCAACAGGAGAAGAGAAAGAATTAGAAACAGCATGCGCTATAATTGGCTGGCGCAGTGGCGCCATCCAGTGACGTATTACAAACTAGCTGTCGGTATGGCAGCATCTGTTTACATATTTACCATACACCCGCCCCATTGAAATTACACATTTATTTCAATTTTTACAGAAAAACAGAAATGGATAATTATATTTCACAATATTATGAGAATTAATAGCACAAAAGCAATATTATAACCCGAACATGGTAAGGAAAACTAAGGCGCTCTTGGCATCATACATTAGTACACAACCATAAGGAAGTCCTACGAGCATTACAACCTTAATAATAACCAAATCTTATTCACCCATTGCAGATTATACAAAAACACTCATGAACATAAATCTCACGATCACACATTTCAACTATGTAGTGTAATTAAAAACAATAGAGACAGAAAATCTCTTTAAAGAAACATCTTGGAACAACAAGAAAATAAAATGTTATAAACATATAAATACATATTTTACTAATTATGTTTTCCATTGTGTTACATTTTCCAAATATTACATCAATACATTATTCAATTATTATGATGCTTTAGACACCTATTAATAATATTTTATATGGAAAGTAATAACAACACAGTTTTGTTGTAGAAACAGAGAAAACAAATTAAACATTTTGTTCAAAGGGTAGGGGAGCAATTTTGGTAATAGGTCTAGAGTATAAACCTGATTTAGTTTTTACAACAACAGCTCGGACATGATTATCCTTGCCCTTATACAGTTCTACTACACGACCTAATGGCCAAGACAAAGGAGGCAAATTATCATCTTTTAATAATACAATGGTATTTATTAATAAATCAGGATGTACCTTATACCACTTGTACCTCATTTGAAGTGTATTTAAATAGTCAGCCTTCCATCTCTTCCAGAAAGTCTGCCTTAGTTTGCAAATTTGTCGATAAATATCGAGCCTGTTATCAGGAAATTTTGAAAAGTCTCCTTCTGGAAGAGATGTCAGACTGCTACCTATTAAAAAATGAGCTGGTGTGAGACACTGCTCATCACCATCAGAGTCTTTTAATGGAGTAATTGGCCGACTGTTTACAATCGCCTCAATTTGAGTCAGGAGGGTATACAAATGCTCATATGAAAGTACAGTATTACCTAAAACTCTTTTTAAGTGATGTTTCACGAGCTTTACAGAGCTTTCCCATATCCCGCCCCAATGAGCTGCATGAGGAACTATAAAACGCCATTCAATTCCCTCAGAAGTTACATAATCAGAAATTTGTTCAAAATCCCTTTTAAACATTTCATGTAACTCATGAAGCTCATTTTTAGCTCCATGAAACGTAGTACCGTTATCACTGAATATCTTTGCACACTTACCGCGTCTAGAAATGAATCTACGAAAGGCATTTAGAAATTCTTTGGTAGTTAGATCAGATACTAATTCAATATGAATTGCTTTAGTACTTAGGCAAACAAAAAGACATATATAACCTTTAGTAATGAGAGGTTTTCTTATGCGGGCAATCTTGACAGACAGTGGCCCTGCAAAGTCTATGCCTGTGAACAGAAAGGGCCGTGTAGGCGTTACGCGACACTTCGGTAAGTCAGCCATTATTTGTGAAGCAGCTTCTGCCTTAAACCTGTGGCATCGAACACACTTATGAATCAAATGACGGACGGAATTCCGAGCGTTCAGCGGCCAAACAAACCTTCTCAAACTAGACAACGTCGATTGAGTTCCAGCATGCAATAGCCTCTCATGTTCATATCTAATTAGCAAATCAGTGACATGACAACGTGCTGGTAGCAACAAGGGGAATCTCTGTTCAACAGGGATATCAGAGTGAAGTAAGCGACCACCTACGCGCAACATATCTTCACCATCCGAAAATATATTTAAATATTTCAAAGATTTCGAATTGGAATCAGTCTTTGACGAGACAGAACCATCGGCATTTTTGTGAAAATGTGAAATCTGCACACATTTAATAATGACATTCGATGCATGATTAAGCTCATTTCTTGTCAAAAAATCTACACATTTAGATCTAGGATTTCTAGCATTATTGATAAAACGGCGCACATAAGCCATGACTCTGACCAAATGACTCCAAGAAGAAAACTTCTTAAATACATCAAGAAAATCGTTTTTATTCTCTTCATGGGTAAGTAGAGATACACTGGGCTCGCTATTAGAGGGGTCAGTGTCTACCAAATCCATCTCAGGGGTTACTTGAGGGGAATGAAGCCAAGGTGAGTCGAGCTGGGAAAGCCAGTGGGGACCAGTGAACCATATTTTACAATTGGAGAAATTCTGTGGTTCTAATCCACGAGAAGCCACATCAGCAGGGTTATCTGAGGATCTTACATGAAACCAACTGTCTTTAAGAGACAAGCTTTGTATTTGAGCAACTCTATTTGACACAAAAACGTCACGCTTGGAGGGGTCATTTTTAATCCAGCATAGAGTTATCATGGAATCAGTCCAATAGAACATGTTCTCAGAACAAATATTCAAAATTTTGGACACAGTGCGCATAAGCTTAGCAAGTAGCAGTGCAGAGCAAAGTTCTAACTTAGGTAGAGTAACATGTTTAAGAGGAGCAACCCTAGTCTTCGCACAGACTAAGTGGACTGTAGTTTGTTGCTGGGCATGACTGCAGCGGAGATACAGCACGCAGCCATACGCCTTCGTTGAGCTGTCTGCGAAGCCATGAAGCTCGACCCTCTCTGCACCCGGATCAAGCATGAGACGAGGCACTGAAACCATATTCAAGCATTCAAGATTGGCACAAAATTTTTTCCATCTAAGCAGAATAGCATCAGGCACATTAGAATCCCAGTCAATATCATTCAGTTTCCAGATATCTTGCATTATCAATTTCGCATAGACAGTTACTGGCGCAATAAAACCCAAGGGATCATAGACCTTAGCAATATCTGACAAAATTCTACGCTTAGTGTAGTTCTCAGAATTTGAATATTCAGGTACATCTACCTGAAATTTATCAGAGTCGGGTTCCCATTTCAACCCCAATGTTTTAATACAAGAATCTTCTTTCTTGTCAAAAGAGAAATGACATTTCTCACGTCTGTCAGGAGGAATGTGCGACATTAACTTCGAGCTGTTTGAGTACCACTTATGCAACTCGAATTTACCCTTGTCTAATAAAACTTGCAACTCATTCATAGTATTTAAAGCGGAGGACAGGTCATTCTCACCATGCAAAATGTCATCAACAAAAGTGCTATTAAGTATTGCTTTAGAAGCAGAAGGAAAAGCCTCACCTTCATCCTCAACCAATTGCACCAATGTTCTAGTAGCAAGGTAACTCGCAGATGCTGTCCCATATGTGACAGTATCGAGCTGAAGACACTTTATATCCTGCGATGGGTCGTCTCTCCACAGAATGCGCTGCAATGTTTGATACTGGGGCTTCACTCGAATCTGCCTATACATTTTAGTTATATCAGACACAAACACATACACATATGTACGGAATCTAAGAAGTATGGCAAACATGTCAGGTTGCACGACTGGACCCACTAAAAGTACATCATTTAAACTTAAACCTGATGAAGAGGCCTGCGAAGCATTAAATACAATTCTCAAACGAGTGCTCGTGGAGCTCTCCCTTATTACAGCATGATGAGGCATGTAATACTCTATTTCATCAGATTTGTGGGTATCAATGTCAACAAAATGGGCATGACCAAGATTAACAAACTCATCTATGAATGCTTTATAATCTTTGAAAAAACTAGAATTTTTCTCAAATTTCCTTTCCAATGACATGAGACAACGAAAAGCAGCATTGTAAGAGTTACCTAATTTTGGCAGAAGCTCCTGGTTGACCGGCAAATCAACATAATACCTTCCTTCATCATCCCTGGATACTGACTCTAGATAGCTCTGCTCACACTTTTTCTCCTGGAATGACAAAACATCATCATTAGGCATTTCCTCTAATTGCCAAAATTTTTTAATGTCTTCATGTAGGACAGACAAATGACAGGGGCTACTCAAGCTTGAAACATGCTGACCTACTACAGACAATTCACCGCAGAATATCCATCCAAAAGCAGTGTTTATTAATGTAGGCATATTTGGGCCTAAATCCAGCTTGCCTTCTCTAAGACACTTTGCAAAACACGAAACACCAAGTATCATATCTATCTCCTTAGAGACAATGAAATTAGGGTCAGCTAAATGCAGATGCATAAGAGAAGGTAGCGCCTCTCTGGGAACAGACACTGCTGGCAAAGGATCAGTTATAAAATCTAACACACTAAATTCTGAACAATATTTAAAATCAGAACAGTTAGAATAAACTGACAAAGCCACTTTGTGCTTTATTTTACTGGTGTGACCTCCCACCCCCGCCACAGTTTGAATTGCATCCTCAAAATGAACATTATTTAACTTGTTAGCAAATGCAGAGCTAACAAAATTCTTTTGGCTACCTATGTCCAAAAGCACTGTGCAGTCATATCGCTTACCTTCATTGTCACACACATACACAGATGCAGTAGGCAGAAGAGTCACTTGACACGCAGCAGTATTGTTATTTTGTGTAATTATTGAGGATGTCATCACAACATTCGTGGGGGAAACACTCGGGGATTCACTAATAGTTTGGGGACATTTCGGAGAAACATTAGACCTCACATCAACATGCAATAAATGGTGGTGCTTTTGCAAACACTTTTTACATACAACATCACGGGTGCAATTACTAACACAATGTTTATTAGATAAACAAACCAAACACAAATTAGCATTTTTCACAAATGTCAGTCTGTCAGTTGTGGTCAATTTAAAAATCTAAAACACTTTGTTATAGAATGACTTTTGTTACAGTATAAACAACAAAATGACTTACCATTTGCATTACTGCCACTTCCAACAGTCACATGAGCAGTGTTCTTCACTGGAGACATAACCTTTGCAGGGGCCACTGAATGAATGAATGAATGATATTTATTTGCGTAAAACATGGTGAAAAAGTTGGAATGACAGGTATAAGAGTACAGCACGTTTTGTCATAACATAGGACATGCAAATTTACAGGAAACTATTATATACCTACTAAAGACCAATCTTTTTTATGACACATTAGGTACCTATTACACTACATTACTTATTACATTAGAATTACATATAAATTATTGTCAGTTTTAATTAAAGTTAAAATTGTATTACATAATAATCATTATTAAAATTAAATGTCAGTTTTATAATAAATATTTAAGTACTACTTACGATTTTGGTCTATTCAAAAAATCAGTAATTGTGTAGAAGCATTCCACAACAAGCCATTTTTGCAATGTTGATTTAAACTGTTTTAGAGGTAAGTGACTAATTTGTTCTGGAATAGCATTAAAAATTTTAATAGCATGGATATAGCAATTGCGGCTAAAAAGGGTCGTTTTTATCGGAGGTAATTTCAATCTGTTTGGATATCTCCTGCTGTATAGATCGAGGTCTTTAAACTTTTTGAAAAAGTCCGGATATTTTTTCACGAAACAGCTGATTTCTAAAATGTATAGACATGGAAGTGTGAGAATTCCCAATTTTATAAAGTAAGGTCTGCAGGACTCTAGAGGATATATGTTGCACATCGCCCTAATACATCTTTTTTGAATTTTAAATAATTTTTCGCCTTCACACGAATTACCCCAGATTACTATGCCGTATCGTAATAGTGACCCAACGTATCCGTGATATGCAAGTAGACAAAGTTTAAGATCATTTGTTTTTTGGATTATATATAGAGCATACACAAACCGGTTGAGTTTTTTACACAGCATGTCTATTTGTACTTTCCACGAGCAGTTGGAGTCTAAAGCTAATCCCAAAAATATAGCACTATTTGATTCTGCAATATTTTCCTGTTTATATGTAATATGTAACTCAGGTGGGTGCATTTTTATATTATAAAACTGAATAAGCTTAGTCTTCAATACATTAATTCGAAGATTATTACATGTTAGCCATTTTCCAATTTTGTCAATAGTTGAATTAATTTCATATTCATAATTTTCCTTATTGTCACATTTTATTAAAATCGAGATGTCATCTGCAAACAAAACGGTCAGATGCTCTGTAATTTCGGGCAAGTCATTGATATAAATTAAAAATAGCAGAGGGCCTAAAATACTCCCCTGCGGAACACCAAATGGATTTAGTTTTGATGCTGATTGAAAATGTACTAATTCATTGCTTTTATTGTCAATTTTTGCTATTTCTACGTGCTGTCTACGATTATTTAAATAACTTTCAATCCATCCCAAGGCAAACCCTCGTATACCATATGCCTCACATTTTAGAAGTAATCTCTTGTGGTAAACAAAATCAAACGCTTTCGTCATATCAAATAGTACCATTGCAACCGGTTTTCCTTTATCAACAGTTTCAGTTACAGTTTTAACTATTGTAAAAGCCGCTAACGTGGTGGACTTATTTTCTTGAAATCCATTTTGGTTTATGTTAATAACACGATGTTCTTGCAGAAATGAGTTTATTCTTTTATACATAGCTTTTTCAAAAACTTTACCGAAAATGGATAAAATAGTAATCGCACGATAATTGTCAACTATACGGCTGTTCCCATTTAAGAGCATCAGGAAAAGTACTTTGCTCAAATGAGAGGTTGACTAAGTGTGTCAATACTGGGGTCAATTCATAAATGCAGGTTTTGACAATATGTGTAGTAATCTGATCTACGCCTACGGCGGTGGTATCATTTAGTGATTTTATTAAATTAAATATTTCATTTTTACTACATGGGCGCAAGAACATACTATTTTTAATACGTGTCTGTACTCTACAGTCGTCACAAAATTCGTCCGTAATAAGTTTTGATTTTTTGTCTAGACCTATAAAGGTATCATTAAACAGGTTTGCAATCTCTGTGGGGTCGTGAATGTAGGTATCTGCTTTCTTAATCTGGTCAATGTAATTGCAGTGAGTTTTATGTTCACCATTAATAATGTCCCATGCTGCTTTACACTTATTTTTAGCACGATTTAGATATTTTTTGTTATTTATTTTCTGTGACTTAAATATGCACTTTTTTAACATTTTATTATACTTTTTAAAAATCTCCTTTCCATTGACAGTATTTTTAAAGTAATAGTTATATCTTAAACGCCTATTTGTTTCAAAGGATTTTTTCAGCCCTTTTGTGATCCAGCCAGAACGGGAAAGGGTATTTATTTTGATTCGATACCTAGGAAAAGCATAACTTAAAAAGCATTTTTATTGTATCTGAAAACTCATTATAAGCCGAATTTATGTCTTGATTATTAAGTACTGATGACCATGTTAATGAAGCGAGACCTTCTTTGAATTTTCGAATATTAACCCTGTTAAAGTCTCTTTTATATTTATAATAGTTCTTTATTAATGTAGATTTTTTATCGACTGAGAAAGTTAATGATTGTGCTGTGTGATCAGAAATACCTAGGTCGTGAACGTCAGCATTACTTTCAGGTATGTTACTTGCTATATTATCAATACATGTATTTATCCTAGTTGGTTTGTCAATATGTAATTTTAGGTTATAATTTTCTAGAATGTTTTTCAACTCTAACGCATGTTTAGTCTCTTCCAACATGTTTATGTTGAAGTCCCCAAGAAGGATTACTTTCTTTGAAGTCTGGTTTTTACTATTGTGAATTTTAAATAGAAGTAATTGCAGTTGAGTGAAGAAAGTGTGAAAGTCACTGCTAGGTATCCTGTAGATACAGACTATTATGCAATTTGGCTTAGTTATTTCAACAGCGCAACACTCGAAAACTGACTCTATGGATAGCTTGCTTACATATTCTAATACTTTATAAGGTATATTTTTCTTTAAAAATATGCAAACACCACCACGTTTTTGTTTTTTCCTTGAATAGTAGGAAACTAGGACAAAGTTTTTTAAGTGGGCATTTTTTTCGTCGCCATTTTTAATGAAAGTTTCAGATAGACAAATTGCATCAAACTGAACGTGATCAGAATGAAAATTATCCAAACATATTTCTAAAAGATCACATTCCTCAACAATCCTGCAACATTTTGATGAAGAATACGAAATAATAAGTTAGTCTTGTTTAGATCATTCTCCACTCTCTCGAAATAACTGCCGATTATAATCCATTTCACCGCAAGGCATATATCCGTTAATGTATGAAATTAAATTTGCCAGATCGTCATTGATGATATTAAGAGCTCTGTAGTTTATGTAGCCATCTCTACGAAACATTGCCGACGAATAATCAATATTTTTATTAGTGTCTAAAATGTAGGCATATTCGTGGGTCTGTGTGGGACTGTCTCATCACGGTTTACCATATCTAATGCTTGGCAACGCTGTTGGAAAAAGGTTAGGAATTGTTGCAAACTAGGGAAATCACTACCACTTCGCTGCAATTCAAAATCACGTAAAGAGCTGAAATCGATTTTAGATGACAAAATATGTATAAGAATAATGTCCTGCAGGTTTGTGATATTGAGTGGTAACAGTGAGTTATAGTACTGCATGAAATCATTTAACAATTTTGTCAATGTGTATGATTTACCACTGACTTTACCTAACGACATAATGTTTTGTAGGTGATAATTGGCTATTAACACTTTATTATCGTAACGTAACACAATTTGCGACCACGCTTTAGCATAATTTTCGTTTGTGCATTCCAAAGTCGACACTAAAGAAGAGGCTTCGCCGACCAAACAGGATTTCAAGTAGTAGAATTTTTGCACAGGACTAAGCTCTTCATTGCTATGTATCAGCGACATGTATAAATCCTTAAATGCCAACCAGTCTCCATAATTACCGCTGAACTTGGGTAGCGTTATGTTGGGAAGGTTTGGTTTATAAACACATTGCGTCGGCGACACGCTCGGAACGGACGATCTTATCTGCTGGATATCCTTCTGGCGTTCACGAATTTTAACGAGCAGCACTTGGCACTTATTTTCCACACTTGCACCTTCGGCGGCTTCCGTCGAATCTAACGACTCCAAGTTGATGTTCACATCCTCTAATCTTTTGAAAAGAGTGTGTAAGCGGTCCACCGCAACGTCCAGGGTGGCGGTAGATTGTTTCGAAATGTCCCCCAGCTCATTCTCCACAAGCGTTATGCGACCTTTAATATATCTTCTTAAGTTAACAAGCTTAATTTTTTCTTGATTGGACCCATCGCTGTGAGCGTCGTCAAGTTTTTCACTGCTGCCGGATTCCGCCATTTTGTAGGCGTGGGTTGCAGTTCGTTCACCCGGGCCAACACGGGCGCGAAAATTTGAAAAACACGTACGAAAATCGCTCCGCTAACGCTGGTTACAATTTTTCCCGAAGAAGGACCATGAAAAGGGTCCAGAGGGTCCGTTGTAGAATGTTAAACTCGTAAAAATGAAGTATAAAATATTTATTGTATAAAAAGAACAACAGGCACGCAAAATGGCAACAGGAGAAGAGAAAGAATTAGAAACAGCATGCGCTATAATTGGCTGGCGCAGTGGCGCCATCCAGTGACGTATTACAAACTAGCTGTCGGTATGGCAGCATCTGTTTACATATTTACCAATTATGATCATACGTTAATTCATGTCACACTTGTAAAAGGAACAAATCTGCAATAGTCACGGCATAAAAGGCTGAATTTTCCAAATACATATTCGTTTATTTCTTACTCAAAAAAAAAATGGAAAAATCAACCCAAATTCATACATAATCTATTATTACATAATTAGTCATTATTTCTTTCCTAGACAGGAAAAAAATACTTATGTGGAAAATTTGTCTACCCATTCACTCGCCCCAAAGAGGAATTAATACTTACAATTTAAAGGAAAAAGAAAATACATTAGGCAGTCTTTAGGACTGCCTAATGTTTTGTTATTATTGTAAAATATCTGGAAATTAGAAATCAGTATCAATAAAAAATGTTTTATCCGTGTTGAAGTGTAACGAATAACTACGAATACCTACAAGCAGCGACATCTATTCACACATGCGGAGAGACTTCATTAGTTCCCAACTTAGCCGCTGCATGCGTTGCGGCGCAACTAACGCAAGTGCAGGAAGATTCTATTTCGATTGTATGTGCATTTTCATTTGACTGCCTCGGTGGCGCAGTGGTTAGTGGGTCGTACTTTAAAGTGACGGCTGCGCAAGAGTCCCGGGTTCGATCCCCGGGTCGAGCGAAAAATGTGTACCTAAGTTTTTGTCAAGAAATTCTTAGTGGCAGCCAGTCTGGAAGTTGGTGGTTTTCTACCCCCGTGCCTCGGAAAGTACGTTAAGCCATTGGCCCTCCAACGTTAAGATATTTGAAGCTAACTGTAGATATTTCATGTAAGAATTTATTTAAAACTCTATAGTTTTATATACATTCATTTTCATTTTTATATACCTACCTCTCATTCATTTTACTTACGCTACGCTTCATTATAGAGTCGCATCGTCTCGTAGAGACCTTTGTCTCAGCGCGCATTGTAGAGCTTCGTCTGGTGAATAGGAAAAATTCAAAAGATTCGCACCTGTAGCGCTAAATGAAGAGTCTATAATAATTGCTCCTAGATGAATGAAAGAGTTGTGAAGATTCATATCTACAAGTAAAATAATTTCATGAGATGAGAAAAGTTAAGGCGACGGGTACCCCTAACTAGCGACGCCAATCCCCCCTAATTAGCTACTAAACCGTTTTAACCGTGGGAAACCCACGCTTCGGCGTGAATGGGCCGGCTCGACCGGAGTTGAACCACTGCCTGATAGAAAACCGGCGTGAAGCAGCACTGTGCTGTGTTTCGTTGCGTAAGTGAGGGTACCGGTGGCCCAATCCAGGGGAAGGGGAGTTCCAAGGGTTGGCAGCGCACTTGTGACTACTGGTGAGGCGGGTGTCCATGGGCGGCGGCAATCGCTTACTATCAGGTGATTCGTCTGCTCGTCTGCCACGTATGACATAAAAAAATGCTAATAATTAATAATTGACGACCCGTTTGGAACAGTGGTAGTGAACGCTGCCTCTGATACAAGGGTTGCGGGTTCGATCCCCGCACAGTACAAACATTTGTGTGCATGAACATGTTTGTTTGTATTGGTCTGGGTGTTTGCTATGTATTGTAAGTATGTATTTACAAAAGAAAAGTATTACATGTATATATTTGTAATCCCACTGTTGATTCTGATATCCGTAACACAGGTGCTTGAGCTACCTATCTCGGAGTCAGATCAATGTATGTGATGTTGTGAAATATTTATTTATTTATTAATTTAATTTTGTAGGTAAAGATTTCTTTTTCTTATCTGTCTGTAATAGTTTATTTTATATGCTGCTTTTACTTTTGTAAAGCCCTTATCTTTTGCCAAGATATTTTTAGAAACAAAAAGATATACAGATGATTCCCGATTAATTGACAAATCCCGGGTGAATGCTCGGATTTGATTACGACCTCGCGCAGGAAAGGCCCTATTGGTCTAGCGGTGTAACTACTCCGTGATCTCGGGCTCCTGGGTTCGGTTCCGGGGTCTTACAAAAAGTATGCTTCGAATTTTTGAACGTAGGTCGGGTTTCTGACCACCAATCCGCATTTTGCAAGCGTGGTTACTAAGACTATTCCCATCATAGTAACGATGACTTGATTTCTATGATACAGGGCTGTGCCCTACAGTGGCATATACCTACTGCACTAGACTGCGCCTGCGGCGTTGCTCACACAGTTCTAGTATGCTATAACAAAATCCTATTTATTTTATATTTGTTATAAATGTCTTCATTTAAGTATTAAACCAACTAAGGAATAATTATTTGGGGTTGATTTTCTAAAATCACTATTTATTAAAAACCGGTGCCCAAATATTATCGTTTAGTCTCTTACTTTACTAATTAGCCAACCCCTATACTGCATTTCAACCCCTATGGTTACCCCCTCAAAAGGTAATTTTTCAGTACTTAACATTTTATTGAATTTCTTTTATTTCAAAGTTATCATTCTAAATAATTGTTCACATTCATAACATCAAAGATGACGAATTTACATACAAATTTTGAGCCCCCTTTTCACTCCCTTAAGGGTTGAATTTAAAAAAATGTTAAAACAAATTGTTTTTGATTTCAAATTAGGCGCCCAAGTAATGATTTTCAAGATTCTTACATTAAAATTGCTAAGCCCCCATATCGCCTTTTCCCCCCCATTGAACCCCCTGATTGATTGGGTGATTCCCCAAAAAACTTATAACGATTTATTTTTAATTTCCAATTATTAGTCTAAATACAAATATTCACATTCCTAATACCAAAGATGGAGGACTTAAATACAAACTTTTCACCCCCTTTTTAACCCCTTAAAGGTTTTCGAAAATCCCTTCTTAGTGCTCACTTTCACTATCAAAGTCATCCCTATTCGAAATTTCAAGTTTCTAGGGTAAGTAGTGTGGGCTTAATACCTTAGTCACTCGGGTTCTCCTTATAATTATATATAAATAGATATAAGCTCCTACTACTACTACAGGGAAGGCGTATTCTTATGTAGAAAATCTCAAAAAATAACGGTGTATAACCAAAGATTCAAATCTTTGTGTATAACAAGACCAAACTCAAAACGGTTCATAATCACAAAAAAGACATGACTTGGCCCAAGTCAAAC
Organism: Marasmia exigua; assembly: GCA_019059595.1. Lineage (NCBI taxonomy): Eukaryota > Metazoa > Arthropoda > Insecta > Lepidoptera > Crambidae > Marasmia > Marasmia exigua. The sequence goes on along the minus strand of CM032465.1, from coordinate 3,739,717 downwards.
TTTCGTTGAGCTCATCAAAGCATGATAGCAACAAAACAATTGTTTTGGCAAACCAACAAAACTCCAGCCTTAATATTATTAATCAGATAAAACTTTTCATCAAATTAAAGGACTGGCGCTTCCTGGTTCTTGATCTTGGAAACGTAATTGGCTGAACAAATTTAGCCTTGGAGATTATGCTTCGGTAGTCTATAAATACGAGTAAAGTTTGTTTCTAAATAACATTTTCTTCTTGCATTTGCCTAATGCAGTAGATTTTTAGGGTTCCATAGCCAATTGGCAAAAAATGGAACTCTTATAGATTCGTCATGTCTGTCTGTCCGTCCGTCCGTATGTCATAGCCACTTTTTTCCGAAACTATAAGAACTTGAAACTTGGTAAATGGATGCAATTTGTTTACCGCATTACGATTTTTACACAAAAATATAAAAAAATAATTGGGGGTCCCCATACTTAGAACTGAAACTCAATTTTTTGTTCATCAAACCCACCAATACGAGTGAGGTATCTTTGGATAGGTGGATTTTTTTTTTCTAAACTTAATACTTAGTGCAAGAGACGAAGTGGTAAAATGTCTCCCTCTAACTTTTTTAACAAAATAATTTTAATTACATTACCATAAAAACCAACAATGTAAATTGGTTTGAACTTGATCTATGAGTAGTATGTAGTTGTATTTTTAATACGTAATAAACCGTAAACCGCAATTAACCTTCCATTTACTCAACTCAATTGTTTTACAATTAAATAATATCTTACTTGCTGCTACTGAACCCTTCATGGGCGAGTCCGACTCGAACTTGGTTTTTTATGCTAGAAGCGATCCTTTAAGGTGACGGGTAGTGCGATTTAAATTTTTAGACAATTCCTGGGTTACAACCCCTCGGCCAACACTATACTATTTATTAAATAACCATGCATAAATGTTGGGTCTAACGCGCACGCGAAAAATTGATTCACGCCAAAAGCAGCCACTTTTGGAGTTTATCAATTTTTCGCGTATAAAAACGGACCCAACATTTGCGCATGGTTATTTAATAAATAGTATAAGTGTTTACCGAGAGGATGTAACCCCGAAATTGTTTGAAATATATCCGGTTTAGTAGCTAACAGTTAAAAACAAATGGTGTCGCTAGTTAGCTACCCGTCGCCTTAAGGTGACACCGCGATAATACACTGCTGAGTGGTTTACATCAATAGTGGCGAATAAAAGACATTTTCATCAGACATCAATCCTCATTAATTGCTAAAAGTGGCCATTTTTATGAATCTTACTTACAGGTAGGAATTATAATAAGTTTGTCTCAAAAAATTGTTAATACTTTCCTTAAAGTATTCATTGCTTACTTTGCAAGTCAGAATCGATCGATCGACAATCGGAAAAAGGAATCGATGGATACCTGATTCATCAAAATTGACTGGGTAGCTAAGGCATAATCTTGGAACATACAAAAATATTTACATATTTAGACTGCTAAAACCATAGCCCTTCCTCTTTGGCTTTGCCTTAGTCGGGTAAAAATCATAACCCTTCCTTTTTGACTTAACCGTAAGCCGGGTAAATGCGTCCCCAAACATCCCCTGCAATGCTGCACTTGGTGCAACAAAATAAAGCAAATAGCCGTAATGAGGGAGCAAGCAGAGCCTGTGTTTTGTGCGCCGTTCAATTAAATAAATTCGTACCTGTGGCGCGTGCCTGCGTTTATTTAAATTGCCGTTGAGGTAGTGGTGTGGCTTGACTCGATTTTTAGTCAAATGACTCGAGAAACGATACTAAATTTACAGAGTGTGTGCTAATTGTGTTGTCATTCAAGTTTAAGTTTGTGTTTATGTTCCACAACTTAGCGTGTAAAACCCGGTTGCGTCCAAAGCTGTCACTCTGGATCCGGTGTGCGCTTAGATCATAATTTAGGATTTGGGAGTCTGGTAATTACATAGTTTTTTAGATTTTTGCGTTGCATTATAACTATAACCAGGTATTTACAAAATCGATTGTAGCTGCGGTAGTTCTTATATTGGCCAAACGAAGCGGTCAATTGCAGAACGTGTCAAGGAACATATCGCAGCTATTAAAAATCGACAAGTGAACAAATCGGCAATAGCAGAAAATCTACTGGAAATGGGAGCTAATCATTGGATGGAACTACATGACCCGAAAATCCTCTCCACCAATCTTCATTATCATACCAGGATAGTACGTTAAGCGATTGAGATCAAGAAGTAAGTATAAGACTTTCAGTCGGGACGATGGATTTAAAATATCATCGACATGAAATCCAGTAATTAATAAGTGCAAGCCCAGTGCTAGGCCGTTACTAACGCAAACAAACACCGATACTGTTAGTGTAATGTGTCGGAGTAGCTTCACTGACAATTCATCTTGTGGCGAATTAATATCGGAAAATGAGAGGGTTCACAACCCGGTTTTAGAAGACGACGCCGTGCTCTACCAGTCCGCTCGTGACCACGGCTGCTGTAACGTAGCCGAAACGTCGAGTAAAATATGTGAGAACACAAGTTGTATCACATAATAAATATTTAGTAACTATAGTAAAGCGACTGCCGTCTGACCTGCGCAACCCTTTACAGGGGACCTCTACTAGACCAACTGAATCATGATTACACGTTTTTCAGAAACAATCCGAAACGTGCAGGTTTCCTCGCGATGTTTTTCCTCATCGCCTAGTCAATCCTAGAAACACGCACATAGATATGATACGCACATAGTGTTAATGTGAACACATATTATATTATGTGTGGCATATATGTGGCAAATAAATAAATCTTTGTTTATCGAAATCAGTCGATTTCAGTTCCCTAGTAATCAGTTATTTTGAGACCATATTTTGGCCGCGTCTCAGATGAGAGGTTAAATAATTATTTCATACCGTGATTTTTTTAATACCCCAGAAATTTCTCGAGAGCATTACACGAATAAAAACAAACATTTTTTGTTAAACACGTTTCGTTCATTATATTGATTTAGACATAATTGTAGTTACCTGACGCGTGAGTGTAACAAGTCGCATCACTATGTTGAGTGTGTTTTAGTATTATTTAAATGTCGGGCTGTTTAGTTACGTGATAATAAAACTAGGAGTCAAGTATGTTATCTTAATTTATAATCTAGTGTGCAAGTTAGTACACGATGTGATCGCTAAAATGAATTCGTTTAACAACTTCAAATTATTAGTATAAGTGGGTACGTTATGGTAGGGTGGGTTAGTAAAATACCTAGAATCTTATGGTTTTTAAAAAATGATAACACTTGAAAATCGTCATCCTGCTGCTGCGGTTATCTGGAGTCGGCGTAGTATGCCCTCCTTCTCCATACGTCCCTATCATTCGTCATCGAATCATTCAACCCTTTTCCCATCATGTCATTCTTCACACAATTCATCCATCTCATTTCGGCCGTCCTCTGTCCCTCCACCCACTTACATTTACACTCATCTCATTACATGGCTATACACTATTTGATATAACACTTGAAAATAATAGTGGTTAAATTATGAATTTGCCTTTTTTAAAGACACAATTTGATGTATACCTTCTTTAATAAGCAAAAATTCACTATACTATAATTTAAATTTGATTAAAGACAAATATTTAAGGTTAGGGTTTATGTTAAATACAGATTAGATGTTATTGTATTCTTGATGCAAGAAAAAAACTATATTGAAAATAACATTTTTTTTACAAAATTGACGTTTTTATCAATTTTTTTTATTAAAAATCAACTTTTTTAGTAAAGTAATTTTCTGAAAAACTTTCCTACAAGTTTCTTAAAGTTGTCCATTAGCTAACAGCTAATTATGTATTATTATTTACTTTGCAAACAAAATAGTGTTAGTATGGAAAATACAACTTCTAAGAAAATCGCCATACAAAACGACAGTTTCATACTTTAAGGTGATGGGTAGAGCACACTAGCGACGCCAATTCGATTTTAATTTTTAGTTACTAAACCGGGTCTATTTTAAACAATTTCGCAAACACTAATACTATTTATTAAAAAACTAAGCACACATGTTGAGTCCGTTTTTGTACGCGAAAAATTTATTCACACCAAAAGCGGCCATTTTTGGCGTGAATCAATTTTCCGAGTACGCGATGGAACCATGTTTGTGCATGGTTATTTAATAAATAGTATAAGTGATTGCCTAGAGGTTGTAACCCCGAAATTGTTTAAAATAGATCCGGTTTAGTAGCTTAAAATTAAAATTGATTGGCGTCACTTGTAGGGTACACTAGCGACGCCAATCGATTTTAATGTAACCCCTAATATACATACTACATACATACATACTTACGAATAAGTAAGTATTACATTTATTGACCACAATCACGAATACAATTACAACAAGATGTTAACAATAAGACAGAAAGGAACAAATAATAAGTAGGTCATTTGTTGCATGAAACATTACCAACCAAATCAAGAAGTCAACAAGGTCCAACCTCAGCATGTGCTGCAACTGCTTGAGACCGCTGCAGCGCTGGTTTTCAGTTTGGACCTTGAGTGACGGGATTCATTGTCTGGTTGAACAAGTGATCGTGTGACATTTGTTTTAATAAATTTTAAACATTCATACGAATAAATAATAAAAATAAAAGATATAAAAACTAAACAAAGAAAAATAAGTAACATAAAAAACGCGCGTGAGCAATTACTGTGCTCAGTGTGCAGTGCATAAGAATAAGATGGTTTGAATAATAGAGTAATTTATATATACTGAGATAGAGGCATCAGTCGGCTAGACAGTGCTAGCGCCATCTAGAGGAAAACTACCAATACTCAACGGCTATGTAGTAAGGCCACCTTAGTGAATTAGTCAGGGAGACGATTAAATATAATGTCAGAAATAATTATTTGCTATATATAGCAAAATTCCCAATACCTTCTAGATCTCTTTGTTTTTGATTTACCTGAACGATCTGTGCAACATGCGCATATCAAATGTAAATCTTTTCTCGTACGCAGACGATACCGCCATTCTCATAAGGGGTGATACTTGGGAAGCTGTAAAAGATAGAACTGAGTACACACTGCAGCTGGTGAACAAGTGGTTGCGCAATAATATCCTAACGATTAACACCACTAAAACCAACTACATGTGCTTTAGTATTTATAATGACAGGCAACCCTCTAAAGACTTTAACATCAAAATACATAATCACAACGTGAACGGTGGCAACTGTGGTTGCCCTGAAATACAAAAAGTCACGCAGGCTAAATACCTGGGGGTTCTTGTTGACCAGAGGCTGTCCTGGTACGCGCACATCGAACATGTCATTCTTAGAATTCGAAAACTAAATTGGATATTCAAAACTCTTAGACATGTGCTTCCTAGAGGTGTAGATGGTGCACAGGAAGCATCAAGAGATGTTTTGAGAGACATATACATATCCCTTGCTCAGTCTGTTATTGTGTACTGCATACCTATTTGGGGGGGAGCGGCAAAGACACGTTTCTTAGAGGTGGAACGTGCTCAACGTAACCTTATAAAGATAATGTACTTTAAAAAAATGAGATTTGCAACTGAAAGTCTTTATCATATATCAAACCTACTGTCAGTTAAGAATTTATATATCCTTTGTACCGTACTGAAAAAACATAAATTGTCGATATTTGACAAAAATATTGTGAATAATAGGAGGAGGAGAGATAATGTAATTAGAGTACCAAAAACCAAAACTACTTTTGCAAACCGACAATTTAACAAACGGTCGGCACACCTATATAATAGCATAAACAAGCATCTCGACATACACAATAAACTTTACTATGACTGTAAAAGAATTTTAACTGTTTGGTTGAAATCCAAAAACTACGAGGAAATAGAAGCACTTTTAAGAATAGATAGTTAGATCAATATGCACACAAAACAAAGCAAACACAATGATAAGTTTATGATACTTGCACGTAGGTAGATATTCATTATCGCACAGAAACCAAATTACGGTTAATTGCAGCAAAACATAAATAATACATTCATACTTAACAAGATATAATACATACTAAACAAGATACATACATTTATTTTTTATGACATACATAAAGATTACATTTGTTAAAAGGGTAGGTAGATATAAAACCAGAGACCAAACGTATAGGAGGGAGGGAGAGTTAGGTATGTATTTTATTACACAAAGACACAAAGTTTCTACAGACGTGGTTTCTACCATGTCTTCCCTTTGGGTAGTAGGTACTTTGTTTTCTTTTCTTCTTATGGAGACGCATTGTAAAGTCCATTGGGTATATATAAATATACTTAATAACATTTTGTAGATCTTATATTTGTAGATCTTATACTCAAATTTGTAAATCTTATATTAAATTATCACTCATCGTTATCTTAATGTTACATGGACCCCAGTGCTCGTGCTCGTGACATCTGTTTTCATACGACATATATCACTTTCGGGGTGTTACGAGCCCGAGAATTGGGCTCCTGTGATCATCATAATCTAGTATAAGTTATTGCACTGTGTATTATCATAGTATATTGTTACTGAAGAGCGGTGCCTCCTGACACAGGCTTTCTGAAGCTTAAAAGGGGGCTCCTGCCACTAATTTTGTAAGAGGCTTTGTTTAGTTGAAATAAAGGTATTTTTTTTTTATTTTTTTTTTTATCTCTGGTTTTTTATCAATACTTTTTAAAATATGATACTTGAGGGCAGAAAAAGAGATGGATAGATTGTGTGAAGAATGACATGATGGAAAAAGAGGTGGATGATTCGATGACGAATGACGTATGGAAAAGGAAAACATAATATTTTTTTTCTTTTTTTTTTTGGTGACCCAGGAGAAATGCGTTACGCATACCCATCCGTCTGTAAACGGTTGGGTTATGTCGGACTCTCCCCTGGCGACGGCTTGTCCTAACGAGAAGCCGGCCAAAAGCATACCGACTAAAACTCCCGGGACTCTCCCTCATCTGTCCATGGGTGGGCGATTGACATGGGGCCAGAGCTCGGAGCCTTTCACCACGTCACTCCCCGGACAGGGACGCCGCCCCACAGGGCGGGCACGGCGCTTCTCCCCCCGGGGTCGGGGGGAGGGATAGGGACAGGCGAGAGAGTCGTGCCGTCCCCACCAGGTGTAGGAGGAGATCCGTGCAATGCCGGTGGTGGGGTTACAGCACCACGCACCAGCGGACCTGCTCCTCGCAGGGGAAGGAGACGCAAGTATTGGCGTCGTTTCCTCCCTCTACGTGCCTTGCGGATCGCGGGGGCGAGAGGGTCAGCCTCTCGCTCGCGTTCCGCCGCCTCCTTCGCCTCCATCACATGCTCGCAATATGCGGCAAAGGCCTTCCAGGCGTCCTCACTCGCTAATATAGCTCTCGCTATATTAGAGAGTGAGAGGTCCTGGCCGACTCTTGCCACCAATTCGTGGCGAGCCTGTGCCCACAGGCGCACACACCGCCAAGGTGTGCTGCGCCGTGTCCACAGGGTAAAGGAAAAAAATACTGCCCCGACCACAGATAACCTGGGAAAAGGGCAGGAGGATAATGATGACTTGAGGTCAGGCGGCTTGAGATCATTGTTTCGGAAACACGCTTTTCTAGCGTAATGTAAAAATGCATAGTAATACCTACCGAAACAACGCCATACCATCTGCTTGATTGCTATTCAAAGCTACTTCGGCTTTTTACAAGCTCCATCTAACGAAAACCGCTGAACTATTTTTCCCATACTAAGAAAAAAAGTACTAAGTGAAATGACCTTGGTTTGGATTCCACTATGCAGGTATATATTCCACATTATTGCTGTGACCGTAAAGATCATAAATACCACAGCAAATACAAAAAATACCAACCGTCTCATGCATTTTGATTAATGCACTGTTATACTTAGTTGGGTTTAATGAATTATTTAATTCAATTAGATGTAAAATTTACACATTTAAACAATTTATGTAAAAAAGTATTGTGATGTTTGAAGTATGTTTTGCACTCGCCATTCATGTCACATCATCTCGAGTATGTTTTAAGTTAAAAGTGTACACTAAAAATTTTAATGTATGAATTAACTTCATTACAATCAATGAAAATCAATTAGTAGGCCCCATGGTCTATTAAAGCGTTTTTGAGAATGCAAAAGCAGATATTTTTTTCGATTTTACTATTAAAAGTGAAATCGGAACCAAATTTTGGTCCTGTGAGAAAAAAATTGCATCAATAAAAAGTCAATCTAAATTATTAATAATCTAGTTTACGTTCCTAAAAGTGTCTATCTGATATAATTATATCATGTTCAGGTGCCCACAAAATGTAATTTTTAAGTACATTACTTACTTAAAAATACACTGCAAAAGATTGCTATAAAAATATCTGATATATAAAAAATAAAAAAAAAACTTAACACCTACCTACTAAATAGTGTCACCTCATTAATCAAATAACAAACCAACACCATCAACATAGAACCTAGCTAAAAACCTCCATTCATCATACTAGTCCCTAAAACGAATACCAGACAGCATCCATCAGGCAATTACACTGATGTACGACGCGAGATATCGCTGATTACCGGCGATGAGCGGCGATATGCCGGCGCATCGGCGATGACGGTGATACGCCGGCGTATCGGCGATCTATCGGGCTATCGCTAGCCAATTTTGGATGCACCATTTGTACACGTCTGTAACCGGCGGATGCTTCCCCGTTAGCCGTGGAGCGATCAATAAAGACGTTTTGTTTGGCTAGGAAATTAGCGGGCTTTGAAGGGTTAATGCAAATTTTGACCGTGGCTGACGTTTTGGCATGAATGGGCCGGCTCGACTGGAGTGATACCACGGCCCCACTGAAAACCGGCATGAAACCGCACTGTGCTGTTTCGCTGCGTGAGTGGGGGTACCGGAGGCCCAATCCGGGGGAAAGTGGGATTCAAACGTTGGCAGCGCATTTGTGACTCCACTGGTGTTGCGATTGTCCATTGGCGGCGGCAATCGCTTACCATCCGGTGATTCTGCCACCTATCACATAAAAAAATCAATTCATCATACATTACATTATGGTATACCATTCCATTAAGTTTAAAAAAAAAATAACAACAATTTAATACTACTTACATCTTATATTAATTAAGGTATTATTAATGTCGGCCTGAGTATGCAATGCGCCTTTGAATGATCTGATTTCAAATTGAATAAGTTTTTTACAACTGTGCGTATGAGTCAGAGCTATTACCAAATAAACAATATTAAAATAACTATTAATAAATTCACCGCTATCCTCAAACGAGGGAATTCTTTCAAATGTAGGCATAGGTTCATACGCATGCATCTCTATATTTTAAGGGCTTTATTCATAAATGTTCAAAACAAACCTTTGTCGGCACAGATTTAATTAGTCGGCTAAAAAGGTGTTATAGAGCAGTTTGAACGCTTGAAAGAAAACACTTCTTATACATCATTTACGAAAAAAGAACCAAAACTACTTTATAACACCGTTTTGTTAACAAAGGCTTAACACACATTTAACAGTGGTAGTGAACGCTGTCTTTGGTCCAAGGGTTGCGGGTTCGATCCCCGCACAGTATAAACATTTGTGTTCATGAAAACGTCTGTTTGTATTGGTCTGAATGTTTTTATGTATTATAAATATGTATTTATAAAAGAAAAGTATTATTAAAAAAAGTATAATTCAACTATTGATTCTGATATCCGTAACACAGGTGCTTGAGCTATCTCTCTCAGAGTCAGAACAATGTATGTGACGTTGTGAAATATTTACCCTATTGAAATAAGTAAATAAAATAAATATATTTATAAACATTTAATTTTATAAATAAGACACTTGATCTATGTGTGTACGTTGCGATCAATTTCTCATAACTATGAATACCTACCAAAAATTGTTGAGATTATAATTCAGAACGTGTCTGAATTTTCTTTCTAGGATTAATATCTTTCGTTTTTTTGTAATTACAAAATATTATGGATATTCATGATATGAGTTATTCTGAAAGTGTCTGATTTCTCTGTTAAATTATGGAAAATAAGTCATAGCCAAGGTTTTCCCAGATTTCCGCTTATCCCTGGGTTAATACACTACGTATCTTTAAATGATTATTTTATTTTATAAATGTGTTTTGCCGCTGGCCGCTAACTTAGTGGCCCAAAAGTCACCTCTTGTTTAACGATAAGAGATTCTACTCGAGACTGGGCGTTAAGATAAGATATCCGAAACTTGTCCCGCACCACGAAGTTCCGTGTTACCGATAAGGTTTTATTGCTACAACACAATAGATCTATCGATCAATGATTTGTAATTATTTCGATAATGCGGGATTGTGAGATTGAGGTTATCTTTAGAGACTTAGAGTATATTTAGCTCTTGAATCTAGTTTAGATCCTGTATGTTTTACGTCTATTTTCTATAAAGTTGTGTTAGTTACACTATTTATAACTTTAAAACGGCTGCACCGATTTGGCTGAAAATTTGTTCAGAGTTACCCGTTTGCTATCCCGAAAAATGTCAGTATGTATATTTATTATACCTAAGTTTTATGTTCAGTCATTTGAACGCGCTTTTCATACGGGGGCCGTGGTTTGAATCCAAACATGCATCTCTGGATTTTTCAAATATATTTATTTCTAGCATTGTTTTTTGTGATAGGTGGCAAACGAGCAGACGGATCACCTGATGGTAAACGATTGGCGCCACCTATCGACATTCGCAACACCAGTGGAGTCACAAGTAACAATTAACTCGGCGGTGAGGGAAAACATCGTGAGGAAACCTGCACGTTTCGGAATAGTTTCTGAAACGTGTAACCATGATTAAGTTGGTCTGGTTTTCATGTTAAAGGGTTGCGAAGGTTAGACGGCATTCACTCTATTGTAATAACCAGACTCCCCAAATCCTGTATCATGATCTCAGCGTACCCTGGGCTCTAAAGCGACAGCTTTGGATGCAACTGGTACCTAATTATAAATAAATATAAATATAATAAATAAATATAAATATTACACAACATCACATACATTGATCTGACTCCGAGATAGGTAGCTCATGAGCTATGCTTCAGGTGCTTGACCTGTGTTACGGATATCAGAATCAACAGCTATTAATCAATTATATTAGAAGATAAATAAATACATATAAATAAATAAATAAATTCAACTATTAGAAGATGAGAGAGACTTAGCTCAACGCTACGCCTTTTATTTATATCGCTTACCATCAGGTAATTCGTCTGCTCGTCTGCCCCCTACTTATACTATCATTTCCTCATTGTCAGGGCCTACTAAATAAACTTCTCATTCATTCTCGTCATTGGCCTCTGTCACTAAATAGCTTCTAACTTGTCCCTACAGGTTTGCTAACACTCTGATCCGAACTTAATAGAGTTTTGTAATCGCAAGCCTGTTGGTGTCCTTTGGTATTTTATTCCAATACCTACAGTGGAACAGGATATAAAACAAAACATAAGTGCGCTTCATATTCCCTTACAGTCATATTCCTATGGTATACCAACATGTGCCACAATCACAGTGATATCGGGCGCAGAATCAATACCCAATAATTTGCACCCCCAGTGGAAAATAAGCATAAGTGGTCTCACTTCAAGTCATTTATTTTTTCATATTTAAAAAGTACGTTTAGGGATACATAATGTTGAATTTTTTTTTATATTTTTATTCTTTAATTTGACGAATTAATGGAAGGAATTCAACATAGTATGTATCTTCAAACGTTACTTTTCTAATATGATAAAATAGATGATTAGATAAATATGGTAAGTCCAATTATACATATTTTCTACTGGGTGTGTGAATTTATTGCATTCAAAACGGTGGTAAATAACATTATTTAGACACAATCTTGGACCCTGTTGGGTACAGCGAGGTTTATGAGAGGATGACGCCTTTAAGTCATTAACCTGCTTTCTAAAGTTCCGGGCAGACAGTGACTTTTTTATGATATACGGGGCAGACGAGCAGACGTATCATCTGATGGTAAGCGATTACAGCCACCCATAAACACCTGCCATATCAAAGGAATCACAAGTGCGCTGCCAGCCCTTTTTAAATGGGAGTACGCTCTTTTCTTGAAGGTTTGCAATTCGTATCTGTCGTAGTGAGTTTTGGTTACCCGAAAAACTTATTTTAGATTTTCACCAAACCGGAACCTAAAGGGCAGCCGTTGCGACCTACCAAGTACTAATAGCCGCCATATTAACTAAGTTCTACAAGCACGCAACAACCATGCAGATAATCTATTTTCGATCATTAATAACACGTCGAGATTGCACCAATAAACAATGACCTGAGGCACAAAATGGCGGCCAAATAAAGTGTCCTAAGATGGCGGCACGCACGAGCTGCGAATAGGGTTGTAAACTACAGAAATTTTAAATTTATATTTATTTCATTTTTGTTTTTATTATATAACGGAGGCTGAACCGAGCTCTCGTTTTCAGGAGGGTTGTACAAGATGGCAATATTGAAATTAAAGTACACAAATCATAAAGCGAAGTCACTTCTGAAGTCTCAAGCGTCTATTGTACATCGACATAGCGATGGTTATTGTACATTCGTCTGTATTTGTTCTCTGCGCAGTCCCACAGTCAGTTTTGGTATCAGCACGAACGAATCCCATCACAAAAATAAAGCAAACATCAATACAAATTAAGAAAACACACTCCGAATCCATACAGCGATTCCCGCGTGTCTCTAGTCCAAACGTCAAACTGACAGCTCGCTGAAATCATATTAAATGGCGATGGAAATAACCAAAAAGTATGCCATCATCGCTATATCGACTCCACCCAAGTAAGTAACTTGACGTGTCCAAACATGATAGATGGCGCCACTGTGCTGACGCTCCAACATATATATTTGTGGTTCCGTCGTTGATTTTGATAACCATAACACAAATGCTTAAACTACTTACTTTGGGGTGAAGTCGATGTGTGCGATGATATCAAGTTTATGCATATATTTAGTATTGGTCCACTTTTACTTCTTTGGGAGGATATAATTTGGTATTACATTACTTATAAAATTACCAATAGATGGCGCTGGGTGTCGACTACATCGCTAAACTATTTAGTATTTTTGGTTTCCCAGTAGGCCTTGTCGTTATCTCTAGCATTTGCTTCTTTTAAATTAGTGTAGATGATTTATTGTGTTTATTGTAGGCGCAGCCCTAGCTAGAAACAATTACTAGCGGGCAGCAAATCAAAGGGCGCAGTTATCGACCTCGCGACGTGTCCGCGAGCGACGCACCATTAAATGCGCGTGCGTCGATTGGCTGCTGGTGTATCGGACGCTTTATGTAGAAGCTAAGAGCTTATTAGCTTCAGATACGCCATTGCATTTGTAAATCCTTAGGAAAGACGTATGCGTCAGCGATGCTCTAAAGGTTAATCAATTAATTAGTCAATGTTTCTTGAGTGTGAGACAGGTAGGCAGGGAAGACCCTGCTAATTATTATAGTGTTGCACAGTTTTACTTAGAAATAAGTTGCTATTACCTTACCGATGTCTAGCGCTTTGTTATCTATCTCAAATAAACGAAAGATGACTGACTGATCTACAAGGGTTAGAAACTTGGAAATTGCTCAGGGGATCCTTATAATATAGTATAGGGAAGCAGTAAGAAACGATTTTTATAAATTCATGATCTAAAGGAGTAAAACGGGGATTCAAAGTTAATATGAAAAATAGTCTACTATTGACTACGAAATCAAAATATATTTGGCAAAATACCTATTTATTAAAAATCACATAAGATCACAGAAATAATATACAAAAAATACAAAGAAAATAATTATTCGGATAAGCTTAGACCCCGTTACTACGCACACGACAGTCAACAGTTACCTAGCAACAGGGTTACCAGATCTATCGCCAACATCTACGTTCGGGGCTCGACGCCATATTCCAATAAGAAAACCTGACCTGATACCACCTTCTCCTTTCTACCACCGGACATTGCGGAAGACGACAGAAATCCATCCTTACACTGTGGAAGTTCCACCAGCTGGTAGTAAGCGTTTCGCTTCTTCTTTCTTTGAACGAACTGCTAAGGAATGGAACAACTTGCCGGCTTCTGTATTCCCAGAGAGCTACAATTTGGGGGTCTTTAAGTCGAGAGTGAATAGGCTTCTTCTGGGTAAGCACGCTACATCTTAGACCTTATTGTCACTTTCCATCAGGTGAGAATGAGGTCAAGTGCAAACCCATTTAAATAAAATAAAAAAATATAACATTAATTCATGTTATTGTGCAAAATGGAGTCCCGGAAGAAAAAAATGGCGGGTCACTAGTCATGAAATAGGGTCATATTGTATTCTTGAAAAATTAAAATAAATTTAATATAACTTAATATAGGATACTAAGAGTACTTAATAGGTTTTGACTGATGAAAAAATGCTTTTTGATATTCATGAAAGTGTTGAAAAAATTAAAAGTTAAAAATGAAAGCTTTTATGACCCATATAACAAAAAGTACTGCTTTGACGCATTATTTAATTTTACACGATGAAGAACGTTATTTAGTGGTAGCACATCTTAAGAGAAACCTCGGTCAAAAACTACTAAACCTACTCTCTTTTTTACAAATAACTAGTATGACCCGTTTGGATCAGTGGTAGTGAACGCTGCCTCTCGTGCAAGGGTTGCGGGCTCGATCCCCGCACAGTACAAACATTTGTGTCCATGAACATGTATGTTTTGTATTGGTCTGGATGTTTCCTATGTATTATAAGTATGTATTTACAAAAGAAAAGTATTATATGTATATTATTTGTAATTCCGCTGTTGGTTTTGATATTCGTAACACAGGTGCTTGAGCTACCTATCTCGGAGTCAGATCAATATATGTGATGTTGTGAAATATTTATATTCATAATATAAATAAAATATAAAAGGCAACACATTAGCGATATCTCTGATATCGCGGATGTTCATGCGTGGCGTTAATTACTTTCCATCAGGCGACTCGCTTGCTCTAGCATAAAAGAAATAAATAAAAAGGTGGCTTAAATATGTGATGTTGGGAAATATTTATATTCATAATATAAATAAAATATAAAAGGCAACACATTAGCGATCTCTCTGATATCGCGGATGTTCATGCGTGGCGTTGATTACTTTCCATCAGGCGACTCGCTTGCTCTAGCATAAAAGAAATAAATAAAAAGGTGGCTTAAGTTTTTTTTATTCAAATAGAAAATAGAACGTTTTCAAACAAGCCCCTCAACGCCAGTCATTCAACGGTAAAATAAATCTTAATAAATCCGGCACCAATTCTGTAACATGACAAACATTATTCCAAACGAGTTTGTGTGCTAACAGTGGCAATGGTCCAATTGGAATTTAGTTTTTAAGAGTTCCGTACCCAAAAGGTAAAAAATAAACCCTATGACTGAGACTTCGATGTCAGTCTGTCTGTCTCCAGGCTGTACCTCAAGAACCGTGATAGCTAGACAGTTGAAATTTACAGTAGAAGAGCTACACTTCGGCACTGTTCTGTGTTTCGCTGCGTGAGTGAGGGTACCGGATGCCCAATCTAGGGGAAAGGGGGGTTTAAACTCCACTGGTGTCGCGGGTGTCTATGGGCGGTGGCAATCGCTTACCATCAGGCGATCCGTCTGCTCGTCATACATAAAAAACACACAAATTATGTTTTTTGTTGCCGGTATAACAACAAATACTAAAAAAATCGCCTTCAAAAACCACGAACTAAAAAATGTAAATTGATATTTTTAGCACTTTATACTAAAGGTATTTATGTCACGAATTTATTAGTGCCATCAAAATGATTACTGGTTCGATGTTCACGAATCATCATCACGTTCACTGGTAGGTATTTGTATTATTCCCATTCTCGCTAGATAAGGTAATTTCGAGATTTAGTGTAATGATTAATTTTAATTTTAATGTTGTTATGTTTTGTTTTATTGCTTAAATTAATTTCTTAATTGAAGTTTTTTTTTTCTTTTAGTTTCTGCCTAAAATACAAAAAATTCCTAGTTTAAGCAGCAAACTTAAAATTGTTCCCTTAGTTTAAGTAGATTATAAGTCTTTTATGTTCTAAAGATTTTTCAATAATATTTTTTATTTATTATTTTATTTCACACACTTAAAATGACATTCGAGAAAAGGTGTTACCAAAGTCGGTGCCCAATACTATCTTGTAATTATTAATACAACATTAAATATTCAACACGGATTAGGCGCCACTTCGGTAAAACTTTTTCTCGAGTGTATTGTTATAAAATGTTATTCAAGGTATATATAAGTGTTAAAAATATTTTTTTACATTTTTTAGATCGACATTTTTTCTTGTAGAAAATTTTTTTTCGAGCTTTTTAGTGTCTCAGTTTTTGGCAAAACTAACAAGTGGCTTAGAAGACACAGTAAGGTGGCAGACGTAGTCAAAAGGGTGGCGCAACTCAAGTGGCAATGGGCGAGACATATAACCGGAAAGACAGACTCGTGGTGTAGGGAAATGCTGTAGTGGAGGCCATAGGATCAGAAAAGACATAGCAAAAATTGGCGGGCACAACTGGACTTCAACTGCCCAAAATAGAATAGAATGGAGAAGATTCAAGGTGGCCTACACCAAGTTGGTTGAAAACGGCTTAAGGTGTTGATGATCTTGAAATATTTAAGGGGGGATCCCATACAAAAACCTGTTTTTGACCGTTTACTGTCTCCAGGCTGTATCTCAAAAACCGAAATAGCTAGACAGTTGAAATTTTCACAAGCTATTTATTTCTTTTTCCGCAATAAAAAAAAGACTAAAATAAAAATGTAATAAATACGAGTATTATAACATAGAGAGAACCACTCACTGTATTTTTTTAACAAAGGAGGTTATACTAAACTCCTTCGGTTATGAAGACATACGGTTCTTTGTTAAGTGTCGCGTAATTGGGCCATAAAACGTTAGATGCTATCGATCGCTCAGCACGTTGGAAGTGGGACAGTGGGGCAGTTACCTGATGATTTAAAAGCATGCAAGCTTGCTACTAGGGTTGCAAAAAAACCGTCTAAGTACCAGTTAGGCTTGACCACAGAGGGTCTGTACTTATTTTCCTTTTTTTCTTATTCAATATTGCACCACCTACCACTCCTCTACTATCAAAATCTGTCCTTTGCCCGAAGCTTGTCTGGTAGAAATCGCTGAATCGTACGCAACAACAACATATTATATTATATTATGCGCAGCGTAGTTATTTGTGTCCTTATTAAATTAAATAATTATTTATTTCAGATAATAGGTAATCCATATATTGTTAGTACACAGTCTTTATGTTATTATGATACTAAATCATTCTAAATCTTATTATTTTGTTTTTTCTTTGTTTTGTTTTTATATCTGGATTTTGTTTGTAGTGTATATAAAACGGATGTTGTACTCGTACATTGTGTTGTGATGTCTTTTTATGCAACCGGAAATAAGATAAGATGAAAAACAAAATTCTGCGAAAAAAAACCGCCTTCAAAAACCACGAACTAAAAAGGGTAAAATTAATATTTTTATCACTATATACACTTCAAATAGGTAAAATTTTATAACAGTACACTCGAGAAAAGGTTTTACCGAAGTCAGTGCCTAATCTCTGTTGAATAATCGAATGTTGTATTAAATTACAAGATAGCAATTGAGCGCCGACTTCGGTAAAACCTTTTCTCGAGTGTACTGTGTATGTTACCTATTTGAAGTGTATAAAGTGATAAAAATATTATTTTACACTTTTTAGTGCGTGGTTTTTGAAGGCGGTTTTCAAGCTTTTCTCATTTTCAAGCAAAAGATACAATAACATTGCGTGTCCCTATAGAATTTAAAAGTTCCCCTCAATTTTTCCAGGATTCCATTATCAGATCCTGATATCCTGATCATGGTACCAATCCGGGACTATCTACTTTCCAACTAAAAAATAATCATCTAAATCGGTTTATAAATGGCAAAGTGATCGGCGAACAATATGTATATATATATATATATATATATATATATATATATAATATTGTTGAATTGAGAACCACTTTTTTTGAAGTAAATAACACACTTAAAAATTTCATCTCGTGTTCAGGCGGGACTCGAACCCACAACTTCCACAATCCGGGTGAATGTACTACCAATTATACCACTGAACGCGTTACTAAGTCGACGAAATTTGTAAGTGCTTGATTCGACATGAGCTGTCGATAGTCTCATCAATATTGTAGGTATATTTACAATATTTTTTTCAACTATTGATTTAGCAGTCTCATCTTAACTGGTGGTCAAATATTTGTAATAATATTTCCACTGGATATTGTAAATATACCTACAATATTGATGAGACTATCGACAGCTCATGTCGAATCAAGCACTTACAAATTTCGTCGACTTAGTAACGCGTTCAGTGGTATAATTGGTAGTACATTCACCCGGATTGTGGAAGGTGTGGGTTCGAGTCCCGCCTGAACACGAGATGAAATTTTTAAGTGTGTTATTTACTTAAGAATAAATCGCAAAAGATTGCTATAAAATATCAACTTTTTTGAAGTCGGTAAAAAATATACCAGGAACCCATCTGGCTACGCTTGGTCCCAGTCATCCAAGTGTACCTACCTCGTTTTTACTAGAAACGTTTTTCCATGCTATTTATAGAATGGAAAGAAGTAGCAACTATTAAAAAGACGCACGTACACAATAATTACGACACATTTAAGTGAATGCGGGCAGTATGCGGGCATGAACTGCATTGTCCATAATGCGCATTTCTAAATAATGAACCAGTACACGGACTTTCTAGAAACACTGCACAGTATAAGAATAAGAATAAAAAGATTTATTCAGTGCTTATACAGGTTACAGATCATATAACATGAATAAAAAAAACACAATTTAAACAAATCAAGCACTAAAAGGGCCTCCACTCAGCATGATAACGAGGTGCTCGGTGGAACACCTCGACGCTGGTCTTCTGTGGATACCGGGTGTAATAAATGCCGCCACTGCGCGCACCAACGTCGTAAATATAAATAAAATATGATATAAAATTAAATATGCACATCAAATAAAAGAGTTATATGAGTGTTTAATACATACAAATAATCTATGGAATGGAATACGATATTAGCCACTTAATAACCCTAAATTAACATTTAGTACCTAAAATCTATTATTTCATTATTGTTAATTATTTATTTATTCTTTATTGCACAAGAAAATAAAGTACAGATGGCGGACTTAATGCTATACAGCATTATCTACCAGTCAACCAATAGGCGATGCAGAATGTGTGACGGCTAAATAAATATATATCGTTAAACATACATGTGAGTAATATATAATATGACTAATTATTACTATAGTATTTCTAATTTTAGTACCAATGTATATATGTATGTAAACATTTTTCATTATTTTTTTTAACTTATATAACTGGCGGCAATCGCTTACCATCAGATGATCCGTCTGCTCGTCTACCAGCTATCACATAAAAACTTATATAACTACACTCTTTTAATATTTATATATACCGTTATTTTTTATCGTTTAGGTATCGTGAAAAAAGTCCATTTAGCATGTTAGATCAATAAAATAAGCGAAAAAAAATCAGCTATTCCATATACCATTGCCGGGTGGATATTGCACCTTGTACAGTAAAACCTTTGAGTCTCAAAGAGTAAAACCTGTTAATATTTACACAATGGTTTACTTACTTACTTTTTGATTAATTAATTAATATTAAAGGTTAATTTACTCTTGTTTGATTGTTATACCGTGTACACATATTTTTGGTGTTGCACCACTTTTTCAATGTTTTGTTTTGTGCAATCGTCTATTTTAAACTCTGTTATGTGAACCAAATAAAGATAATAAAATCAAATAAAATGTAAAAATCGGGATCCTAGTACTAACACTTCGCTGTCTTTCTGTCTGTCCGTCTTTCTGTTTTAGAGCTGTACCTATCTCTTGAAGAGTCATAGTTAGACCAGTGATTGATAAGCTCAAAATATTTGGTTTCATACTATTTTTGTTTTTATTAATTTAAAAATGAATTCACGTGTAATTCAATGCTTTTATGATAAAACGAGCCCCATGGTCAGTTTTTTAGGGTTCCGTAGCCAAAATGGCAAAAACGGAACCCTTATAGTTTCGTCATGTCCGTCTGTCCGTCTGTCCGTCTGTCCGTCTGTCACAGCCGATTTACTCGGAAACTATAAGTACTACAGTGATGAAATTTGATGGGAATATGTGTTGTATGAACCGCTACAAAAATATGACACTAAATAGTAAAAAAAAGAATTGGGGGTGGGGCCCCCCATACATGTAACTGAGGGATGAAATTTTTTTTTTCGATGTACATACCCGTGTGGGGTATCAATGGAAAGGTCTTTTAAAATGATATAAAGTTTTCTAAAAAACATTTTTCTTAAAGTGAACGGTTTTTGAGATATCAGCTCTCAAAGTCGTAAAAAGTATGTCGTCCCCCCTCTATTTTTATAACTACGGGGTATAAAATTCTAAAAAAAATAGAGGTGATGCATGCTAATTAACTCTTTCAACGATTTTTGGTTTGATCAAAGTATCTCTTATAGTTTTTGAGATAGGTTGATTTAACTGTAATTTTGGTTAAGTTATTGTGCTTACACTGAAAACGATGGCTGAACCTTATAAGATAGATCAAAAAATATACTACAGTATTGTACACCTTTAAAAATCCGCGATGATATAAAATCTTTATAATGTATATTTGCTGCTACGGAACCCTTTGTGCGCGAGCCCGACTCGCACTTGGCCGGTTTTTTAATAATTTAAGGACTATTCACAATTATGTCTCTATCTGTAGAAATTTGTTATTAGCATAAGGTTGAATACTGTCTTACGAATTTGAAAATTGGTCTGTTAATTTCCCTTATCAAAAAAAAAAGAAACTTATATCGAATAATCGGAACACAATTTTACACACCCTGCTACTATACATACCCCGCCTCCTTTGCATATAATGAACTTATTATTCTTGGCGGAGGACGCGGAGCAAAACCATGCAAAGCCCATTGCAAATGGAATTAGAGCTCGTCGCGCTGGTATGGTAATACCCCTATAAACGAAAGGTAGTCAGTACGTAGTGGACGTCCGATTATACCGTAAGGTGTGAAAGGCTAGAACAGAACAGTGGATGTGGCATTTTAAAGATAAAGATAAGGATAAAAAATCTGTATTCAATTTAGGTCCACACAGAACACTCATGAATGTCAAAACAGGTACATAATCTACCGCTGGTTCGGAATGTCGATTTCTACTGAGAAGACACCAGCAAAAAACTCTGAAGTTACTCTTTTCAAATATTGTTGATGTTACAGAGTTTCAATTGAGAAGAGAAAAATACAATTATGAAAGTTAATAGACTACTATGAATAACAACTCAAAAGATTAATCAATTAACATGACCAAGAATCCTTATCATTTAAATAGTCTTGTACACTATAGTAACCTTTTTTCATTAGGCAGGTTTTATTGTGAGACTTAAACTTATCCAGTGATAGGTTAATGACATTTTGTGGTAGCTTATTAAATACTTAAGCCAACAAATGAATTACCGATTTTATGAAGTCTGAGGAATGAAGTCTAAAGAATGAGTCAGCTCAGTCGGAATCAAAGAAAACTAAAGTAAACAACAAAACCTCTCCGAAACAAAAGCCTAGTTTAGTGTTGCTTATCGATAACCAACTAGGTATTCTATCGATAGTAAAAGTTAAATCAATAGTATCGATAGGAAAATCAGATCAATGCTATTGATGACGCTAATATCGATGCTATCGATTGTTTAATATAACAATTAATGTTAATAATAGTATTGTGTTTTCTAACAGAATTTATCAAAAACTTTCGATAGTCAGATATGTTTCGATAGTATTTCCCCAGTTTAAGAGGAAGGAGAAAAGGGTTGCAGCGCACTTTTGTCCCAATTGGTCTTGCAGTGTCTATCACTTACTATCAGGTAAACCATCTGCTCAGGAGCCCAATTCTCGGGCTTGTGATATTTTGAGAACATGGCGGATATCACTTGAAAACCATACAAAAAAACTATGTTTTAGTGATATTTGTCGTATGAAAATAAATGTCACGAGCACGAGAATTGGGGTCCAGCTGCCACCAGTATAATATATAAAAAAACAAATGTTTCAGTTATAATTGTTAAACGCCCTTTTCGCCATGAACCGACAGTAAGATTTTTAATACTACTCTTTTTTCCAGAGATGCATTTTGAAATTTGAACCTACGTCCCTGCGTTGTTTATATGCAGATTTTTGTTCTGACCTTTCTTCGTATGGTTTGTTAATCAAGATTTGGACCACATTCGCCATTTTTTTACAAGAAACTAGTATAAATATTCGTTTATAAAAAAAAAGCAACTCTTCGCTGAAATTATTTTTCTACCAACTGTTGCATCGGTCGGAACGTCCGTTTCTTCGCAAATCCGCGTCCGCCATAACTGCGCGAGTTTTTGCCACATCCAGCCCAGCTGTTACTTTGTTTATGGGAAGACCAGTCCACGCACTGTTTTACGCTTTTTGCATATTCTATGCTATGCGGTTCAGGCATCGGGGAATAACTGCAGCTTCTATAGTAAAAGTATTCACAATTGTGGTAAGAAAAAGGAAATATTTTTAGTGCCACTCGATTTGTAATTATGAAACTGCACTTTGTAGCTTACTACAAAGTGCAGTTTCATTATTATTATAAATCGAGTGGCACTAAAATATTTCCTCATATTAGGGTACTTGAGGACTTATCCTTATATTAGGGTAACCACTATTGATTTAGAATTTCAACCTTTTGCATTTTTAAGATCAACGGATTGGTTGGTATCATAAGCATTTTAATATGAGTTGCAGAAAGCGCAATTAAAGTTGATCCTTCTATGGTGTTGTCCTTGTTTGTTGTATAGACTCGAGTGGGGTTAAACATTTTCCCCTCAAAGTCCCATTGAAATCTCAAGGGATAGAGAAAGCAAATTGTGTTTGCACCAGAGTCACTGTGAGCATTATCGATAATCTAAATCTATATTTAGGTACTTACATCGTAGAAAACAAGTAAACAACCATCCGCTTATAAGCGGGTTATTTTTAAGTTTCCGATATTTCGGCACTGTTGTTCGTGACCATGATAGTGTAACACAATTATGTACATACTATAGAAGCGAAACTGACAAACATATCAAAGCATGGGCAAAACTTTAAAGGTTATAAACTTGAAATTGAAAAAAAGTATCTTTATTTGCAGTAAATTTACAAACAAGTTGTCAGGGCTTCCCAGAAGGTAGTCATAAGACACCTGTGTTGGGAATTCCTCGCTCTTCCTAAGTAATCATTATATTATTTAGATTTATAACATTAGTTTTACATCTTTCGCACAGATATTCCTTTTATAGCGTAAGGGAACACTAAAAAAATATTTTTGCAAATTGACCCCTCTCAGGGTAAAAAAGATAGTTCAAAGATAGTATAAAAACAAAGTCTAATAAAAAAATCAATGAAAAATCGCCAATTCTCGGGCAAGTGACATTTATCACCATCACTAAAACATTTTGATAAATGATCAAACTCCTAATTCATTCAGGGACAAGCTTGCAAACAAAACATAAAATATCCACATACCCCAAAAGGCTGAGGCCCATAAAATACAGAAAAACCAACCCCCTACCCCCAAAGACAAATAAACAAAAAAAACTTACTTACAATTACACTAAATTCATATTCAACCTACTAACAATAACCATGCATGACTGCCTATTTAATTTAATTTAATTTTAATTTTATCGCGGAGGAAATTTTAAAATGTTATAACACTTAAAAAATTAAGTACAAAAAAGGCACGGAACCAGTGTCCATGGAATTTGTTGTATATTAAAAAAACTCCTGATTCCTCGTTACCAGTACCGCACCATAACTACGAGGGCCGACACTTTTTGATCGTTCAAATAAGCTTTAACCGATCAGCTTTTTTTAAATTGAATTTTTGCTTTCATTTCGGAGCTTTGGTTCGGTTCTCTCAGGAAAAGTCTCGAACAAGTCACGCTGTGTTTTTGATAAGGCGCCTTTTTCAGGATAATGGGTGGGAGAATACAGAAAATAGCTTCCCCTTTGCTTGTTATTTTGTACGTCATAATTAAGTACGTCAAAAGTAGCTTAATACTTTAGTACCATGTCAAAGTAACTGTTCTGCCTATTATAGTCAGTTTCTAAGGGGTACGTAAAAAATGCTACTTTGACATGGTACTAAAGTGTTAAGCTACTTTTGATGCTGACTGCGCTGAGAGCGCAGTCAAAACGTTTCCTAGAAGAAAACGATGAAGAAGAATGTGTCACTAGTTAGGATCTTTTGACAAGATTCAACTTCTATTACTGAAGGTCGTGCCTTTCTTCAATAATAAAATATAATCGTTTATTCGTTTCAACAACAACCATTACAATTGACTAGGTGTTGATATCCTCTAAGAGGAACAAAATGAGCACCTGTGTCAGAGGACGCCACTTTTCTTTCCTAGAAGAAAACGATGAAGAAGAATGTGTCACTAGTTAGGATCTTTTGACAAGACTCAACTCCGACACGTGGCTGCGCGGAGCACGCTGGACTCACTAACGCTAATGTCAAAAAAAATGGTTTGTTCCTATCGTACATGTGCGGACAGGTCAAGCTATACAAAACTGTCAATTTTCCTCAATCGATTTCGAACTCAATGTGTAACAATATAAGGTTTATAATCGAATGAAGAAATTTTAAACTTTTGTATATCTTGACGTGTCCGCCACTGTACAACCTTAAACAAATTTGTCATAGAGCTGTGAGTACGTGTGCATGGCCGTGTGGTCCCGGCAGAGTAGAATAGGCCCCCCTAACTCTTACCGAGGTGTCGTAAAAGGCGACTAAGGTAAAGCTGCTGGCATGATCATCAGCACCCAGAGAAGGAAAACTCTGCATTTATATCAAAACCCTCGCCAACCCGTCTGCCAAGCGTGGTGAGTATGGCAATTACCCTTCATGTGATTGAGGGAGGCCCGTGCCCCAGCAGTGGGGACTTAAATGGGCTGACGACGTGTGCATGTACTTGTGCATGAAGCCTGTTTTCAGTAGTCTAATTGAAGAGACGTGCCTATCTTCCATAATTTTGTATTAATCTAAGCCTGTGCCTGATAATGGCAAGTTACCTTTACAAGTGTTATCAGCAAGTAATAAGATGAAGAGCCTATTGAACAAAAATATTTCTAGTCTTTTCCTATATTTATTTCATAGATTGTCTTATTGATGGTCATTTCATCTCCCACTTAACACTGTTGAGTGCATAACAAGGCAGTGATCAAAGCGCAGACCGATCGCAATCGGCTGGGTCGGTGCGCCTACGCAGGATCACACGCCCGCGCAATTGCCCGCTAGTTAGCGCTGTCCCTTTCAATCTAAGCTTACAGAGCAGTTAAAAGGAATAAAGAATGAGTCCGCGCCACGAAAGGAGTCCCGCGGCAAAACACGAAACACAATTTGATATTCCTTATGTCTATATCAACAAAGCTCAAATTTGAATGTTGACGTGACAGAAGTGGCGCCAATCACGGGACTTCTTTGGTGGCACGATCTGTATGTTGAGTGTGGTAATGGGTGACCGGAATAAATTGCGGGAGGTCTTATTTTGATTACGTAACAAATGAAATTACATCATCAAATACCAATATAATGAATTTTTGGGACCTATTTTGACCTGAAATACAGGTCATCCTAGTTCAGACAGTTAAAGTATGAATTGCCGTTTTGTATGGAGATTTTCTTAGAAGTTGTGTTTTCCATACTAACAAATTTCAAAGTAACTATTAATGTTACTAACTCCATAATTAGCTGTGCTTTTACGGACAACATTAAGGGACGTGTAGGATTGTATTTCAGTAAAAAATATATTTTATTAAAAAAAAGTAATAATTAAATCCAGTTGTTTATTGAATCATGGGTTTTACATAATAGTTGTTAAAATAAAATAGTATCACCATGAACCCTGCTAGGACACCACAATTAAATAGTAGGTAGGTTACAATATTATCTAAATAGATATTAATTAATACAACATTAATTATTATAACTCAATTCAAAATAAAACTATACATACAGAAAATTCATCATTTAGCGTATTTGAAAAATTCGTTATTGATAAAAACGTCAAATCTGGCAAGTAAAAAAAGAGTATAATTCAAAATTTCTTTTTGCATCAAGAAAACTATCATAACTGATTTTTATTTAATGAAAACCTTAAAAATGTAGTCGTTAAGCAAAATAAAATTATAATATACTGATTTTTTGCTTCTTAATAGAGTTAAAAATCTTAGTGTGTCAAAAGAAACGGCAATTTCATACTTTAACCCCTATTTAATAATAGTTCTTATAAATTGACACTTTGCCTGACCTAGGATGACCTGCGTTGAAAGATAAAATACTCGTAGGTATCAAAAATTGATCTATTGTGATCATAAGTCTGTACTAGGTATAAGTTTTTTTGCAAGAAATAGTTATTTATTTGTTTATAATTAATATTCTTATCATCAGTCACAGCATTGGAGAGGCCAATTTGTAGGAATCGAATGCGACAGTTTGATAATGTTGAAATATGTTTCAGAACTGTTGAACTTGGCTCCCGTTTGATTTGACTTCCTTTGCCGTTGAAGTCATATTATATTATATATATTTTTAAGTCATCATCATCATTTTAGCCAATATACGTCCACTGCTGGACATAGGCCTCCCCCAATGCTCTCCACACAGGTCGGTCCCGTGCCGTGCGCATCCAATGAATTCGGTCCACCTTGTGGGGGCCTGCTACAGCTGCGATTTCCTGTACGTGGCCTCCAATCGAGGACCTTTCCGCCCCAGCGGCCGTCTGTTTGCCTCGCTATGTGCCCTGTCCATTGCCTCTTGAGGCATGCAATCCTTTGGGCTATTTTTAAGTATCTCCATACAAATTGTGTAGCTGCTCTGCTTCTAAATATAAACACTTAGGTACTCGTATCAACATATTAGGATATCTTTAGTAGATGCGGACATACATGAAGGGGCCTGGTGTCCTATAATTATAGGTTCTTTTTGAAACCTATAACCAGGCACCAGTCTCACAAATACGGCTTGCATCTATAATTAGCCACTAAGTCTCTTAAGACCTATCTGTGGAGAGAAATAAATTATTTATTTATTTATAGATTATAGTTATAAATATGTTTTATTTTTAATTTTTTTATTTATTTATATTAAGTTATTAATACCTTAAATATCAAAAATCAGAGTACACTAAATTAAAATTAATTGTCAATACATACATAATAAAATAAATCCAGATAAATTATTACAATAAAATTAAAATAAAAATTCTTAAAACTCATAATTAATTCAATTATAACGAAATAAAAAGTAAAGAAATAAAATAACCAACAAAATTAAACATCCACTGACTAACGGCCAAAAACAGGCAACTCACCCCCGCCCGCTTCCGACGCAAAGGTGCCCATCACACTCACCGCATTACCACGCTGAATAGCGATGGCCAGCCTCTGCACCAGAAACGAGCCAGAGCGTGAGTCACCTGTCGCCTCGCACAATCTACGGCCTATCTCCCACACAAAGTCCCTGGCTTCTGACCCCCAACAGCCCATCGTCTCCACGGCCACAGGCACAAATTGATAAAGGGGCTCCAAATTGGCGTACTTGAGCCTCTTCTTTATTATTATCATAGTATTGAACATGGCTGTCATTTCCCTTTAATGTTTTTGATGTAATACATTTTCTTCGTATGATAGGTGGTAGACGAGCACTTAATAGAGCACCAGAAGGTAAGCGATTGCCAACCTTTAAACTCCCCTTCTCATTCGGGCCTGGCGGTACGCTCACTCACTTGGTTTAAAGTATTCTCAACACAAAACTGCCCCTTTCTACTTCGTGCTGGTTTTTTTTTGAGACCGTTACACTACTATGATTGTGCCGGCCCATACCTGCCGAAGCGGGACTCTACCGCGATTTATTATATTCATATTAACATCAAAGCAACAATTGCTACGACCTGGTGATCTTCAAGAAAAGAGCTTATTCCTCTCTTAAGGTGACGGGTAGGGCAAACTAGCGATACCAATTGATTTTATTTTTTAGCTACTAATCCCGATCTATTTAAAACTATTTCGGAATTTCAATCTCTCGGCAAACACTTATACTATTTATTAAATAACCATGCACAATGTGCATGGTTGCATACAATGTTGTGCACATGCACAACATTTGGTCCGTTTTTGTACTCAAATAATTGATTCACGCCAAAAGTGGCTGTTTTTGGCGGTAATCCAAAATTCGAATGCAAAAGCAGATCAAATAAATAACTATAAGTATTAAATAAATGTATAGGTGATTGCCAAGAGACACGAACCCCGAAATGGTTTAAAGTAGATCCGGTTAGTAGCTAACAATTAAAATCAATTGGCGTCGCTAGTGGGTTCTACCCTTCACCTTAAGAGCCGGCAACGCATCTGTGAAGCCCCGTGTGTTGCAGGTGTCCATGGGCGGCGGTAATCACTTACCATCAGGTGAGCCATCTGCTAGTTTAACACCATAATGTTTAAAAATATATAAAAAATTGCACTTACATTTTGGGGACAGTGCCACAAGGATCTTTTATTTACTTGTGTTTTTGTTCTTTTGTTCAATAAAAATGCTCCACTAGTTCATGAATAACGGAATTAATAATAATAATAATAATAATAATTATTTATTTCAGATAATTGTTACATCCATATTTTGTTGGTACAATAACTTAATATCTATTGTTAGTAACAAGATAGGCATTGGGATAAGATTTTAGCTAAAATGCTAAGAGTGACCCATCACATGAAAGCATAGGTGCCCGTGTTGGTCACTCTCCGCACGAGACAATACCAGAGCGGCGATGTACACCGGTCCGCCAATGTCGCCAGGATGCAATTGGGACTGTCTCTAATTCTAGCGATCAGGGAGGCTGTTTTTTTGCGAATTACGGCTGCAAAGCCGTCAGTTTGATATTCAGCAAACATCCCTGATGCACTGCAAAACCGAGGCAGACCCAACAACATCCTAAAGACATTGTTGTACTGTATTCGTAGGGTTTCCAGCGACTTTTTGGTGTGATTGACCCACAGATTTCCCGTGTACAGATTTTGACAGTATGCTTTAAAAAGCGTGACTTTTACGTCTTCTGTACAGTGAGAGAATCTGCGAGTCAACATATTACCTCTGACCGCCAGAGCACTCCTCTCCCTTTCAATATCACTGTCATCCTTGAGGTCGCTGGTGATTATATGCCCTAGATATTTAAATTTCGTTACACGTTTTATGTTCAAGCCATTAAGGGTAATATTAGTTTTGTTATCAGGACATTTACCAGCAGCCTCAAAGACCATATACTCCGTTTTTTTAACATTATATGATAACCCATGACCTGCAGCATATGACTCGCAAACCCTCAGCATTTCATTTAGGCCCCCCACCGTGGGGCTCAGCAGCACCATATCATCTGCATAGCTTAGGCTGTTGACGCCAACACCATCTATCCGACAACCTACACGCATGCTGCTCAGCTCCACGATGAGATCGTCTACGTAGATGTTGAAGAGTTTCGGGGAGGATAACCACCCTTGCCTCACTCCGCACTCCAACACATACGCATCCGACAAGGAATCGCTCCACCTTACATTGTTTGTTTGGTTAGCATACCAATACCTAAGTAAATTTTGCACCGCTTCCGGTACACCCCTGCTCCCCAGCTTCCCCCAAAGCACATCATACGCGACCAGGTCGAAGGCCTTGGAGAGATCCAAAAAGCAGGCGTATATCGGCGTCCCGCGATCAGTATAGTATTGGACAGTGTGCTTAAGACTTGCTATGGCGCTTTCAGTCGAGAGACCGGGTCGAAACCCGAACTGTGCAGCATGTATGTTCGAGTGTTTATCCAATATAGAGTTAAGCACACTATCCAACACCTTTGCAATTGTTGTTGCTAGAGAAATGGGACGATAATTCCTACTATCCGAGATGTCCCCAGTCCTATCCTTAACAATGGGCACTACGATAGTTTTCATTAGTTCGTGTGGTAGGTAACAGTGACTTATACACATTGAAAAGAACAGGGCCAGAACTCTCGGCAAGTGAACTCCAGCACAACGCAAATGCTCCACACTGATGCCGTCATGACCGGGAGATTTACCGCCGCTCATGTTTTTGAGCGCCTCTCTTATTTGCTTCGCTGTGACATGTAATGGCGATGCCTCCCCCCGACACGCAGGCCCAGTGCTTTGGGCTGAGAGTGAGGGTCCTAATGGAGAGCTTACTCTAAAATGGCGCTTAAAGGCATTGGCAATCTGGACCGGCTCATCCACCCCATCGACACTCACAGGTAGGCCAGGCCTAATGTCACACTTCCTAGTGGCCTTCCAAAAGTTTTTAAAGTTTTTAGCGGATCGGTGTTTGGCTAAAACGTCAATTTTCAGTTGATTTTGGTTTCGTTGACACCACTTCAAACGACTTTTAAAAATCCTTCTGGATTCACACATTTCGGAATGGATTTTTCCTGAAGATGGACGATTGTTGAGAAGCCACATCTTGAAACTAAGCCTGGCCACCCCATGAGCCTCACGAACATGCTTATTCCACCCACAAAGGTGCCTATGTTTTGGAATGCACACTGTAAAAATACAACATAACCATTCCATTCTATACCAAAAACTTAAATCGCAAGCAAACCTACATATTTCAACTGAGTGATTACCGTGGTCGCCAGTGTGTAAATCAACTGAACATTTACATGTATAAAAGCCGGCGTTGACTTGAAACATGACCTGCATGCACCAGTTGTAAAAATTGAATTGAATTCGTATTTTGAAAATAAGTCTACAAATCTATATCTATTTACCTATTCTATTTATAAAGAGGCGAATTCTGTAGACAACGATAAGATTTGTAGGTAAACAGAAAAGTGAAACGCTTGCGGGTTGCAATCATAGACATGCACCCTCAAGGTGCATGTCTATGTAGAGCACACAAGCGGCGCCAATCGGTTTTGATTTGTAGCTTCTAAACCGGATCTATTTCAAACAATTTTGCCACTATCTGTCGGCAAACACTGATACTATTTATTAAATAACAATGCACAAATGTTGGGTCCGTTTTTGGCGGCCATGGCCGCTTTTGGCGGTATTTCAAATTTCGAGTACAAAATCAGACTCAAAAGTTAAGTATAAGTATTAAATAAATAGTATATATAGTGTTTGCCGAGAGATTGTAACCCCGACATTGTTTAAAATAGATCCGGTTTAGTAGCTAAAAATTAAAATCGATTGGCGTCGCTAGTGTGCCCTACCCGTCGCCTTAACAGACTGTGCCTTTCATAGTAAGTCATACTCGAAAAACTGTGCAAAGGGTGACGTGTTGGGTGTTCTTTCTCTACCGCACCCGTATAGAATCTGCGTCAGGGCTCATTAGATCTCTTTCACACTCAGTGACGTTTTTTTTTCCGAATATTCCGCTGCCTTCTAGTTCCATAGATGCAATCCACGTCCAGCGCCATATATTGTTGTTGTTTGAAACTAATTCCCTGAAACGAAATGAGTGTACTGGCGAAGCTCCAGTAATAAAATAATGATGCCACGCAGGCATTGACGGACGGCGAAATTTAAGAGTGATCCTGCCACATACCTTTTTTTTTTTTATTTCCACATACCTCAAAGGGTTCGTTTAACCCTCTGGATCAGCATTAGGGCGATGATATATTATTCGTAACACCAGTGCTAATGCTACATTGCACGGACTCAGTTAATTTTTTTTTATGTCACAGGTGACAAACGAGCAGACGGATCACCTGATGTTAAGCGATTGCCGCCACCCATGGACCCCCGCGACACCATTGGAGTCACAAGAGCGCTGCCAACTTTAAACTCCTCTTTCCCCCGGAGGGCGGGG
Organism: Marasmia exigua; assembly: GCA_019059595.1. Lineage (NCBI taxonomy): Eukaryota > Metazoa > Arthropoda > Insecta > Lepidoptera > Crambidae > Marasmia > Marasmia exigua. The sequence goes on along the minus strand of CM032465.1, from coordinate 3,707,748 downwards.
TATTACTCCGGTCGAGCCGTTTCATGGCTAAGCGTGCTCTCCCAAGGTCGATGAATCTTTAATGTATAAGATAAATAGATAGATAGATATACTTTATTGCACAAAATATACAACTTAAGGACCAGGCATTAGAGAAATTGATGATAGAAGATGTAATTTTTTTTATTTGTTGTTTACGTAGATACCAAAGATCCCCTGTACCTATCATTCCAGGTAGCGTCCAAAATGTAGTGTCTGCTTGCAATGCGCAGACGATGTAACATAGAGTTTACAACCTTATACATTTTCTTTTTAGATTTAAATTAGGCAGAGGTGGAATTTCCCAAAGAAATTAAATTTCTTTCGTAGTACCAAAACAAATGGCAGCCTAAAGGTCAAAGCTATCTTGTTTGACCCTAGCAAGGCAACGCGAGGATCCCAGAAACAAATTGAGATCACCCGATATGTATCTGGGATAAACCCTTAGGATTTTTTCTTGTCTTCCTTTAAGCGTGAAATAAATAAATCTAAAAGTCAAAACCTTAACCCTGAGTAATTTTTTACTACGCAACTGAAAGATCACCTGGCTATTTGACCATAACACCGCTGAGGGTAGAAGGGATAAGAGTTTATTTGTAGGAATTATTAAATGAGATTTGATGTTACAATACCTCAGTTCTGTGGAACGGTTTGGCTGCAGGAGTATTTCCGGATGGCTACGACTTAGGGACCTTCAAGAAAAAAGCGTACTCTTTTTTAAAAAGGCCGGCAACACATTAGCGATCTCTCTGATTTTGCGGATGTTCATGGGCGGCGTTGATTAGTTTCCATCAGGTGTCTCGCTTGCTCGTTTGTCCGCCTTTAGCATGGAAAAAAAACTTAATAGTATTGCTTCGCATGCTGTGGCAACCATTCAGTACTAAGAATTAGTTACCAACTGCGTAGTGTTAAGAATGTTGTAGTGTATGCCTTGTTGGTTGTCCCAATAAACAAATAAATTCGCAGACCAAATCCAACCGGTCTACAAGTCGGGGAGACTAGCATTGGGCGTACTATGGCTGATAGTATCGGATAATATCTGGGTAAGCATGTGACTTTTCTGTGGAATCAGATGTTGGTTGGTAAGTAAGTACCGTATTGCTCATACTTTGTCAACGTGGGCCAATACTGTCTCTTTTTGCCTCCTATTTGGTGTTTCTGTTCCTGTATACCATACTTATTATAAACAGAATTAAAAAAAAAACAAACAAACTAACCAGTTTTTTGTGTCCTGTTTTTTGGCAGATTTCTTAACCTTTGGCATATACCCGTTTACTTGAACTAAACAAGGTCTACCTTGGCTGAATAGTGTAAATAGGCCCACATATCACGCTCAGCTATTTATTTTAATTTACGACCATCCAGTAGGTTTATTGCACACGTAACTAAGTTTGTGATAACGGGGCAATTAACATTTTGTTCACTTTTTTACACTTTCTAGCTTTTGAAAAATGTAAGCTAATTGGCTGATGATGGGGAAAATGATTGCATGTCGTTTGTATGTCTGAAAATATGAGTTCTAAAAATAAATTAATAAATAAACATATAATAGCTATAAAAAACTCACGTTCTTCCATTGATGTATCCACGGATAAAAAAAAGTTGAATCGGACATTTAAATTAAGCGTAGGATAATTTTATTCCGTGTATTTTCAAAATAATTCAATGGAAAATCAGATATTTATAGAGAAAAAATAAAATGTAAAAATCCTCCTGTGACGTCATCACTCGACATTACAAATTAATAATACTTTTGCTCACGTTAATTAAAAAAAATAAGTTTATTTTCTTTATGGCTGCTACTGCATTGCCTACGGCGAACTCATAATAACTGTGTCGAGTGATTAGAGAGACACGTTAAGGTGCGGCGAGTTTAAATCCTTTTGATATTTATTTTAATTGAGTTTTGCACCTAGAACCATCTAAAACCAAGACAGAACAAAACATACACAAAGACGTCACAATATTAAAGGGAGAAAAACATAAATAAAATCTCTGATCATAAAATGACAAGACAACATAATGACAATGAAAGTAAGTAACTTAATGTCAACTAAACTTTTTTATTGTATATATAGCACCGACATCACAATACGTTGTGCCTCAGGACTGCGTCACTAACGGCATATTAATTAATAATTTAATGATAACTAAATATGGGTCATCTTTTTTCTCTTACTTTATTCGAGCAGCATATAAAAATGCAGTTTTTTTTTGTCGTATTGTCCATTATGCTCATCCAGTGTAGTCGTCAGTAAAAATAGACCATCGGAGTCCCTAACTACTGTCTGGCTACTTGCTTTTACTTTGGTTTTTATAGGCTGTATTTTTACCACGGTATCTAAGGCCTCGCGTGCGCGGCACCCTCTATCCATCACTCAGATAAGCGGGCAAATACTTCCCAATATTAGCATAAACCCTAGAGTTGGAACTCAGCTGTCTATGACACTGCTTAAATCAGCAGTTATAATTTTTTTATCAACCAAGTACTTTCACTTAGGGGTTTTGCTGGCAAAGACTAAAACCTGCCAAAATTTATCTAGTACTGACGTGACTCGACCGTAATTTATTCGTATTTCTGATATCCATTACACAATTTAGGTCAATGTATGAGATGTTGTTTGAATCTATTTATTTATAGAGATCCGAGGATAATAGATGGCGCTAGGTGTCTATTACATCACGCAAACGTTTTGTTGCCGCTGGAAATATAGGAAGGACATAGGAATTACCTCTTTATTAATTGTATAGATATAAGCGAAATCTGATTTATGTACTTACTGATCTATTAACGCAGAGTCTCTATCAGGGTTAAAAACCGAAAATTTCACACAGGGGTTACTTTTATGGTGTAGGGGAGAACGAAGGATGGATTTTCAAAAAATCACCTTCTAAAGGGGTAAAATGAGGGTTTTAAGTAAGTTTTTTTTTATAATAGGTGGCAAACAAGCAAACGGATCGCCTGATGTTCAGCGATTTTCGCCGCTTATAGACAACGCAACATCAGTGGAGTCACAAGTGCGCTGCCAACTAAACCCGCCTTTCCCCCGGAAAAACCGGTTTGTATGAAACTTGGCCTTTTGTAAAGTTATTCATCGTCCCGTTCGAAGTGAGAGCGGGACACTGGTCCCGCATATCTCTAATTTTGGTCAAACCATGCTTTATAATACTTAAAATATCGTTCTATGAATAATATACACAATGCGTCGTTATCATATTCTTTCAAAAATGTAACCAAATCAAAGTAAACAAAAGATATCTTTTAATGGATTTTCAGACCCGTTGCTCTAAAAATCCAGTGTGCTATGAATTCTGAATCGAGGATTAAAGTGGACGGAAAAGTGCAAAAAATCCATTAATAGGTTTATATAGATACGAGGCAAATATGCATCCCGAATCCACTAGATCATGTTCGCTCGGTTCTATGCATGCTCTCTTTATTGCTTGGTGCTTAATAAATGCATTCTGTTATAAATTAAAAATTGAAAAACCCCCGACAAATTCTAAAAGTCCCTAAAATAAATTGAAACTGTTGTTGAATGTCCTACGTATGAACATTTTTGGTAAAGTATTGTCGCGTGGGGGGCCGCTCTACATTTTGTTTTGTAAAGCTCATATTTTATGGGTATGTAAAGGTATGGAGTACTGTTCTCATCTTTGGGATGGCTCAGCCAAATACCAGCTTGAGGCATTAGAGAGTATTGAGAGAAGGGCCAAGAGAGAGGCTACAAAGCCTTGAACACCGACGTAAGGTAGCAAGCTTATCGATCTTCTATCGGATACATTTTGGAGAGTGCGCCACAGAACTGTACAATGCCATTGTAGCATCTTCGTTCTTCCACTACTCCACCAGGCAGACGTCAATCGACACCGGTACATGGTAGAAATACCAAAAGTCCGCACAAAGAGGTTTGAATCCTATTTCCTTATTCGTACTGCGAAACAGTGGAATCAGCTGCGTGAGGTAGTGTTCCCTAGAAGCTACAATTTGGGGGTTTTCAAAGCGCGAGGGAATAGGTATCTTCTAGGTAATCGTGCTACATCTAAGACCACATTATCACTTACCATCAGGTGAAATATGGTCAAACGCTTGCCTATCTAAAATAAAAAATAAAAAGTTAAGGAGCAGCCCCCAGACGCTACAATATTTAAGCAAAAATGTTCATTCGTAGGACTCAAATTTTAATAGAAAAGTAAAACTTGCTATAAAGCACCGTATTAATTAGCAAAGACCTGACAGACATGTATGAAATAGACCCTTACCAACTTATTCTAAATAGCAATCTAAAGTTATTACCATACTAAAGATCATGTCATCCCGTTTCAACTCGCAACGTTAAAAGGGTCTCGCTCGAGTTATGTTCCGGGACTATCCTTAGTTCGCGATTTTTAATAAGGGGGTAACTATTATATCTATTATAGTCAATCAAAAGGTACCTAAGTAACAAGCCGCTAAAATCCCGAAGCGACCAGGGGGTACTTTTCGAGCACTCGAAATTGAAGTTAAATGTAATAGACTTCATACATTCGTCCATACAAATCTCTTTGTTTTATGTCATATGTGGCGGACGGATCACCCATGGACACCCGCAACACCAGTGGAGTCACCAGTGCGCTGCTAACCTTTAAACTCACGTGGCTCTCCCACGGTCGAAAATCGACCGAATCCCTCTAATTCGACTTAGATGTCGAGTGCATAAGAATAGGCCTCCTGGCCGGCTTATCGCACTTCCAGTCTTAAGGCGGGCGGCTTGCGGCAGTCGCGCGCTGCCGCCTTGGCGTGCGGACGCGGGTGAGTTCAATCCGTTCAGTCCACAGTTCTATGTGCGGTGAATGACCGGTGCTGATCAGCTGATTCTGACGTTCGGATAGTGATCACACTCGGGATTGTGTGGTGAGTTGTAGATGGTTTATTGATGCACTTTTGTGTAGATAGATACAAACAAGTATTTATAGAACACACGATACAAAACATTACAGTCAATAAATATCAAAAGAGGCATGATTGATAATTATCTCAATAATACAAAAAAAACATAAAAATGAAAAACAAAAAAAACACTGACGTTTATGACATCTTAAAAACTATTAAACTTTGGAAAGGTTTTCCTCAGAATTCATTGAAACCGAATTTTATTTTGAAAATACTTTAGTTGCATCGTGAGATGTAGGTATTTGCTAGCACTGCGGTAAAGGACACTAACTGTTTAATTTACTTACGAACTGAATTCTGAAACAGATATAAACTACTTACTTGTTTTTTAGACATTAACGTTGGCTTAAACGTTGACGTAGTTATACGAATATGTTGAATAAATAAATATTTCACAACATCACATACATTGATCTGACTCCGAGATAGGTTGCTCAAGCACCTGTGTTACGGATATCAGAATCACATTTATCATTTTAGCCAATAGTCCACTGCTGGACATAGGCCTCCCCCCATGGTCGCCACACAGATCGGTCCTGTGCCGCCCGCATCCAATGGATTCCCGCGATCTTCACCAGATCGTCGGTCCACCTTGTGGGAGGCCTGCCACGGCTGCGACTTCCTGTACAAACAACAGTGTGTGAATCAACAGTGGGATTACAAATATATACGTATAATACTTTTCTTTTGTAAATACATACTTATAATACACAGGGAACACCCAGACTAATACAAACATACATGTTCATGCACACAAATATTTGTACTATGCGGGGATCGAACCCGCAACCCTTGGACTAAAGGCAGCGTTCATTACCACTGTTTCAAACGGGTCGTCAAAGTTAATGTTGCTATCTTAAGTATTAAATTGATTTAGAAAATGATAAAACGATGTTTGAGCAGCTCATAAAATTAATAAGCGTTTAACTGCCATACTCAGAGTCGTTGATTGACTTAGTTGGCTACTTAAGAAAAAATATTGACACTTATTTTGATACGCATAAAGACTACCGATACGAAAGTTAATGAACATTAGCTTAAATAATGTCTCTGAGTGCGGTTGTAAGTGTTCGATAAAAAAACCCGCCGTAGTCGGGTAAAACGAATCAGTTGCAGAGCCAACGCTTTAACACGCTTTCCTAGGCACGGGGATACAAAATTGCTAACTTTAAGACTTCCGATTGACACTGAGAATTTATTAAGAGTAGAACTTATGTACCTACATTTTTTTGACCTGAACCAGGGTTCAAACTCAGAACTCCAACCACAGAAATCACTTAAAACTGCGACCCTCTTACAACAGCGTTACTGAAGAATTCACACAAATAAATTAAAAGCAAATATAAATCTAAGACTTTATTAAAACATCGTCTTTAAAGCACGAGCTTTCATTTGCCACCTATGACACATTCATCTCGATTTTATTCACAATAGTCGTTTTTGCCAACTCAAAGAATATATCACGGAGAAACAATTATAATTTTCAGCCATATGACAAGTACAACTAGCAGGAAAAAACGATTCGGTCTTGTAAAGTATGATGAGAAGTTGTTTTTTTATTTTTTTAGCGTCGTTATAAGTGGTTCGAGGCTATTCTGAAAACTAATTCTCGTCAGGCCCTTTAACAATATTTGTGTTATTGAAAAATTTTGCCGTTGAAATCGTGATAGTGGTCTGTCAATGGGTGGATTCGATTCTGCAGTAATTCCGAACAAGACAAAAAAAATACTGTAATTATAAAACGACAAAAATAAGGTATTTTACCCACATTCAGAGATTAATCACGTTTCAGACATTCAAATGATATCTTGCAAGTACCCACAACTTCTAAAGCCGCTGCTAGTTCTTACCTGTATTAGTGATATGCACAAAGAAACTTTCTTATTCTTCCTTGTCGATATCACTTTTGATAGAGAGTAGTCATCATCACTTCAGGTGTTGAAGGCAAGCTTCAAACACGCCGCCACTTCTCTCTGATGGCCATCTTCCTCTTCCATCATTAGGTAATGATGAGATATTTACTGCGGCATTTAAGTATATGGTCAGTCCACCTAATAGACGACGACCACATGACGACTCGCTTGGATCAGTGGTACTGAACGCTGCCTCTGGTGCAAGGACTGCGGATTCGATCCACGCACAGTACAAACATTTGAGTGCATGAACATGTCTGTTTGTATTGGTTGGTTCTGATATTTGTAACACCTGTGCTAACCTACCTACCTACCTATCTCGGAATTTATTTTATTTACTATTTATAGGCTATCTTCCTCATGAACCTTTCAGCTTTTCTTAAATGAAGAAACTCTGGCCGTCGTGGGCTTTTGCTCTATAATTGTTATTGACGGGCTCTTTTCGATCAAAGGTGCAAATCTTAGTCCATTCATATTTTTAGCCACAACTCATTACGCCCCCTGATCTATTTGCCTCATCTCAGCTGTTATTTGCGCCATCTTGTGCAGGAGATAGGCGACAGTTTGCAAATGGCTGCCGTGTTAAGCCGCGAATAAATCAAACAGATCCGAGTGAAGTATCGACTTGTCCCGCTTTGAAGTCATCGGGATGAAAATATTGGGACATAAATCTATCCGACGTTTTTGATTCCACTATGACTAGGTGCTTGTATAATGAAATAAGAAAATTGGCCCCTAATATAAATAAGATTGCACTATGTAGACATGTTGCAGTTTCCAACTTAAGATTACACTATATATGTTTTTTACCGGCGAGAGTTCGGCGCTAGGTGACAAAATTTTTATTTTGCAATGGCAAGGTTTTTTTTTAATCACTGAATCTGTAAGATCAAATGGCTGATTATCATTCAAAAAGTTACTTGAATGCTGCCGTTAAGGTATTTGTCAGTTAATTGAACGGCTGACTCATCTAGTTTCACTGTAACAGATTCAAGTTCGGTTTCCTTGTTTCAACATGAGAATACCTACAACACTTTTTTATGACTGTAGTTTTTTTTTATTTGGTCTCTGGTTGTGGATTTAAAAGTTAATTTGTCATCCTTATCAATTTTTTCATAGTTCGGAATAATGTTTAAAAAATAATTTTATAAAAACAAAACATTTTTTTTTCATGATTTGTAGGCTAACGCTTGACCACAATCTCACCTGATGGAAAGTGACAATGAGGTCTAGGATTTACCTAGAAGACGTTACGTTACGTGACGTGCCTATCTTAACGTTTGAGCAGTTCTTTAAGTCAACAAGTATTTTTTTATGTTATACACATAAGCAGATGGGTCACTGGATGGGAAGCGATTGCCGCTGCCTATGGACACCAACAACACCGATGGATTAGCAAGGGCGTTGCATTGAACTATTATTACGTAGTAGTAATAACTCACTGGGGCGCTGCCAATCTTTAAGCTTCTCTTCCTCCCGGATTGGTTTTCAGATACCCTCACTCGGCGAAACGCAGCTAAAGCTGTTTCACTGATTTTCATGAGACCTTGGTATCACTCAGGTCAAATCTCTCCTCCTTAGTTGTTCACTCTTGACAGAGTGGTCGTGGTTGATGACGTAGCATTTCCGTGTGCTAATACAGCTCGCGCGATGTGTTTTTACTTGTTTACAGCGTCTCGGGAGTTCTGAACAATGGACATTTCGGTTAGTCCATCGAAGCCGGTCCCGTAACGAACGAACGACGGACCAGAATATACTTGTTGCATCCAAACAAAGTAGACACACCGTGTGTGTGAAAGGGAGGTTAACTCCGTTTCGGTCGTATATCTGGATCCTTTATAAACCCTCTAGTCGAATTATTCGTAAAAGTTGTCCCAATGGGACCAAATCAGTACACCACTAACGGATTGGTCGCGGCGCGTATGATTCATACTGATTATTAAGTCGCGGTCGCAGCTTTGCAGCTCTTTTTGTTGGCGACTTGAGTTCATATGAACCGATGCAAACTAATTTATGCTATTAATCATCCAGTCGGATTTGGTTATCGTCATTCATGTTGGAGGAAGAAGGTATTCACTTTATGTATATGAGTAGGAACAACTAAAATAAACGTTTGTGAATTAGTGGCTGGTAGTCTTTGTTGAGACTTACCGTATGTTAGTACGACCATTAATTATACAACCTTATTTTTTCATAGTTTACATCCCGAAAACCACATAGTAGGTATCGTGAATAAAGTCCATTTAGCTTGTTAGATCAACAAAATAAGCGAAAAAAAGTCGGCTGTTCAGTAATCATTTATTTGCCAGAAAAGTGGTACAAGGGGTGGTATAAATAAATAATGTAGCTAGCATAATTCACCAGACATTGGCATGCAAAGTGTGACAAAATTATAATTAATAAAATAAATTAGAAAATGAGAATCAAAATGTCAGCTTTTGCGATAACTGCATAGAATAATGATTAATTAAATATTTCAGTCAATTAAAACTATAATGTTATGTCAATGAATACAAAATAATGAATGTAAAATAGAAACATTCCTTAATATACAAATAAATAACCATAAGGAAGGAATATATTTCTTTTGCTCGAAGAATTGGACATATTCTTCGACACATTACTCGACTTCAGAAACAGAAACCTTATTTATTTGCATAATACACATTTGATTATGCAAATAAATTGCATTTTTGCACTTCGTTCGACACATTATTGCCGGGTGGATATTCTTTTTTGTATGGAACAGCAGATTTTTATTATTCGCTTATTTTGTTGATCTAACACGCTAAATAGACTTAAACGCTAAATAGAAGTAAACGATAAAAAAATAACGATGTATAAAATACTTAGTACGGAATCAGGTCAATATTCGAGATACTAAATGAATTTTAATGTTTTTGTTAAAACATCGGTAAATAGAGTTTTGATGGACATGGAGGGTTTTTAATCAAATATGTAAACGATATTATAAATATGCAATTAATAGCATAGATGTCAGATAGATATAGTCAGAAATAGTTAATGTGTAGAGACTTCACCTACACTCAATACTGTCGATTTTTGCGTGAAGATTTCAGATCAATGTAGTTATTTTGTTCAAATATGATTCATCTGAGCTCATGGTCAGTTCCATAATTATAAAGCCTATTTGGTCCGGATTAATGCGAGTTCAGGTAGTAAGGTCCCACTTCCCACTGAAAAAGTGGCATCAAAATTGTCACTATCCCTAAATTAATGACTCAGTCATACAAGTTTTTTTATTATATCTAGATATTATTCTTTTTCAAAGCATATTCCATTATGAATGAATTCTGAATACGCCAAATCGGTATCTTTTCAATTAATGGCTTAAAACATGGAGACGGTTAATTCTGCCAATGTCAAGTGAATAAAAATGCACAGGTGGTTTGAGCTCTATCTCTTAGAATTATTGAGATTATTTTTAGTTAGCACACTATTTAAAATAGAAAGAACATACTAATATATAATACATAGAAAACACTGTAATAGAAGGGGTATTCATATTATAAGGAATTTATTAACTATCCTAAGATCAGTTAGTTACAAGTATATTAACAAAGTTACAGTAACAACATAGCTTCCATTATATATACTGTATCTTCTAAAGCAATCTCCTGAGTCTTGTCTTTAAGCAATCTACAAGCACAGTACGTACAGCCTGCCAAAGATTACCTGGCATCTGTTTGCACAGAGCCGGTATACAAACAGCCAATTCGTCGATTATTGGGGATGTTCCAGATATGGCCGAGTGTTGTTGCAGGCTCGCCGAATAATTGATAGGCTGGTTAATCATTTATGTAACTTCAATCATTAGGTACATGGTTAAATTGGATATATGACGGCTTTTTGAGAAAAATATTGTACGGATTTTATTTGAGATTAGCTTTTGTTCGTGGCTTCGCACGCGTTAGAAAGGGACAAAAAGTAGCCTCTTTCTCTTCAACGATGTCCACTAAAAAAATACGGCAATCCGTCGCTCCGTTTTGCTGTTAAAGCCGTCTTTTAACAGACAAACACACACACACACGAACTAATTATCATAGTGAGTCTTGGCCTCCGTTAATAAGGTCCATCATCTCCTCTCCTCCATCTTGATCGGTCTTGCGACACTTCCTGCCAGTCATCCACTAAGAGTTCGCGCAAATCCTTATCGACCTCACCTTTCCAGCGGTATCTTGGACGGCCGACTGGCCTTCGCCCATGACCGAATAGATGCATATTCGCAGATACAAAAATGTCCGTGTCCTAAGGCAAAACCTCATCGTTGGATAGACTTTTTACAAAGGTGTAGAAATATTCAAGTATCGGGGTTGCATTATAACGGACACTGACACCACACACACACATTTACATTTATAATATTACCCATTCGTTTATTGAGTGGTCACTGGGACCATAGGTATTTAATTTTAATCTACTGATCGTTCATCCCAATTTAGCCGTAACTTACACAAAATGTAAATCAATTTCCGTATGACACGCATTCCGAACGAGAAAGGCTAGTGACCCGCTCTCAATTTCATTTGCGACTTTTTATATCATAGACGAGCATATAATCATTGTTTACTTACTTACTTAAAATACAAATCCTCTTATCAGAATCTAAAAAATAAATAAGTATTTTAAGGAAGTGAAACGTTACATTAAGTACCTATAAACAACTGTTATCGTAATTTACATCCAATTAAGCACCGTTGGCGTGTCCATGTTAAAATTTCGTCAAAAATTGCACACCAAAATCCAATCACTAGTCATGGTCATAGAACCTGAATTCAAACCCCTGGATATAAGTAAGTATGTATAGAAACGCCTATTTCCTTACAACTTGGCTAATTTCGACTCCACATTATTCCGTATTTGTATTCCCTTTTTTCCCGGGACTCGCCGTAAATTATGGCAATAAATTTCCCGGGACACATTCTCGTTCTCCGGGATTAATTAAACCCTATAACCGTAGTGGAGTTTATTATTTATTAAATTGAGTGGACTAATTTTAGATGAAGTGTTGTGCTGGTTGTTGGGGTTGTGCTCGATGAAGTATTAGGGTTAGGGACTTGCGAGCGGTCACATTTTTATGTGGAGTGCTTACGTTACGTTACGTTTTTTAATATTTTCATGAACAATTAAATGCTAACTTATCTACATGTTGGCGTATACTACAAGATGTTTAGATAAACATGATGGTTGTCCGGATTTGACGTAGTTTAGAAGCCCAAATGTGGGAGAGCCACGCTTAGGCATGAATGGGCCGGCTCGACCGGAGTGATACCACTGCCTCACAGAAGACCGGCGCGAAAGCAGCGCCTGCGCTGTGTTTCGCCGTATGAGTGAGGTTACCGGAGGCCCAATGGGGAAAAGGTTGGCAGCGCACTGGTGTTGCGGGTGTCCATGGGCGGCGGAATTGCTTACCATCAGGTGATCCGTCTGCTCGTCTGCCACCTCTCATATAAAAAAGGCCTCGTGTTTGCAACGAAACGTGTTGCAAACGAGCGGCCGGCTGAGGATTGATTTCTAAAATAAAGCTACACATGCTCACTTGTAGCATGGTTTTAAGCATGCTAAATATGACCATGCTTAAGGAACTGTCCACATTTGCTATCAATAAGCATGCTATTACCCATATTTTAATGCTTAAAAATAAGCAAACCTGTGATTTTTGAGCATGCTTAAAATAAGCATGCTTATTAGTAGGACGTCTGTCTAAACATGCCACTAAGTAGCACTTCCTCAAAAGTAACATGATTAAAGCATGATAATAGGCACATGCCTACTGTTACACATGTAACAGTACCTTAAGGCTGAATATACAGTTAGCTACCTACTGTAAATTCATTAATGGCAGTTGTGAAGAAAGAAAAATCTATCGACTTTGGCAACTATCTACCTTTGGCAACTCTAGTTGTTTTTTGGCAACTAGTTGTGGATCTCAGTTGTCAATTAGGAGGACTTATTTTGGAAACAAGTAGTGCAAGAGAAATTATAACCACGGTATGGTGTAGTTCAGTTAGCATAGTGATAGTAGCTCAATGGTTCAGAACGCGGCTTCCATACGGGAGGAGGGTTTGAATCCTAGCATGCACATCTAGATTTTCAAATCTATGTGCGTATATCTACCATTAGCTCGGCGATGAGCGAAAACATCGTGACGAAACCTGCACGATTCGGATAGTTTCTGAAACGTGTAACCATGATCCAGTTGGTCTGGTTCTCCTGTTAAAGGGTTGCGAAGGTCAGACGACAGTCGCTTCATTGTAATTACCAGACTTCCCAGATTCTGAATCATGGTCCAAGTGTACCCCGGGCTCCAGAGCGACAAGCTTTGGACGCAACTGGGACGGGAATGACACGGTAAGATGAAAAAAAATAACGATGCAGAGCGACAAGTTTTGGACGCAACTGGGAATTATACCGAAGGGTGATAATGATCTCTGTTATAATTGTTTGATGATTATATTAATATGCTACTTAAATAACGATTTGTACCTGAGTTTTTTGTTATGAAATTCTCAGTGTCAGCCCGAAGTCTGGAAGATGGCGATCTCGTGCCTCGGAAAGCAATTTAAGCCGTTGGTCTTGCGCCTGACCTGTCTTCGGTCGAGTCACACTGATATCACATCGAAATTTATGAGAGTAAGGGAATAGAGAGTGCACTGTGCGTGCGCACACATTTGTGCACTATGATATTATGTACTACATCGATGACTCATCGCTGAGATCAGCGGCCATAACCAAAATATCCTTGAAAACTAAGTTAGATAAAGATAGTAAGAGCACAAAAAGTTTGAGCAGTTCGCAATATAATTTCCAATATTCACCGTGGGAGAGCTAGGTACTATTCGGCATAAATGGACTAGCTGGACCGGAGTGATACCACGGCCTCACAGAAAACCGGTGTGAAGCAGGACTATGCTGTTTTTCGTTGCACGAGTGAGGGTACCGGAGCAGTTCCGATCCGGGGGAAATGGGGATTTAAAGGTGACCCCACTGGTCTCGCAGGTGTCTATGTACGGCGGCAATCGCTTACCATCAGGCGAACCGTCTGCTCTTCTGCCACCTATCACATAAAAAAATATACTAAAAAATCATCCTTAAGATTACACCGATTCTAATTTCCATTATGACACTTGACACAATCACCACTCGTGCCAAATTACCACACGTACAAAAATACATACTGCCAACGTTATAAATCTTGACAACGTCCGGTCTGGAAGTGCTACAGATTTCACAAATAGACACGATAAATTCGAAATATTTGCCGTCTCTATATTGGCTGTGAAGTTAAAAAGGGACGTTCGAGTGAACTGTCCGATGCATGTTCGTTTTCTGGAAGAAATTGTACAGTTGTTGCAGTTTTTCACAAAAATATCTTAGATATCTAAGCTGCAGTATGAATGGGTTAGCTCGACCGAGTGACACACATCCTCACAAAAAATCGGCATAAAGCTGCGCTATCATTCTATTTCGCTGAGTGAGTGTGGGTACCGCAGGGCCGATACGAGGGGAAAGGGAAAAGCTTGGCAGCGCACTCTTAACTCCATTGATATAACAGGTGACCATGGCAAGCGAGAATCACTTACTATCAGGTGATCCGTATGCTCGTCTCCCAACTCCTTGTCTTTGCGTGTATTTCTCAGTTGCTTTCAAAGCTGTCGCGTCGGACCCTGCCTTTCCCCTCCATTTTGGTGGACCACATGGTGTAGTGTGGGTTAGGCATGCCTCTTCTCAGTACCCAAGATACGGGACAGGGAGGGGGGCATTCCTCCAACGTTAAAAAAAGGGCATGGTTGATTAACACAAAACAAAACATAGTAGAAACAAAAATAGTTGCGTTCAAAGCTGTCGCGTCGGACCCTGGGGTACGCTTGGAGCATGATCCAGGGTTCAGGAAGTCTTGTAATTACAATGAAGCAACTACCCTCTGACCTTCGTAGCCCTTAGACCCCAGGTAGGGGCTCATGGCGGGACGGTGTTGGGGGGGCAAAGCCTTTCGGCAGTTCTCGTGACACCATTCTCATTTCCACGGGCGCGTGAGTCGCTGGATAGATTTGGCTGGTATGCCGCGCAAGAGGGGTTTGAATCCCCTCGCAGAGAGCCCAGCTGTATCTGAGTCGGACCTTAAGGGAGAGACCTGGTCTGCTGAAGGGTGCATTTCCCCTCCAATTTGGTGGGCTACGTGAAGTAGTGCGGGTTAGGCACGCCTCCTCTCAGTACTCAAGATACGGGACAGGGACAGGACATACAATGTTCCTTATTCCTCTAACGTTAAAAAAGGGGATGCTTAATTAACACATAACAAACATAGAAACAATGATATGTTGCAGCACCAAAATATATATTTACGTTCACAGCATAACAACCAAATCAAGAGAACAACCGTGTGAATACTAACAGGTTTTACTGTGAGTAAAGGTTTAAAGAGCCAACTATCCAATACATTGCCCTATTTTTGAAGCTGACCGTACTTGACTCCCTGCCAACAGCCGGCATGAACTGAATGAAGACGAGTGAACTACGGAATATTTGATTTATCTGCCTTAAAAAAGTCTCGGATTAGTACTTTGTTTTAGGTTGTGTGTGTGTGTGTGTGTGTGTGTGTGTGTGCGTGTATGTTGCTTAAATTGTTGCTTAACTTTTACCTATAATAATTCTCACAAAATCTCATACATCGACCTGATTCCGTACTAAGTTGCGTAAACACTTGTGTTACAGATATCAGACAACAGAGGAACACAAATATATACTTAAATACATATTACCAGACACTGAACAAACACAAGTGTTCATCGCACTAATGTTTGTCCAGGGTGGGGATCGAACCCACGACCTTTGGCGTAAGAGGCAGGGTCGCTACCAATTGCGCCATCCGGTCAGTCAGTATGTATGCGTGTGCTTGTGCGTGTGTATGTGTGTATGTGTAGGTGTATGTGTTTCTAAGTGTTTGTGTGTATGAGAGAGAAAATGTGGATATTTTAAAGTTAGCTTATACATCTTATTTATTCTCTTTTATGATCAGGAACCATGAAATGATAATAAGAGCAGTACTTGCGCATTATAATTTGCTTATCATTTATGGAGAATTATCGCGAAAATATTTATGAAGGCCGCTACCGACCATCGCTGAATATCGATGGATCATTAATAATTATTGGGTTATTGAATCATTACCTGTATATCATTTATGGTAATCTTGTTCTCTCATTTGCTCCTGCCAATTGAATCCAGCATTTCCGATATTGTGTTACCATGAATAAATTGCCTTTTGTTTGCGATGAACGGAAATTCATGACCTACTTACTTAATAGGCCAGTTTATTTTATTAACACTCTTAGGGCCGATTCGACCAACCTTATTCCAATACTAAATCTATGATATACCATTGTCATTCCATACAAATCTGACGTTATGCCATAGATTTATACCACGAATAAAGATTGGTCGAATCGAGCCTTACTTACTGACCTTTAAGACTTTTACCGAGCTTTAAGACCGATTCGACTAATTTTATATGATACTTATTTAGTATGGTTTAGCGCTGTCATTCTATACAAATCTGAGTTTATACCATTTTTTTTTACACGGATAAAGATTGGTCTAATTGGGCCTTTTTATAATATCTTTTTTTAAATATGGTTCTACTCGAAGATAATTTGCCAATGCCAAGTGAACGTATTGAAAAAAAAAGAATTTATCGAAAAAATCGAAGCAAGTACTCACTCACTCGACACTATTAAATAGCAGTGTTAAAAACGATGCAATTTAATGATATATTAGAAACATTTTTTCGCACAAAATAAACACCGTACACTAAAAACGATATACTTATAATTTGAAACCTCTGGTTTCCATCCTAACTAGACCTCATCGTCGCTTTCATCAGCTACGATTGTGGTCAAGCGTTATAGTCTATAGTCCAACAAAAAAGAATGGATTTTGATGTAACTACAATAGTATAGCTTTTAAAGTTTTAACACAGGTGTTTGAGCTACCTATCTCGGAGTCAGATCAATGTATATGATCTGTTCCAACTCTTTAATGCTTACAATGTAGGTTGGCCGGTATTCGTTGTTTTTTTCTTTTTTTTTTTTCATATAAGTTAATTGTAGTAATAAGTAGGTTTATCGTATCATATAATTATGTATGTATATTTAGTCATATTATATATTTATATTACTCATATGTATGTCTATGGATATATATTTATTTAGCCGTCATACATTCGGCATCGCCTAATGGTTGACTGTTAGAGAATGCTGTATAGCATTAAGTCCGCCAATTGTACTTTATTTTTTTGTGCAATAAAGAATAAATAAAAAAATGATGTTGTGAAATATTGACTTATTGATTTATTTATATGTTGTGCAATAAAGATAGGTATCTATTACAGATATCAGACAACTATCTATCTATCTTATCTATCTATCTTACATTCAGAATAACAAACAGGTGACATCAGGTGATATGTCTGCTCGTCAGACACTTATAACATAAAAAACATGAACAATAGGTACGACAAAAATCATTTTCCGAAATAAAAAAAAAATATTTCTAGATTAGACTCATACAAATTTAAGAATAATAAGTTCAGAGTTTTGATACAGATATTTATGGAGAAAAAAAATAAATTCTAGAAATGCTCCTGTGACGTCTACACTCGGCATGATGATACTCGGAATCAATACCTAACGCTTTTGCTCGCGATGATTTAAAAAAAAAGTAAAATCTCTGATTAAATATGACAAAACATAATAATGACAGTGACAGTAAGTAACTTAAAGTGCCTAAATTTTTTTTATTGGGCATGTAACACCGACTTCACAATACGTTGAGCCTCAGGACTACGTCACTTCTAATATTTAAAAAAATAAATATTTTAATAAAAACACCATTTAATGATAACTGAAAAATATGGGTCATCTTCTTTTCTCCTTCTTTATTAGAAAAACGTATATACATTTCGAAAAGATCGCTAATATTTTTTTGGTTGTATTGTCCATTCATAACATGGCTGAAAACGCGGGTTGGGGCTAGATTAAAATAAAGTAGTTTCAATTACATTTTGTAGAACTATGTATTACATTAGCCGTCATAACAGTAGTCGTTTATTCATAAGGCAGCTTATGGGACATTTGTCACAGCGCACATGCGAACGATGGTGATGGATCGCGCTGCGGCCGACGGCTTAATGTTTTATAAACAGTTGTGGTAGAATTAGGATGAGTTATTTATGTATTTGAATCGAAATGTTGATATGAATATTGATCGTCAAGGCATTCGAAAAAGGAAAAAAATGTTTGGTCGAATCTCTTAAATAACTGCAGATACTTTAATGTTGACTTAATTGGGACCCCCTTTCAGAGTCCGTAAAATAAAACTGAACCAGCTGTCATCCGTGGTGTTTCCGAACAGAATACGACTTCCAAAAAAAGGGCTTATTCATTTCTTAAGAGCCGGCAACGTATATGTGTTACTTCAGGTCTACAACAGCAAATATGCCATATACCAAGGGCGGCAGTGATCACTTACCATCAGGTGTGCCATCTGCTCATTTGTCACATCACTTCATTGTCAGCCCATTTAAGTACCCACTGCTGGGGCACGGGCCTCCCTCAATCACATGAGGGGTAATTGCCATACTCACCACGCTTGGCAGACGGGTTGGCGAGGGTTTTAATATAAATGCAGAGTTTTCCTTCTCTGGACGCTGATGATCATGCCAGCAGCTTTACCTTAGTCGCCTTTTACGACACCTCGATAAGAGTGAGGGTGGCCTATTCTACTCTGCCGGGACCACACGGCAATCACTTATCAAATACCAATATTTTTAAAATAATTGTTCTAAAGTTTTAAAGCTTTCCTAATCTTTTAAACGATCAAATGAAAGATCCCATCTTCAGAAAATACAATCTATGTCACTTGAAAAGTTTCATATAACTCCATCATTGTGAGCGCTCTTACATTTTCCCATTTAACTGTCTTTTAAGTTTCTCTGCTAGTTAAGTAGTTACTATCCAGGAGGTAGGTCATTCACCATTTACTTTAGATTTGCATTCAGTGTGTTGCATTGGTCACTATACTCCTTTCACTTTAGCATGATATGGGTCACATATGTCAAAATCCATACATCTTTCACGTTTAGTCTCTTTCTAACGTGTGACTCACGTATAATTCTGTCCTGCTATCACCGATATCGTGTTAAAGTGAAAGGATTATATACACCTACAAGGAACCTACAAGTTTATAGGTAAGTTACACTGAGTGAAGCAGAGAAAATACAAAAAAGTATCAGAGTCTTATCAGTACCGCTATTATTGTGATAAACATTTCAACAAGCGAGATCACTCGAGTAAGCGAAATAAATGTAAGTACTTACTCGGATTTTACACTCTTTACAATTGTTTTGTGCCCGGTCACAAAATTCAAAGCTGCATCGTTATGTTTTTTCATCTTACCGTGTCATTCCCGTCCCAGTTGCGTCCAAAGTGGTCGGTCTGGAGCTCAGGGCACGCTTAGACCATGATCGTGTATTTGGGGAGTCATGTAATTAGAATGAACCGACTGCCGTCTGACCTTCGCAACCATTCACAAGGGAACCAGTTCAACTGATTTATGGTTACACGTTTCAGAAACTATCTGAAACGTGCAGGTTTCCTCTTGTTTTCCCTCACCGCCTAGCTAATGGTAGAATTACGATGAGTTATTTATGTGATTGCATCGAAATGTTAATATGAATATGGATCTTCTGTATGGGCTTCCGAACCATTCCGAACCAACCACGCCCCCTTATGGAGGGCTCATTCCGAACCAACCACGACCCCCTGTATGGAGGGCTCATTCCGAACCAACCACGACCCCTGTATGGAGAGCTCATTCCGAACCAACTACGACCCCTGTATGGGCTCATTTCGAACCAATCACGACCCCTGTATGGAGGGCTCATTCCGAACCAACCACGACCCCCTGTATTGTGCTCATTCCGAACCAACCACGACCCCCTGTATGGACTCATTCCGAACCAACCACGACCCCTGTATGGAGGGCTCATTCCGAGCCAACCAAGACCACTGTATGGAGGGCTCATTCCGAGCCAACTAAGACCACTGTATGGAGGGCTTATTGTGAACCAACCACGACCATCTATATGTGCTCATTCCGAACCAACCACGACCCCGTATGGAGGGCTCATTCCGAACCAACCACGACCCCCTGTATGGGCTCATTCCGAACCAACCACGACCCCCTGTATGGACTCATGCCGAACCAACCACGACCCCTGTATGGAGGGCTCATTCCGAGCCAATCAAGACCACTGTATGGAGGGCTCATTCCGAGCCAACTAAGACCACTGTATGGAGGGCTCATTCTGAACCAACCACGACTATCTAAATGTGCTCATTCCGAACCAACCACGACCCCGTATGGAGGGCTCATTCCGAACCAACCACGACCCCCTGTATGGGCTCATTCCGAACCATCCACGACCCCTGTATGGAGGGCTCATTCCGAGCCAACCAAGACCACTGTATGGAGGGCTCATTCCGAGCCAACTAAGACCACTGTATGGAGGGCTCATTCCGAACCAACCACGACTATCTATATGTGCTCATTCCGAACCAACCACGACCCCGTATGGAGGGCTCATTCCGAACCAACACGACCCCCCTGTAGGGGCTCATTCCGAACCATCCACGACCCGCTGATATGGAGGCTCATTCCGAGCCAACCACGACCACCGTATGGAGGGCTCATTCCGAGCCAACTAAGACCACTGTATGGAGGGCTCATTCCGAACCAACCACGACCATCTATATGTGCTCATACCGAACCAACCACGACCCCGTATGGAGGACTCATTCCGAGCCAACTAAGACCACTGTATGGAGGGCTCATTCCGAACCAACCACGACCATCTATATGTGCTCATTCCGAACCAACCACGACCCCGTATGGAGGGCTCATTCCGAGCCAACTAAGACCACTGTATGGAGGGCTCATTCCGAACCAACCACGACCATCTATATGTGCTCATTCCGAACCAACCACGACCCCTGTATGGAGGGCTCATTCCGAGCCAACCAAGACCACTGTATGGAGGGCTCATTCCGAAATGGTAGCCCAGTCCCATCGCTCGCAAAAAGCATCATAAATACGGGTACGAAATTGAAATAAGAACTGATTGTTATGTTATTCGGTTGCTAAGCAGAGTAATGTTCAGTAATTTTCCAGCGGAATATCATAAGTTCAGATTCACGAAAAATTCTGGCTTTTATTTTTTGCTTCGTAATAATTTTACGTTTGTCGCTTGTACAGCAGCGATTTTTTGTGAGCTTACTAGGAAAACAGTCGCCTACAAAGTTATACATATAAAAACTTTAGTAACTTATATTTAGCACTCCAACTTCTATTTCTTTACACGGTAGAGCTACCGTGGGAGAGCCACGCTTCAGCTTGAATGGGTACAAGACCGCCAACTTCCAGACTCCGGGCTGATACTGAGAATTGCTTAACAGAAAAGCTCAGGTACAAATTTTGGTCCGACCCGGGGATCGAACCCGGGATCCCAAGTGCAGCCGTCGCTTTAAAGTGCAACACACTACCCACTGCGCCAATGAAGCAGTCTTGTCAATTAATCAATGATAATGCATTATTATAGTACGCAAGTGTGTGCGCAGACACGACTCAACTTTCTATTTCCAGAAAAAAATGGTACCTACTCTGAACAAAGGGTAGGCAACTTAGCGTTAAAAGAAAAGCTATAGAGCTTTTCTTTATAGTATTAACAGTATCCCAAAACTTTTGGATCGTACACGTTTTTTTTATTAATTTAGGGCCAACAATGAGTTATTGGCTAGCTCAAAGTTTTTGAATAAGATAGAAGCCTAGTCAGATCGAAACTCTCTATTAAAATTACTCTACCTCTTTTTAACCCCCGACGCAAAAACGACGGGGTGTTATAAGTTTGACGAGGTGAAGGTTGTTATCAGTATTGTTTCAAGCTGCTTAAGGTTTATATATCTTTTTGTACCTACTTGACCCCAAAGTAAGTGGTTTAATTTTTTTTTATAAAATAAAATATATTACAATAAAAACAACTTAGTAATATAATATCCTCCAACCAATTACGGCTACGGCGGCCAGTCTTAGCGATCAACCACGTACGCAAGATATATTATAGTGCTCGAGTCTGTGCGTAAACACAAGTGCACACTCTCTATGCCCTTACCCTCATATTACGATGGGACACTACTGTGACACGACCGGAGATAGTTTCACCAACAGCATAACGTGCTTTCCGAGGCACGAGGGTACAAGACAGCCAACTTTCAGACTCCGGGCTGTTACTAAGAATTTCTTACCGAAAACTTAAGTACATATTTTTGGCCGTCGCTTTAATGCCACCCACTAACCACTGCGCCACCGAAGCAGTCATTTTATTTTTTATTTTTAGTTAGTAATATAATTAACTAATTTAGGCTCCGTGGATAAATATATGGTTTAGCGTCAGATTTGCATAGAATTTATATATAGCGCTATATCATAGATTTAATATTGCAATAAGATTTTTTTTATATGATATTTGACAGACGAGCAGACGGATCACTTGATGGTAAGCGGTTGCCACTGCCCATGGACACTCGTGACACCAGTAGAGTCACAAGTGTGCTGCCAACCTTCAAACCCCCTTCCCCCGGATTGAACCTTCGGTGCCCTCACTCACGCATCAAACAACACAATGCTGATTCACCACGCCAGTTTTCTGTAAGGCCGTGGTCTCACCGGACTCCGGTCGAGCCGGAACATTCATGTTGAAGCGTGGCTCTCCCACGGTCGAATCGGCCCTAAGTGTGTCATGTTGTCTCATTGGGGGCTATCGCGTGTGTAATATCCGCTAGATGGCGTGTTTGAGAACCGAGCTGCAACTTCAACATCATTAGTTGTTATTTTTTATAGCAATTTTTTGCAATTCTTTCTTAAGTAAATGACACACTTAATAATATTTCCACTGGATATTTTAAATATACCCACAATATTGATGTGACTAGCGACAGGTGATGTCGATCAAGCAATTACAAATTTTGCCGGCTTAGTAACGCGTTCAGTGGTCTAATTGGTAGAACATCCACCCGAATTGTGGAAGATGTGGGTTCGAATCCCGCCTGAACACGAAATGAAATTTTGAGGTGTGTTGTTTATTCAACATCATTGGCTAATTAATTCATAAAATGACAATTTGAGTTTATTTGAATCTAGACATACCCAATCACCTTGTAGATGGACCTCATTCCTATAGTACGCCATCATATTATTTTTATTTATATTCAGAGCAAATGCAGGCTGGAAATAAATAAGAAAAATTTTGTAGTATCATACAATCCTAAAAATTAAAGTTAAAAATTGAAACGCAAAATATCATCCGGAATTTCCGTTTGGCGGTTTCGCATATCAAAAGTATCGTCAATGGATGCGGAAAAAATGTTTCCAAATGTTTTGATGAACACATAGGGTTGCTGCATCGTAGGTGCATTTTTATGTGATAAACGGCAGACAAGTAGACGGATTACCTGTTGGTAACCACTGGAAGACGCTATTTACTATAAGAAAATATATGTGTGACATAATGCAGGCAGTAGGTCGCTCAGCTCGTAGGTCGGACGAATACCTATTTGCTTGGCTGCAGTGACGTGCATGGGAGGCAATTCTTGTTGTTTATTTGAACGAACTGTAATGTATTTTTAGAAATAACTGTCGACGACACCGTCATACGGTAAAGCTTAATTAGCTTATTATTATACCAAGCCTTATATAAAAAGTGTAATTAGTTTTTATAAGTAAATTAAATTTAAAAAAATCCAGAATTTTTAAGAGAAACAAATTAAAAAATACTTAAAATACGGTGTCAGTATTCAAAATGTTTTTTTTTCTTGTCTGGGAATCGGATTGGAAAACTTTTAAAAAAATAAGATTGGCGCATAATAGGGGTTAATGTATGTATTTGCCGTTTTTTTTTCTAGACACATTAAGATGCATAATTATTTTCTTTATTTAGCAAAAAATCACTATACTATAATTTTATTTTGATTTAAAAATATATTTTAAAGGTTTATAATTGTATTCTTGATGCAAAAAAAAACTTGAAAATTATCTTTCTTTACATGGCGGAATTGATGTTTTTATCAATGATAGGTTTTTTTTATATTTTTTTTTATCATATTCTTTAACGTTGTCCATTAAATCACAGTGAATTATAAAGAAGTACTTTGCAAATGACAAAAAAATGCTAATATGGAAAACACAACTTAAAAGAAAATCTCCATACAAAACGGAAATTGCCAAAAAATGAGACACTAAAAAGATTGAAAACGAAAAACCTTTAAAAACCATGACCTAAAAAGTGTAAAATAATATTTTTATTACTTTTTTTTAGATTTTCGCGTTGCATTATAACTATGATGTATCAATACGTCACAGCACCACGGCTGCTGTAACGTAGCCGATACGTCGAGCCAAATATGTGAGTACACAAATTTGTTTCACATAATAAATATCGTGTTAATCCCCGTATTGATACATAATTTTTATTACTTTATACATTTCAAATTACATTTTATAACAGTACACTAGAGAAAAGATGTTACCGAAGTCGCCGCCCAATACTATCTTGTAATTTAATACGACATTTTAGTTTAACACTTTTTAGTTCGTGGTTTTTGAAGGCATTTTTTTTATACATAGCTAAACGTTGTCCGTTAAAGAATAGTTTAAGAACAGTAGCATTAATAGTTAAGAATAAGAATATTTTTTATTTGCGTAAAAAATGGTTTAACACAGATGATAAAAAATAAATGAACTCATAATCCACCAGAATCTGGCATGCAAACATATTAAAAAATAAGAGATAATTATTGCATTATTATATTTAAAAAAGGCAGTGTGGAGTTAACTTGTAAATTTAAAAAAGGTTGTATGAGAAACGTAAGTTCTCAGATTCAATTTATTTCATACTTTTTTTATACAAATCATTTATTTCATACTTTTTTAATGTGACTTGTGGCAGACGAGCAGACTTTAGTCCTAAAATAATAAAAACAAATTTAAAAAATAATTCTGGTAGCCCTAAGCGCTTTGGGCTTGTAGGTTGTATGCAACGGAACCCTCCGCCGACTCCATTACGTGATTGGATGCCTGCGGGGCCCTGATTCTGAACAAGTCATGCGATTTTGATACGATCGAATGTAGTAGAATTTTTCATATTTATCTCTAAAATAGTTTGCTAGTTCCAACGCGATGGTAGCTCAGTGGATAAGAACGCGCCTTCCGTACAGAGTCGTGATTCAAATTCGAACATACTCTTTTGAATCTTTCAATCTATGTGCATATTTGTACCATTAGCTCGACGGTGAGGAAAACTATCATGAGGAAATCGTCTCAAATAGTTTCTAAAAATTCTGGATCCAGATGCTCTGGTTCCCTTATCTAAGGGTTGAAGAAGTCAAAAAGCAGTCATCATCATCATCATTTCAGCCAATTGACGCTCAATGGACATAGGCCTCCCCCAACGTTCTCCACTCAGATCAGTCCTGTGCATTGTGACCTGGCTGGGTGCGGTTAAAGTTTAAAGTTCAAATTCTACAATATTCAGTAAACATTAAACAACTGCATGTAACAACGTCATAGACTGAAGCGAGTGTCTTCCGGCCCAGTGCGTCGCGCCGAAGCCTTACATATACTGTTAGTTTACGCTGCGCCTATAGAGTCGGGGGTGATATCGATCATAAGACAAAAATAAAGCTCATCATACGAAGAACCCCCTTGATGTGTGGAAAAAGCCCATACGAACTAATATTCGGGCGGGAGACACTAATCTCCATATGGCATTTGTCCTATCTCCCCAGCAGCTGATATCAACAAGATCAAACTACCGAAGTGCACTGAGACCATTCCAGGTCGGACAAAGAGTGCAAACTCGCGTCTACTCCAGCCAACGCTGGTAGTTTGGGACAGTGGTTAAACGCGTTGTCATGTTTCACTATATGGCCCGAACCGACTCCGGGGTCCCATTGAAGCGGCACAGTGATCAACTGCTGGCTACCTCAGTGCCGAAGGGTATCATTAGAAATTATGTGGGAGACGCCTTCAAAAACCACGAACTAAAAAGTGTAAAATAATATTTTAACACTATAAACACTTCAAATATTTTTTTAAAACAGTAGAATTAATCAAGACGGGAATTAACACGATATTTATTATGTGATACAACATTGTGTACTCACATATTTGGCTCGACGTTTCGGCTACGTTACAGCAGCCATGGTCACGAGCGAACTGGCGGAGCACGGCGTCGTCTGCTGGGGCCGGGCTGTGAATCTTCGGACACCCTCACATTTTTTGATAATAATTCGCCACTAGATGAATTTTCAGTAAAGCTACTCTAGCACTAAGTGCAAAATATCTGAGTACACAATGTTGCATCACATAATAAATATCGTGCTAACACCCGTCTTGATTAAATATTATATAAAATATTTCACAACATCACATACATTGATCTGACTCCGAGATAGGTAGCTCAAGCACTTGTGTTACGGAAATCAGAATCAACAGTGGGATTACAAATATATACATAAATTACTTTTTATTTTGTAAATATATACTTATAATACATAGAAAACACCCAGACCAATACAAACAGGCATGTTCGTTCATGCACACAAATGTTTGTACTGTGCGGGATCGAACCCGCAACCCTTGGACCAAAGGCAGCGTTCACTACCACTGTTTCAAACGGGTCGTCGGATTAATTATACTTAGTTATAATGCAACGTGAAAATCTAAAAAACTATTTATAACAGTACACTCGAGAAAAGGTCTTACCGGAGTCGCCAAATACTAGGTGTCTTGTAATTTAATACAACATTCAATTATTCAACAGGGATTAGGCGCCGACTTCAGTAAGACCTTTTCTCGAGTGTATTGTTATAAAATGTTATCTGAAGTGTATAAACTGTAAAAATATTATTTTACACTTTTTAGCTTGTGGTTTTTGAAGGCTATTTTTTTTCGATAAAAAAGTTTTTTTCAAGCTTTTTAGTGTCTCATTTTTTATCCAAAACATGCAGTTTTTCTCACGATGTTTTCGCTCAGCGCGGGGCTAGTGGTAGAAATACACACGTCGATTTGAAAAATCCAGAGCTTGCTTGGATTCGAACCATGACCGCAGCATGGAAGGCGCGTTCCTTTCCATTGAGTTAAGGTAGAAGAAGACCCAAAATTAGGAAACGAACTTTTCTATATTGCCTCGGATCTGAGTGTGTTAGGAGCACAGCGTATTTTCTAGTTTCATGGTTAGGAGACGTCCGCGGCTATATTGTCAGCAGTACTCATGGTACAAAGTATGCCATAGCTTGAGCCTATTTGATCACTGTGAATCGTCTGGCGGAATAAAAAAGAAATAGATGATAAAAAAAACATACTAAACGAATTGAAAACCTCCGCCGTTTTTATTTTGTATTAAAAAAAATATGTTTCCAAGTAATAATAGGTCAATTGGTTGCCAACTGTTCTATACATATCCAACGTTACGCCAGAACTAACAAGTGAACTCTGACATTTGCCGTCAAACTTTGTAACCGCTATCGGGATAAAAGTAGGTTTTCAAAAAGCCGCCACAACGAACAATGAATGTAGGGGAAACAGCACAATATGGGTTACTGTGCCAAGTATCGACTGCTCTTGTGCATTCAGACCACTGTGACATTTGAGTCACTAGATAAGAACAGCCTCACTGTGATAACTGCGACAATCGTTTGATAGAAACATTACAACAGCCTATCGTAATACGGTGTTACTATATTTTTACCCGAGGGCGGCAAAGCCAAAAATGATTATGGTTATTATTTTAGTAGTCAATGTACGTAAAAATGTTTATATATTCTAAGATTCTGCCTATTTTGAAGAACGACGTATCAATCGATTCCTTATTATTGTCCGGGTGACCTTATATTTTAATTGAAAAAATAAAAATTACACAGTGCACAGTGGGTGCTGTACGAAAAAAACCTAAAAATGTTTTGACATTTTTATCTTTGTTATCAAAACACCTCTCAATTATAGAAACATCGTTGAAAGTATTACTTGATTATCATTTAGACTTCCTGTCAGTGACGTCATGCGCTTACTATTTTGTATACACGTCTTTTGAATTTTGTTTGGTAGATATGAAAAGTTTCAATTATGGAAAGGGCTTTATTACTTTAATAGTTGGTGTACACTTTATGGCTTATTTAATGGTATATTTTTTTAACAATTTCATAATTTTAAAAATGGACTTGCCGTTAGCGAGACGTTATATTTTAACTGTTTTTTTGCTACTAGTACTTATGTACCTAATAACAAGTATTATCTGTTTTTTACCCTCTGGTGATTAAATACCCTATCATGTCCTTACATATATCCTTTCCTTACATATGATTTGACTGTACCGGCGCCGGTGTATTTGGTTATTTATGTATTTTTTTATTTAAAATTTATTTAAAGTTTATTGCACAAAACGATACAATAGGCGAATTTAATACTCCGGGTTACTTGCCTTTCGCTCGTAGCTTCTGAAAGACACTCACGGAGTGTATTTAAGATTCAGAACGAAGTGAAAACACCAGTTTAAGGCCACATGATTTACTTGTAAGCTGGAAAATTATTATTTAAAACTACTGCATACAACACGAACGGTGCAGCACTGAACATTTCACTTAATTTATCTCGCACAAGTTTGTGCAAATTGTGAATATATCGTGCAGTTCGTGCTATGTGTAAGCCACTAAGGTTAAAACATCGCGGTTCTTTAAATATTTTCACGCTAAAACATAGCAAGGGTAACATAACATTACTTAAGAAAGGGGATACCCGAAATTCGTAGACTGTGCTAACAGAGGTACGGGCCCCGTTTCCATTGACGCTAGATGAAGTTCGATTATTCAGTTTTTTTTTATTACAATGAAGTGTTTCGTAACATTTTCTAAGAGATGTTGAATGAATTTCAGTCCAGTTGCATTTTAATTCTTTTTCTTTCTTTATTATTGATGTTAATTTTAGTTACCACCATGCCACCTACGCCTACGCACTACTACGCATAAGGTTTACGACTGTAAACCTTATGCTAGTACTTCTCAAACTGTTGATATCTACTATTGTTGATATAATGATGACCATGATCTAGTTGGTCTGTATGATGTTACAAAGGTCAGGCGACAGACACATCATCATCATCATCATTTCAGCCAATAGACGTCCACTGCTGGACATAGGCCTCCCCCAATGTTCTCCACACAGATCGGTCCTGTGCCGCCCGCATCCAATGGATTCCCGCGATCTTCACCAGATCGTCAGTCCACCTTGTGGGGGGCCTGCCACGGCTGCGACTTCCTGTACGTGGCCTCCACTCGAGGACCTTTCCGTCCCAACGGCCGTCTGTTCTCCTCGTTATGTGCCCTGCCCATTGCCACTTGAGGCATGCAATCCTTCGGGCTATGTCTGTAACCTTAGTTCTCCTGCGGATCTCATCATTTCTGATACGATCAGGGAGACCCCGAGCATAGCCCTCTCCATTGCTCTCTGGGTGACTTTGAGCCTCCTTAATCGGCACATTGTTAGCGGCCACGTTTCGGTTCCGTATGTCATCACTGGCAACACACACGCATTGAAGACTTTCGTCTTGAGACACTGCGGTAGATGGGCCGAAAATATGCTGCGTAGCTTCCCGAACGCTGCCCAGCCGAGTTGGATTCATCGATAGACCTCTTTCTGGAAGTTGGACTTACCAAGCTGGACTTTTTGTCCGAGGTAGATCTACTCGTCTACAACTTCCAGTGTCGAGCTTCCAACCTTTACAAGAGTGGGTACGACATGGGAATTCGACATGATTTTCGTCTTGTCCATGTTCATTTTCAGACCCACTTGTTGGGAGACTCTACTGACGTCGTCAAGCATTGTGCCTAAGTCTTCTAAGGTCTCAGCCATGACTACGATATCATCTGCGAATCGAAGGTGCGTCATGTACTCGCCATTTATATTGATGCCAAGCCTTTCCCAGTCCAGAAGTTTAAACACGTCCTCCAACAGAGTGGTAAACGGTTTTGGCGATATAACGTCACCCTGTCTCACACCTCCCTGGAGAGGTATGGGTTTTGATTCCCGGTCACACGCGCGCGGAGTCACACGCGCGGCTGTAACCGAGCGCGGGATAACACCATTAGAAAAAAAAAATGAAGACGGACTGACACATAACTATTTATTAATGTATGCTAGTCACATTGTTTTTACAGTTGGTCATCGGTAATGTTTATTTTATTTTTATGTCACTGATAGAATAATTGAACATTATTGTAATTAATAGACTTCTCGAAATACGCTCAAGCTTACCCTGGGTTCATAAGTCATGGCTTTGGAGGCAATATGGTCATACACAACATATTTTACTGTGCTGTGTATCGCTGCGTGAGTAAGGGTACCGGAAGCCCAATCCGGGGGAATGGGGAGCTTACAGGTTGGCAGCGCATTTGTGACTCCACTGGTGTCGCGGGTGTCCATGGGCGGCAGTAATCGCTTACCATCAGGTAATCCACCTGCTCATTTGCAACCAATTACATAAAAAAAAATACGAACACAAACGTTCAAATTAAAGTAGCTTTGCAAATTAATAAGTATTAAAGAGGTATCCAAATACCTGGCTACCCATTATCTGGCTCTTTCTACTAATATAAATATGAATACAAATTTGATTGAATAAGTATCATAAGGAGTCCGATGCTTACTAATAATTTTTCTTAGCGTCATCTTCACGACACGGCGCGCGCCGCCGTGTGTTACTGGATCCGCGTCGGCGCAACGAGCCGTCAGCAAATATTTGCCTAGCAGAATCATCCGCGGGCTAAGTCGACTCGGCGTAATAACCTGATGGATGACGTTCATCTCGCTGGTTATTATGGAACCATTCGTGACGGCGGTTTAAAATTGTCCGAATTTATGTCTGGAGATTTTATTGACGGGCTGTCGAATTTTTCAGCAATGTTGAAGTTGATAGCAATCTTGCGGCAGCTCTGGTTTAAAGAGTGTTAGAACATTTTGTTGAAGATAAAATTACCTATGACTATAACGTACCTACCAATCTACGTAGGCAATGAATCGATATCCTTATTATCAGCCTATAGGTGTATCCAATGCTGGATTCCTCTCATTATTTAAAAATGAGTTTCTTGCTGGTATCTTCTTAGTGGAAATCGACATTCCGAACCAGCGGTAGATATTATGTGTACCTATTTTGACATTCATAAGTGTTTTATTCATAAATGTTAAGAAATAATGAGATCCGCATGTGAACTAAGGTCACAGACATAGGCCAAAGGATTGCATATCTCAAGTGGCAATATGCAGGGCACATAGCGAAGAGAACAGACGGTCGTTGGGGTGGAAAAGTCCTCGAGTGGGGGCCCCGTACAGGAAATCGCAGCCGTGACAGGCGCCCCACAAGGTGGACCGCCGATCTGGTGAAGATTGCGGGAATCCTTTGGATGGGGCGGCTCAGGACCGAACAGAACATTGGGGGAGGCCTATGTCCAGCAGTGGACATCTATTGGCTGAAATGATGATGATGCAGTGTTTTGTATGGACCTTAATTGAATAAAGATTTTTTTATCTTTATCCTTACATGCACACAATAAGACCGCTTTTTTATTATGTCTGTTATTATTTTATCATACTTGTATTTCGATTTGGGCAATAAAGTATTGAATTCTAATGCTACGTGAAATTGTCAATTAGTCCACAGGGGCAACTCTGCAAGAGGATGCATTCAAGGCCCTTGAAATCAAATATATAATATCGAATTGATGCAAAAAAATGCGATTTGCACAATCTTTTACAGTTTTAGGAACCTTAGTGTTTTTCAATTAGTGCTCTTAATAGCTCTGTAATTAGGGCGACAGAGTCAACTTTCGAATACTTATGTTTTGTTTCTTGAGGCAAGAAGTTGCACATTCTTACCGTCTCTAATCGTCACTTTGTTGCTTTAAATTAAAGTGGGACTCAAATCTTTTAAATCAATTATTGTGTACCTAATTAATTACCAATCGATTTCATAATAACCAATTTTCACAATTCCAATAAATTGCCAAGATAAAATACTGCTTAAAAATTAAGTTTAAATAAACCCTTAAGGGGCCTACCGCTGTATAAACACAAATCAATTTGGAGAATGTTGAATAAAGTGATCAAATACCGAGATGGCGGCGATGGCGTCTGTCTGAGTTGTTGTTTCTACGAATGTATTAAGGGAACGTTAAAAGCTTTAAGTTTTTTTTCACAACTAATTTATAGTACATTTGCTTGAGTAAATAATGCAGTTAAAATTTTTCGACAGTCTTCGAGTGGAACTCGAACCCATGATCTTTTGCTAACCGCGCAACTACTTTACCGACTAAGCTACCGAAGACCTTGGTAGGTCGACGAATTTTGTAAGAGTTTTTTCCTTCGCCGTAAGCCGACGATAGTACTCAATTACAACTAAGTGCATTATTTACTTAAGAATAAATTGCAAAGAGCTATAACCAAAAAAATCTCATACCTATATTTACTTGATTTGGTCAATGTTAGTGTTTAGATGGCGATTTTTAAACGATTTCTTAACATTTGATTGACCCATATCTAATCTATGTAATACTTACGGTAGAAGTATAGGGACATATTTTTAGAAATGGATTTTTAGTAACTATTAAATAAATATCTATTACCTAAGTAGTTACAACGCTCAAATAATTAGTATGGGAATCTGCCAGCCTGCCTAGGTGGCGCAGTGGTTGGTAGATCGGACTTGAAAGCGACGGCTGCACTTGGGGTCCTGGGTTCGGGATAGAGAGTGCACTTGTGTCTGAGCAAACACTTGTGCACTATAGTATATCTTGCATTGATAGCTGAGATTGGTCGCCATGACCGAAATATCGGAGGATTTGGAGGACATTATTATTATCAATATGTAAATCTATTTGGGTTACTCTTAATCGTCTAAATACCTTCGATATTTTTGTCACTTTTGGCAAAATTTTATAATACATTTTTTATTTTTTACCTGACTACGGCGAAGCAAAAAGAGGGGTATGCTTTTTTACCTATATGTATGTATGGTTGTTCATCTGTTCCCTCATAACTTCTAAACTAGTAATCAAATGAAGTGTCGTTAGAAGCGTCTTGATTGTTTTCTGGTTATAGCCTACATGACGTCACGTTAAATTGTCTACAGCGCTCTCTAGGTGACTTAGAGTAAAGAACAAAAAAAAGTTTCTTGGCAGTACCGCGTGGGGTATCAAATGAAATAGCTTTTTAGCACATTTCAAATATTTTATTTTATTTACAGACTAATAATATGTTAAATAAAAATAAAGTTTAAAAATTAAAACCCGACTATCAAAAAAATACGCCATCATAAGATAAAGCTTTCTTTATTGGCCAAAGAACACAAATTTAAACACGAGTGACATAAATACACAAAGAGGACATGTTCTGTAGCCAACAAGGCCCAACCTCACCATTTGGCTTCGGCCACTGCAGTGCTGCAGGTTTGCCATATTTACTTACGTAGAGAATTGACCAAGCTCTCGGGGCGCTTTGATTTTTGTTTCCAAAATATAGAGAAGAATGTCATATATGTATAGGGCACCCGAAAATAACAAGGAAAATCATCGTTGTATCACAAATTTAACGACTTCACAAAAAAAGAGAGCACAATACAACAAACGGTCGTTAATCAAGCGAGAGACGAAAAAAATTGGGCGTCAAATTATCATACAGAATTACCCCTTTAGCGAAACACCCGTTGTAAAATCAACAACAAATCCCCATTAAATTGCAACCGAACACCCTTTGGAATGGGCAAAAAATATTAAAAAATGTGAAAAAAAATGTATAAAAAAAATTGAGTTTGGTTTCAAATTAGCAGATATTTTGGGGTCGTCTTTTGTTGCAGCGTCAATTCGACGTCCGCCTGCAGTCGATATGGGGTGGACATCCCTAAAACTATTCTTCGGCGCGGCTGGACGTAGTTTAAGGTAGTGAAAGGGGATTGTCGATAGTAGAGTATCGATATATATTTTTGTAATTTCCACATTTATTAAACACATCTAGATATCTACTTAATCTGCATACATTAATAGTAAATGTAAAAGAAATAGTAACTCGTATACCATTTTTTTTTGCTTTTACAATGTCTTTCATTGTTGTATTTTTATACAAGTATGTGACGCTTATTTTTACTGACAAAAAACCAACCATTTTGAGCTTTCAACACATTAATCACAGTAAACATTTTGAATTATTTCATAAATTATGACAAAAATTGTAATCAAATTATTAAATTATTTTTTAATAGGAAGATTCCGAAATTGACAAAATATTACCAAGTATTTAATTAAAGTTATTTAATAAATTACCAAAAAAGAGATAATCGAATTATCAAATATATTTATCGCTCTACTAATAAGTATTTCATGTTTGTCAACAGTTTTAGAGTTTGTATTGAAGAAAGGAAGCGGTCCTTTTTTGGTTTGTAGGCACGTTTTGAATTCCACTATTCATCTTGTGTTCGGCATGTTAATATTAGAAAGAAAAATCCTTTTTTATCTTTGTAAATAATACACCATCGATATACCCCATCACTACCGACTGCACAGTGTGGGGATGAGCCAAATTGATTTTAACACAATAACGAGTCAGGCTGAATGGGACGACCCCTATTTGTAGCGCGATGACACGCCGCCGATCCATCATCCTCGCCTTTGTGTCGCATGTCACCGGCCTTAAGTCTACGACGCAATTAAAATGTATCGATATCAAATGCAGGCGTCACTATAAATTGCGTGTTTTGGGAGATTGGCGCTTGTTTAGATACTAAATTTAACCAAGGCTTAATATTATTTTTGCCGCTTAAGGAGGCTTAAAGTCACCCAGAGGGCAATGTAACGGGCTATGCTCGGAATTTCCTTGCGTGATCGCATCAGTTATGGTGAGATCCGCAGGAAAACTAAGGTCACAGTCGTATCCTAAAGAATTGCATGCCATAAGGTGACGGGTAGGGCACACTAGCGACGCCAATAGATTTTAATTTTTAGCTACTAAACCGGATCTATTTTAAACAATTTCGGGATTACAACCTCTCAGCAAACGCATATTCTATTTATTAAATAACCATGCACAGATGTTGTCCGTTATTGTACGTGAAAAATTGATTCACGGTAAAAGTGGCCGCTCTTGGCGGTAACAATTTTTTTTTAAATGGACCCAACATTGGTGCATGGTTATTTAATAAATAGTATAAGTATTTGCCGAGAGATTGTAACCCCGAAATGGTTTAAAATAGATCCGGTTTAATAGTTAAAAATTGAAATCAATTGGCGTCGCTAGTGTGCCCTACCTGTCACCTTAAGAGGCAATGAGCAGGGCACATTGCGAGGAGAACAGACAGCGTTGGGGCAAAAAGGTCTTCGAGTGGAGGTCGCGTACAGGAAGTCGTAGCTGTAGCAGACCTTCCACAAGGTGGACCGACGTTCTGGTGAAGGTCGTCTCGGTCAGCGTGGTGTAGGACGGCCCCAGGCTAGATGGAGAGACGACATCCGCAAGATGGCTAGCAGGAGCTGGATGCGAGTAGTCAAAAACAGATCTACCTAAGTGACGAACATTTTGAGAGGTCTATGTTTAGCTGTGGACAGTAACAGGCAGATTATTACAAGTTATGATACTATAATTAAGGTAATGGCACGTTTGCTAATAAAACCGTGTCAACTGGAGTGTTGCAGCGATCTAAAATGAGTCTTGCCCAAAATGCACAATTCTGGATGCTATAAACTGTTTTGTATTTTTTTATGTCAAGGTAAGCGATTGCCGCCGCCCATGGACACCCGCGACGCCAGTGGAGTAAAACGTGCGATGCCTAACTTTAAAACCCCCCTTCTCCCGGATTGGGCCTCTAGTACCCTCACTCACGCAGTGAAACACAATACAGTGCAGTGAAGCATCACGCCAGTTTTCTGTGAGGCCGTGGTCGTGGTATGTAATACCCTCGTACAAACAGAGATCTAAAGTATTTCTACATTGAAACAATCTCACATAAATTGTCGTTGGCACAAATTAAGGTATTTTTTGTACTATGGTAACCAGAAACTATAGTCCATCCAGTATCTGAAGGTGAATAGGCTTTAAGTATATTACTGAAAGTGAATAGGACAGTTCACGTTTCGTATCATGCATCCATTTTTCTACAAATAAAAGTATTAAGTTGTAAAAATCATTAACTTTTTGTGTTCTTATTCTTCCAAAATAACAAGTAATCATCATCATCAGCCCATTTAAGTCCCCACTGCTGGGGCACGGGCCTCCCTCAATCACATGTGGGGTAATTGCCATACTATAATAAACTAAAATGTTGATTAAAATTAAACATCAAACAAATAAAAAGTCGATTAGATTTCTAAAGAAAATATTCTCGATTCTTAAAAATATCGGTTAGGTTTAAAAGAAGCGTCTCACTTTTAATGTCAAAATAGAACTGCCCTATTCACTTTCACATACTGAACGGACTATAACGGTTCCACTAACACCCAGACCCAATACTGTTGATTTACTGCTATAGAATCCTATGGAGGCTTTGTATGTTTGCTAATGTCATTTACAGGTATTTGAACTACGATACTTTTTGTCGTCAAAGTTATTTATTTGCAGTAACAAATGCAGTATTATAAAATGTAGAACACATTTAACTAAAGAAATATTTACAATGTGATTTGAATAGGCAAATTATTAATTTAATCATCTTTATTAATAAATACAATGAAAATTTGAATAATTTAACAATCACTTCCATTTCATTGTTGTTCTGGGATAGTATTTAAGTAGCGTAAATATTTCCTATAATCTTACTGAAAATACCCAAGTGTAATATTTCGAATTCAATATTATTAAATATTTGTACATCTGTTCCCACTAATGGTAACGTACACTCATATTTATTGCCCGATATTAAGGTTCTAAATTGATTGATTTCAGATTGTTAGAGTAAAAATACAAAACATTCATACAACTTTGCACTTTACTTCGTTGACATAAGTACCAAACACAATTGCAGGTTTGTATCTACCGATGACAGAATCCAAATAAAATCTGATACAACGCACAATGATTATTCCCAGAAATGATTAAAATGTAACATTATAAAGGGTCCTTTATAATATGCGTTGTATGGGGTTCCATACAAATGTAAGGTAATTACGTAACCAAGGGGGACCTGGTACGCGCACAAATAGTTACGTTTGTAAGGAACAAATTATGGCAATTTGGTGCATGTTTCACAAAGGGTTTGAAATTTGTATTCTTTACTG
Source organism: Marasmia exigua (assembly GCA_019059595.1). Lineage (NCBI taxonomy): Eukaryota > Metazoa > Arthropoda > Insecta > Lepidoptera > Crambidae > Marasmia > Marasmia exigua. The sequence continues at coordinate 3,670,447 of CM032465.1, read as the reverse complement.
TCAAGGACAGAGGTCAGACTATTTTGTCAGTTTGCTGTGAGAAAGAAAACCTTTTAATTGGAAAAATAAAAGTTTGGATTCATTTTTAATTTAACATTGTAAGAACACTTGCAATCGTTAATGATCTCATCATCATCATCATCTTAAGCTTAAGTTTTCTACTAATTTGGTGTAGGCCTTCATCAATCTTGTCCATTCTATTCTATTTTGGGCAGTTGGAGTCCAGTTGTGCCCGCCAATCTTGACCGCCAATCTTGGCTTGGTCGTCTTTCCATCTCATTTGTGGACTTCCGATAGGTCTTTTCGGATGCCATGGATCCACTCCAGCATTTCTCTACACCACGAGTCTGTCTTTCGAGCTATTGGTCCCACCCATTGTCACTTGAGTTGCGCCATCCTTTTGACTTCTAAGTCACATGTTACTTTTCTGTCTCTAAGAGTTACGCCCATCAGTCTCATTTCCATTGCCCTTTGAATACCTATTATGAATACCTATGGAATCGAATACCTATGGAAATTGGACTCTGTTACGTCGCGACCGCCAAACTCCTTGTGGGGGTGTCCTGTTAGTTGCGCGTGCGCCCGTGGTATTGTGTCGACGTTCAGACTTCGAAACGGAGGCTGGAGAGGATCTATGGGCAAGTTTCACCTGGCATGGACGCTCCATCTATGTATGTGTTGTATATATTAAGCCGAGTGCAAGTGACAGTGAATACTTAGAGTGGTTTTGTAAAGTGGAAAGCTTTATTAACTCTTTGAAAGGCTATGTTTTAATTCTAGGTGATTTCAATATGAAAAGTGCATCGATGAATGTGACCAATTATTATAACTACTTTCTGTCATTTTGCGGATTAGGCGAAAATAATATTGTCATTAATTCTTTTGGCGGAATGTTGGATGTTGTACTTATACGGGAGTGTGATGAGTGGGGCAGGCCCCAAAAAGTAGTTGTAAGCCATATTGAAGGAGTAGTATCTCCCGATCTTTATCACCCTTCTCTGAACATAGAGTTAGAAATCGACTCGGCACATCACTCGGATCACATCGAACCGAGTAATATAGACTCAGCCAAAGACTGGAACTTTAGGAAATGTGACTTTGAACTGTTATTTTCCATGTTATTCGATACTTCATGGCATAAGGTACTACAAAGTAATGATGTGTGTAGTGCTACGGAGACTTTTTATGACTTAATTTATAATATATTTGATTTATGCATGCCTAAAAAACATAGGAAAAATAAAATTTCTAGACGCTACCCTGTCTAGTTTACGTCAGATATTATTCACGATATCAAAAGTAAAAAATCGCTACATGCGGCGTGGAAGCAGTTAAAATCTCCAGAATCTTACCAGCTTTTTTCAAGTTGCAGGTCAGATATAAAGTCACGTGTTGCATTAGCTTATAAAGCGTATACAAGTTCTATAGAGAATGATATAAAAATAAATCCTCGTAAGTTCTGGCAACATATATCTCAATTAAGGTCTAAGGGAGGGTTTGAATCAAATGTTACCTACAAAGGCACTTCATATTCAGGACCGGAAGCAGCCGAGGCCTTTGCCAATTTTTTTGCCAGCGTTTTCTTAGCTGAAACTCCCCAATTGGACATTAAAAATTTAAATGATAATACTGGAGTAAATAGCAGTAACCATATAAATATTCCGTGGTTCACGTTTAAAGACATAAAGTATGGGATCAATAAACTAAAAATAAACAGTTCCATAGGGCCGGACAATATACCATCTGCTATAATAAAAAAAGCAAAATCCTATTTTTGTAGACCTCTATGTCATATTTTTAACCTCGCATTGAAGTCTGGTATGTACCCTCCACAGTGGAAGCTTACGAGAGTGACTCCCATACCAAAAACTAATAATAAAATGAAAGTCGAAGAATACCGACCGATAGCCATATTATCTTCCCCAGCTAAGATATTTGAGACTGTCCTTCATAGACATATCAATGCTCAGGTCAGTAAATACCTTTGTAACGAGCAGCACGGATTTAGAAGTAAGAGATCAGTTAATACAAATTTAGTAACTCTTGTCGACTACATTTCTTCTAGCTTGGACCGTGGCTGCCAAGTGGATGTTTTATATTTTGACTTTCGGAAGGCGTTTGATCGGGTCAATAATGACATTTTGCTTTCCAAACTTTCTTGCATAGGTTTCACGCCTAAGTTGTTACAGCTTTTAGCGAACTATCTTTCTGATCGTCAGCAGTTTGTCAGGCTTGGCTCGTATGAATCCCAACCGTATCACACCCGTTCTGGCGTCAGTCAGGGATCCATACTTGGGCCCCTACTGTTCTCATTGATGATAAACGATCTCCCTACAGTAATTTTACACTCAAGGTGCTTACTATATGCAGATGACCTGAAACTATTTGTGGAACTAAAGTCTGAAGCCGACTGTCTCGCGCTTCAGAAAGATATTGACGCAGTCTTCGCCTGGAGTATCCTCAACAAATTGGAGTTCAACTCTGATAAATGTTACTCCATGACTTTCAGTCGGTTTAGGCAACCAATTCTTCATGATTACCATATCAATGGCCAAACTATTGCAAGGAAAAATTGCATCAAGGATCTGGGAGTCCATTTTGACCAGAGGCTCACGTTTCATGGGCACATCCTGATACTGGCTGAAGAATGTTTTAGAAGACTAGGCTTTGTCCTCAGAAACGCGCGAGACTTTCGGAATGACCATGTAGTCAGACTTATATTCTGCACTCTCGTGAGGACTAAACTTGAAGCCAGTGCGTGCGTATGGAACCCATACGAAGCAACATACGCATTAATGCTTGAAAAAGTTCAGAAGGCTTTTTAAAGAACCCTCTACAAGCGACGTTACGGATATTACCCGTACATGTACCCTACCAAATATCTGCTGGGCTGTCTTGGTTACAACTCATTGCAGGTTAGACGGGCTTTTGATCAGTTAACAATGGCATATAAAATCTTACGCGGAAAAATAGATGCTCAAGATCTGAGTGATGTGCTGTGTCGTTTGTATGTTCCTAACAACTATCGGCGTCTTCGGAAACACAAGCTGTTTTCAGTGCCTCGGTGTCGCACAGTAGCGCGCGCGCGCTCACCTATCCCGCGTGTCCTTACCGCACTCAACACACTCCTAGAAGCCAATCCGGAATTTGATTTGTTTTCGGATGATTGGCGGACTATATTGTTGGAATGCCTGAAGTTTTGTGAGCGAAGTGTGTGCTAAATTAATGTTAATATATTTGTTAATATTGTTTTAATTTTTCTCTGTGTATAATTTTTGTAAATTTGTATAATTAATGTAATTGGTTAGCAAACTACCGTGTTAATTATAGTCAATAAATAAAATAAATAAATTTGAGCAACTAAAAGTCTCTGGAGCCTTTGTCGTTCTCGTGACCCAAGTATCAGATGTGATGTGAGAACCGGTAGGACGAACTGGTAAAATGATCTATAGATCCTAAGATAAAGTAGTTTGTTGAACTGCCAACAGATGTCACTATGCTAAATTGCATCGCACCGGCAAAAGTGTTTTTGGATTATATAGTATAAGGCAAAAATGAATTTGTAAAAATAAGCTATCCAATAAATCTGTCGTTTATACCGAGCTGTTTTTGGTTTTATTTTATTGACTAGTACATCCTCGAAATGACCTTAACCAAGGGGTTAATAAAATATACCGATATATTTGCCTAACAGAATAATGTAAATTTTTTGGGTGTAGCAATTTTTGCAATTTATTCTTAAGTGCATTATCGACTTAACAGAATAATATTGAGTGATGAAGTATTTTTCCAAGTAATTAATAATTACATCTAATTTAATTTATAAGATAACAACAGATGGCGCTAGCAATTGTAATATTATATTACGGATATTTGGTACTCTGCAAAAGTCCGAGTTTCCTTTATAAAGGCCATAATGGACGACAGTGTTTTTAAAATTTTCGTGTAGAAAAATGTTGTACATCGGCCCCCCTGTCAATGTCTGGTAACTGAACATAGAGCAACGTGAGCTCTCCTCTTACTTACCATCAGCCTGAGGAAAGCTAATATACCCACTGTGTCATTGAAAAAAAAAACCGGCCAAGTGCGAGTCGGACTCGCCCATGAAGGGTTCCGTAGCAGCAAGTAAGATATATAGAAGGTAAATTGCGGTTTACGGTTTATAACGTATTAAAAAAACTACTTACTAGATCTAGTCCAAACCAATTTTCGTAGTTAGTTTTTATAGCAATGTATATCATATATTTTTTTCAGTTTTATAATTCATTTATAATAGATGTTAGAGGGGGGGGACACACAATTTACCACTTTGGGAGCGACTCTTGCGCAAAGTATTGTGTTTAGAAAAAAATGATGTTAAAAACCTCAACATCATTTTAAATGAGTTATCCATTATCTATGGATAGGTCTTTCCCCACACATATAGGGTTGATGAAATTAAGTTTCAAGTATGGAGACCCCCCAATTTTTTTATTTCTCCACTGTTTGTGTAAAAATCGTAATGCGTTTAATAAAATACATCTATTTACCAAGTTTCAATAGTATAGTTCTTATAGTTTCGGAGAAAAGTGGCTGTGACATACGGACGGACGGACAGACGAACAGACAATGACGATTCTATAAGGGTTCCGTTTTTGCCATTTGGCTACGGAACCCTAAAAAGTTGAACTGTAACAACATTCCTATTATAAATCGCGATCCAAAGTTATTATCGTACTAAAGGTCATGACGTTCCGTTCCAACGCGCAATATCAATAGGGGCTGGCACGAATTTTTAACCGGGACTCAGATCATCTCAAAACTGGGTCATCCAAGTCCATTATCATTCCATCCAAAACCAATATTGCATAATTTAAACTCGGACCTCGTAATCCCTCACAACTATGATAACAAACCTAATCTAATTAAACAAACCTGGGATTAGTGGAGTGACAATAATCTTATAGCGACACGTCCAGAGGGTAAGCCAGGGTTTAAAACACAGTTGACACAGTGCACCCTTGTAAACCAGGCTTTTTTTAATATTATACTTTAATTTAAAATTTACTTTTTTAATTTAAAATATTATAAACACAATTCTAGCAAATGTACGTAGCAGTAAAATAGTAATTAAGGTGACGGATAGGGCACACTAGCAACGCCAATCGATTTTAATTTTTAGCTCCTAAACCGGATCTATTTTAAACAACCTCTCGGCAAACACTTATACTGATTATTAAATAACCATGCACAAAAGTCGGGTCCGTTTTTGTACGCGAAACATTGATTCATGCCAAAAATGGCCGCTTTTGGCGGTTAACCATTTTTTTTTTTATAAACGGACCCAACTTTTGTGAATGGTTATTTAATAAATAGTATTATATAATAGTTTAATACATATAAGTGTTTGCCGAGAGGTTGTAACCCCAAAATTGTTTGAAATAGATCCTGTCTAGTAGCTAAAAATTAAAATCGATTGGCGTCGCTAGGGTGCCATACCCGTCACCTTAATTTAAAATTTACTATTTAACTTTTTTAATTAATATATTATAAACAAAATTCTAGTAAATGTATGTAGCAGTAAAATAGTGTTTCAAAGGTAGGCCCTTTACACCTCTACTCAAGAAAAAAGAACTTACCGTAACCATAATACATAATACACAGCATAACCACATACCACAATACACACCTTTAAATTAAGAAATATAAATAATAATATATTTTTAAGAGCACATACCTACCAACTCTAAAATACGCGGAGCAATTATAGCAACTTATTTTACAAGACTAGCAAAAATATCACGGATCCAGAGTCTGTGGGTGTACATCACTCAAATAAAAAAAATGTTTTTTGATGACCCGTTTGGATCAGTGGTAGTGAACGCTGCCTCTGGTGCAAGAGTTGTGGCTTCGATCCCCGCACAGTAGAAACATTTGTGTGCATGAACATGTCTGTATGTATTGGTCTGGGTGTTTTCTATGTATTATAAGTATGTATTTACAAAATAAAAGTATTAAATGTATATATTTGTAATTCTGTTGGTTCTGATTTCCTAAACGAAAGTGCTTGAGCTACCTATCTTGGAGTCAGATCAATGTTTGTGATGTTGTGAAATATTTATTTAGAAGAAACAATGAGCATTATATAAATACATTTATATACAAGTATGCATATCAAATAAATTGAAAATTTTAAAAACCACCGACACAACTAAAGCTCTTTCATTTTATACCTATATTGAGGCAGTTAGAACAACAAACAGGTTATTCGTCATTTTCTGACGGCGGCCATCTTGGATTTGAAATTTTTCACGATTAGTATATTCTGCTACTCAAGCCCTTTTAATATGATACCCATATTGTAGGAGTTGTGTTAAAACATAAAATCCAAATCTTTGTGACGGTGGCCATCTTGGATCGATTACATAGCTAAGAACACTCCCTTCTTATTCATCTTTCAAACAAAAAAAAAACAAAATCAAAAGCGGTTAATTGGTTCGAGAGCTACGATCCCATAGACAGACACACACACACGCACACGCACACACGCACGCACACGCACACGCACACGCACACGCACACGCACACGCACACGCACACAGACACGTCAAACTTATAACACCCCGCCGTTTTTGCGTCGGGGGTTAGTAAAAATATCAGAGAAGAGAGATGGCCGCACTGGAGAATATATGTAATAAGATCGCGCCTTCCATATGATAGTGGGGGCGGTCGAAGTTAGAGCATGCACCTCCTGATTTTTTCAAGTCTATTTTAAGTGTATTTCTGTTACTAGCTCGGTGGTAAGGAAAAATATTCCTTAGGAAACCTGCACGTCTCGTGCATTTTTTTTATGTGATACGTGGCAGACGAGCAGGCGGATCACCTGTTGGTAAGCGATTGCCGCCGCCCATTGACACCCGCGACACCAGTGGCGTCACAAGTGCGCTGCCAAACTTTGAACCCTCCGAATAGGGCCTCCGGTAAGGATACCGGAGGCCCTATCCGGATGAGTGAAGGCACTCATGCAGCAAAACACAGCACAGTGCTGGTTTACTAACACGTACCTACCTATATTTTTTTTTATTTTCTTTACTAGGGAAAAATACAGCTGTTAAATAGTACTCTGTTCTAAAATTACTTAAATAATATATCAGCAATTTAAATTTTCCACTTAAAATTAATATGTTTAGTGTTGTGAGACAAAATACAAAAATAATGCGAAAAAGAACTTATTAAAAATTTTAGGTACTTATTAATTTAACTCAAGAATAAAGATTTTTTAAAAACTGTAATCTTATCAAAATCTGTAAAAATGTCGAATCATGTTTTAGTTGGGCTGGTTCCCATCTTGGGTTGAGTTCATTATAGTTACCAGTCTTACTGACTCCAAAGTAAGTGGCTGAAGTATTATGTATGGATCAAAATCAACTAGGGTACATTATAGCGACTAGAATGTTGATCTTGGCTCCATATATGCATGCAAGTACATATATAAAAGTGAATGCGCTTGTGTCTTTACTGGTGTTGCACGGTCACGGGTGACCATAGGCGACGGCATCATCATTATCATGTGATCCGTCTGCCCGACTGCCACTTAATCAATCACATAAGAAAATCTTCAACCACTTTCTCAAAGTGGTTGAGCCAGTGAAATCGATGTTTATTCTTTCCAACTTGAAAATTGATGGATGTATATAATCCTTATTGAAGTCATTATCTTGCACTTTGCGAAATTGGGTATCAAAACAAACCTTTACCCCAATTATCAATTCCGAACAAGAAATATCCATGTCTTAGGCCAAACCTATCTAATTAAACAGAACGGTGAATTAATGGAGTGACAATAATCTTATGGCATCGCGTCCGATAGGGTAGGGGATAATCCTGAATTTAATCAGTGGAGTCTACTGCAACCCTTATAAAACGGAGGGATCGACCACTGGCATAAGGAAACAGGCGGCAGTAAGGCAAATACGTTGATCTACTAATAGTTCAATCCTAGATTGCTTACATTGTGGACGGATGGTTAGGTTCCCAATAGGGTATAATTATATCTGTCGAAACGACTATTAAAACATGAACGGTTATTAAAAAAATATTCTGCGAAAAAATACCGCCTTCAAAAACGACGAACTAAAAAGTGTAAAATAGTATTTCTAACACTTTATGCACTTCAAATAAGATTTTATAACAATATGCTCGAGAAAAGGTGTTACCGAAGTCGGCGCCCAATACTATCTTCTAATTTAATGCATTCAATTATTCAACAGGGATTAGGCATGCACTATATTTACGAAAAAGTAAAAACTTCCTTTATTTTTTGAAATCGGTTAAAAATAAAATGCATCGATAGTGAATCCGAGGTTTGAATAACAGTCATTTAGTAAGTTTTATTTTGTCATAGGTGGCAGACGAGCAGACGGATCTCCTGATGGTAAGCGATAGGCGACACCTGCGGGGTCACGCGCTGCCAAGCTTTAAACCCCCCTTTCCCCGGGATTGGGCCTTCGGAGTGAAACACAGCACAGTGCTGCTTCACGCCGTTTTTCTGTGTGGCCGTGGTATCACTCCAGTCGATCCAGCCCATTCATGCCAAAGCGTGGCTCTCCTACGGACAACAAGTAAGAAAACGTATTGTAAATTAATATCATTTACTTTTAAAACTACAGTAACTTCTTAAAGACCCACAATTTGGAACATTTTCCTATTAAACACTAAAGTATTTTTCATCTTAGCGTGTAATTTCCGATGTAGTCCAAAGCTATCTCCAGGGTCATTTCAATTGGTACTTTTTTCGTTAGTATGGGAAAAATAATTTGGCGTTGTTCCAGTAGATGTCACTATGGATTTTTACATCGCGCTAGTAAAGCGTGTTTTCGAAACAAAGACCTCCTGCCCACATTAGCCATTTAAAAATGTATGGAAAATATACCAGATCCCTAGAAGATATTGGGAATTATGGTGTATAGCAATAAAATTTGTTTATGATATTTTATTTAATTGTATCCCTGACTGATTCGCGAAGGTGGCCGTTCTAACTACAAAGCCATTGAGTATTGGTCGTTTTCCTCTAGATGGCGCTAGCATTGGCTAGCCGAGTGATCTCAGTATATATGACGTATAAGTAATTCTAAAGCTATCGCTTTGGCACCGACTATACGCTAAGACCATGGTTCAAGATTTGGGGAGTCTGGTAATTACAGTGAAGCGACTGAAGTCTGGACTTTGCAACCCTTTAACAGGGGAATCAGACCAAATGAATCATGGTTACACGTTTCAGACACCAAATATGCAAGTTTCCACACATTTTTTTTCCCTCATCGCCGATCATCATTAATTATACCTCATCATTAATAAATGAAATATTTAAATAATCCAGAGGTGCATGCTGGGATTTGAACCACGGCTCTCCGTACGGAAGGCGCTTGCTTATCTACTGAGCTATGTACCATCCCTCAAACACTTTAGATATCGTGCAAAATAAAAAAAAACTATAACACACATTTTGGCGTTACATAACACTGAGGAACCTTATCATTCGCTTATCGACAGGTTCAGAACCGTCGCCTTTTTTAGGGTTCCGTAGCCAAAATGGCAAAAACGGAACCCTTATAGTTTCGTCATGTCCGTCTGTCCGTCTGTCCGTCTGTCCGTCTGTCACAGCCGATTTACTCGGAAACTATAAGTACTACAGTGATGAAATTTGATGGGAATATGTGTTGTATGAACCGCTACAAAAATATGACACTAAATAGTAAAAAAAAGAATTGGGGGTGGGGCCCCCCATACATGTAACTGAGGGATGAAATTTTTTTTTTCGATGTACATACCCGTGTGGGGTATCAATGGAAAGGTCTTTTAAAATGATATAAAGTTTTCTAAAAAACATTTTTCTTAAAGTGAACGGTTTTTGAGATATCAGCTCTCAAAGTCGTAAAAAGTATGTCCCCCCCCCTCTATTTTTATAACTACGGGGTATAAAATTCTAAAAAAAATAGAGGTGATGCATGCTAATTAACTCTTTCAACGATTTTTGGTTTGATCAAAGTATCTCTTATAGTTTTTGAGATAGGTTGATTTAACTGTAATTTTGGACTTTGCTGCTACGGAACCCTTTGTGCGCGAGCCCGACTCGCACTTGGCCGGTTTTTTTTATTTATCATCAAATAACATTACAAATTATACATGTACAATACGAGTAATAAGACATTAAACCACAGAGGTTTGTCTTGTGATATCGTGAGCTATGCGTTATACAAACTTATATTCAATACTCAAACATTTATTGAAAACCATATTTTGGGAATTAAAAGTGCAATTCGACCGACACTAATGAATAAGTGTACAATATTTTATACAACAGTTCTAGTAATTGCTAAGACAGTATTAGCTTAAGTTTAAAATTGGTAAGTGTCGAACTGCCACCTATTACATAAAAAAAAACAGTTTTGCTGTTGCTTTACTCCCGCCCTTATTTCACTGTTCAACCGCCGATATGAAGACAGCCTCAGAATAAAATCGAAGTAGGTTATAAGAAATATAATCGAGTTCGTTGAAGGCATTAGACAATAAAATATAGTTCTATAAGAAAAATATCAGTATAATGATGATGTTATTTGAAACGCTCGGAGTTCGTACAATATTAATGTTTATTCGACAAAAATGTACTCAATATAAGTACAAATATTTTCTTGGGAGATAAAATATATGAGAAACTAAAACCTTCTACCTTTGAAACAAAAGAGGATTTCGATCTTCCTCTTTCGTATTTTTTTAAAATTCTATTCTACTTCAACTGTCAATGGACAGGAACCGTGAGGAAAGTCGCCGGAAGTTTTTACGATTTGATAGATTCTTTAGCCATTGGATAGGATGGAACGCCCCGGGCGACCAATGGGCGCTATCGCGTGTGAAATATCCGCTAGATGGCGTGCCTGTGAACCAAGGTCCAACCTCAACATTATTTTATTCGTTAATTGACAATTTATATATCACGTCTAAAAATACCCTATCACCTTGTAGCTGGACGTCAGGCCTATAATACGCCATATTGCGGATTTTTCGCACGTGATAGCCACCATTGGAAGGCTAATTTAACCTGCTGACACGCGTCTCTAGATTACAAAACGCAATCTAAGAAAAGTTCCAAAACTAAATTCCATTTAATGTTGCATGTTAAAAAGGTTAAATATGGTATTAACTCAAAACCTTGATGTAATAAAGTGGTTCAAAGTTATCATTAGACTACAAAAATTTCGACCGCAGAAGAGCCACCCTTCGGTATGGATGGGCCTGGTTCGACCGGAGTGCTGCCACGGCCTAACAGATAACCGGCGTGAAGCAGCATTGTGCTGTGTTTCGCTGCGTGAGGGTACCGGAGGCCCAATCCGGGGGAAGGGGAGTTCAATGATTGACAGCGCACTTGTGACTCCACTGGTGTTGAGGGTGTCCATAGGCAGCGGCAATCGCTTACCATCAGGTGATCCGTTTGCTCGTTTGTCACCTATCATATAAAAAAAAACTCATCAAAACTCACTTAGCTTGAGCTAATAAGTTCTTCGATACCAAACTTGTGCAAAAACCAATTCCACCGAGGATACAAGAAAACGTATCCAATGGGGTATCAAATACCCATTTTGATTAAATAAGACATACACACAAGACGTATGGGTTTGGAGAAATTAGCGGTCCCCTACATATTACAGAGATTAATAAGGGAGGCAATATAGAAAATGCAACGGTGAAAGGGCGACTTATTATTGGATGAGTTAGAGGTATCAATTTGATGGAAAATCCTCTTAGCCCAGTTAACTATGCATGAGGTGAAGATTTTTTTTGTTAGTTTCGATATAAAAAGCAATTAACAATGTCATAATAAATGAAGTATTTCCCGAGGCTACTACCTTCGAGGGAAAAGCGTACTCCTTTTTAAAAAGGTACCGGCAACACATTAGTGATCTCTCTGATTTCGTAGATGGGCGGCGAAGTTTAGTTTCCATCAGGTGACTTGCTTGCTCGTTTTTCGCCTCAAGCATAAAAAAAGTGAAAAATCTTTGCTTTTAAGGTGACGGGTGAGCACACTAGCGACGCCAATCGATTTAGATTTGTAGCTACTAAACCGGATCTATTTTAAACAATTTTGGGGTTACAACCTCCCGGCACACACTTATATATGGTTATTTAATAAATAGTATACTTAAGTGTTTGCCGAGAGATTGTAACCTCGAAATTGTTTAAAATAGATCCGGTTTAGCAACTAAAAATTAAAATCAATTGGCGTCGCTGGTGTACCCTACCCGTCACCTTAACAATAAGAAGCATCACTTCCATTTTAATTGCAACGTGGGCTCTTCTCTTGCTCACCATCAGGCTGAGGAAAGCCAATATACTGTGCCACTATAAAAAAATGTCGTAAGTGATTAGTAACGACACGTAGTATCTTCTTCTTAATTTTGTGGTACTTATCACTTGCGATTTTTCACTTGACATTATCTTCTATCATATCTATACAAACAAAAGCTGATTGTGAAGACTGATTGACTGATGATCTTTAAAAGCAGGGCCTAAACTGAAAGAGTTAGAAACTTGACATTTTGCTTGTTTTAAGGCCCAAAATTAATATACTACCTACAGTGAACGGCCTACGCAGCTGTTTCTGTACCTACTGTACAAATTAATTTATTTAGTCCATTTTGAAACAAAAGTGAAAATAAGAATGGATAGATTAACCAAAAAAAAATGCAGTAGGTTAATTACAATTTTTGTGTAATAAAATATGATAAAATCAATGGTACGGAACCGTTCGTGCGTGACTCGGACTTGCAATTGAAGATTTTTTACTAGTCATTATAATACCACCTTCAACCATGTATATTATTATACAATCTCTCTTATAATCACAATCTCACTTAAGGACAGTCAACGGCAGTTTTAAGTTTATACTTTTTAAATTTAAATACTTTTTATTATTTTTTGTTGCGGGTTTTTAAACTTTAATGTATTTTCTCATAGTTAGTGATGTAAAGTAAAGTGTGTCACTCGGGCGTAAAATATATTTTTGGCTTGAGCTACGTACTTCAAATAATCCCCATTGCTGTGTTATATTCTACTATAGAATCCCTCACTTCGATCTGGAATAAAAAAGCAACCTAGCCGTAAAGATACATAAAACCTACTCATCCTCATTAGTAGCATGTAATTTTCTTTTTGGAACCAACAATAACATAATCGTATCAACAATTTTTAGTTTTTACAGAACAAAATATAAACTTATTAACTAACTACGTAATTACATAATAGGTACCAAAATGGTCTCCACTCAGTATACGGTTGAGTGTGACTCACATTATGCCGCGCTAAACCACTGGTATTCTGCGGATGCCAAAAGAACGAGGTACGCGGTCTCAGCCGACGACAGCAATTTTTAAACATTTCAATAAATCAGTCACATAAAGATATCACTTAGTACTTAAACATAGATGTGGAAAACGAAATTATTTAGGAAATAAATACATAATAAGATATACAATTATTTAAGATAAACTGGATACTATTTTATAAGATTTTTATTATATTATACTGCTTGAAACTGCTGCAGCCCTGGCTTTCAGTTTGGACCTTGAGTGATGCTGCTGCAAAGCTGTCGCTTCGGAGCCCGGGCGTAAAGGATTGGGAAGTAAGGTTATTTCAATGATGCGACTGCCGTCTGACCTTCGCAACTCTTAGACAGGGGAAACAGACTAACTGGATTACGGTTACACGTTCAGAATCATTAACTCAAATATTTCAGGTATCCACAATTTTGAAAAATGTTCGTCGAGATGTTTTCCCTCACTGACGAGCTAATAGTATAAATATGCACACATATATACATGCTCGGTAAACCCAGGTTAAAGTATCCTGGCATTTAAAGACAAGGAGAGTCAACTCCAAATGAAGGGAAAAGGCATAGAGGAAGAAGAAAAAGATGTACATGCTCGGATTTGAGCTACGACTAGTATAGAAGGTGCGTTCTTATCCAATGAGCTATCGTTTGTTGCGGTAAAGTAATTAAATAATGCATCTATACATTGAAGCAGTTCAAAAAGCACTTGCCACAGTTTGAAGAGCAATTCGCCAGCAGATCGCTGTGGAGCGGCTGCAGTAAAAACAGAAAGGCTCTTCCGTTTATTTGTGATAATGAACTCTTGGCGGGGAGGCGGGAATACTGCCGTTAGAGCGGGGATGTAAAGTTACTGGATAGGAATTACATAACAGTCATATCTATTTTTTTATGTCTGTTTACAAGATATCCTTTTCGACCTATCATCAACATCTTAGCGTTTTGTCCCGGTTGCGTCCCAAGCTGCCTCTTCGGAGCGTTGAGTTCGCTTTCTTACTTCGATTCCTCAACTTCGCATAGTCTATCAGTGCGTCCTACCCGTCATGACATACGGAGCCAAAACGTGGACACTTACGGTACGGCTGGTCCACAAGTTAAAGGTCGCTCAGCGGGCTATGGAACGAGCAATGCTCGGCTTCTCTCTCCAAGATCGAATCCGAAATGAGCTGATACGGCAGAGAACCAAAATCATCGACATTGCTGCGGATTAGCGGATTAGCAAGCCGCAGAACCGACAACCGATGGGGTAAACGAGTTCTTGAGTGGAGACCGCGTCTTGGCAAACGTAATGTAGGGCGCCCTCTGGCTAGGTGGAGGGACGATCTGCGCAGGATGGCTGGCAAGAGCTGGATGCGAGAAGCCATGGATAGATCACGGTGGCGAACAATTGGAGAGGCCTACGTCCAGCAGTGGACTGCGAATCTTAGCAATCAGCCAAGTACACAGGATATTATATAGTGCTCAAATGTGTGCGCAAACACGTGCACTCTCTATTCTTTTACTTACTCTCATATTCCGACAGGGACCCAGTGTGACACGACCGTAGAGCGATCGGGTGCAGGAACAATGGCTTAACGTGCTTTTCGAAGCAGGGGGGTACAAAACCACGTCCTCACAGAAAACAGGCGTGAAGCAGTGCATGCGCTGTGTTTCGCTGCGTGAGTGAGGATACTGGAGACCCAATCCAGGGGAAGGGGGGTTAAAAGGTAAGCAACGAACTTGTGACACCACTGGTGTTGTAGGTCTCCATGGGCGGCGGTAATCGCTTACCATCAGGTGTTCCGTGGGCTCGTCAGTCGCCTATATCTTAAAAAAAAAAACTCATTTGTCTTTTCCAGACCTACTAGTTCTTAGTACGTGGCAGTGTGTCCCAGTACTGTTTGATACAATTTATGTGGCACGCTGGCGGTCTAATTGGTCGTGAGGACTCGCCTCTGCCATTTGATTGCACCCTCGCGCGGAGAAGGTGTCTTTATTCACCTATAAGGATGTAACGAGCGTGATAACTGAAGGTAAAGAGGAGTGAGTTGTGGAAAATGTTCGTCAACTTTAAGTGAGATGCTTGTGATGTAATGTAATGTAAAGTGAATTAGAATAGAATAGAAAAGAATAGAAAATATTTATTCAGCAACAACTTAAACTAGTTACATTCTTACATCTTAGAACTAAAAGAAACTTTTGTGCCGAAAAGGTGACCCTCAGCATAATGCCAAAACATAATAATGCCGAGGCGAACTCCCTTTTCCGCATTTAGGCTCTCTTACGATCCTTTGCGATCACGCAGTGAGCATCCGAGCATAGCCCTCTCCATTGCTCTCTGGATGACTTTGAGCCTCCTTAATCGGCACATTGTGTGAGCCGTGGCAGGCCTTCTACAACGTGGACCGACGATCTGGTGAAGATCGCGGGAATCCTTTGGACGCGGGCGGCACAGGACCGATCTGTGTGGAGAACATTGGGGGAGGCCTATGTCCAGCAGTGGACGTCTATTGGCTGAAATGATGATGACCCTTTGTGCGTGATGGGTCAGCAGGCTATAGAAGCCAACCCAACTCCGCCCAGAAGTGCAGAAGTTTCCTGGGAACCTCACAGGCTTCAGGCGGAGCGAACTCACCGTTCCGAGTTAAAGCATCGCATTCCAGGATTACGTTTTTTTTTATCAATACGCTAACGCTTGACCACAATCGCAACTGATGGGAAGCGACGATGAGGTCTGGTATTACACGCGTTTGCCTAAAAGATGCATGTTCACTCTTGCCTTAAAGATGTCCAGATTATATTGGTCAGGAAAAACAGACCTCGGCAGGAAATTCCAAACACGTGTGACGTTTCTAAGTGATATGACTATGACGAAAACTAAACCAAATATATCTATTACGTTTTGAGTTCATGATTTTTATGTGGTAAGCGATTGCCGCCGCCCATGGATTCTCGCACCACCAGTGGAGTTACATGTGCGCTAATTTCCCCGAATTGAGCCTAAGGTACCCTCACTCTTCACGTTTTATTTGCTACAAAAAGCAAACTTATCATTGGAGGCATTCTCTACCAGTCAACCTATGGGACATATAAGAGAATAATATGCCTAAAAGAATAAATAATAACGGAATACCGGAATAATAAAAACATATAATTATTTGATTCAAACGACTAACTGGCTCCATAAAACATTTGGTACGTGGTACATTTAGTACTGTCTCGTACGCCATAGGTTGTGTATGAACACGTGTGTTTTCTTTGTGTCTGTTGTGATTTGTGTGCATGAACATGTCTGTTTGTATTGGTCTGGGTGTTTTCTATGTATTATAAGTATGTATTTACAAAGAAAAGTATTGTATATGTATAATATGTAATACCACTGTTGATCCTGATATCCGTAACGCAGGTGCTTGAGCTACCTATCTCGGAGTCAGATCAATGTACGTTATGATGTGAAATATTTATTATTATTGTTCTGTTGTCACAATAGAGGAATTTACGTAAACACTTAAATTTATGAGATTTATTAAGAAAAAACAAAACTACAAACAAGTGGAGTCACAAACCTTTTAACCCCCTTTTCCTCCGGATTGGGCCTCCGGTATCCTCACACGCGCAAACAGCGAAACACAGCACAGTGCTGCTTTACACCGCTCTTCGATGAGATCGTGGTATCACTCTGGTCGATCTCGCCCATTCATGGCGATCTGAACCACTGAGCTACCATCGCTCTCCTCAAAATTATACTGCATATTTGAAATACCAAAACACCGTCACCGAATGCAAAGATTTTAACGTACACGAAAAAATATCGTGTGAGCTCCGAATAATGAAGAAGGATGAAGCTGGAGTCGATTTATGCGTTTCGGAACGAAGGTTAATTAGTATGTGGAGGCCGCCTGTTCACGGGGCGGCGGGATTTAGTGGTCAGACTAATCGAAATGCAATCGCAGGTGGAAGAAAAAAAGAGTATCACGTACGAATTGAATTATTGTTGCGTTATTTCTAACATTGCTAAGGCGAACTTGTGGGTAAGAGGCTACAAATCCTTGAACATCGACGCAAGGTAGCAAGCTTATCGGTCTTCTATCGGATACATTTTGGAGAGTGCGCCACTGAACTGTAAAATGCCATTGGAGCATCTCCGTTCTTCCACTACTCCACCAAGTAGACCCTCAGTCGACACAGGTACAAGGTAGAAATACCAAAAGTCCTCACAAAGAGGTGTGAATCCGGTTTCCTTATTCGTACTGCGAAACAGTGGAATCAGCTGCCAGAGGAGGTGTTCCCTAGAAGCTATAGGTATCTTCTAGGTAATCGTGCTACATCTTAGTCCATATTATCACTTACCATCAAATGAAATATAATGAAACGCTTACCTATGTATGTATATATATATATATATATATATATATATTTATATCCTCTTTTATATGTAGTTTTTAGGTATAGCAATTTATTATTAAGTAAATAATGCACTGAAATTTTTTCGACATTTTTCGGGTGGGACTCGAACCCACGAGTCTCTCGAGCTAACAGGGCAACTGCTTTAGACCTGCCTAAGACCTTGGTATGTCGATGAATTTCGTGAGTGCTTTTTGCTTCGCCGTCGACGAGCTGATAGTTTCAGTAATATTAGTTGTGTAGATACAATGGTTAATGTAATTTTTAAGTGCATTATTTACTTTTTTTAATTGATAACTTTGTTAAGCGACGGCAGCGCAAGAGGTTCAGGGTTCACAATATTTGTACCTAAGCTTTCGGTAAGAACCGACCGTGGGAGAGCCACGCTTCAGCATGGATGGGCCGGCTCAACCGGAGTGATAAAAAAGGCCTCACAGAAAACCGGCGTGAAGCAGCACTGTGTTGTGTTTCTCTGCGTGAGTAAGGGTAAGGCCCAATCCTTGGAAAGGGGGTTTTAAAGGTTGGCAGCGCACTTGTGACTCCACTGGTATCGCGAGTGTCCATGGGCGGCGGCAATCGCTTACCATCAGGCGATCTGTCTGCTCGTCTGCCACCTATCACAAAAAAAAAGAAATTCTTAGTGTCAGCCCCGGAAGGTGGCCGTCTTGTACCCCCGTGGCTCGGCCCCGTGGTAGGTTAAGCCGTTGGTCCTGCGTCCGATCCCTCTCCACATTGGTGTCCCATCGGCATATGTGGGTGGAATAAGGGAATAGAGATTGCACGTGTTTACTTTCGTGTACACTTGAGCACTAAATAATAATGTACACATAAAACTATGTTCTTTCTAAATTCGGTTATAATATTTAGTGCAAAAAACATGTTTGAACTCTTGAAGTGGTATTTGAATACCTAAGCATAGCATTTGGTGCACGTTTGGTGCAATTTAGGTGTGAATTTAGTATTTTGGTGGGTTAGGTTGGATTTGCCTGCTGAATAGTAAAGTATATGCCTTTGTATTGAAATGATTCTATTTCATTTTAAATACCACGAAATAGTCCAGTCGTGAAATAGACCGACAACTTTGCTGAATTATCAAAAGTAAACTAAAACGTAAAAATAGACAAACTCGAGAACCTAGATCACAAATCGTCACGGCTTTTCTGAACTCTAGTAGTGGCTTAATCCATCGCCGTCCCGTATCGTACGTGAATATACCTGTCTCAACAAAGGAGACATAGCGTATGTGAAAGGAAGGGAAACTTCAATTTGATTTGTCTGGTTCAAATTAGCCCCCTGGACTTTTATTTAAAAAAACGTCGTTTGTAAAACGCAAGTCAAGCCCCGTGAGTGGCGCGCCCTCCAGCAAACGTCACATGGTTTTTGCTTGCGTTTTAACAAAATTTATCGTTTTTCTTTTTGCCCCGTATTTTGGATGCTGGTTTCTTTACTAAGGTCAGTGCATTTGTTTCTGATTCGACTAATGTTTTACTTTTTCTCGTTTCAGGTATGTACGGTGTGTATTTTTAGTGGATCGGGGGTTGAAATTGTTTTGATAACGTCGAGTTAAGATAAGGTAGGTTTAATCATAGTCATCATAATAGTTACTTTGCTCATTTCCGAAATTCTCAGAAGTGATAGCCTGCAATTCAAGAAGAGATTTTCCCATTTTGCTCCATATTAGGTTCAGCCATTAAGACGCACTTACAAACACATATACATAGGGTTAAAAGGTTGGCTGCTCACTCTTGACTCCGCTAACGTTGCGACTGTACATGGGCGGTGGCATAAGGTGATCCGTCTGCACGTCACAAAAAATACTGAAACGAATCTCACGCGCTTACCGTTATTCCGACTATGCCTAAACATGGGAGAATTTGTACTCGTGGGCCCAATGTTGTTTTAAGGTAAGGTAAGGTACTATGAAATAGAAATAATAGGTACTTTATTGCAAAAATACACAACCTAGCCCCGATTCAACGAAACTTTATCCCTGGAAAAATATATGGTATACTAGCTTTTGCCCGCGACTTCGTCTGCGTTCACACAATATCTTTATAAATTATAGCCTATGTGTTATTCTGATCTATAAGCTACATTACTGTAAAGTTTCATTAAAATCCGTTTAGTAGTTTTTGCGTGAAAGAGGAACAAACATCCATCCATACATCCATCCAAACAAACTTTCGCCTTTATAATATTAGTAAGGAATATCAGATTTGTATAGAATTACAACGCTATACCATTGATTTACTATAGGAATAAGGTTGGTGGAATCCAGCCTTAGTCTAAGTCTTATGTATTTACTAGGCATTACAAAAAGGACAATGGCGCGAGCGAACACAAAATGTGGAGCGGATTCGCAAGTTGAAGCCATGATAAAAAAACCGGCCAAGTGCGAGTCGGGCTCGCGCACAAAGGGTTCCGTAGCAGCAAATATACATTATAAAGATTTTATATCATCGCGGATTTTTAAAGGTGTACAATACTGTAGTATATTTTTTGATCTATCTTATAAGGTTCAGCCATCGTTTTCAGTGTAAGCACAATAACTTAACCAAAATTACAGTTAAATCAACCTATCTCAAAAACTATAAGAGATACTTTGATCAAACCAAAAATCGTTGAAAGAGTTAATTAGCATGCATCACCTCTATTTTTTTTAGAATTTTATACCCCGTAGTTATAAAAATAGAGGGGGGGGGACATACTTTTTACGACTTTGAGAGCTGATATCTCAAAAACCGTTCACTTTAAGAAAAATGTTTTTTAGAAAACTTTATTTCATTTTAAAAGACCTTTCCATTGATACCCCACACGGGTATGTACATCGAAAAAAAAAATTTCATCCCTCAGTTACATGTATGGGGGGCCCCACCCCCAATTCTTTTTTTTACTATTTAGTGTCATATTTTTGTAGCGGTTCATACAACACATATTCCCATCAAATTTCATCACTGTAGTACTTATAGTTTCCGAGTAAATCGGCTGTGACAGACGGACAGACGGACAGACGGACAGACGGACATGACGAAACTATAAGGGTTCCGTTTTTGCCATTTTGGCTACGGAACCCTAAAAACTGTCCTTTAAAGTACTCTTTTGACTTCTTAGATTCCTTTTAAATAACAATACTTTTTCTGCACTTAGTCAGGACTATATTAGAGTCGGAAAAAACTTTTTTTTTTTTTTAATTCTATTTTTAGTTTAGGGACTTTAACCTTGTGTTATGTCAGTCCCATCGTAACCTAAACATTATTATTACAATTTAAAAGATATAGTTAACTACGTTACATGATATATTTATATTAAATAGACACAATATACGTACATAGTTCAATCATCGATGAAGAATCATCTCACACACGAGTTTAGCCGCGTCTGATGCAGGTTCAGCCAAAATAGATTGGAATACCCCTAAGTCAAAGTGTTTAATATGCAAATTGTTCATCAGTGATCGACGCTGTGTTTCATTTTTGACACACTCCACCAACAAGTGTTGCACATCTTCCACTTTATTACAGACATCACAATTTGGGGAGTCAGATTTTTTTATCAGATGTGCAAACTTGTTAGATGGAATGTGACCAGACCTTAATCTATGCAGTAATACAATGTATTTTCTATTTAAGCTTACATTTGCAAACCAGGGTATTCGGGGAGGCTCACTTTGCATGGTCTTATACCAGATCCCTTTACTAGCTGAAACTTCATCAAAATATTCCTTCCATTAATTTTAAATTTAGATAAAAAATCTGTGTGGTATGGTTTCACATAGCAATCTAAACCATTCAAAATAGCAAATTTTGCCAAGCGGTCAGCCTCCTCGTTACCAGCGATACCTACATGAGAGGGGACCCATTGCAGTTTGACCTTGCCGCCATTTGTATTGAACTCATGTAAAAGTTGCAAAATATTGTACGCTATCGATACACCTCTGTTCCCAGAGGCGCATCGAGCAATATGCTGCAACGCACTTTTACTGTCTGTAATTATGACACTTTTATTAACTGACTCAGTTTTAACAAACAAAAGAGCTTTATAAATGGCAATGAGTTCTACGGTCATAATTGGTACATTATTATTAATCTTATATATCCCTGTGGCTCCCCTACTCATACTGTAATATGCTGCACCTCTTCCCTTGTTATCTATAGAACCATCTGTGAATATTTTAACCCAGTCCTTATCATATTTTAAATGCAATTCCCTTATAATTTCATGTTTGATGGCATTAAGGTTTAGTAAACTCTTCGCTTCTTTAACACAATCCAATTGGAGTCTAATGATACTATTGGTGTCTATAGAGGTGACCCAGGTTTCTAGAGAAAACATTTCTAATGGGTAAGAAGATCCGGCATATTCTTTTGTTTCGTCATAAACTATACCAAGTAAGGGTTTCTTTTTGACGTTCCAATATCTATTATCACAGGCTGATGTAAGTTTACTAAGTAAGTCAGTTGTCGGTTTATACGTATTTGCCTTCAAAGAGTATTTATAAGCTAAATATTTTCTTCTTACAAAAAGTGGTGGAATACTTAACTCTGCCTCCATGACATGGATAGGTGAGCTTTTGATAAATCCTCCTATTATGCGTAATGCTTGGTTTTGAACTTTGTCAAGCTTGCTTACATGGCTTTTTGCGCTGTTGTCGTATAGATAACAGCCATAGTCAAACCGACTTCGCAATAGAGAGAGGTACAGCCTTCGCAAGTGTTTGGGATGCACTCCCCAACCCGATCCCGCCAACATTTTTAAAACATTCAGGAATTTTGACACTTTCTCGGTTATTTCATTAATGTGTTTGCTCCATAGTAACGATCGGTCCAGCCAAAAACCTAAATATTTCACACACTCTGTTCTTGAAATCAAATGTTCATTTATTTTGAGAGAGATTGGCTGTACAATTCTACCTCTACCAAATACGCAAAATTTTGACTTACTAGCAGATAGGTCTAACCCTATTTTTCCTAACTGTGCTACTATTACATCTAATGCACATTGCAGATTGTTTTCGCAGAATCGTATATCTTTGTTACTTATGTAAATTGCAAAGTCATCCGCATACTGACTTATATTACAAACATTATCCATCTGCTGCGCTATCCTTGACGTTATTATGTTGAAAATTAAAGGAGAAATTGGGTCGCCTTGCGCTAAGCCTATCCATCTCACTATACTCTCACTTCCAGCCTGATTTCTAATACTTAAATGTCTTTCGTTTAGAAAAGCCCAAAAATATCTGCAGATGCTTTTTCCAACTTGAAGTTCATCTAAACATGTTACTATTGAAGGAACTGATACATTGTTGTATGCATTTTCGACATCGAGAAAACAAGCTACAGTGGGAGATCTTTTTGTAAGGCCTAATTGGATATATGAAGTTAGTCGCGCTAAAGAGTCCAAGCATGATTGATCTCTTCTAAACCCTGTAGAATAAGTAGGGAGGAGCTTATTTTTCTCCACGAACCACTCCAGCCTTTTAGCCAACATTGTATGAAATATTTTACAGACACAAGATATAAGTGAGATGGGTCTCAGTTTAGGGTCACTACCAGCTTTAGGTATTGGGATTACTTTTATATTACGCCATTGAGTTGGCACATAGCTATGACGTAAAAATGCATTATATAGATTCAGCAGGTATATTTTTCCCGGCTCTGGAAGATTGTAAATCATTGAATACGAGATCTCGTCATCCCCCGGAGCGGTATCCTTCTTTTTCAAAACATGTTTGATTTCCGAAATAGTGAAAGGTGACTCTAGAAGCTCATTGTTGGAATGGAACCCTGGAGCCATCTGAGTAACGGAGTCAGGGGCTAGATCTGATAGAAGTTCTTTTCTCTTTTCATCAGGGGGATTGAATTTATTGCGGTTTGAACATTTCATCCATCTCATGCGCTGCCATACTTCTTTTACTGAGGTAGATTCATCCATTTGGCTACAAAACTTATGCCAGTTTTGTGTTTTGGCCTGACCTATTAAACTTTTGGCTTCTTCTATTTTTTCTTCAAGCTTTTTCAAATTATCAGGTGTAGGATTTCGTCTAAAAATAGCCAAACATAATCTACGTTGTGCAACTACATGCGATAATGAGGGATTCCAGAATGGTTTAGGTTTAAAGTTTATCTGTGGGTTTGTACATATTTTGGTGAATGGGATAGCTTGGTCAGCAGCTTTTAAAAGTTGCTCCTGAAATTGATCATACTTAGATTGAATATTATCTAATTCTATATTATCCTGTAAATTTGGACAAAAACTATCCTGTAAATAATTTCTATAGGCTGCCCAATCAGCCTTTTTATAATTTCGCCTTTTTATAACCTGCAAATTAGCTTCATAATTGATAGAAATTTTAATAAATAGGTGATCGCTTCCTAAATTTTCATTTAAAATCTGCCACTCAAAATTGACCGCAATGTCCGACGACGAAAACGTAATATCCGGTGCACTTTTTTGAATGTTACCATTGACTAATTTGACTCTAGTAGGTTGTCTATCGTTAAGGTATATAAAATCATTTTCTAACGCCGCATCTGCTAATTGCGCACCCCTTGTTTCTGTTCTGTACGACCAATTTGAATGGTGCGCGTTAAAATCTCCCGCAATTAAAGTCTTTCTAGAGCCATGTTCAAAAAGCTGATCCCAATCAGACTGTGAAGTGCGTACAGAAGATGGGCAGTATACGGACATAATGTATTCTAGACTGCTGCAATTGAGTACTTTAATTTTAATCATCTCTATACCTGAATTATTTAAACGAGTATTACATACCTGAGTTTTCAGCGAGTTATGTGTTACTATAGCTACACCTCCATATCCGTCAGCTCTATCCCTTCTGTAAAAATTATATTCGCCATCAACCTTAGTTGATGGCTGATTCATCCTCTAACCACGTTTCACTTACAATAGCAACATGTATTTTTTCTTGATTTAACAAAGCTCCGAAACTGACTAACTTAGGTCTAAGAGATTGTGCGTTCCACTGAAGTATGTTAATAGCGGATATTTTAGGGGGACTTTTACCCATTAAAAATGTTTCTAATTAGTAAGTCTATTCCCTCTCCTTTGGTGACAAATAGTAATATGTACGCCTTCAGTTCTTCTAAAACTAATTTCACAAATGACATTATTTTCTCTTCAAAACTACATTCCTTAACTAATATGTTCTTCATTTTTAAAATAAATGTTTTAAAATCAAATCTTTGCTTATTCTTTTCTCTCTCTTGAATTTTATCCTTTTCAACGCTTCGGTCTAAGTTTTCATTTGACGCAGAAGTCGTAGCATCATCCATATTATGTTGTTTGTTCTTCTTTTTTCTCTGCTTTTGTTTGTTAAAATCTTGCCCAATCATTTGGCTTCTAGTTTCTACTTCTTCTTCTACTTGTTGAATATCATTAGAGTAGGTTATCTCATCATGTATTATTGCTTCTGTCCTCACTATATTGGCATAAGTTTCCATTTGCTCGCCAGGCTTCAATAAATGCGGCTTTAAACATATTATATCGGTTTCATTAGATATGTCGTTACTTTCCATTTCCTTATTTCGCTCACTAAGGTAAGATTGAAGGGCCTTTCTATATGTAATATTTTGTATTCGCATGATTTTTCTAATATTTTTTTCTTTGATAAAGAAGGGACATTTTTTATCCATCGCCATGTGTGGTCCTTTGCAATTTAAGCAAATAAAGTTCTTTGTCTCGCAATTTTCGTGTTGTTTTCCACACTTAGGACATATAGGTTTGTTGGTCGGGCAAAATTTAGCTATATGTCCAAATTTCCAACACATGGAGCATTGAGACACAGGAAATTCGAAAGTTTCAACCTTGAATCTGCATCCATATGCATACACATATGGAGGTAAGGTAGAACTTTTGAAACAAATTCTAAGCGATTCGCTTTCGACCCATTTTCCTTCAGTATTGAGGCGTTTAAGTCTTAGTAATGATAGAATTTCAAAGGAACTTTCTAGTGCTTCTTTTATCTCGCTCATGTTCATTCCCACATCCACACCTTTGATAACTCCGTATGAGGTTTTATTTTCCGACGTTAACTGACACCTGTATCCCAAATCTTCTAATTTAGAGCAGTTAATAAGTTTTTCTGCGTGATCTTTGGAATCAAATTGTACAAAAACTTTGTATGGACTTTTGTACTTGATTTTTTGTATTTTTGACACATTTTCGTGACGAAGTAGTTTTGCCATAGCAAATTGTTTTGGTAAAACCGTCAGAGATGTTATACAAACTTCATAGATTTTATTTAGTTCTACTCTTTCTTCCCCATCCCGGGTTGTCGCATGAGTTGAGTCGCGTAAAGAGTTACTTCTATTTAGCCTCTTACTTCTTCTGTTCGTAACGGCCACAAAACTATCCTCACTATTTTCCTCACTTTCTTCCCGTCCTCTTTTCTCAGCACTTTTACTTCTGATTGTATTTTCCATCTCTATTCCCACATTATCCCACTCCAGCATTTCTCCCATTTGTCGTTCGCATTCTTCAATGATATCTGAATCACTTTTATTACTCTCGTCTTCTTTTTCTTCCATTTTACTCAATTAAAATATTGAGGGTAGAAGTAAAATAATCGGTCGCGCGCGGTCGAGAAGCGATAACAGACGCGTGCGGTTCCTACGCTGTCCCGCGCAGCACTTCGGAAAAAAAAAAAAACTTATTAATTTATATAATATAATTTCGTAATAACGATATTTTAACATGCTAAATAAGTAACTCAACAAATATGAAGCCCGCGTGAAGCAGCATTGTGCTGTTTTTCGCTGCGTAAGTGAGGGTACCGGAGGCGCAATCCAGGGGAAAGGGGGGTTTAAAGGTCAACAGTGCACATGTGACTCCACTGGTGTTGCGAGTGTCTATGGGCAGCGGCAATCGCATTAGGTGATCCGTCTGCTCGCCCGCCACATAATAATCAAATTCGCCATTGTTCTTTTGTGTACGATTTCGGTGGTGTTATCACTTAACTTATTAAGATAAAATAAGAATGGCTTATTTTTTGGACATCACAACACGATACAACATCAGAATTTTAGCACACGTGCTATCTAACGTCCCCACAATACCCAGGAACACTGCATTTTTCGCACGTCAGGAGCAAAAAACCCCCGTCAACAGATTACCCCATCGATCATCGACGGCGAAATAGTGCGATACAAACTCTCATAATCGCATTACTCATAATTTGTCGCGCGATTTCACTGTAGGGATGTGGCGATATCTTCGATTGTATTGGCAGATACTGTCCAAAGGTAAAAAAAAAATGCACATAGATATGGAAAATCCAGTCAGTACAGGCTCGGATTTGAACCTATGATTTCCTTTTTGAATTGCGCGAGTTCTTATCCAGTGAGGTACTATCACTTAAAGCATAATATAATTTTCATACAAACCATCCTTTTTTTATGTCATTGCTGGCAGACGAGCAGACGGATCACCTTGATGGTAAGCGATTGCCGCCGCCCATGGACATTCGCGACACCAGTGGAGTCACAAGTGCGCTGCTGATCTTTCAACCTTCCTTTCCCCCGGTTTGAGCCTCCGATACCCTCACTCACGCAGCGAAACACATCACGATGCTGCTTAACGCCGGTTTTCTGTGAGGCCGTGGTATCATCATATGCAAATTCCAAACAAACCTTTATATTATTATAACATATACCGTGCCGTACCGTACCGTGTTGACCGTGGGAGAGCCACGCTTCAGCATGAATGGGCCAGCTCGACCGGAGTGATACCACGGCCTCGCAGAAAACCGGCGTGAAGCAGCACTGTGCTGTGCTATATTTATAAGCTCAATCCGAGGGGGAAAAGGGGAGTTAAAATGTTGGCAGCGCACTTGTGACTCCACTGGTGTTGCGGGTGTCTGTGGGCGGCTGCAATCGCTTACCATCAGATGATCCGTGTGCTCGTCTGCCACCAATGTCATAAAAAAAACATGTATTTTATCATACACATCATCATCCCAGCATAGACGACCAGTTTGGAACAGTGGTAGTGAACATTGCCTTTGGTCCAAGGGTTGCAGGTTCGATACCCTCACAGTACAAACATATGTGTGCATGAACATGTATTGTCTTTTTGTATTAGTCTGAGTGTTTTCTGTGTATGTATATGTTTACAAAAAAAAGTAGGTATTAGTATTGATTGTGTGAAAGTAGGTATTAGTACTGATAGCCGTGTGGTCCGCGGCAGAGTAGAATAGGCCACCCTCACTCTTACCGAGGTGTCGTAAAAGGCGACTAAGGTAAAGCTGCTGGCATGATCATCAGCACCCAGGGAAGGAAAACTCTGCATTTATATCAAAACCCTCGCCAACCCGTCTGCCAAGCGTGGTGAGTATGGCAATTACCCCTCATGTGATTGAGGGAGGCCCGTGCCCCAGCAGTGGGGACTTAAATGGGCTGATGATGATGATGAGTATTGATTGTAATATCCGTAACACAGATGCTTAAGCTACCTATCTCACAGTCAGGTCAATGTATATGATGTTGTGAAATACCGTAAAGCTGTCGCTTCAAAGCCCGGGGTTCGTTTTCCTCTTCTTTTCGCATGGTCTTAGGTATCCATAATGGTCAGGATAATGGCTCATATCTCATGCCTTACGACATCAAAACTGTACTTTATTTTATGTAAATGGTGATATTTTGTAAAACAACTTTTTTTTTTAAAAAGAGTAACTGCTAAGTTTCTTGCTGATGTCTTTTTGGCAGAAAACTACATTCCAAACCATTGGTGAATATGTTGACATTCATAAGTGTTCTGTATGGACCTAAATTGAATAAACTATTTTCATTTTCAGTTTTCATCATACCCACGGTTTTGTCCGACACTTGCGCAGCCGACGCTTCAAAGAATAATAATAATAATTTATTCAAATAAGGGTTTTACATTTTTAAAAACTACCTTGCCTATGCTAAGCCGAGGCTTGTGTTACAGGCAATAGTTGTCTTCCTAAATGTGTACAGAATATTAGAAAAATATAGTTTCAAGTTGGTATAAAGGAGAGGATTAATCATGTTTATTGCTTAAGAACTAAGAACCAGCTAAGAGTAAATATTTCAGTTATTAATGAAGAATTCATTAATTGCAGAGATATTCACTGTTTTAATAATTTTATTTAATTTATTTTATTTTATTTTATTTATTTATGTTATGTAATGTTATACTCGTTTATCAATAATTATATTAAATATGTGCGTGTGTGTGTGTGTGCGTGTGCGCGCGCGCGCGCGCGTGAGTGTGTGTGTGTGTGTGTGTGTGTGTGTGTGTGTGTGTGTGTGTGTGTGTGTGTGTGTGTGTGTGTGTGTGCGTGCGTGTGTGAATGGGCGTGTCTGTATGTAGATGTTTGTACGATGTTTCCCGTGGGTATATATTATAACAATTATGCTTTCTTACTTTATAATGTGTAGTAAGCTCTCGGTTTGGTCATAATTTTTTGTAAGTAACCATTCGTGGATCATATTTCTACATTTGAATTGTGTTGCTGAGTATATGTCTACGTCTTGACATGTCTTATTGAATAAGAAATTACTCAGAAAGCAATAATGATGCTGAGCAAATGACGTTCGAAATAATTCTGATGTATAAACTTTATCCTTACGACGTTTGTTATGATGAATGACCAAATTACCAGCACCTTTCTTTTTTAATAAAAGTCTACTAATAAAAAGTTGCCTCACAGATAAAACTCTCCATTCTTTGTATAGAAGCTCAGTGGAAAATGTAAAATTTTTAAAGGAAGCCAATTTTAGTATACCCCTATGGGCCCTTTCTAAAGTAAGTAAAAGCGACTTAGAAGTTCCGCCCCACGTAACTATGCAGTAATTTATTATTGAGGTGCAGAGAGCGTAATAAACCATTTTTATTGTTTTGAAATCAGCTATATGGCTAAGACTTCTAAATATAGGCATTAATTTTCTTACGCGATTTGTGACGTTAAAAACATGGTCTTTAAAGTTGAGATTTTGATCTAAAATAACTCCGAGGTATTTTATTTTATTTACTCTTTCCAAGGATGGGCACAGGCATTTAAAAGAGTGGAATGAATCATATTGGGTAGAATTACATTTTGTGTTGTGCACTACAATTGCTTTTTGGGAGGAAGGTTGACCTGTTCTTTGGATAGAGAACGTTACGTACTTTGTTTTATCGCTATTTAACGTAAGTCCATTATAGTCAAGCCAAGACCTCACCAGGTTAAACCCGTTTTGTGCACATTGGAACGTTTCATCCCAACTCTCTCCTCGAAATACTAATGCAGTGTCATCTGCAAATGCGAATATTTGACCAGCTTTGAGAAAAAGTTGACACAGGTCATTGATGTATACCAGGAAGAGAGTCGGGCCGAGTATACTACCTTGCGGAACGCCACAGGTCACTGTAAGTTCGTCGCTGACCCAATCACCTACCTGAACCGATTGAGTTCTATTTTGTAGGTAGTCATTGAAAAGCTTGAGTTGTGGCCCACGCACACCTATGCATTCAAGCTTTGACACTAGTTTGGAAGTGCAAACTGTGTCGAAAGCTTTTGCTAGGTCCAGGAATATAGCGAGGCTTTTTTTCCTGGTATCCAGTGCTCTGACTACATATTCAGTCAAGTTGACGACTGCATCATCAGTAGAACAGTTCCTGCGAAAGCCGTATTGGTTAGGGGATAAAATATTATTTTTCTCCAGAAAAGAAATCAGTCTTCTATTCATGAGTTTCTCTAAAATCTTGGACAGTGATGGAAGTAATGAGATTGGACGGTAATTACCAGGTGAAAGCTTATCCCCAGACTTATGGATGGGTATTATAACTGCTCTTTTGAACACATTCGGGAAAACACCCTCAGTAAAAGAAAGATTACAGAGAAAAGTTAAAGGCCCAACTAAGGACTCTTTATTAAGTTTAAGTATATTATTTGGTATCTTATCCCATCCGGGAGAGCAATCGGTTTTAAGGAGATCTATTAACATGGCAACCTCGGAGTTATCCACCGAAAAGAGACAAAACGAGGACGGATTGGGTACCAGAGATGGTAATTTGTTATTATTAATCAAAGGTGCGACAATCTTGTCAGCCAAAGCTTTCCCTACGTTTGAAAAATATTTATTAACTTTGTTAACTGAGAGGTGAGGAGTTGTGTCTACTTTTAGGAGTTCTGATGATTGTAATGGCCTTAATTTATAATTACTCACTGCATTGATTATTTTCCAGGTTTTTTTAGGGTTATTTTTACTGACTTTTTGTAGTTCGGATTTTTCATAAGCTTGTTTAACTTTTCTCAGGATTGCGTTGCAGAAATTTCTGTATCTACGGTAAGTTTCTTTAAGAATTACATTGTTTGGATCGGCTTTAAGTCTGCGATGCATTTGATCTCTATTCCTCATACATCTTTTTAGTCCTGTCGTGATCCAGGGCTTAATGATTAATTTACGATTAGATAATTTTCGAGTTGTCGTATTTTTCGAGATTATATTGGCTAGACTATGTACTAGAAAATTTGCTGCCTCATTGCACTTCATTTGATACATAGAAGAGAAGTCAAAGTTGACCAAATCTGCGTTTAAACCTTCATAGTTAATTTTATTTATTATTTTAGTCGCTGCTTGTTGGTGGATTTTTAAACTAAGAGACATGAGTATAGAATAATGGTCTGTCAATGTATTTTCTATAATTAAATTATGTGCATAGTGGTTGGTTTTTATAAGTAAATGATCAAGGCAAGAGTTTCCACGAGTAGGTATCTGATACGCAGGTAAAAGTCCGAATGAAGCGGTTAAGTTTAGGTATTGAAGCATAAAGTCATTATTAAGATTACCACTAATATCAATATTAATGTCCCCTGTTAAGACTATATGATTAAATTTTTCTAATGATTTAAGTACTAGTTCTAGAGATTGTTGAAAATTTTGAAAATTAATATTTCTATTATAGGATGGTGAACGGTATATTGAGATAAGTGCCACTTCGTCATTTTTGTCAATTCTCACAACATCTCATACGTTGACCTGATTCCGTACTAAGTAGCTTAAGCACTTGTGTTACAGATATCAGACAACAGAGGAACACAAATATATACTTAAATACATATATTACACCCAGACACCGAACAATATCAAATGTTCATGTCAAGAATGTTTGTCCAGGGTGGGGATCGAACCCACGACCTCTGGCGTAACAGGCAGGGTCACTATCAATTGCGCCATCCGGTCAGTCATGAATGACCTTCTACCCACTGTGCTATCGAGCCAGTGGTATTGTATTATATCATACACATCACTACCACAAATGGCAGCCCGAGCCGTGAAACTATAAATTACGGCAGGAGCGATCAATCACCCTCGGCTGAATGTTTTAAATAAGCCCGGCTGAATTAGGGCTCGGATCGGCTATAGATCGGCTGGGTACGTAACAGTGCCACAGTACAAACATACCTACGTAGTAACAATAATAAAAAGTATCAGTCTAATAACTCACTCCTCCACTGCAAGGGCAAAGGCCTCCGTTATAGAAATCAAGTTATCGCGGCTGTGATAGGATCGTGGTATTCACCACGTTGACTAATGCGGATTGTTGATCACAAACCATAGATATACCTATTAGAAACATTGGAAAAATATTGTTTGGTATCTGGGTATCGAACCCAAGACACCGAGATCACGGTACTTAAACCACTAGACCGTTAATATTAGGGCGTTAATAATAACAATGATTTCGTCCACCTAGAGTTATCCCAGATAGCTTAACCAGAAGCATGGAATCCCTCTATAGGTATCCTCCATTGGCCATCCATGGCCCTTGCCAAGGTCTGTTGTTCCGGACCACTACAATCTGGATATCTTTAATGCAAGAGTGAACAGGCATCTTCTAGGCAAACGCGTTGCATCCTAGACCTCATTGTCACTTTCCATCAGGTGAGATTGTAGCCAAGCCTACAGTTCATAAAAAAAATATATACCTACCTATATAATTTACACTCTTCAAAATGCCACGATTTTAAATATCTCCCGCATCACCCGCAACTTTCTATCATCTGTATTAACAGCGGTAGCACTCCAGCCTGTTACGCTTGACTGAGGTCCACGTATCAGGATTAGACGTATGTAACTCTTTACTGAAACGACTCAGTGATCCGACTCAGCCAAGTGATACACTGTTCCGAATCTCTAATATTCGCATCCGAACGTATCATTCGACTGAATGATCCGATGAGCCTAATGATCCGAATGATCCGAGTGAGCCGAATGATCCGAATGAGCGGAATGATCCTATAAGGCGAATGATCCGAATAATCCGAGTGAGCCGAAAGATCCGAATGCGCGGAATGAATCACGGATCTATCTGAGAGTCGATGTTCCAGATGAAGTTCGTTTCACTGTTCCAGATGCAATTTTTTCAATCTTTTGAAAGATACGTTTTTGCCAGGTCTGATCAGGATATTACGCACTCCTTATAAAAAACTTTTGAAAACAAAAATACACTTCTATAGTGTATACAGGGATAGTTGCCAGATTTGTGTCACATCACTTTTAGAGTAAATTATCTATAAAAAGGGCCTTTTCGTGTTGACTTCGGCTCCACGCACGCTTCCCAAAAATCTGGGATATAATTGCTATATAATCTTACGACAAACACAATAATACAAATATTTCAAGAGAAGGAAATTTCACAAAAATAATTATATTTTCCTTGAGATTCTGATACTGCAGCCGATTTTACCAATCATCCATCGACAGAGGACTTTTTAGCTATAGGTATATAGTATATAAGTGCGTAGCGCAGACACAATTACTCTCTATTCCAAGCCACGCTTTGGCATGGTTCGACCCAACATATCGAATGATACACACTTGTGATTTCACTAGTGCTGTGAGACTTGCTCGGTGGCGTTAGCTGTTAGTGGGTCGCACTATAAAGCGATGGCTGCCCAAGACCCGAGAGGTCCCGGGCCAAAAATTGTTACCTAAGTTTTCGGTAAAAAATTCATAGTGTCAGCCCGGAGTCTGGAAGTTGGCGGTCATGTACCCCTGTGCCTCGGAAAGCAATCCCTCCCCGGTCGTGTCACGCAAGTGTCCCATCGGAATATGAGAGTAAGGGAATAGAGACTGCACTTGTGTTTGCGCACACACTTGAGCCCTATAATATATCCTGCGTAAGTACGTAGCCACGTGGCTAATCGTTGAGATTTGGCGGCGTAGCCGTAATCGGTTGGAGGATTATATAATAGAGGTATATTTATACCTCTATCTGCTCGTCTGCACCTTGGCATATAAAAAAAACGAAGAAACTCAGGTGTATTATCAAAATTAACACAAATCAAACATCGTTTATTGCAGATTGATTTCACTGCATAATTTCTTTGCCACACTTACCTACGTAAAATGTAAATTGCCATCTTCCTACAGTTCTAACGGTTCGAAAACGTTCATTAGGTTATAGTAACATAACACATTTTAAAATAAAGTAATTAATCCAATTCTATCACAATCAAAGGTTTTTCAAAATACATAATTAACAATTGAACGAATGACATTTCAACATGGTAAATGACAATTTATCCTTGGCATAATACCGACATAAAATATGCGTATCGGAACTGACGATAATCGACGGCGGACTTGTTCAATATGCCTGCGCCATGCATACGTACTAGATGGCGTGGCGAAATGACGCAAGTGTCACATCAAGGATCGCAACGTCATCGTCGATACGACAGTGACGTCAGAGTGAAGCCACGAGCGTGTCGGTTGGAGAGCCGGAATGGCTGTTGATGGGTTATTGTATCGCTTGATATTGCACGATAGACTCTAGTGGACCTTGTAATAATGGAACGTGCCAGTTTCTCGTAGATTAATTTTGTGTTAGTGAAAAGCTTAAAGGGATTTGCTCTTACCTATAACTTTAATCCTGGAAGTTCACTCTTTCATGACGTTTTTCGAAATCTAGTTTCTTTTTGTCATGTTATAGGTGGCCAAAGTAAACGGTCATGTTTCGGTTTCGTATGTCATTATCACTGGCAACACACACGCCAGGTAACTAAGGCGGTAGACTTAGCCCAAAGAATTGCAAGCCTCAAGTGCCATGGGTAAGGCATATTACGAGGAGAACAGATGGTCGTTGGGGTGGAAAGGTCCTCGAGTTTCTACTCGACTCAACTCACCCTGAGTCTCAAATAGCTCCAACTCGGGCCTGTACGCGGTATAGACAGCTTAAAAGCTGGAGTCACAGCAGTCCAGTGGCAGACCTCCCACAAAGTGACCGACGACGACCTGGTAAAGGTTACAGGAGTTACTTGGATGACACATTACCTATATTTCTACTTGACACCGTGGCCAGCTTTGACCAGTGTAGTGAGACCTACGAGAGGGCTCTGCAACGGATCCAAGACCTTGAGGTGGAGCTAGGGGACGCCAACAAAGTCATACAACAGTATGAGGAAGACAAGAGGTGTCAAGAGGCATTACATACCCACAGCCTGTATGAAGAGTTGATCGGGTCACCAGCTGGGCGGGGGGCTATCCAGAGTAACAACTCATGTCTGGAGAATGATAGGGTTAAACTAGGCAAGAAAAATAGACTTAAGAAATATGTCAAAATAAATAATTATATTAAGAAAACCGAAAAATTAGTTAAAAAACAAAAATGCCACCAGAAAAACATATTATTGAGAAAACAGCGAGTAGACCTACTTGATAGTTTAGAATTATATAGTAAGAAGTTAGATGAGAGTAGGCATAAATATGAAAGAGACACACAGGAGCTGCAAGCAGACATCTCGCGGCTGCATAGGTCATTACAGCGTGTGACCGACAAATATAACTCAGCCCAAGGACAAATAAGCGAACACATCCTCGCTGCTACCCGATTTATAGAACAGTGTAACTGTCAGCATGGTACAGGGCCCGGCCTCACTGACCTGCAGGTGGAAGATGAAGCTCCGCTTCTGGACCTCACTACCAACAATAACTTATTGTCATCAGTAATGAACAATACTAATAATAATGTTACAATTTTTTCTGATAGGATTGGAGTTGGTTGTGGACCTCTTCTAAATGAGAAATGTAAATGTATGGTAACAAATTATTGTATGCCTAACGCTTCATTAGAGCAAATTATTGACAAGATGAGTAAGTGTACATTTAGTAAGGATTCAATAATCATACTAATGATTGGGAATTCCTTAGAAATAAGGAAAAGAGATTTTCTTCAGAGATTCTCAACCCTTTGTGAGCTTCATGTAAAAAAAATATTTTTGTGTGCCTTCCCTTATTCTAGGTACTACACACCTAGCCAAAATAACAGTATTCATTTATTGAATACATTATTATACAACCTGACCTTTAGTCATAGTGACAAATTTGTGTTTTTTGACACAAATAAATTTATAGATAATAAGTTTTTGTTGACTGGCAAAACTTTTTATTTGCCTGATAAAATTAAAAAAGAAATAGCTACTCTGTTAGCATTTAATATTAATAATTTGATTACCCAAAATAATTTTATTCCAAATGATTTAAATTACAATGTGAGACAATAGAGGAATCCTCTTGCAAACCAATGACAAAAAGAAACCCTAAAAATCTAAACCTTATTCATCAGAATATACAGGGTTTGTCTGGCAAATTACTTGAATTGGAATTATTTTTAAATAAAATGAATGTCCATGTATTATGTATTACGGAACACTGGTTAAGACAGTATGAATTAATTATTAATATTGACAACTATAGCGTCGGTAGTTCGTTCACGAGAAAGTCTGCAATTAGAGGCGGGTCACTAATTTTATTAAATAATTCCATTAAATATAAAGAACGCAAAGATGTCGTTTCACTTTCACTTGAGCGAACTATTGAGCTAGCATGTGCGGAGCTTGAACGACATGTCATTGTTTGTGTGTACAGGCCTCCATCTGGGAATTTTACTACATTTGAATCCATTATGGAAGAAGTATTAAGAAAAATATGTTCATCTAATAAAAAAGTGGTTGTGTGCGGGGATTTTAACATCAATATTTTAGATAATTCTCAGAACTCAGTGCGGTTCCTGAATCTTTTCAGATCTTTCAATTTATATCATCTTTTTAACGAACCCACACGAGTAACCCCCACCACAGCTACTTGCTTAGATAACATATTTTGTAACTGTGATGTATTAGACAAGTCCATAATAAACTTCATAAACTCAGATCATAGTGGACAACTAGTAATGTTTGAATACAGTCATGCACCCTCTTCATGTAGCTTTGTGTGCAGGCCAATAACTGTAAACCGTAAAGAAAAATTTAAAGAAAATATTTCTAGAAAGGTACCTGCATTATCATGTCACGATGGAAATGCTAATCAGCTTTATAATATGCTTTTTAATGTGGTTGAAAAAGAATATAATCAGATTTTCACTAAAAAAACAATTAAATTAGATACTTCTAAAACTAAATTCAGTGACTGGGCCACTACAGGCATCTATAAAAGCAGAAAGAGGCTGTTTGAATTATATGATATCAAAGCCAATTCTGAAAACGCTAATTTAATTGAATATGTCAGAACATACTCAAAATTATTCAAAAAAGTATGTGCAATGGCAAAATCAAATTATTTAAAAGACAAAATAATAAAGCCCCTAATAAAAGTAAAATCTCATGGAAGATAATAAATAAAGAGACTTGTAAAAATAAAACAAAAGACAACAAGCTCTCTCTTAAAATTGATGGCAAATCACTTGTTTCTGACTCTGAAGTAGCAGAAACATTTCAGTCTTTCTTTTCTAATATACCAGTCACAACAACCAATCAATTGAATTCCAGTCCACATCTTGCTGCTTCTCTCCTCAGGTCTCATGTTGATAAGTGCAACACGCCTTTTAGATTCAATCATGTTAATTCTAATATAATTTTAAAAACATTCAAAGAATTAAATATGAAACCGACTGAGGATTTATGGGGCATCTCGGTAGATATAATCAAAAATATAATACATTCTATCGCACCCCACTTAGCAATAATATTTAATAAATGTGTTGACGACGGTCAATTTCCCGATATGATGAAATACAGTAAAATAATACCGTTATTCAAGTCGGGTGAGAAAAGTGACCCGTCTAACTTCAGACCTATTTCTATACTGCCTGCTCTCAGCAAAATTTTTGAAAAAGTAATATTCACTCAGTTGTTGTCTCATTTAAACCTGAATAAAATATTGCACAGTAAGCAATTTGGATTCACAAAAGGGAAATCCACTACTGATGCTGGAGTGGCGCTCATCAAACATGTATTTGATGCGTGGGAGAAAAAGCGAGATGCTATTGGAATATTCTGTGATTTGTCTAAAGCATTCGATTGCGTCAATCATGAAACATTGCTAATGAAGTTACAGCATTACGGTGTCATAGACACCTCACTAAGTCTAATCAAATCTTACTTATCAGATAGGATTCAGAAGGTCAATGTCAATGGAACTAACTCTTCTGGCGCCCCTCTAACCATGGGTGTGCCCAGGGCTCTATATTGGGGCCCTTGCTCTTTTTAATCTATATAAATGACCTTCCTTACTATACCAATGATCTATGTGAGATAGTGTTATTTGCTGACGATACATCCTTGATTTTTGAGGTTGATAGGCAAAAGAAAAATGTTGACGAAGTAAATAACACACTCTCTCAAGTACTACAGTGGTTTACTTATAATAACTTAGTTCTTAATTCAAAGAAAACAAAATGTGTTAAATTCACAATGCCTAATGTAAGGCAGGTCAAAATGAATATTGTCATGAATAACGAACCTATCGAAGTCATAAACTCCACAGTTTTTCTTGGTATCACTCTGGATACAAAATTGCAATGGAGCCCTCATATTGCGGTCTTGGCAGGAAGACTTAGTTCAGCTGCATATGCAGTTAGAAAGATAAGGAATCTGACTGATATCGGGACAGCGAGACTGGTTTATTTTAGCTATTTTCATAGTCTGATGTCATATGGTCTACTACTGTGGGGATCCGGTGCTGACTTACAAGCCATCTTCATTTTGCAGAAGAGGGCCATCCGTGCCATCTACGGTCTTAGATCACGTGACTCACTCAGAGAAGTATTCAAGGAAATCAATATTTTAACCGTATCATCTCAATACATTTTTGATTGTATTATGTTTGTACGCAAGAACTTGCACCTTTACTCGCAAAAATCAGATTTTCATAGCTTTAACACGCGAAATAAACATAGGCTTACTGTCCCAAATCTAAGACTTCATAAAATTGGAAGTTCATTTGTAGGATTGAGCATTAGAATGTTTAATAAGTTACCTCAAAATATTATTGATTTACCGGTACATAAGTTTAAGTTGCATGTAAAAAACCGCCTAATGCAGAAAGGCTACTATAAAGTAGAGGATTATTTGAATGATAAGGATTCCTGGACATGTTGATCTCTTCGCCTGTCCTCTAATGTATAATTCATTTCATAATTTTTCATTGACGATTTATCTAAACGATATTGATTATAAGCAATGTATATCATACTGTCACTGTAATCAAAATTTGTATAAGAATGAAAGTTGTAATTACCATATTATTTGGATAGGGTAACTACTGAGTTTCTTGCTGATTCTTCTCGGAAATTGACGTTCCGAATCAGCGGTAGATTACATAATATTTGACATTCATAAATGTTCTTTATTGAATAAAGACATTTTAGATTTTGACTGTATAAACATTGATTTATATTGATTATTCAATAATTGACAAGATGCTAACCACCTACTATTGTACACCTCGTCCTGCAGTTTATTAGTCTGGATTAAGTAACTACTATTCTTTGTGACCTATGAGGGGAACCTAAGTAGTCATGCTCACTCAAATGTCTCTGAGGTGGTGGCGCTATGTGGCGGGTCATTACATTCCCTCTAATATGGTTGAGTGAAATGATGGCTGGCACGTACGTCATACTTGTGAACAGGTGCCACCTTTGGGGACTGGTCTGCTTCGGTTTACCTCATAATATTTATTTTATTATTATTTCCTTTATTTTATTTTGTGTAACAATTAAACTGTATGGCTCGGTATGATAATGACACAACATTGTATGAAAGTTTGGCGATTAAAAAGAGTAACTGGCGAGTTTCTTGCCGGATCTTCTCGACCAGAAACAACTTTCCGAGCCGGTGGTAGAATCGCATTATGTTTATTTATTTCTTTAGTATATTTTATGTATCAACATATATATGTATTAACATGTAAATTATACATAAGTACTTATAAATAGTTTTAAGTCATTCAAATGTATGACGATTTGTAAGTGCTGTGTACAAGCCTATGCAAATAAAGAATTATTTGATTTGATTTGATTTGATCTATGTGAAGAATCTTGGTGGAGTCGTCTAGCAGTGGGCGTCTATTGGCTGAAAGAATGATGGTGATAATTATGAGAAAGAATCTGTGTATGAAGCTATCTTTTTTATATTGTTAGTTCTATGACTCACCATTTTTGGACATATGATCCGAAACTAGAGCTTCTTGGAACGTTTAATGGTACAGCGAAGAGTGGAAGGTCAACGCTCCCAAGGCAGATCACCTACAAGGTGGACGGACAGTATCAAGTCTGCTACAAAGAGTTCCTTGACTGAATGTGCACGCAGTGCCACAAACAGAGAAAGATGGAGAAGTCTCGCTAAAGCCGCTACCCAACATACAGACAATCTATAATCACGACCACTCCGTCAGGAGTGTACGACTGAGAAGAAGAAGAAATTCTATGATATATCACGAGTTCAAAGTTATACATATACAAGTATAGTACCTGATAAAAATATATTCTTACACCTTCATTTGGCAAAGTCATAACCTCAATAAAATTTATTTCTCATTTAAGTTTGAAGGTTGTCTGAAAGATAACAGTAATTTTATTACTAGCAAAGTAAAATTAATATATATTTTAGGTAAGTCATCAGTTGTATGTGTCACGTAAACAAACATTTATTTTTTATGAAAAATAAAAAAAAAATTGATAATTCAATTTTATTTGGTTCAGAGGAAATTCTTTTCTGGTGCAAGGGTTGCGGGTTCGATCCCCTCACAGTACAAACATTTGTTTGCATGAACATGTCTGTTTGTGTTGCTCTGGGTGGTATATATTCTGATATCCCTAACACAGGTGCTTGAGCTACAATGTATGTGATCTTGTGAATTATTTATATTTCCTTAGTTTATTTACTTTTACGTAAAAAATCAACAATAATTTCATGGAATATTGTAGTTTGATATAAATAAAAATTCGTGGAGAGCTTTCAATACAAGAAATTCACTTGCAAATTTTGGGATAAAATAAAAAAAGATAGAAACAAATCGATTATTTCGATGGTGGAATGGCTAAGATTATGCGCCCAAGCCCCAATGGTTTTCAAATTCGATTCCTCATGCATGGAACAATACGCTAATATGAGATGAAAAGTAAGGCTGCAAACCGCTGCAGCACGTGCTGAGCTTGGACCTTGTTGACCACTTCACTTTTTCCTTTTCTTCTTCCTTGGTCACTAGTTTATGTATTAATTTATCTTATTTGTTTTTGTTTAAATATTTCTTTCCTATGTATTAGGTACTGTGCAATCTCCTTATGTTTATGTTATGTGTCCTATCTATGTTAATCTTTTATGTGGTCAGTAAATGTTTCTTTACTTTTTACTTACCTAGTAAGTAAGTAGACAACATTACATACATACTCGGATTTGGATCTATGACCTCCCGTTCGAAGGTGTACGTGTATATCCACTAAGATACCATCGCTCTTGTGAATATAAGATGATGACAATCCAAAACAAATCTTACCAATTTCATCTTATCTCCACACTCCGAAAACAACCCTTTATAAAATAGTCGCACTGACTCATCGTCTACACCACAGGATATTTTTCAAAGTTTAGTTTCAAGGGAAAAACCAGGGATGCCAAAACAAGGGTCTAAAAGCTTTACCGTCAGCAAAGGGTTCGTTGTAGATCATTTATAACCGCGTTGACGGGATAAGAAATTCCTGCCTGTTTTATCCTATCTAAGTATTCCGTACTTGACGAAGAGTCGACCTCCTTGCTTGAAGATGCTTGTTTAAGCTAAATGGGACTGTATTTTGGGATGGTACATCTCAAATTTGTTTGGCTTTTTAGGCTCATCTTTTAAACGTTTAGAGTAGACGTTTTGAGCGTTAAACACGCACGTCTGTGAGCAAACACTAATAAGGAAGCGGGTAATCCATCAAGGCTCAGTTTTTTACAACTGTCGTATCATATGGATGTTGGTTCGACTGCGGTTTGGTGATCGTTTAAGCGCTATGGTTTTTGTTGAGGTAGGATCATTAGGGTGGGTATAGAGTAGTCGAAAGAATTGTATTGTTTCTGTAACGGTTTGACGAATGGTGCAATAAAAAATATATTTGGTATTATACAAATTAGTTAAGCATAAGCATAAGTACTGTTAGCTAAACAAGATCGATTGCGTAGGACATCACTAGGCGTACAGACAAAGGGTTGTCTGTAAGTACACCTTTAGGGAGTCTATGAATAGAACTGTCTATTCCCTCTCTGTCCATGTGTACCTTTGTATGGTTCGCGCGTATTGATGTTGTTAATTATTTATTACTTGTAAAACTGTATTCGTACCTAAAATGTCAGCTAAGTTAATTCACGGCACCACGGCGCTGGTCTTCCGCGTATACCTCTTACTATTGACAAACAGACTGCTTTTAATTATGAAGATCTATAAAAAGTGACTGTCACATACCTAAATATGAAAGTTTATTAAAACACGAGTGAGATTTTAAAAAACGGGCCTTTCCGAGTGTTGTAATAGCATTCGCGATTGTGACACTGACTTTACAATTTAAGTTTTTCATGTCATTAACAGTTCCTTCGCAAGAATGGGTACAGTTTACCAATGTGTAAGAGTTATAAATCGAGCGCAAATTGAGTTCACCCATACATTAAGTATCTCCGAGCACTCAACACGCGTGCGAACTTATTACCTACCTAGCTAAAAGGATACTATTTCAAACGGAGAAACTCGTAGCATCACTTATTTTGGAGGTCTTATTATAAATAAATAAATCACAAAACACAGACAAATAAAATACTTTTTCAATTCCACGCGGCATTCCAAGAATCGTAGATATGGGTAACGGGGCGCACGTTCAACAAAGAAAATTTGATATATTAAATCTGTACTCTCAGAACAATGGAGGCGATATGAAGAAGGCGACCGTTTCCAGGGAAACCGCGACAATGGGGGAATTAGAAATAAATTACATTCGATACGCAGGGGCGTTTTATTGGGATCTGAAGCATCAGGTGTGATCAATGGTGTATTAGTTAGTCTCTCACCAGATGTACACACAAATAAAATTTTATTTGTTTTTCAATAAAAAACAATTCCCTGCGTGATTGTATCAGAAATTATGAGATCCGCATGAGAACTATGGTCACAGACATAGCCCAAAGGATTGCATGCCTCAAGTGGCAATGGGCACGGCACCTAGCGAGGAGAACAGACGGCCGTTGGGGCGGAAAGGTCCTCGAGTAGAGGCCACGTGCAGGAAGTCGCAGACATCTTTGCTGGCTGCGTCAAAAAGGTCTTTAATCGGAGTTGTTGGTTCTGCCCATGTCATAGACGCTATGCCTTCTCGGGCACCACAAGTTCAATCGCTCGGACTGTTTCGCCCTCTATTATGATTTCTAATATTTATCATTATTAGTTTTATTTTAATTTTGTCGTAATAACTTAATAATTTAATTTATCTGGTCTTATTTTATGTAATTGTATTTTTAATTTGTCAATCAATTTATATCTGTGAATTTAGTGTACCTACTCTAACTTATAATAAGGTATTTTTTGTTTACGCATAAAAGATTACCTCAATTGTGCTCACATTTTGTGGATATTAATCTGGTCCTAAACTATAATTGCTCATTTGTTTGTAATCTGTCATTGATTATAGTCAGTTGTGTAGCCTAAATAAATAAATAGTTCGTCTAAAATAATCTGACCAGGATTCAAAACCACAACTTTTCGCACTTCTAACCTCAGACAAATTAGTAAAAATAACATTGGCAGCTAAATTTGTAATAGGGTCGAAATCCGATATTTTGTTTTCGGAAGGTCACTGCTTGCAATCACGGTGTCATCTTTGCCCTCATTTAGTGCCTACGGCTAAGTATCCCATTACGACGGATAAATGAATCAAAATAGACGTAAATGAAATAAAAAGTATTCTCAATAATGATCCTAATACTGTTAAACATAAGATTGAAGATGGTTTGGTAAAGATTGGAAAAGCTTTGCGAACGGATGCATGTGACGGTGACAATCCTAATGATTTCACAGCTGTCTCTTAAGTCCGGGATTTTTTCAAAGAGCATGTTATGTTTGTAAAATTTAGCAAAAAAAATGTTTTTTGAACCCCCAAATTCAGCTAGTTTTTGTTGAAAAATTAAGCCAATAGGACACCTGAATATGGTAATCGCCGCCCTGCGACATAATATATTGTGCTACCAGAAGTCTTAATTTATGTGATAGGTGGCAGACGGGCAGACCGATCACCTGATGGTATTTTCCTCCATTGGTATCGCGGCTGTCTAGCGGCGGCGATTGCCGCGATACCAATGGAGACATGTGCTGCCAACCTTTCCCCCGGATTGGGTCTCCGGTACCCTCACTCACGCAGCGAAACACAGCACAGGTTCTTCACGCCGGTTTTCTGTGAGGCCGTGGTATCACTCCGGTCGAGCCGGTCCTTTCATGCCGAAGCGTGGATCTCCCGCGGTCAAAAAAGGACATTTGTTGTTGTTAGGAAAATGGAAACTCGTTTTAGGGAGACTCTATTATTAAGAATTGGCTATCCTAGTCCGTT
Source organism: Marasmia exigua (assembly GCA_019059595.1). Classification (NCBI taxonomy): domain Eukaryota; kingdom Metazoa; phylum Arthropoda; class Insecta; order Lepidoptera; family Crambidae; genus Marasmia; species Marasmia exigua. The sequence continues at coordinate 3,625,836 of CM032465.1, read as the reverse complement.
CGTCCGTTTATCTGTCACTATTACAAGAAGTGCGTAAGCTAGGTAAGCTAATTCTCACAAATTATTTATTTCTGTCGCCGCTATATCAGGAATATTAAAAATAAAATAAAGTAATTATTAATTTATTCCCATACAAAAAAAATGCCCTTCTTTGTCTATTTCGTGGGCGAATCCGGTTCACTTAGTCGATTTTTAATATTTCAATGTCTGGTGTGGTAAAAAATTCAATTTAGGGGACCCCATTATATAGATAAGTACGCAAGAAGAATAGCAAAGATTGTAAGTAAACCTGTCCATTAGTTTTGTAACTAAATCAGTAATAATAGTTCCCTAAAAACTAGACAGACTTGTACCAGGTTTACAAATTTCAATAAAATATAACGTAAAACTTGTGCAAAAATGATCACAAAATTTCCCTATGGAAATCCCGGCAGACTCAATTCATTAATGCACATTACAGGGTCTGCTGCATCGCACAAACTATAGTATATATTTAGTTATATTTTACTGTAAATAAAGATGTAGATTGATAATCATGATGTAAGTTGGTTTGAGAATGATGGTAGATAGATAGATGTACTTAAGGTGACGGGTAGGGCACACTAGCGGCGCCAATCATTTTTAATTTTTAGCTACTAAACCGGATCTATTTTAAACAATTTCGGGGTAACAACCTCTCGGCAAACACTTATACTATTTATTAAACCATGCATATATGTTGGGTCCAACGCGTACGCGAAAATTTTAAAAAGATAGGTTTAGTTTAAATCTAATGGCGTCGCTGGTGTGCCCTAACCGTCACCTAAAAGTGCGACACTACTGCGCCACCGTGTCAGTCGGTTACGACGATACTTTGTAGGCAATCATGCAAATTGTTTGTATCGCGAGCAAACTCACAACAAAAAAGCTTTCAAAAATACAAGGCGAATAAACAACAGTCAATTCCAACATTGAAATATCTCAACATAATCCCTTCTAATACTGTGACATCTCGAAGGGCCCAAAAAATCCGAGTCAACAATTGTTTCCGTTTACAAATTCTTCCTCTCATCACGATCCCTTTATTTTGTTGCAAATTAAATTAAGATTTCGCGTAGCAAACTTGAGGGTAAAAAAATAGAGACGCGATTCAGATTTTTTATATTCGAGTGATTTTACATTTCAGTCGAATGAACTCGAATGGTTTTCGCTTATTTAAGTCACCTGTGTGCGTCCATTGAGCGAATCTGAAATTTTTGGCCAAGATAAATATAAAAAATAGAACAGTAAAACAATCTTTGGATTCTTCTTGAATTTCGGATAAGGCTATTTGTTAAAAATCTCTGTGCAAAAAATCTAATCGAATTTAAATCTAAGTGCACTATTTACTGAAGAATAAATTGCAAATAATTGCTTTACCCAAAAAAATCGTATAATATATCTGTGCAGTTCTTAATTTTAAAAAGTATTTCGAGTATCTGGACGTAAAAAAGCCTCCGCTTTGATGTCTTGTCCAATCCACGTCATTGGTTGTGGCGGTTCCCGAGAGTCTGAATGCACAAACAGCCACACAGTGGTGACTCTTATGTATTATGAAGTAAGGTTCCAAAACTCTAATAGATAGCTGTCAGCTGATGTCATATTGTTAGCATTACTCGAATACATTTTTGTGTGACTCGAGTGAAAGTCTCGCTAGGCATCACTAGGAATTTACAAGCTAGAATTCAGTTCTTAGTTGGGGCTTGGCGACGGCCAGTTCTGATCCTTATTGGGTTTGCAAGGGGCGAGTGACAAAATAAATGCACCATGACTGGGGTGATATGGGTGGCAAGATGAATGAGTTACAGAAGGTCGGTTCAGTTGACAATTAATTTAAGACATTCATAGACAGGTATTTGTCATTCTAATCAGATGTCGGAATAACATTAGGTAACTGCAAAATTATAAAGTGGATTGGTCTCAAATCACGATATAAATTTTCATTCATCATTTTAGCAAATATACGTCTACTTCTGGACATGGGGCCTATGTTCCATAGCCCAATGATCTCCACATAGTTGTGTCCAGTTCCGCTCGCATCCAAGGGATTCCTGCGACTTTCACCAGATCGTCGATCCACCTTGTGGGGGGCCGGCTGCTACCTCCAATATGCATCTTGCTCTCAAGGATATACCATACGATGTCATCCTTCACTGTCGAGCTAGTTGTAAATGCTTGCAGGCTTTGCCTTCAAACGTTTGTTAGGAGTGTTATAAAATATGAAAAAAAAACCGCCTTCAAAAACCACGAACTTAAAAGTTTAAAAACGTAATTCTAAATAAATATTTACCTTTACCTTTAATCCCTAAGACTTCGATATTCGGCAACTCAAACTTCACCTCGTACTAGGGTCAAAATTTCTAAATCAATAGCTTAATCCTTGAAGGCATCGATATTTGCCGATTCTATCTCGACCACGTGCTCGATTGGTCAAAGGAGAGCATTCTGGCCGCTAGCTGCTCTCTCCCGGGTCTGTCAACAGGGGTGTCCCATTCATTGTCCCCCTTTGATGATGTTAGTTCGTGTCCGATGCACAAAGTCAGACGCATTGTCACTTTTGGAGCGTCCACCAAACATTACTGGTTTTGTTAGCTTGTGTTTTGGTTTTTTGATCGTAAAGGAACCTTGAATATTGAAAGCTGGTAGTTTTGATCGGAACAACGGTAAGCTACCATAGTTCCGATCAAAACTGTGGTTTAGAAAGCACCTTCCATACGGGAGATCTTGGTTCGAATCCGAGCATGCACCTCTAGATTTTTCAAATCTATGTGCGTATTTTTACCATAAGCTCGGCGGTGACGGAAACATTATGAGGAAACCTACACGTTTCGGATAGTTTGTGAAACTTGTAACCATGATTCGGTTGGTCTGTTTCCCCTGTAAATGGTTGTGAAAGTCAGACGGCAGTGGTTTCATTGTAATTACCAGACTCCCCATATCCTGAATCATGGTCCAAGCGTACCCCGTGCTACAGAGCCACAGCTTAGGATGCAACCAGAAATTACACGCTGAGATAAGGAGGGGGACCCTTATTTATCATGGACAATATTCAATCACGGATCTAAAAGTGTGTCACCTCCTATTTCTGCCGTACTATCAAGAATTGGATCTCGTTGCCATCGCATTGTATGTATTTCCTTCGTCCTACAATTTCTTTAAACGAAGCGCAAGACGTATCTCTCGGGTTAGTATGGCAGACGGAAGTGATGCCATGTCATCGCATTCAAGTTGTAACGTGAGTGTTCTAATCCACTGAGGTACCATCGCTCGGTAATTAACTGTAAAGGTAATATATTACAATTGATATCAGTAGCTATATGAGTCTTCATAAAGTGCACAAACCAATATCAGCGAAGCTACTTCCCATTTTACCGACGGAAAATATATAAAAAAAAAACTCTTTATAATTTTGTACAAACGGTCATAGAAACTGTTGTTTTTGAGTAATAAATGTGCAATTTTTACATTTAGAAAGCTAATGACATGAAGAATAAGCTAGAATGAAAAAAGCAGTGCCAATAGTATGATTTTAGTAGAACTTGTAAATGCATACATGATAAAAAGTTGTTACAAAAATATATTTTTTTCCGTCGATAAAATTACACCCCATTTTATCGACGGAAAAAAATATATTTTTCCTTGATTTTGATATGTGTACTTAATGAAGCCTCACACTGTATTGCAAAATGCATTTCGAATGTAACCAAATAAACGAGGTTTTGACATCATCGTCTATGCACACACAATATTTTCCCAAGGGGAATGAGACAAAATCATTATGATCAATCAGAATGAGGGTTGAGGCCAGAACGAATGGATGACTGATGGATGGTCATGCGCTTGAATCGTTATTTTCGATTGCTTTGAAAAAACCTTTTTATGATGTAATAATAAAAATGGGCTTTTGCATCTTAGCAGATGTTTTAAGTACATAGCAATCCGCGTACGAGCACGGCATTTACTCTCGTGGCTGGACAAGCCGATTCGTGAATGTACTTTTCATCCGCATTCCGTCTCATTGTTGAGTCTTCTTCTTATGGGCTAATAATCATGATGTCGAACTTCAAACTTTTTGTAACTTCATTACGTGGTTAACTAATTAATTACCACAATTACCCACCTACCTCCTCACCTTAACCCAAATTTCTATATTAATTTTGTGGTTTCGATAAGAATCCAAAACGAAATGAAGAATTCAATTTCCGAAGCAGTAAACTATTCTCAACCATAGTAATTAATTGCGTTACGTTGACACTATGATAAGTTTTATCTCCCATTGAAATTGACAGAACCTGTACTTACAAACGATTTGAATACCATACATTAGTTACCGAAATGTGAGCTGGCAATCACACTTCTTTGTCGTGTGTCTTTAGAGCACGGCTCAAAGTCATCTATAACCCGTACTATTTTAGTTACAAAAAACATCCCAAGTGAAGGCAAAAGTTATTTAAAAATGACGTCAATGCCAACAGTTTTAAGGTTCAAATTAGTTTAATTCGAATGAATAACATGTGATGACACAATTTCTGGATTGAACTGCCAAGTGTCAAACGTTCACTTTTATGATAGAGAAATATCGGCAGGTTAGACACGCCTGATCGCTCCTTTTTAAGTTCGCCTCCTATGGCCGAAAGTCGTCCGATTCATTATTTACCTTCGGCTGACGTATCGGCCTTTCTTTAGAAGTAACGGTGTGGCATAGAATCGGCTTAATAGAAGACATTTAGGTGACACGTAGGGCGTACAGCGGCGCCACCATTCAAATTGTTAGCTGATAAACCCGATATATTTATTGGAGCTCCAGACTCTCAGCAATTCATCCGTCAATTTTAACCGTGGAAGAGCCATGCTTCGGCATGAATGGGCCGGCCCGACCGGAGTGATACTACGGCCTCACATAAAACCAGCGAGAAGCAGCACTGTGCTGTGTTTCGCTGCGTGAGTAAGGGTACCGGCGGCCCATTTCGGGGGAAAGGGGAGCTTAAAGGTTGCCAGCGCACTTGTGACTCCACTGGTGTCGCAGGTGTCCATGGACCACGGCAATCACTTACCATCAGGCGATCCATCTGCACGTCAGTCACCTATCACATAAAAAAAGTCACGTATAACTAACTACCATCTTTTTAGTAAGGCCGCCTTTGGCTATCAGGGTCAAGGTTTGCAGATGACAATTTTAATCAATTGCTGTCGCTAGTACGCCTTACGCGTCACCTTAAGGTGACATTGCGACGATACTAAGGCCGCCAAGTGATTTATATTGATTGTGGCGAATAGGATACATTTATTAAACATGTACTTCAATGAATAAGCGCGAGTTTCATCGCATTGTCGCCTTAAGCAATGATGCTATATTTGTATTTTGCCCATGTTGTGTTTTGTAAGCTAAACCCGCAGATATACCAATAGCTAAAACCAAATAGCCTAGCTAAGCTATGACAAATAGGAAGGGTATAATGCATTTTTTTTTTAAATAAAGCATATAATTATAAAACAACTCTCCATCAAATTCAAGGGTCAATTTGTATGGACTCTTGCTGGTTTGGTTAATAGCCGTGTTAGGGTTCCGCTCGATACTTAAAAAGGAACCCATACATATAAACCCGACAAAAGTGTGAACTATCGCGTGCGGTATTTCCGGACCGATGCAACCTTTTTTTTTTCACCATGGTAAAATGCTGCTGACTTCGGCTGGGAGACAAGTTACGGTTAGTGGCCTGGAAGTCCGACTAGGTATACCGTCGTAGCTTTTGAGGCTTCAGCCTAGTGCCACACCCCACCCCACTCGTCCAGTCGTCCAGGGTTCTAAAATCCCCGGCAGCTCCCACTGACCTACGCAAAACCCCTTCCAGGGCGCGCCCACACCAGTGGCTTGCAGTGCGGGCGCTGGAAAGGGTTCCTGTAGGACCCCTCCGCACCCTGCTGGTTGAGGGAGTGGAAAGGGAAGCCACCGGCTTTAAAAAAAATCCCCAGAAACCCATCCGTTCGCTGGATTGCGGAGACGGCCGATGGAACGGTAAAAGAAGGGGTTGCAGGTCTCCGCCAAATCCCATTGTCTTATAGGACATGGCTCGACCCGCGCGTGGTCACAGCGCCTGTATTTCTTACCGTATTTGACTAGTCCTATGGAATAATTGGTAGAGACCCCGTAAAACTTCCTGGGTTCGATTGAATGAATATTATAATTTTGTTCAGTAGCCAAGCATTATATTTATAGGTACCTACCAAATTTTTTTTGTTGACTGATATCCGTAACAAAAAGCTTAAGAGCTATTTACTACGGAGTCAGGTAAATGTATGTGAGATGGGGTTATGAATAAACTCAGGAATCCGGGAACAAGTGCTTCTATAATAATTATTAATTAATCTTAGCTACGTCATTTACTCGTCGTTGGCCATTCGTCTTCTATCTCACTCTCGCACGTCATTCTAATTCAAGCAGCTATCTCTTACACGTTCCTTACCGTGCATCTAACGATCACCAATCCCACACTCTTCCATTTTACATTCAGTATGCACTTTTACTGCTCCCATACACCTTAAAACTACTTATAACAACTTTAAAAACCAACCCACTAAACTCCTTCTTAACAAAAACAATATCGTAAATAAAAACGCTGGTAAAACACCATCTAAAATCATGAATTATCTATTATAAATCTAAAACTTCTTCCTCTTCTAATAATCTTTGAGGATATCTTCTTCTACGGTAGACTTCTTAACTCCACACCATCAACCAACACAAATTCTCCGCAATTTCAGCCTACCTCCTTTCATTGCGCGTCAGCGTCAGTACGTAATAATTAGCCCAATTTCGTATATTCAGATTATTATTGCCATCTTCACCAATATTTTTTGATTCGTATTGAACGTCACTTCTCTTTGTTTACATCGTGGTTGACATCGTCAGTTTTGACGTCTTACCGTCATCAATACAGTGCCGCGGAACCATACAAAATAAACCAAACCCTTTTTAACAGTATTTAAGAAACCCCGATCACACGGGTGAATTGAGCTTGCCGGATTTTTGTTTCTGCTTCATACGCCCAAAGAAACTGATTCAGTTATGACATAATCTCCTTTAGCCTTAGGGCTTAGGGTCTGTTGGCAGGAAATTTGAAATTTAAAAGAGCTGCCCTACGATATCGTATGGAAATAGCGCGCATACATGCGTGAGGTGCGAGGGATATAAAAATTGCTAGCGTATACATGGCATCCCAAGATCATGAGACATAATAGGAAAATGCCCCTTTTTCACTTAAACATTTTTCAAAAAGTACTAAAACTGCATGCTTTCTTATTCTGTCAATCTATAAAGTCAATCATTATTACTAACGATAAAATTTATCTTACACACAAAAGAGTAGCTGAATGTCCAGATACGTAATTATGTAATGATGACCCGTTTGGAACAGTGGTAGTGAACGCTACCTTTGGTCCAAGGGTTGCGGGTTCGATCCCCGTACAGATTTGTGTGCATGAACATGTTTGTTTGTATTGGTCTGGGTGTTTCCTATGTTTTATAAGTATGTATTTACAAAAGAAAAAGTATTATATGTATATATTTGTAATCCCACTGTTGATTCTGATATCCGTAACACAGGTGCTTGAACTACCTATCACTATCTCGGAGTTAGATCCATGTATGTGATTTTGTGATATATTTATGTTAAACCTTCTTGGTTTACATAGACAAAGTCTACACTCGATTTAAGAAGACATCCTGTATGACAATCTATTCTGTATTCAATTGTCTGCTTACCAAAATATATCGTATGCAAATAAAAATATGCCAATTTACTTTGCCCCTCTAACGATATAAATAAATGGTTATGGGCATCGCGCGTTGAAGAGCGCTATATAATCGTATAGTTACCAAAAAAGTGCTATGGATAATCCATCGGTGCCTTACGGCACGCGGCACGGAACTGCTGGTACATCAGGTATTTCCATAAATAAATTAAATGGATCTAATTTCAACACATGGGCATTTGCCATCGAATGCCTGTTAACGGATTTGGAGCTATGGGACGTGGTAACTTCACCCATTGACCCCACGGACCCCGACGCCAAGCGTAAGGACGCTAAAGCGCGAGCCAAAATCTGCTTGACGTGTGAAGAATCGATTTACCCAGTGATTCGAGGAGCAAAGACGGCATATGACACTTTTAAAAGCCTCCAGAAGGCATACGCTGACAGTGGTCTAACAAGAAGACTGCAACTAATGAAGAAGTTGCTCTCCAATCAATATAAAGGAAACTTGCAAAACTATGTACATACTTCACTTGGCATTCAGCAAGAATTGCAAGGAATAGGAGCAGGAGTTGATGATGAGTTCCTAGCGATCATCATATTAGCTGGACTCCCAGATGAGTACAAGCCTCTCGTCATGGCTCTTGAACACTCCAATGCCAAAATTACGTCGGAAAACGTAGTGGCAGCTCTTCTTAAAGAAGACTCTCGACCATGTCGCACTACCAGTACCAAACCTGAGGATCCTACGGTGCTGATGGCCAAACAGAAGAAAAAACAGTTTTGTACATATTGTAAAAAGTTAGGTCATTTAGTGTCAAACTGTAGGAATAAAAACAAGAAAGCTTCGGCTAAGGTTTATTCAAACAATACATCGGAATTTACACTTTCATCTTGTTTAATTCATCCTTCATCCACAGGTTCACAGGATTGGTTCATAGATTCTGGTGCTAGCTCACATATGAGCAATAGGAGAGACTGGTATGAGGCCATGTCCCCCCAAATCACAACTGTTACTTGCGCCAACAAGAACCAGATTCTAAGTGAGGGCAAAGGTACTGTTAATATAAATATTTCCGACAATGTACATAGAATTAGTGACGTCCTTTATGTTCCTGGTTTAGCAACTAATCTTTTATCGGTAAGTAATTTGACCAAAAAAGGCTACGATGTTTTGTTTACATCGAAAGGCGCGACTGTAACTTTGGCGGGTGGATGTCAACTGACAGGTGAAGTCATAGCGACAGCCTCAAATTGTAAGGGCATGTACAAACTAGATGTGGACAAATCTAATGCTTTGTACACACCTACCAAAGAGTCCCCTTTATTGTGGCATAGACGCCTTGGCCATCTAAACGGAAATACTATGCAACTTTTAAAAAGTAAATGTAAAGGCATAGATTTTAGCGGGAAATTTACGGAAAAATGTATTCCGTGCCTACAAGGAAAACTTTCTAAAAAACCTTTCAAAAGTTCAACAAGCAAATCGAGTAAGGTTCTCGAACTAATTCATTCGGATCTTTGCGGACCTATGAGTACGCACTCGTGGGGCGGTGCTCTATATTTGCTAACATTTACAGACGACTTTAGTCGCAAAACTTTTGGATATCTTTTAAAATCAAAATCAGAGGTTTTTTCGAAATTTGTAGAATTTAAATATTTAGTGGAGAATCAGACTGGCGAAAGAATCAAAGTTCTGCGTTCTGATAACGGGCGTGAGTATGTCAACAAGGACCTGTCTAACTTTTTGAAAGAGAATGGTATCATACACCAGACCACGGTCCCGTACAACCCACAACAGAACGGCGTCTCCGAACGCGCCAACAGAACAATAATTGAAAAAGCCAGATCCATGCTTAGAGATTCTAACCTACCTCTAGCTTATTGGGGCGAAGCAGTCAATACTGCGATTTACCTGAAGAAACGTTTGCCTACACAAGCCTTGAAGAACAAAATTCCAGAAGAAGTGTGGACTGGAAGAAAAGTAAACCTCTCTCATTTGAGGGTATTTGGTTGCGAAGCCCACGCTTTAGTACCCAAGGAGAAACGTACTAAACTGGAATCCAAGACGCAAGCTTGTATATTCGTAGGCTATTCCACTGAAAGCAAAGGTTATCGTCTTGTAGACCCCCAATCGCCAAGGAATATAATTATATCGAGAGATGTTGTCTTCTTGGAAGACAAAAGGCTGCACCAGCCTAACCTGCAACCCAATGACAGTGAATTGCCATCGCCACCACAGCCTCAACAAGTTTTTGTACCCACGGACAATGAACCAGTTCCACAGCCTGAACATCAACCACAACCAGGTACGTCTGTGACGGCTGACCCGTCAACTTTAGATCACCTAACAGACTCAGATGCACCTGCGATCCCCGAAGTTTCGAGTTCGACTGATCCTGACCCTCCTGAAGAGCCAGCACCTGAAGCTCTGAGAAGGTACCCAACCAGGGATAGGCGCCCTCCTCAACGGTACGAGGAGCAGCTCCACTTGACCTCAGAATGGGAACCAGAGACCTTCAGGCAAGTCCTCGATCACCCGGAGAAAGAGAAATGGTTGGATGCCATGAAGGCTGAATTTGACTCTCTCAATAAACATGAAACTTGGATTCTTGTCGACAGACCCGCAGGTAGAAAAACTACCAAATGTAAATGGGTGTACAAAATAAAAAAGGACACTAGTGGCAATGTCACGAAGTACAAGGCCAGACTAGTAGCCAAAGGCTTCACTCAAGTAGCGGGAGTCGACTATGGTGAAACTTTTTCACCAGTCGCTAGACTGTCCTCAGTTCGATTGTTATTTGCTTTCGCTGCTCACAATGGTTTGACGGTTGACCACCTCGACGTAGAAACTGCCTTCCTTAATGGCGATTTAGAAGAGGAAATTTATATGGAGCAACCCGAAGGTTTCTCCACTAATCCAAAGGACAAAGTGTGCTTACTTAAAAAAGCACTGTATGGTCTCAAGCAAGCGCCGCGTCAATGGAACGCTAAGGTTTGCGACGCTATGCGCAAACTCCTGCTGAACCAATCGGCAAAGGAACATTGTCTATATTATAGACTAGAAGGTAACGACCTTCTTCTTGTTGCTGTGTTTGTAGATGACTTCTTCATCGTGTCAACTAATGACAGAATGAAGAAGCAATTCAAAAATGATCTGAAAAATACTTTCACTGTCAAAGACCTTGGAGAATGCAAGGACTGTCTTGGCATGAGAGTAAATCAGAGTCCTGGGAACATTTACCTGGACCAAACAAAATACATAGAAAATCTTTTGAAAAAATTTGGCATGACAGATGCACTATCTGTCACCACCCCTCTTGAACCCGGTCTAAAATTGACTATTCCTGATAAGGAAGAGGACAATGCAGCATTACCGTACCAGGAGCTTATCGGCTCACTAATGTACATTGCCATTTGTACCAGACCCGACATTGCCCATGCGGTCTCATACCTCTCTCAGTTCAATGCACATTACGGGGGGGTACACTTTAGGGCCGCTAAGCGAGTTCTTCGTTATTTGAAAGGCACCAAAGAACTTCGGCTGCATTACCATCAGACAGCCCAGTTCCGTGCAGTGGGGTACGTCGATGCGGACTATGGAAACAATCTTGTGGACCGTAGATCATTCACAGGGTTCGTTTTCCTGGTGAGTGGCTCTCCTATCTCTTGGGAAGCACGCAAGCAGCGTACTGTTGCGCTTTCCACCACGGAAGCCGAGTACATGGCTCTAGCTGAGGCTTGCAAGGAGGCTATATACCTCCAGTCACTCATCAGCGAAATTTTCACTATCGCACAACCCATCGTCATCCACACTGATAATCAAAGTGCATTAAAACTCGCTCACAACCACACATTCCACTCACGCACCAAACACATCGACATTAGGCACCATTTTATTCGCGAATCACTTTCACACCACAACATCAATCTCATGTACATATCTACACATGACATGATCGCCGACATCCTCACCAAACCTTTGCCGAAGCTAAAGCACAACAAGTGTACAGTAGGGTTAGGTTTAGGTTAAGTCGCGTGTTATTTTTTTCTAATCATGTTTTTGTGTAGATAATAGATAGGTGTGTAAAGTAGGTTCAGGTGTCTTTATATAGGTTTTTTTTGTGTGCGTTTATATATAGGGTGTGTGTGTAGTGTATATAGGGTATGTTGTGTTTTTTGTACTTGCTGTATATTTTTTGTCCAATTTTTTTTTTATACAGGTTGTTGACTTTGCGGGGGGGGTGTTAAACCTTCTTGGTTTACATAGACAAAGTCTACACTCGATTTAAGAAGACATCCTGTATGACAATCTATTCTGTATTCAATTGTCTGCTTACCAAAATATATCGTATGCAAATAAAAATATGCCAATTTACTTTGCCCCTCTAACGATATAAATAAATATTTATTTATTTATTATTAATCATTCGTTTCATAACATCATCATCTTAGGGTTTTGTCCCGGTTGCGTCCCAAGCAGTGGCTTCGGAGCCCGGGGTCCGCTTTCCTACTTCGACTCCTCCACTTCCCGCGGTCTTGTGCATCCATAGTGGTCAGTTTATTAGCACGCATCCCTTACGATGTCAAGCCACACTTTTTTAGGTCTGCTAGGACGCGGCAGGGTGTCATGGCTTGACATTTGTTTCCCACGTAGCTATCCAGTTTTCACAGGACATGACCGTACCAACGTAGGCGACTCTCCAGCAGTTTGTCTGCTATGTCACGGATATGAAGGCTTCCACGTATGCGTGAGTTTATCAAGGGGTCTTTTCACGTAACTCCACACATCATCCTCCACACACATGTCTGTTTAATAACATCTGTAAAACCATATGCTTGCAAAAAAGAATATATCTTTTATTACTTTGGTTTTTATTGCTTAAAAAGAAGTAAACATGTATTTGCCTTATTTAAACCGGTACGATTAAACGCGCGTTAATAAACGAGCAAGCAGGATGACAGTTAAAAGTCGAATAATTAAAAGTGATTAAATATTAACCACGTTTCGTTGCACCATTAGATTAATATTGATTTAATCTAAGGGTGCACCAAAGTAAAGATGGTACAAAGTATCAAGACCCTACTGCAGTAATAACAATTTGGATAATAAAGACTGTGCGAAGTGAAAGAGTCATCATCATGATGATGATGATGGTGAGTAATAATAATAACCTCTAGCTGATCTCTCTGCGGCAACTGATATCAACGATCAGCCACTCACGCAGATGTTATACTGCACAGGTGTGTGATCAACCACAAGTGCACTTACTTCCCCTGACGTTACATTCCTAAGAAATAGCAGAATAACACGATTGGAGAGTTCGACCGTAGAGTAAATGGTTTATCGGGCATTCCGAGTAACAGTGGTTCGAAATAAGGCGACACTGAGAATTTCTCAACATAAACAATTCGAGGGAAAGGGAGTTTAAAGGTTAGCAGCGCACTTGTAGCTGCACTGGTGTCACGGATGTCCATGGGGGGCAGTGACCTTTAATCATCAGGTGATCCGTCTGCTCGTCTGCCACCTATCACATAAAAAAAATGTTTTATGGTTTTTAAAGGATTTACAATAAGTATCATTAGTAGATAGGCATCATCCTAGCCTGTAATTCCCAGGTGCGTCCAAAGCTGTCGCTTTGGAGCTTGATGTACGATCAGCATCATAAGTAGCTAAACTTTATTACCATGTCAAATAATAATAACAATAATTCTCACAACATCTCATACGTTGACCTGATTCCGTACTAAGTAGCTTAAGCACTTGTGTTACAGATATCAGACAACAGAGGAACACAGATATATACTTAAATACATATATTACACCCAGACACTGAACAAACACAAGTGTTTATCGCACGAATGTTTGTCCGGGGTAGGGATCGAACCCAAGACCTTTAGCGTAAGAGGCAGGGTCACTACCAATTGCGCCATCCGGTCAGTTAAAGTAACTCTTCTGCCTATTATAGGCAGTTTTCAAGGGGTTCGTAAAAAAATTTACTTCGACATGGTACTAAAATGTTAAGCTACTTTTGATGATGACCGTACCATGATCCAGGATTCGGAAAGTCTGGTAATTACAATAAAGTTTGAAGCTGCAGGCGTCGATAAGCTGCGGTGATCGCTTACTATCAGGTGAGACACATTCTTGATTGCCACAAAAATTTTGGGACCCCACGGAAATGAAATAAGACCGTTCTGTTTTGTTCAACAAATTTTAGTATATAAAACAAACATCGAAACAGCAAAAATAGCAAATTGTGCTAAAATATTTTCAAATTTAAATTACGGCATAATTTACTGGGGAAAAAGTGTAGTCACAACTTTCAAATTGCAGAAAAGATGCATCAGGGCAATACCCATGTATTGCCCTGATGCATCTTTTCTGCAATCTGTGAAACATGATGAAACGTGCAGACCTGTTTTCAGAGAACATAAATACCTGACACTCACATCCATATACATTTACAACATTGCACTTTTCATTAAGCAAAATAGTTGCTACTACCCTGAGAAAGGTACAATAAAATATAATGGAGCCAGAAATGAGTTGTTTCGGCGGAACATGTATTTCATGGGCATTAATATATATAATCACTTGCCCAATGCTCTAAAAATCTTACCACTAATTAAATTTAAGATATAATGAAGAAAGTGGCTGGTTGATGGTTGTTTTTATGACCTGAAAGAATTTTTCGATAGCAAATACAGATGATTAGTTTATTTTATATAATTGACATAAAATGCAATAATATTAATTAATTATTTATATTTTCCATTTTTATTCATTTAAATTTTGACATCTTAATAAATTTTGATCTATTTTGATATTCTGACTTAGTTATTTCGTTGACATTTCTCTTTTGACATTTAATAGTAACTTTAGACATACCTACATTAATTAATTGTAAAGTACTGAAATGCATGTCAATCGATATTTAATTGGAATCAAAATATTTAGTAAATAGACTATTGTATTCCTAAACGCGTCTTGGCAAACGTAATGTAGGGCGCCCTCTGGCTAGGTGGGGGGACGATCTGCGAAGGATGGCTGGCAAGAGCTGGATGCGAGAAGCAATGGATAGATCACAGTGGCGAACAATTGGAGAGCCCTACGTCCAGCAGTGGACTGCGATTGGCTGATGATGATGATGATGATGATGAGATTCCTAAACAGGTAATTGTGAGAACTATTATATAATTTAACACCTGCATATTTGGTTAGCCACAATTTCTACAGTAAAGATTTATTTTATTTCATTTTTATTTATTTATTAAAATCTGCCATTTTTAAGTACAACTTACTAGCCGATGCGGTATTAGTAGTACTGAGGTCCGGAAATTGGTCCTGATTTGTTAAAAGCAAAAAGCGACGAAGCATAATTTTTAATTTTTGCAAAAGTCAACACTCATTTTCGCAATTTCGGTAACAGATTTTCAAAAATTCACACCAGAGTTGACATTAAGCGGGTTTAATAGCCGATCCAATATTTCATATCATTGCAAGGGCGCACACGCCTGTTCCCATCAATCATGGCGCTATCAATTTCTTTCAACCATATAAAGGGATCGCAAGGGACGTAGCGTAATAGCGTAAGCGACATGAGATTAGCACGAGGAATGGTGTTTTTTTATGTCAGGCAAACGTGCAAGCGAATCACCTGATGTTGAATTTTTTTATGTGATAGATCGCAGACGAGCAGATGGATCACCTGATGGTGAGCGATGGCCGACACTCGCGTCACCAGTGCAGTCACAGGTGCGCTGCCAACTTTTAATCCCTCCTTTCCCCTGGATTAGTCCTCCGGTATCCTCACTCACGCAGCGAAACACAGCACAGTGCTAAGTTTACGAGATTATGATCTCTCATCTTAGGATGGAATTCCCGGTAGCGTCTAATAACTTTAGAGCCCGGAGTAGGTACAAATAGACTATGATTAAGATTCAGACAATACGACAAAAAATCATTTTCAAATAAACAATACTATCTCTAGATAAGACTCATAGAAATTTAAGATAAATAATTTCAGAATTTTTAAACTAATATTTATGTAGAAAAAAAATAAAATGTAGAAATCCTCCTGTGATGTCATCACTAGGCATGACAACTTAGTAAAGTTTTTACTTACGTTGATTAAAAAAATGTAATAAATAAAACAAACGTCAAACAATGACATGACCAGTCGCCTAAACGTTTTTTATTGTACATATATCATCGACATTACAATACGTTGAGCCTCAGGTCTACGTCACTTCGGCATATTAATTAATATTGATATTTTTCAACATTAATTACTATGCCGGAAGTGACGTAGTCCTGGGGCTCAACGTAAGGTTGTATAATTATCTCAATAAAAACACACATTTAACGAAAAGTAAAAAAATATGTGTCATCTTTTTATTCTTTTATTTATTCGAAAAGCATATAAAAATGGTATTTTTTTTTGTCATATTGTCCATTACGATGAAGCGACTGCGCTTCATTAAAGTGTTTACAAATCAACCGGATCTTTAACAATTTTGTATATTCTTCCTATATTTTTTTTTGATAAAGGGGGCAGACTAGCAATCGTATCACCTGATGGTAAGCGATTACCGCAGCCCATGGACACCTGCCACGTCAAAGGATTCAAAGGCGCTGTTGGCCTTTGTTCGTCCTATTGGTAAATTCTTATACTTTTTATTAATAAAATTGTGCACTCCTTTTTTATCCGTTTTTGCACTCGAATTTGAATCACCGCTGCCCATAAACATAGATAGATATTCTTTATTGCACAAAAATAAAATACAAGCATGATACAAGAACAGCAACAGACAGTACAATAAGGCGGTCTTATCGTCCACATGATAAGTATGTGATTCTAGTTAGTATGCTAGTATGAGTGATGAAATGTTTTTTTAATATAACTTATGATGAGGATCATAAATGTAAAAGTTCAGATATTATCAGTAGATTTGAACGCTAAGATAATTTTGATGCTGACTGTGCCAACGAATAATCTTTAAACCCATCAACGAACCTTTCAAATTTGTCAAGACATTGACGGTCTGTCATTCCATGCACGTCAGCCTGTCGCTTCGCGCCTAAAACAACAGCATCGATAAAAGCGACATCCGCTTCCGGGCACCTCACAAGACGCTGTCAAAGAGTAGCGAGTATTTTAGAGAGAACAGACATCATCATTTGCTTTTAGACATGCTGATTGGTGTCCAGGGTCAAATCACTGAGTTCCTTTTTTCCTTGGTATGGAAAAAAAAAGATCAGCGTTTTTCGTTAGATGGGGCTAGTAAAAAGCAGATGGAGCTTGTTAAAGCAATCAAGCAGGTGGTTCAGCTTTTTTTCGGTAGGTATCACGCATGCATTTTTACATCGCGCTAATAAAGCATATTTCCGAAACAGTGACCTCAAGCCGCCTACCCACATTAGAAAGGTTAAAAAAACTATAAAATAAACCGGAGATCCCGAAGGAATTGGGAATTTATTATATAGCAAATAAACAATTTCTTTTCTCGAAGGTGGTCGTTCTACATAGCCGTTGAGAATGGTCGTTTTCCTCTAGATGGCGCTAGCACTGGTTAGCCGACTGATGCCTCTATCTCAGGATATATAAGTTACTATACTATTATTATTGGTCTCCTTTCCTTCACGCCAACATATCCGGTCCTGTGTTGTTTGGATCCACTTAGTGTATCCAATTTTTGTGTCGAAGTCATTCTTCCATGCTGGCGCTATTTCATTGACTAGTACTATTAGGCTACGTTTCCACAGAATTGGAGCTGCGCGAAGTTGAGCGGGCTGCGCGAAGTTGAGACTTATAAAAATTGACCAATCACATTACTTAAAATACACATCTCATGTATTTTGAGCAATGTTATTGTTTTTTTTTTTTTCAGACTTAGTCCGTAATATGTAGCTTGAATTAGAATGACAGCCATTGGTGTCATAGAAAATGATCTTCAATAGTAATAAAAATCTATGGAATTAAACTTGGTTAAATGATAAACTGTTGGAAATAATTGATTATTAATATGCAAAAATTTATTGCTGTTTGTTTATTTAATACTGGTATTATTAACCTGGAACATGGCAATAGCTGCAACTATTTTGATCCCCTTATAAAGCCATTGACTCCGGTACCCTCACTCATGTAACAAAACACAGCACAGTGCTGCTTCACGCCGGTTTTCTGTGAGGCCGTAGTATTACCTACCTATTGAGCCGGTCTATTCATGCCGAAGCGTGGCTCTCCCACAGTCAAATATATGATATATTGATACTTTTAATGATGATGATACTTTGCGGTCTGGTGAACGGTGTCCTTTCTTGAAGGTCACCATTTTACCCTCACAAAGCCCGTGTCTTATACAAGTAGGACTTATTATACAAAACGCAGACTCGTGGCAATTAGTAAAGTAAAGTAAAGTATCAGCGTTGCTCCACTGCAGGGCAAAGGCCTCCATCATAGAAATCAAGCCATCGCTGCTATGATGGGATTAGGCTACATCACCACGCTTGCCAAAATGCGGATTGGTGATCACAAACCTGAGCTATGAGCTATGAGTGAAAAGTATGTTTCGAACGAAACATACTTTTCGCTCGACCCGGGAATCGAACTCAGGACCCCGGGATCACGTCCCGGTACTTAAACCATTTCAAAAAGAGCGCTCAATTTCATTGATATTATGACATCGACTGCTACAAGCCTTTATATTTGGTATAGTCGAATCACTGTGGCGTCCATGTCACAGGCACATTGTCTTATAATCCCTACCCACCTATAGGTATAGGCGTAACTGAATTAATTTAAATTAATCGAATGCCAGCAGGTCGGATTACATGCGTCACATCTAATGAATTCATTAATAATGACATCGCTTGGAACGCTTCGGTATGGATTGACTAATGCAGGGTAGGTGGGGATGGGACTTTGTTTAATGTACCAACAAACGGTCGGGGAATCTGGCGCCTAACTACCTACAAACGAAAATCGCTTGCACGTCAGTATCGAAAAAATCGAAACTTACTTTTTGATTGACCTGAAAATGGAACCCTAACAGGGCGTCCAGTAGACCAACAGGGTATCCAGTAGACCAACAGGGCGTCCAAAGAACAATAGGGCGTCCAGTAGACCAACAGGGCGTCCAGTAGACCATCAGAGCATCCAAACCGTTTGCTTAATTTTTAGTTAAAATATGTTATACAGATGTACAACGCATTATACGATCTGTAATGGACTTTAATCGACATAATTTTTATTTACTTGCGCATAATACTTACCGTATTATAAGAAAAAAATCCCGCGTGCATGCAAAGATAACTTTCTTAGCATTGATTAATCATCTCTTTATTTCGAGGGATTTTATGCTTTGATCATCCTCCTCTTTAGTCTTTCACTCTTGACAGATCGTGGTTAACGATGTAGCATTTTCGTGTGCTTATGCGGCTCGCGCGATGTGTCTTGTTGCGGTCCACAGCGTCTGTATTGGACAATAGATGTCTGTGTTACAGCCCTAATGAGGTCTGTCTAACGCGTAGGTGAGCGCCCGCACGATCGCTTGCCTTCCACCTGTCCCTGGACATTGAGCCACTCCATTGAGTGTTCGTTGCGAACAACGTGGCCAAAATATTTGAGGATTCGTAATTGCACAGTTCACGATAGCCTCTGTTTGATTTTTAGTTCTTCTAGGATTGAAACATTGGTCCTGTGTGCTGTCCAGGGAATCCGTAGCAGTCGCCGCCAACACCACATCTCGAATGCATCGATTTTGCGTTGATCTTTTTGTCTAACCGTCCGTTTCTGCGTCGTACAGAAGTTTCCCATGAGGCGGACATTCAGGCTTTGATCATCACGTATGCACGAGAATAGGCCCAGTGGTGCTGCATAAAATAAAAAAAAGAACTCACAAAGCACAGCCACGCTAGGCGAGCAACAAAACAGGGATTATTGAATCGGACCCCTAGTTGTGCCCAAGTCACGTCGCTCGTACGTTAATAACCGGCGCGTGCGTCGCTTGCCGATGCACCACGACACGACACTTACCACTGCTGAAGAGCGGTGGCTCAATGGATAAGAATGTACGCCTTCTAAATGTGGTCATATTTTCGAAGTCGAGCATACACTTCTCGTCATGACCATCAGCCCGTTTCCAAAAGTATTGCGCCTTTGCAGGCCAATGCTGGACACGAGCATCTCCAAAAGTTCGCACTCCGAACGGTCTTTGATTGCTTTTTTTTGATGACTCGGAGAAAATGCCGCCAGCTTGGAAGGAGCCGACGTCGGCGCCGGTGGTCGACGCCGCCCTATGCACACCCGGCCGGTGGGAGTCGGCCTGGTAGTATGGGGATCTCCTTTGGGGTGCTCCCAGGGGCATGCCCAATAAAAATGCGAGGCTTTTCCCGACCATTGATGGAAAATTCCGAACGGTACACGGGGCATGATGACCTTGAGGGATCTCGCCGCGAACCGTTCAGGGCAAGAGGGATACCAGCACGGTCTTTCGCCAGCACTCCGGGCCAAAAAACCTAAGGCCTCTCCTACAGCCCATCAAACACCGCTCCCCGAATGGCACTTACACTGCGTATGTAGCGCCTTTCAGACATCTTGCGCAAATAGTCAATCCACCTGGCCTGATTACCCCAGCAGTTGTCAGTTAACGTAAAATGCGGTACGTTCTGATATGGTCAGCCTACTGCCGCTTCAACTTGCTAGCATTTCTTTTTTCAAATCTAGATGCATAGGTATTCTTAATATTTGCTTAGCGCAGCGCAATAATTACGTTTTAGATTATTTCTTGTGGATCAAGTTCTCGTCACGTTTCATCATCTCAACAATTGTATGTACGTACGTGTAATCATGATTCTGTTAGTCTCGTTTTATTGTTAGAGAGTTGCGAAGGTTAGACGGCAGCCGCTTTATTGTAATTCTTTTTCTTCTTATTTAAGAGCTTCGATGTTATCGGTGAAGAGGAGCTTATTGTAATCAAAAGATTTAAAATCCTGAATCATGGTCGCAGTGTACGGTACAAAGAATAAAAAGGTTCGTCACGGTTAAGGTAAATTTTCGCTTGCACGGCAAGAATCAGTTATTTACCAACATACCGTTTAAAAAGATCTGCCAACCTTCTTTCAATTTTCTTTACATCAAATGGAATCAATTTTGCTACAAGTAAATCTGAACTTTCTGATCTAACAGGTAAGAATTATTTTCTGTGCAACAGGTATTACTTTGACAAATAAGTTCTCATAGCATAACAAACGAATTAATTTGAAAACTGACGAACATTCTCGTTCTTTGACTGTACATACCTTGAGCCCTATCGGTATCGATATCATAATCTAAATAAATCTTGGATGTACACGTCTTCGATGGGTAGGAAGAC
This sequence comes from Marasmia exigua, assembly GCA_019059595.1. Lineage (NCBI taxonomy): Eukaryota > Metazoa > Arthropoda > Insecta > Lepidoptera > Crambidae > Marasmia > Marasmia exigua. The sequence goes on along the minus strand of CM032465.1, from coordinate 3,604,686 downwards.
TTGCACATGTTTTTTCTAAATGGCTCAGAAAACCTGTGTTCCTACTAAACTGTCGCCCTGCGAGTTTCGGTCACGTAGCAACGCGTTCCCCCTTGATTGCAGCGACGTGTGCGGCTGCGGCCTGTCGTCACGTGTGAGTGTGGCCTATTTTGTTTCGTTACGGTGACGATTTTGATTGATTTTTTTTATGTTATAGGTGGTAGACGAGCAGACGGATCACCTGATGGTAAGCGACTGCCGCCGCCCATAGACACCCGCGACACCAATAGTCACAATCTTTCAACCTTTAAACCCCTCGGGCCTTTAGGCCTTCGGTACCCCTTACTCACGCAGCGAATCACAGTAAAGTGCTGCTTCACGCCGGTTTTCTGTGAGGCCATGGTATCACTCAGGTCGAGCCGGCCCATTCATGGCGAAGCGTGCCTCTCCCACGGTTAAATTTTTACTTACAATACTTCAACCTGATCATCAGCGTGCGACTTCCTTTCACCGAAAGAGTGCCACGCTTCGGCATGAATGGGCCAGTTCGATTCTAATTAGCCTCACATAAAATCAGCGCGAAGCAGAGCTGCAGATGCTGAGAATGAGGGTACCGGAGGCTCAATCCGGGTAAGGGGACCTAAAAGATGGTAGCGCCTTTGTGACTCTACGGGCATCTATAGGCGAAGGCAATCGCTTACCATCTGGTGATCTGCCACCTATCGCATAATTTATAGTAACGTTGGCATTTCTTATCAAGACTTTGTCCGCAGTCCTCTTAAGGTCAGCAGCTTACCGCATGGCAGGGCGTCCTACACTATACTTGCAATTTTGCCTCATCTAAAAGTTTGAAAAAAACCCAACTTTCTACACTGCGCAGCTAGTGTTAGACGATAGTCACGTCGCGACGCCGGCGTTTCTCCCCTTGATTGTCGCGACGTGTTCGGCTACTGCGGGTCGTCACGTGTGAGTTCGGCCTATTTTGCTTTCCTTTTGTGACGGGTTTGATTCATTTACTTACACTTACTAGGATGCGCTCTCTTTGCTTACGCAGATTTAGACTATAGAAAAATCATTAGTACAAACTTTTCGTATTTTCAAACACGCTGTAAGTTAAAGCTACTATTACACATGCTTATTTTTATACTTACAGCATGCTTGAGTGTGGATCTGCTACTAAATAGCACGCTTGAAAATCACCCGCCGGTCGATTTTTGAGCATGTTACCTGTAGTGCGGGTGTAAGGGGAAGTGTGGTGTGGTAGTGGTGGAGTGTTTTAGTATGTGTTATAGCGGTTTCTTATATTTTAGCATGCTAATGGATGGCTAATACATGCTTATTGATAAAAAATGTGAAAAGTTCATAAAGCATGCTCATATTTGGCCAGGCATGTAACAAATGATTTATTTTTATTATTTTACACTAGGAGTACCTAAAGATACCCGTTGGCTCGTTCGTCACCTCAGCATAAAAAGAATTGGTGTTCTTATCTTAATTTATTTAATTCTCTATTTTATCGTATGTATCAAAGATTGAGATAACATTTTATGATAATATCGTTATAGCTTTTGTCATAAATCACGCAACGTCATGCGATATCGCAAGATCTACTGGCAATCTGTCACTCTTTCCTTTGTATGAACAATTTATGCCGCTATTAAATAAATGGTTCAAAATACAAATACAAACAATTTATTGCATTCATGTTGTGAATCACAGGTGTTGATAATAATTAAGGTTCAACATGAACCCTGTTAGGGCACAGCAATATCTTAAAAACTACTAAAATGTAACTATTATAAGTACGTAAGTACCTTTTTTTTTTGTTGACCCGGTGGAAATGCCGCCGGCTCACTGACAGGAGCCGACGTCGGCGCCGGTTGATGGGCGCCGCCTTATGCACACCCGGCCGCTGGGAGTCGACCGGGTAGTGTGGGGCTCTCCCCTGGATTGGGCCTCTGCTAATCAGAGGCCGTCCAAGGGCATACCCACTAAAACCACCGGGGCTTTTCCCATTCTACGCCCGCTAAGTCGGGATGGAATACGGGATTACCACCAGGCTACCACCGCGAACCGTCCTGGGCGAAGAGGCTCGCCAGCACGGCCTCTTTCCGCGACACTGGTCCGTAGGACCCAGGGCCTCTCCCACGGCCCACCAACTCCGCCCCCGAATGGCATCCACACTGCTGGCTGCTGTGCAGAATACCACCGGGAGGAGGATGGGGGTGACAGAACACCCCCCCACCAAAACGCCTCGCTCCGCAAGGAGCGGTCCACTCTGAGAACCCAGGGCAATAAAAGGGGCACCGAGCATCTGGAGATGACTCCAGTCGCAAGCGTCAAGCCCGGCCCTAGGTCCATAGGGGGGGTTACGAACCCTAACCCCCCCTCCATGTGTGCAGCCGTCGGCCGTCGGGTAGCAATATGGCGAGCGCACCATATTACTACCCGCCGTTGCCCAGGGACGCCAGGACCCCTTCGGTAGCAGCTCCAAACAGAGCAAAAATACTACCGAAGGGGCCACACGAGGAGGCCGCGGCACCGTAGTCCCCAAGTACGTAAGTACCTAGCTTATAGCTAGGTAAGAGTTATAACTCTTTTACTTCTTTGACTCCCTAGGAACTCCGTAACTCTTATGACTGGAAAGACTCAATGATACATTGATGCATATATTTCACCAAAATCCATCTTTACGTCAGGGATCTAAAGATGAGTAAAGGAATGAAAGAGTTCCGGGGTTAGTAAGTCTTTTGCAAGGATTTATAATCTTTTGTCCCAATCACTCCTGAGTTACACATCCCTAGTATGAACGATTTCATAGAATAGATGACATATGCACTGTTAAATTTATGTGCAGTACACACGTACAAAATTATACGCAGAGAAAAACACATTGGAAACAAAGTTCATGCACAGCACATGACTTTGGTCAAGGTCACGCCTGAGACACGAAACGATTGGCAAACTTGCTTCGGCCGTTGGGAAATCATTTGCTGTCTTCAGTCAGCACTGGTAGACGTGGATTTATGGCTTTTTTCCAAAGAAAACCTTAAAAACTCAAGAATATTTAGGTATCATTGTTTTATTTGTTACTAGAGGCTTGCCCTCACTTCTTCGTTTCGGGACTTAACTTAGACCAGTGCCAATAGATGTTGCTGGGAGTTGAATTTATTGCCTTTTCGGCTAATAAAAATACCTATTGTGAAATATTATTCTTGTGTTGCTTCGATGTCACCCCAAAGTTATGGTTTTTAAAAGATTTCATATAAGTTTAATGACGCGGTTTTTATATGTCTATTAAATAAAAAATATTAATGCGGCTGTAAAGATATTTGTTTGATGCTAGAGGCGACAAACGAGCAAACCGGTCAGAAGGTGTTTCCGGAATCAGAGAAGTCGCCGATGCGGCCTTTTAGAAAAGAGTACCCTCATCTCTTGAAGGTTCCTAAGTCGTAGCCGTCGGGCAATACTGCTGCAGCCAAACCAAATGTTTTCTAACATTTAAGCATGTTTGAAAACCATGATATAAGATGATCGTTGCCGAAAAATGTCGTACCGCTCAAGGTCACATCCGACAGACGAGGCAATCGGCAAGTTGGTGCGACCGTTGGGAAATCACTTGCCGCCTTCAGTCAGCCAACGCTGGGCGACGGGGATTTATGGGGCCCTGTCGCGGGACCCCGCCACATCCCGTTAGGTAGCTCAGATGTCTTGGTGGATTCGGAAAAAGTTTTTCCGAACTAGAAATGTTTACTTGGATGATGTCGTTTTCTCGTCTTCCGGTGTATTTTTTTTTCCTTAATCGACGCGAGACCTTCTCATCTTAGCGTGTAATTCTCAGTTAAGTCCAAAGCTATCACTTTGGAGCCTGGGGTACGCTTAATCTGATCCAAACCATGATCCAGAGTTTGGGGAGTAACTGGTAGTTACAATGAAGCAAAAGCCGTCTGAAATTCGCAACCCTCTAAAAGGGGACCCAGACCAACATGGTTACACGTTTCAGAAGCAATCCAAAATGTACAGGTTGCTTCACAGTATTTTCTTTCACTGCTGAGTTAATAGTTTGCAAATAGATATGAAAAATCTATAAGTGCATGCTCGGATTCGAATCACGACTCCCGAATGAGAGGCGCATTCTTATTCACTGAGGTAACATTGCCCTCTTAATTTAACTTTTCAATTGTTATTAATATGATAATATAATATAAACTGTACACTATATATTCTTCCATTTGCGGCCTTGTGACGACAAAAAGAAATGAAGGTCAAGTGTTCCCCTATAGTGGAATGAATAAAAGAATTGAAGCTTCCAAAACAAAAACGAGTTGCTTTCCAACTGCTGGGGCACGAGCCTCAAACAAACAAAAAAGATAGCCACAAAACTTAAAACAGCTGGCAGCTCACAAGCACTCTGTTACATCAAATCCGTACAAAACAACAAAAGTTCCAAATTCTTCAAATGTAAAAGCGACGAACTACAAAATATACTCGGTCCGGTCCGGGGAACTTCGCTGGAGGAAGCGGCCCGCCTTATTAAACTTTCCAACTGATTTATGATAGTTATTGTTTCGTGGCTCCCGACGACACTTTTATGACGGATTTGTGTAAGGGTTTTTTGAGCATCATTTGAGCATTTTGAGAAGACTGCGTGGAAACTTTGTATCATTTTTTACTGTGTGGGTTAAGCGAACGAATTACGAATAGGCATGAAATGGCAGTGGGCTAGCCACTTAAGCGTAGATTTGAATTGATTTTTAAATTATTGCTTTTCCTATCAGCAAATCAGGTGAACCGACCGAGAAATTTGGGTACAGGTGACATTGGTGTTGACGGCCGTTGGGGCGGAAAGGCTCACGCGTGGAGGCCACGTACAGGAAGTAACAACCGTGGCAGGCCCCCCACAAGGTGGACCAACGATCTGGTGAAGGTCGCGGGAATCACTTGGATGCGGGCGGCACAGGACCGATCTGTGTGGAGATCATTGGGGGAAGCCTATGTCCAGCAGTGGACGTTTATTGGCTGAAATGATGATCATGATGAAATCAGGTTTTATCATAGTAAAATAGGGGTAACCGTTATCATAAGAATCATCATCATCATAGGTATTTACATTCATAACACATATTTCATCTGCTACAACATCATATAAATTCTAGATTTTTAATTGTTGACAAAAAAAATCAAATGACTAATTGTCCCTCAAATAATTACTTACATTAAAGCACAATTTCATTTTTCTCATAGTCACCATTATTTAACCGTAGCTTCCACGGTACTCGTAGACATTTCTCACAACCTTATGAAAACAGGAAAAAACAAAATTGCACACCTAAAACCACGACTATTTTACAGCTGTCCCCTTAGCCACTTGCCTTAAGCGGCTTTAAAAATAACCCCACCAGTTCTGCTTTAGACAAATTTTTAATTCAGAGAAATAAGGAATCCCGTGCAAAGTAACCTCGAGATCTCTGGAGGGCACCTCTTGGTCGTCGGGCATCCGTACGTTTTCTTTAGCGAATTAGCTACGGAATTTCTTTAGCGGAGGTAAAAAATTAACTGTTATGTGGCCGAGCAAGAGACAGTTCGCACGCCACTCAAAATTTGAGCTTTGTGATTTGAAATGTTAGTTTTTGTTACTGTATTATTGCTGATAATGTGTACACGTCCATTGATAATATTGTGATCTGAAGTCTACCATGTACCTTATTTTTGAGTTTCCGATATTTCGTCACTGTTGCAAGCATCATGGTACGGAGTAATTGATATTTTTAGGAGGGTAGACGGATTTGTCTGCCAGTAACAACTCACCCGTAAAAAATTCAGTTACTCCGTGACCGTGAATATCGAAAACTCAAAAATAAAATAAAATTAAACAAACCGCGGCACTCAGAGACGTCATTTAAGCTAATGTTCATTAACTTTAGCATCAGTAGGTAGTCTTTATGAGTACCAAAATAAGTGTCAATATTGTTTCTTAAGTATCCAATTAAGTTAATCGACGACTCTGAATGTGGCACTACGAATATTTTTTGTTAGACTCTACCTCAATCACTTACTTAAAACCTTTGAATTGCATCCCTTTCCTCTACTTTACATGATCTCTGGCATAGTGGTGAGTTTATAAGCACGCATGTCATGCCTCACTACATCAAATTTTTATAGGTCTACCCCTTAATTACCATAGTGTAGTTTCTTATGACAAAAAGAAATAAACTACATCTTCCCAGCTTACTAAATGCCTCAACTTAGTAACGCAAGCCTAAGCTGACGTTTGCGTTCCGTTTGCGTTGCCGAAAGTTTCTCGAGTCGGGCGTTCTCAACTTTTTAATTAAGTTCTGCAACTCTTAGTCAACATTTGGAGATGCTGATTAACGAATACATACACTTGGCTTTTGTGATACTATTTCTTCGATGGCTTGACACAAAGTGTTTTCGCCTCTGATGAATGATATAGCCAATCTAGTGATGTTAGCTACTGTAGTTTTATGTCCAAAATGATAGTAGCTCAAAAAAAAGAATATGCACCTTCTTAACGTAGGTTTTAATACGATTATACACCTCTGCATTGGTCAAATCTATATGCTTAAATCTAGCATCGGTGTTGAGGAACACATCCGAAGAAAATATAGATAATTATCCTGAATGTGTAATCATGGTTCAATTGGTCTGGTGTTGCACTGTTTATGGGTTGCGAAGGTCAAAAAGCAGTCGCTGCATTGTAATTACCTGATATTCCAGATTGTGGATCCATGGTCCAAGCATGACCGACATAATATTAAAAATATTTAAGTTGTATGTTACTAATACTTATCCTATAAATATTTAAAAAAGTAAATTATTATTTTGATAATGGCTTTTTGGGCCACTAAGAATGACACCTTTTAGATGATGATTGTAGTTTCGGGTTTAAAATGAGGGAAACGGTAACATAGAAAAGGAAACATTGTGAGAGCTAGAAAGAAGAACTTCTACAATTATAGAGATACGGTTTCTGAACAAGCCAATCATCCAGTCCAAATCTTGTTTCCCTGTCTGGGGCTCACAATAAGACGATCTCTGTAGCAGTGTATTGCTAGTAGTTTTACTACAGCAATGGCCTTTTAATATTACAGAAGAGATAAAATTGAGCTCAATATGATTCAAAAATCAGCATTTTCAATCTAAACCCATTTCTTTCCACAACATACAATTGCTTCTCTTAGAAAAACAAGAAAACCGACTGACCGAACGTAATCCTATAATGAAAAAATAACACACAATACTGTATGTTCGTAGGAACACGGCAAAACTCGGTCTGGTTAAATATTTATGACAAGACGCTAAGAAAATCTTTTCCTAGTACAAAAGCTATATTGATTTTTCGACTTAGAGTCCCAGTGCATAATGTGATCCATTGAATATTTTATGGCGAGTCGAAGAGCGCGAATGTGGTTTTTAGGGTATTGTCCTCGATTTTTTGTGCTGCTCAATGGTTGGCAGATGGGTATCGATGCTGGAAGCTTTTAAAGTAAGTAGATGATAGGTTTTGCGATGTCTTTTGACCAGATTTCACTATGTTAGAAATGATGTCGTCAAAGTAGTAAATTCTGGTTTTTAATGAAATCAAGTCATACAACATTTATATTGACCTGATACTGTACTAAGAGCGCAGTTCACCAAAATCTAGATAACAGACAGTTACGAAAACGGACAGTAATAGTTAAGTTAAACATTAACCAGCCGTACTGTTCACTACAAAAATTGGATACCCAGTTAACAAAACGAACTTTAACTGACTGTTCTATGAATTTCTAAACTCATCTAAAACCAGAAGTCAATTGTTTATATTTTCTAACACGATTTGTGGTATCATTCTTCATTCTACCAAATTGGTAGAATAAACTTTAATGATTTTAAATTGCAAAATACGCACACGTATTTCATACAGTTCATGAGACTGTACTTTTTCACATGGTCAGGTAATAACGTCAAGTAGCTGTCACTGTCAACTCTATGAGTGTTACTTACTTATATATACTGACATAGAGGCATCAGTCGGCAAACGTGCTAGCGCCATCTAGAGGAAAAGGACCAATCAACGGCTAGTAGTACGGACATCTTTCAGTGCTCTTTGCCTTCTTTCATTTTCAATTTAAAACAAGAAATCCTCAGTTAAGAAACGTGAAACTACCTCCGTCGGTTCTGTTAGCGTAAACGTCAGTTAAGCAGTAGTAACCGCTGCTTTCTTTTGTGGTGAACATGGTTAACCATCACTCAGTGGTTACCGTTGCTTGAAATCTTGGTGAACTCCGCCCTAAGTAGCTTAAGCATTTGTGTTACGGATATCAGACACCAAAGAAGGAATATACCAATATTTGTAATATAGGTGTCGCGCTATTATGGCGCAAAGAAACTCTGATATACGTTTATTCCAAGGAAATCTGTAATAATGGTTACAGCAACAATAGACGCTCGCAGGAGTTATACCGCGGACGCGACTCCTCGGAGAGTGACTGCTATTCGATAAGCACTCTCCGGAGGTCGGGCTACTTGTACTTTCTTGCCTGAACGAGTTAAACTTTAAGAGTGAACCAGCTCTGCTGGTAATCACATTTACAACCGTCACTCTTCAAAAATTGATCATATTCTTTCTTTTAAATAATTGGCCAGCCAATACGGCCAGTAGCAAAGGAGTTCGCCATCGTTATTATACTTAAATACATACAGGATGTAAAAAAAACCCTTAACAAAGCCGGCGTCCACGCACTCAGATCTTATAACAAAAAATTATTGATGGGAAACGAAGATGATTTTTTGGTGTCAATTTTAACCCCAATGAACAGCGTACACCGGACTGCGCCGCACGCGCGCCCGCGCCTCATGTCGCGTAGTCGCCGAGGCCCGTCCCCCGCACACCCCCCGCCCCGCTCTCAAACATTACATTGCGGGCTGTACGTTTTGACGCGGTTTTTTTAGTAATTCCTAAGGAAAAATTCCCTAGGAATTACTTAAAATTTTGAACAGGTTTCTTTGGACAAAAATTAAGTAATAATGTTTAAAATATAATTAAATCAAGATTTTTATCCTAAGATTTTTATTTTGACTTTGACCTTCAATAACTTGGAAAGTATTGAGTTCCCAGGTATGGTCTAGAAGAAAAAATGGTCCTGATGATGTGCTGAATACGTGAGTTTCGGCTTCATTAAGGGTCTTTTTACACCCTGTATACACTCATATACTAAACCAAAACAAGTGTTCATCACATGAATGTTTTTCCAGAGTAGGGATCACATCCACCCACACCTTTGGCGTATGAGGCAGAGTCGCGACCAAATGCGCCATCCGGGCATGGAGGGAGATTAACGGATGGATTCTGAAAGTCTGATACTAACAGCCTGCCAAAGTTTCCTCATATCAACATTTTCATCCAAACTAAAAAAAGCTCAAGCCCACCAATGAATACAGAAAGTATATAAAACGTATACCATAAGTAGGTGAGTAGCGAGGGAAGCTCTTGGACGCCGGCGTCCTACATGAACAGTTTAAATGTGTGGTATTAAAAAGAAATCCGAGTTGTATAAGGAAGTGCCGAGCCTCTGCCAAGGGGTGGCGCGGCATCGATAAAATTTTATTTTATGATATCTTGGTTATTAAAAAGATACGCGAGTATGAGTGCAAATCAAGTGCTAGTAAGTAGGGCGTCTATCTACTTTAGTGTCATAGTATTACATAGCCATTAGCAAGACTTAGGTAGGACGTTTTGACAAACACCGCTCAAACCGACGGCTACGACTTAGGGACTTTCAAGAGAACAGCGTACTTATTTATAAAAAGGCCCCCAACACATTAGCGATCTCTGTGATTCCGCGGATGTTCATGAGCGGCGTTGATTACTTTCCATCAGGTGACTCGCTTGCTCGTTTGTCCGCCTCTAGCATAAAAAAATCTTTTTATCTTAAGCTTTTATGCGACCTTTGAAGTAAGCACAAAATCAATATACACAGATGTAGTCGCTAGTCGAACTTGATATCTAAGAGATCGTTGACCTAAGCGCTAGGAAGTAAATCGAATCATGTCTCTCCTGCAAACGTTCTGTGTAGTTTGCCTCACGCATAATTACGGCAAAATCACTTTAGCGGTCATGCATCCGGTGTTCTGTATCAACTTTCGGTGGAAATAGGCTAAGAGCTATTAATATAACCCTCGGAAACGGTACTTAGTTAAGAACCCCGTCCTGACCTCAGAGTTCAACAATATTTTGAGAATATATCATGTGTATGACCGTGGAAAAGCCTTGCTTCGGCATGAATGGGCCGGCGCGACACCTCAATTCGGGGAGATTGGGAAAGGTTGGCCTTGCACTTGTGTTCATGGGTGGCGACAATAGCTTACCATCAGGTGATCCGTCTACCCATCAACCAGTAAACATATTTTTTACGAGCAGAAGGATCACCTGACTAACATAAACAAACAAAGTATCCAATCAGAATGTGCATGCTCATTCCCCAGTGGGAATCAGCTCAGCTCATGGGTAGCTCAATAGCTAATAACTAACGTAACGAGCTCCTTTTTTATCGCTAAAACTATCTACTGAGTTTTTTGCTGGTGTATTCTCAGTAGAAATCGACACCAAACAAGCGGTAGATTATTGTATAGGTTCCTATTTGTCATTTACAAGAGTTCTTTATGGACTCAACTTGAATAAAGAATTTTCTATTCTATTCTATCGACATGCCCCCATCCCTCCTCGAAGACGATAAAGAGGGACGGATATAATGTAGTGCTTTCAAACACTGAGACGAAGTTTGCCTACGAGCTGCAGACAAATGACAACGGCCCTGAGGCGGAACTGCAATATTAGAAGCCTTTAACATGGGAAAAATAGCAACTTTTACTTGAGGTACTTTGCAGCAGCGCAAGTTATAGGATGATGATACGTACATCAAAGCAATCAAGCAGGCAGTTCGGCTTAGTTCCAATAGATGTCACTAGGCTAATAAAGTTTGCTACTGTATCAAAGACCTCAATCAAAACGGTGTTTTTCAATCTCCGTCTCCTTGCCTGGACCGAGGGTCGAGGGTGTCCTCAACACTCTGATTTCTATTATTTCTAATCCTTAAATCTCGCCTCGTCTTAGTGTGTTTCCCGCTGGATGTTTTACGCCTATGTGTGTATTACCACTATTCACTCGGCGTTGAGTGTACGATTTCGGATAAGAAGTTGGCGATGAGCAGACGGATCAACGGATGATGATCAAACACCCATGGACACCAGTGCAGTCACAAGTGCGCAACCTTTTAACTCTTTTTCCTTCCAGATTGGACCTCCGACATCTTTTCTCATTTACTTCATAGGAATTTGAAACTTTCGGAAATGAGCTAATGCTGACAGCGCATCTGCACTTATTTTTGTGGCAGATGTCCATGTGCGGCGGTAATCACTTATTATCATTATCAGTTGGCACGCTTGCTCGGCGAAAGCGGATTTCAAGTCGCTCATCCAGTGAAAAAAAATGTTTTAGACTAACCGTGGGTAACTCTTTATTGAAACGACTCCCTGATTCAGCCAAATGATACACTGTTCCGAATCTCTAACGTTCGCTACGAATGTATGATTCGACTCAGATGGATCTCGAGTTCGAGTGAATGAAATAATCTGAATGATCCGATGATCCGAATAAGCTGAACGATCCGAGTGATCCGAATAATAAATAATAATAATAAATAATTGTTTATTACCAGCAACAAACAGATTGGCGACAGATTTACAGATTGGCGACTGTTGCTCTAAGCATGAATGCTTGTACCGCAGGAGTCAGGTGACATTTACTTAATAATGTTATAACTTTGGTACCGGGAATAAGCGGAATGATCCGATGTGCCAAATGATTCGAATGAGCTGAATGATCCGAGTTAGCCGAATGATCCCAATGAGCGGAATGAATCACGGATCTATCTGAGAGTCGATATTTCAAAGGAATTGTTTCACTGTTCCGCATCTTTGCACTGATCCAGATGCAAATGTTCCAATTTTTTGAAAGATATGTTTTAGACAGATCTATTTTAGGCTTTATTTGTCACTAATATTAGAATAGTTTTTTACAAGAATATAATGTCGCGGCCAAATAACACTTACATGAGTGTTGTGTGTCGAGAACAGGTCCGAGAAAATAGCGAGTTAGTGAACAGTGTCAGACTGCGTTGGAGGGTAGAACAAAAATCTGCCAGTAACAACATACCCGCAAAAACTTCAGTTACTCTGCAACTGCGCCGAAATATCGGAAACTCAAAAATCTTTTTTTTTTGCTTACGCGGTTTTCTTATTTTCCAGACCACACACCATGCATAAGACTGTGATGCGCACGATGGTAGCCGTGAGAAAGAATTGCCGACGACATTTGTTGCGCGACCGTTTTGAAACCCACTGTTCGCGTCCCGGCTTGAAATACTATCGGAATTCTGAAACTTATGGAGATGGAATAGGAATCTTTTGCGAGTTGACTAAGAATCAGAGCTTACGTACTTTTCTTTATATTTGGGAAGCGGGAAATGTTTAAATAAGTTCTTTGTGTGGTGTGTTTCTGGATGACAGTCTTATATATTCTTGCTCATTTTGATATGGCAGAAGGTATATCAAACTCTAGCGTTAATATCGTAGTCTCTTATACTCAGAATTATGCTAGCGTGACTTTCCTATTGCGTGAATCTAGCCTCATTACTTTGGAGCCCGGGTTGGCTTTCCTGCTTCTATGGTGCAATGGTAGCTCATTGGATAAGAACGCGCCTTCTATGCGGGGGAGCGTGGTTCGAATCCGAGCATGGCACCTTTCGATTTTTCAAATCTATGTGCATATTTGCATCGCCTAGTGGTTGACTGGTAGAGAATGCTGTATAGCATTAAGTCCGCCAATTGTACTATATTTTCTTGTGCAATAAAGAATAAACAAATAAATAAATATTTCTACTAATAGCTCAGCGATGAGGAAAAACATCGTGAAGAAACCTGCACATTTCGTATAGTTTCTAAAACGTGTAACCATGATTCAGTTAGTCTGATTCCCCTGTTAAAGGGGATGCGAAATTCAGACGCCACAGTCACTTCATTGCAATTACTAGATTCCCCAAATCCTGAATCATGGTCCAAGCGTACCTTAGGCTAGAAGGCCACAGCTTTGGATGCAACCGAGAATTGCACGCTAAAATGAAGAAGGAGAAGCCCGCTTTTCTGCTATATACACCTCCTCCACTTCACATGGTATTTTTTTGATATCCATAAAATGATGATACCCTAAATTATGCACTAAATACTTGTATTAGAAGTGTGAAGCAGCACTGTGCTGTGTTTCGCTGCGTGAGTGAGGGTACCGGAGGCCCAATCCGGGGTAAAGGGGGATTTTATGGTTGACAGCGCACTCCACTGGTGTCGCGGGTGTCCATGGGTGGCGGCAATCGTTTACCATCAGGTGGTCCGTCTGCTCGTCTGCCACCTATCACATAAAAAAATACAAGTCACAGTAACTTTGTTAACTCAAAATTGTTAATATTTAGTTTAGAATACTGAAATTAAAGTCAGATTCTGATTCCTATTTAACATATTTATAGGTTCACCAAGATACAGGCATTGGCCAGTTTGGGAACCCCTGTCAATTGTAATATCTTACCAATGCACAACTCATTTTAAGTTTAAATGTACCTTATCTGTAACCTACTACTTATGTACGATTATTATTAAGTGAAATCAAAATCATAAGCTAACCTAAGCTGTTGTAATCATCTCAGCGTTTAATTGAACTATATTTTTAAGGAAACAGATAAATGAGCATGGCGGATCATCCTACGGTATACCTGGAGCCCAATTCTCGTGCTCGTGACATTTTGAAAACATGGCGGATATCACCAGAAAACCATACAAAAAAACTGTGTTTTGGTGATATATGTCGTATGAAAATAAATATCAGGAGCACGAGAATTTGGCTCCTGCAACACCAGAGAAGTCACAAGTACGCCTCACTGCTGAACTTTGACACGAGAATTGTTTTTAATTTTTTTCAAGTCCATACAGGCCACTTGTATCCTGCCATTATCTACCGCTAGTTTGGTATGCCTATTTCTACTGACGAAAATACATTTTGACAAAGATGAAGATTTATTTACTGGTTACAGAACACAAATGTAAACACATTCAAACATGAATGGCATAAATACACAAATAGGACAAGTTCTGTTAAATTTGGCTACAGCCAACAAGGCCCAACCTCAGCATTTGCTGCAGTGACTTAAGCCACTGGAGCTGATCTTCAGACTGAGACATTAACGACGTAAGTGCATATATGTATACATACAACAAAAATAATGTGTTATTCAAAATAGAAAGGAAGATAAACAAAAAAAAATATAAAACACAGGAAAACATAGTAATGAGAACAAATAGGAGCATATTGTATGTATGTACAATAAATACAATTTTGCATAGAAAGCTGTTCCTTCTGACTCCGGAGTCCGCTCCATTCATTTCAATGTTAAAAGGGTATCTTCAAAAGTCTAGCCACCACCCAACGCGCATAATCCATTCTATACACACTTACACATCCACATGCAAGTCCACAATAGCACAGTCGACAATTAGCCGTGTCTCGCCGAAGCCCGTCAAGTGTAAGCCCGAGTCAGACGCCTCCGACGCCACTTTTATTTCGTCTCTACCTATAATATGATGAGTGTAGTTTCTGGAAGAGCCAAAACGTTACAATTAAATATCCGATCATAAAATTATCTTTTCTCAACATGCATCTCCTATTACTAAAACATTTAGGTTCAATTAAAAAAAGGTTATTTTTAAACATGAAACACTTCAGATCGATTTGTCTTCTTCACGATGTTTTCCCTCACCGCCGAGCTGATGGTAGAAATCGCACATAGATCGGAAAAATCTAGAGGTACATTGAAATTGCTTGGATCTGAAACACGACCCCCCGTATGAAAGGCGCGTTTTGAGCCACTGAGCTACGTTTTCTCTAGTTCTCTTGCGTGAATAAACAGTTAAGACGGCACTAGCTATCCCTGTGGTTTCCCGGATATTAAACACCCGTGAGTTCTCTCTCCCTTCCGTCCGTATGAATAGTATAAAAGGCTCTTTTATGGTCCAAGTGCCGGTCAGATTTTTTTTTCCTGTATTCTGTAGGCATTGTCCCCTTGAGTATTTTTACTATGGCACCAAAACTCTCCGTGTCATGCATTCATCCATGGTTTTATTTGGGTTCAAAAATCAACATCTTCATACATTTTCAGTGCATCAACTACTTAAAACATTTTTTTTTTGCTTGACAATTTTTGTCATTTTTACATCAGGGGGACAAGTCCTCAAAGAATAGAATTTAGGGGTTACAACCTCTCGGCAAGCACTTATACTATTTATTAAATGACCATGGACAAATGTTGAGTCCCCGGTTGTAACCCCGAAATTGTTTAAAATAGATTCGGTTTAGTAGCTAAAAATTAAAATCGATTGGCGTCGCTAGTGTGCCTTACCCGTCACCTTAAAGAAAATGCTCATGAAGTATAGAAATGAAGTGAACAAGTACAGCATGTTCCTTATACTCGTAATAATTGTAAAGGTGTTAGAATATAAATCGTGTAATCGTGTATATTACTATTGAAAATTCCAGTTTAAATTTAGTAATAGAAAGAGTTTTCTGTATTATCCTTTGCCCCTTCCAGTTATTTGTATCCGTGTAACATTTAGCTATACAATTGTTTGAATTCTTGTTATCACTTGTGTCAAATTTATAAGGCTTCCGAGTTTTATTTATTTTATTTTGTCTTAGGTTGTATATTCAAAAGCATTAAACGACTTCGTTTTGTTGGCTTAAATCAGCATTAAATACCCTGACTGTAGGTTCCTTAGCAACCTGCTCTTTATAAAAGCCATTACAGAAAATAAATAAAATTATTTAAAAAAAAAAAGATTTTGGAGAACCAAACTTCGGTATGAATGGGCAGATTTAACCGGATTGACACCACAGCCTCACAGAAAACTGGAGTGAAACCGCGTCAGTCAGTTGTATCGACGAGTGGGAGAGGGCACTGGAGGCCCAATCAGTGCTATTTATTTATTGGGGATAACAAACAAATACATTTTACTTTAAAATAGGTACAGTGTCCACATAGTATTTAGTAATTGTGTACGGTGTAAACGAGATTTGAAAGGTTGGCCAACGCTCTTGTTACTTTACGGGTGTCCATGGGCGGCGGCAATCGCCTGCCGTCAGGTGTTGTTTAATCTTAAGGTGACGGGTAGAGCACACTAGCGACGCCAATCGATTTTTATTTTTGGCTACTAAACTGGATCTATTTTAAACAATTTCGGGGTGACAACCTTTCATCAAACTCTTATCCTATTTATTAAATAACCATGGACAACTGTTGGATCCGTTTTTGTACGCAAAAAATGATTCACGCTAAAAGTAGCCGCTTTTGGCGGTAATCAATTTTTCGCGTACAAAAATAGACCCGACATTTGTGCATGGTTATTTAATAAATAGTATAAGTGTTTGCCGAGAAGTTGTAGTCCCGCAATTGTTTCAAATAGATCCGGTTTATTAGCTAAAAATTAAAATCGATTGGCGTCGCTAGTGTGCCCTACCCGTCACCTTAATAAAAACGAGCAGTTTTCTTCAGATGATACTTATACTTTTTTTGCGCTGTCGAACTTTTTAAAATTCAAATGTGGGAGAGCCACGCTTAGGCATGAATGGGCCGGCTCGGCCGGAGTGATACCACTGCCTCACGGATGACCAGCGTGTAGCAGCGCTTGCGCTGTGTTTCGCCGTGTGAGTGAGGTTACCGGAGGCCCAATGGGGAGAAGGAGAAAAGGTTGGCAGCGCACTTGTGACTCCACTGGTGTTGCGGGTGTCCATGGGCGGCGGAATTGCTTACCATCAGGTGATCCGTCTGCTCGTCTGCCACCTCTAATATAAAAAAAAAGGAATACGCTCCTTTCCTGAATGTTTGCAGGTCCTATACTTTAACAAACTATTTTAAAAGGTCGATGATTCTTATTTGTTTTCACAGTCAGCATTTACGGTTTTCTATGAAGCTGACTCCGGTCAGTGGCTCTTCCACGGTTTAAACATTTTAAAAATACACTGAACCCCACTTAAGATAAAACGCCCCACCACAGCAAGTAATGTCAACTAACCGTATGAAGAAACTAGACAAAAAGCCGTCAGTCATCTTCAGGCGTTTACTTTATCTAGCCTGTCATTACAGACGGCCACTTACGCTAGGCTTTATTTTACGTCTAGGCTGACGCTCACACCATAGTGTCTAATAATATGTGTAGTATAACATGGCAGTTCAGTGGATAATAAATAAAATAAAATTGAAAATTAAAAAAACCCCCGACACAACTAAAGGTCTTTCATTTGATACCTATATTGAGGCAGTTGGAACAACAATTAGGTTATTCGTCATTTTCTGACGGCGGCCATCTTAGATTTGAAATTTTTTACAATAAATATATTCTGCTACTCAAGCCCTATATGATACCCATATTGTGGGAGTTGTGTTAAAACATAAAATCCAAATCTTTGTGACGGCGGCCATCTTGGATCGATTTTTGTTCAACATAGCTAAGAAGACTCCCTCCTTATTCATCTTTCAAACAAAAATCAAAATCAAAATCGGTTCATTTGTTCGATGCCGTAGACAGACACACAGACACGTCAAACTTATAACACCCCGTCGTTTATGCGTCGGGGGTTAAAAACATGTCATGCATATGGGGGTCGAGGTTAGAATAAGCAAGCACTGTTTTTCAGGATATTTTTTTTTGTGTTAATAGGTGGCAGACGAGCAGACGGATCACCTGATGGTAAGCGATGTTTTTAGAACATTGCTGACATAAAGTAAGTATATGGGAATTGCCATGAAATCAACAAGGCTCATCTTAAACACACCCATGAAGTTTCCGCAACTTGGGGGGCCTGCCACGCTGCGATTTCCTGTACGTGGCCTCCATTCGAGGACCTTTCTGCCCCAACGGCCGTCTGTTCTCCTCGATATGCGCCCTGCCTATTGCCACTTGAGGCATGCAATCCTTTGAGCTATGTCTGTGACCTTAGTTCTCCTGCGGATCTCATCATTTCTGATACGATCACGCAGAGATCATCCATGTGTTTTAATAATATTGACATAGAGCGGTGGTACATAGCTCAATGGATAAGAATGCACTTTCCATGCAGGGGGTCTTGGTTTGAATCCTAGCATGCACCTCTGGATCCGAGCATGCAAATCTATGTGCATGTTTCTAATCTAGGCGGCGAGGGAAACCTGCACGTTTCAGATCGTTTCTGAAACATGTAACCATGTATCAGTTGGTCTGTTTCTCCTGTTAAAATATTGCGAAGGTCAGACGGCAGTCGCTTCATTGTAATTACCAGACTCCCCCAATCCTGAATGATCCAAGCGTACCTTGGGCCCCAAAGTGACAGTTATCAATGCAACCGGGACTTACATGATTATGAAGAAAAATTGCAATGATGTTAATACATGTTTCTATACTTACGTACATCCGCTTACTGCTACCTACCTCTTACAATTTATCGTGACTGTGTGACAGACATCTCATATTTTTTCCAAGACCAAACGTGTACGTCATGTGAAAGTACCACTTACACGTATGTTACGTTATTGGAAAAGAAAATTACGGCTGATAGGTATTACTTTTCAATCACCTTTCTAGTGTTTGAGCTCTTAATTATGACAAAATACCTGATTGTAGTGCTTAACATACTTATTAAATGCAAATAACATAATATTATTTTAAGTAGGTAATACCTGGTACAGCTAGGGAAACATCCGTAACTGTAACCTTATTAACAAATAAGGTCTTAGATTGGCACAGTTTTTTGAATAGATAGATAGATATACTTTATTGCACAATATACATATCTTATGAATCATGGACTTAAATGATTTGGGAGTTCTTATTTCTGTCGTACCATTAATAAAAATGAAACTCGTTGCCGGCTGTATTTCCTCATTCCTACAATATAGATACTTTCAAACGAAGCGTGAAGAAGCACTTTGGGTCAGTATGCTAGTGCCAATGGAATTGATGCCTTGATACTGCGACCGTTGTAATTGCAACGTGGGCTTCTCTTGCTTACCATCAGGCTGAGCAGAGCCAATATACCAATATTATATATAAAAAAGAATAAAATGGAGAAAAAACAACTATATTGTGTATAATATTTCAGCTTGACAGTGGTTAATTCTGATATCCGTAACACAAGGTGCTCAAGCTACCTATCTCGGAGTCAGATCCTTGTATGTGATGTTGTGAAATATTTATTTATGTATTTTTTGTTATGACCCACCAATTTTAAAGAGGCAAGTCGACGAAGTCGTTAAAAAGTATTTTAAATACTAAATATTTATATAATCATTCGACAATTTACGCTATTTATAAAAACTTTTGTCATTAAACTTTCATAAACGTATCATTGATATATTACGCTCGTAGCTCAATCGAACAAAAATTTTCCGCGACGTGTACAAATTATCGCCGTAATGAAGCGTTTTGGGAGAGTGATTTTTTCATAATGCCATGGACTAATTATAATTAACCCATGATAATGCTAAAGATGTGAGTGACTGCCGTCTGACCTTCACAACCCTTGAATAGGGGAACTAGACCAAGTAGATCACGATTACATGTTTTAGAAACTATCCGAAACGTACTGATTTCTCCACAATATTTTTCCTCACCTCAGAGCTAATGGTAGAAATACGCACATAGATTTTAAAAGTCTAGAGGTGCATGTTTGACACATGCTCGACACACAATAGCAGTGTTGAAAACGATACACGTACAAATAAATAACTTACTCTACAAAAGTACTAGATACTAATATTTTAATTACATGACCCGACACGATGAGTTGGATTTCTATCCGCGAAATCGAGTAGGACAATTAGCATTTAATAGTAATCTATGAATAAGAAATTTAACAAAGGCATTATGACGCTCGTTTTAACTAATCAAGGTTTTAAACACACATTAGATCCTATATGAAAATTAACATTCGTGTGATGAACTGATACGTGTTTGCAATGGCTAAGTAATTTATAATCTCTATTTGAGTACTTGTATGTTCAAGTTCAACATATTATTTGCTATAAAAAAAAAGATTTATTCAGAAATATGTATATTCGTTTATTCCGATAGCCACAACATAAGTGTTTGAGAATAGGTGTTTGTGATTATCTCAGTTCCCAAATATACAGACGAATCTACGGCCTAATTCATGGTAAATATTAGCAATATGTTTCAGTTTGCTCTAAAAAACCCAATTAAAGGGTTTACTTTTCTAGAAATCTCTTAGACTACAATTCAGTTTATTGCATTGCTGCTGCTTCAGGTACACAGCTGACAACATTTTCTGATTATTAACTAATGCGACGTTAAATACCCCCGGCGCCATCTATTGATGTTTTCTGAAATTTTCAAAATACTACACTTTTTTTACCTATCTTATCACATAAGATAAGATAAGATAAAAACATTTATTTTTTCAACCCACACGACACACAAAATTACAAATAAAAAAAAAACAAACTTAAGATATGTAAACAAAAGTAAAAACAACACATAAAACAAAGATGGCTTGATCATCAGCACCCAGAGAAGGAAAAATATATATCTAAACCCTCGCCAACCCGTCTGCCAAGCGTGGTGAGTATGGCAATTACCCCTCATGTGTTTGAGGGAGGCCCGTGCCCCAACAGTGGGGACTTAAATGGGCTGATGATGATGATAAAACAAAGAAAAAAAAAGAAGTAGCTATCTACAAGTTTAAATAATTCGGCCGGGCAATATTATGTATACATTGTGTTTGTGTGCGTATCAAAACCTACGCTCGCTTCGGTGCAACATCTTCCTATGCATTATTTGGAGGGTATGCAAGCATGCACTTTAAAGGCCGATGTTTGCGAGCCACCGCTTATTGTCTGATCGCTCGGTGCATAGATCGTCAGTATCAGACGAGTGTTTGCATGCCTCCCTTATAAAGTCTTTTAGAGACGAGATATGGCAAGTTGATGGCGATGACTTAATTTTGAGGCGATAGCGACAGGCTCCTATTTTAATCACGGCGACAAATGTCAATGATGTCGAGTGAAATTGTCAAATATGAATGGCACTTTGAGACGATTGTAATTTATAGTAGACAGTTATGTTTTTTTATGGCTGCTACTGTGTTGCCCACGGCGAACATTGATATAACTCTGCCAATGTTAAGTGATTAAAGAGACAAGGTTTAATTACAAACTGACCGGTGTAAGTATATTTTACTTTTTCTGATTTTTATTTTTTAATTATGGATTACACCACTTAAAACAAACAAAACCTACAAACAAACACATGTGCAGCAACAACATTATGAGGGAGATTCGGTTGACAGTAATGTGGTTGAAACACAATTCTTTATATTGAAGAACAATAGGTAAGTTTTGACATTAGATTGAAGCTACGTCGGATTTGAGGGATAATTGTAGTGTTCCGTGGTACTAATAAGCTTCCCTACTAACGTTTGACAATTGCACTTGACAGTCGTAGCCGTGGTGAAATAGGGGACAGATACTTTTTACTTCTCTTTCAATATTGTGTAAGGAGACAGAATAAGCATATAAGTTAGTCATTGAAAGGCCTGATGGCGCATTTGATGTGACTCTGTCATAAGCTTTAAAAACAACTGGTAAAACATAGTTTAAATCTTTTACCTGGCATTCCTTATTATACGACATTATCTGTCGGTTGCTTGCCATCAATGTGCCGGCAACGGCCGGTGTGATAGCAAGAGACAAGACGGAATCTCTCTTATTCCTTGTGTCGACAATCTGGCACCCTCTCGTCTTCCCGGGACTACGAGGAGTGCCGCAACTGTGGCCGACGCGGCAGAGAGACTGAAAGCTACAAAGTATAGGCATCTGTCCTGTACCTACCACTTTGTAGCTTTTGGTGTTGAAACACTGGGCATATGGGGTTCCGCTGCTCTCTCTTTCCGTGACTTAGCTAAGTGTTAAGTCGAAGTCACGGGAGAGCCAAAAGCTGGCAACTACCTCGCCCAGCGAATTTCCGTCGAGATCCAGCGGGGTAATGCGGCCAGCATTTTGGGGACACTGCCACAGGGACCTACTTTGTTTTAACTTTCCTTTTTACTTACCTTTAGCTTAGCTTTAGGTCTCAGTTACTGTCTTATTTTTTTAAGTTTTTCTTCTTTTCTTCAGTTTTATTTCCCTCTTATACATAGATATAAATCGCATTATCACGAAAAAAAGGCATTTTCGATCGGGAAAATTAAACGATTGTTTTATTAAGTTTTCCTTTATTTTATTCATATGTGCACGCAATACGTAATCATAATCATAATATTTATTGCTTCATAATGGTACATACAGGTCTTAAATATAATTAAGTTCGCAATATGGACCCTGTCCATATGGATGATGTCGCGACCTTCATGTCCTCTCTCTGTTATATACCGTCTTATTTAATCCTCTGGCTCCAGCTTATCTCAAAGAGCGATTCCAATTCTTGCAACCTGCCGACGGTCGAGAAATGCGGTCATGCCGTAAACTCCATCTTAGCTTCCCTCCTCATTCCTCAGAATCCTATTCACAATCCTTTACTGTTCAGTCCATTCGTCTCTGGAACTCCTTACCCCTTCCAATCAGGAAATCACAATCCCTTCCTATATTCAAGTCCCGTGTCAAATCTCACTTCCTATCTCTATAAATAGGTACACTGTTTTTTCCTTGTCTCTTCTTCCCTTTTTTATGTGGTCTGCTCTCTGGTCATTTATACCTATCTATAAGAAATATTTTTATTGAATATTTGTTATAAATTATCTATGTATATATTATTGGGTATGTATGTATTGTTTATTATTATTTATGTAATGTAATAATATTAATATATAAAATAATGTATATTTCTGCCATTCTCAATTTCATTTGTTAAATTACTTTGCACTGCCTTCCCTTATTACGAATACGATATTTCTTTCCTCTACCCAAAGGTTGTCTGGAAGAAATCGCTACAAGCGATAAGACCGCCTTATTGTACTGTCTGTTGCTGTTGTATCATGCTTGTATTTTATTTTTGTGCAATAAAGAATATCTATCTATCTATCTATCGGGTACCCGATAATGGTGTAATAATAATATTTGTCAGTCAAGATTTCTCTTAATTTAAAAAAAAATGTCATCACTTTCGATTTGCTTAACGTATGAGTACCTATCCATGTGATATGTGGCAGACAAACAGACTGAACTTGATGTTAGGTATATAATTGCCTCCGAATGTACCTTACCCCTGTTTAGGGGCATATAGCATTATAAAGCGTATGTATAGCATGGTTTGCCTGGATGATTGAAGTTTTCCCGCAGGAATGAGACCTTTTCCTAAAGTAAAAACAGTTAAGAGAGCACAATGAATCACTGTAATAGTGAATAAAGAAATGAAATCGGTTACGTAGTTTTGAGATTTATATAAAAAATACAATGTTAAAACCATCATTCAACAAAGTTGAGGGTTGTAGTTCAATGTGTCTTCCAAAATTACGATACATTCCGAATGGTCCAAGAGTAACCCGGGCTTCAAAGCGACAGCTTTGGACGCAACTGGGAATTAAATGCTAAAATGATAGTTCAATACGTCGAATCAAATGGTTAAGTTACTGAATTTATTAGTGAAAAACCCCTATCCTTGCTTTCGAGGCTGTTTGCAGTAATCTATCACATTGATCACACCCTGAGGAGCTGTCTGATGTTTGTTTGGTCTGTCTGCAAGTTCTCAAGTCGAAAACAATATAACTATGAGTTAGTGAAACTATTTCTATTTGAGTTATAGTTCTATAAAGTAATAATAATGATCCCAACCGATATTTGGCTACGGCGGTCGATCTCCGCAACCACAAGGGCTAATCTTATGCTCTAGATACTGAAGTCTTATTTAGAGATTTCATACATTTCTCCATACAAATCATGAACTCGACTTCAATTTGCTCAAGAATAGGCCCTCTGGGGCCTAGATAGGTGGCAGACGAGCAGACGGATCGCCTGATGGTAAGCGATTGCCGCCGCCCATAGACGCCCGCGACACCAGTTGATAAACTTGATGAATGATTTGCAACTATTTTCAAATTAACTGGATTTCCTGAATAAGCGTTGCTAAGTTCAGACGTTAGTCATTTTAATATCTAAAGTCGAATTTTTAATGAGACGAAGTAAACTGACAGATGCCAATGTGTGATTCCAATACATTTTTGACTTGACCGGATGGCGCAATTGGTAGTGACCCTGCCTCTTACGCCAAAGGTCGTGGGTTCTATCCCCACCCTGGACAAACATTCGTGCGATGAACACTTGTGTTTGTTCGGTGTCTGGGTGTAATATATGTATTTAAGTATATATTTGTGTTCCTCTGTTGTCTGATATCTGTAACACAAGTGCTTAAGCTACTTAGTACGGAATCAGGTCAACGTATGAATTGTTGTGAGAATTATTATTATTATTATTATTTGAAAAATGCGAAATGTCAAAATGTATAGGGATTTGACATTAGCAACTGTTAAATCACTTTGTGTAATAAAAAATCCGACTATAGACTTACTTTCATTGATTATAGTTAGGAAAACGATAGCTTTTAAGATGATGCGTTACTTTTACCTGAAAAATTCATATAGGCCCTAACATAGGAGTAAAAAGCTGAGCTTAGTAAATAGTATGTGATACCTCCAATGGATTCCCGCAACCTTCACCAGATCGTCGGTCCACCTTGTGGAGGGCATGCTACGGCTGCGACTTCCTGTACGGGAATCCATTGGATGCGGGTGGCGCAGGAACGATCTGTGTGGAGAACATTAGGGGAGGCCTATGTTCAGCAATGGACGTCTATTGGCTGAAACAATGATGTGATACCACCAGTGTTGCAGATGTCCATGGGCAGTGGTGATCACTCACCATCAGGTGTGCCGTCTGCTCGTTTATCCGCTATAACAAGCAATCCTGGTAAAAACCAGTTCTTTTTATTTTCAAGGAAGTGAGGTCTAATTTAACTTGTTGTCAGCCGAAGACTCAGCAAAAATTAATTATTAATACAACTGACTATATTCCGTGGGGTGAAAGTGCTAGCGAAACTTCAAACTAGCAAAAAAAATATTTTTAGTATAACAAGAGAAGTTCGTTCTAAACTACTGACTTAACTGCTAAAAGGCTGGCACGGAATTTGTAGCGCCACGGAATATTTTGTCACATTTTAATTTCAAGTGAGAGAGTCCGACAGAAGATAGTTCAGATCCCATACAAATTGCTTACAATTCGCATTATGCTACGATTCTTCGAAAATTTCTTCCTCTCCCAGAGGAGCAAGCACACCGCGCCATGAAAGGCGTGAGATTCAGCCCGGGTATTGGGTTTATCCCGACACCCGAACCGCAAGTGCGATGAAGACAATACGATACGGTTCGAAAAGTTCGTGTTAGAGATTGTCTTCAGGAATCGTTTTCCCCAATAGTTGAGGATACTACGGATGCGGCCAGCTTACTGTTATTTCAAATGTCTAATCCGGTAAGTTATGACGTCAAATTTAGTTAGTTCTCTGGCAGAATACCTGATTTTGGATTCAATGAAGTAATGGCGGCGTGAAACAGCACTGTGCTGTCTTACGCTGCGTAAATGAGGGTACTGTAGGCCCAATCCAGGAGAAAGGGGGGTTTAAAGTTTGGCAGCGCACTTGGTACTCAGTGAAGTACCAAGGAGTACGCTGCCAAACTTTAAACCCCCCTTTGTTCACCAGTTCCAGTTCAGTTTCTTTTGACACCAGTGGGTGTCGCGGGTGTCTGTCGGCGATGGCAATCGCTTACCATCAGAAGATCCGTTCCAAAGAGCACGATGTTGTCTGCAAACAGAAAAGATGATCTGGAAAATCATCTCCCGGAGAGCCAGCCTAGCCAGGAGTAAGGGGCGACGAATAATTGTTGTCGCATAAGAGTGCATTTTAAATTAGTATCCTATATCCCCTAGACATAGGATAGAGGATGACGTCATCGTAAACGGTCTTCAGTTCCACTCGTCACTTCGCCCCAAGTCATATCGTGTTCACTTCTTCAGTGATCATCCGACGCTAGGTTATAGTGTATACTAGTCTAGGCCTTACCTCGGTTTGTGATCTGGTTCCCCACAAAGTATAGTGTACTAATTGCTTACATGAAACCCAACTTACCGAAAAGTGATCGTATCAGTCCTCCGCTATACCTGCAGCCATACCCTTTGCATTACAAGTGACTCTGCCATCCTGGCGTTCCAGTAATCCTATTATGAGATACTGACTGCGATTTATAATTCTCTTAAAGACGGACAGACAGACAAACGGTGTTTTGTTTATATTAAACAGAATAAATTACTAGTGGCCCGCCGTCGCTTCGCTTCGATATTTTTAGGGTTCCGTACCTCAAAAGGAAAAAACGGAACCCTTATAGGATCACTTTGTTGTCCGTCCGTCCGTCCGTCTGTCAAGACCCTTTTTCTCAGGAACGCGTGGAGGTATGAAGCTGAAATTTAT
The DNA here is from genome assembly GCA_019059595.1 of Marasmia exigua. Taxonomy (NCBI): domain Eukaryota; kingdom Metazoa; phylum Arthropoda; class Insecta; order Lepidoptera; family Crambidae; genus Marasmia; species Marasmia exigua. The sequence goes on along the minus strand of CM032465.1, from coordinate 3,578,106 downwards.
ATCAATTACTCAGGTCTACTGTCCCTTTAAGCTGTGAAAATATCAAACTTCTAAGCCAAGCCAATCAAAAGATACAGCCGATTATGTCGATATTTTCAACAAATTTTCGACACTCGCAAAGGAATCAAAACCTACAGGGTACTTCCCGTAAACTCAGAATCTTGGAATTTGGCATGAAGCATTGTCATATAATGCAAATATAGGAAAAATTCCGAAAATCACATTTTTTTAGTTATATAATATAATAAAAATATTTTAATAAAATGACACTTACTACCTTATTTCTCACGAAGGAATAGGGGTATCAAATTGAAATTTATACCAAATACCTAGGTCTACTGTCCCTTTAAGCTGTGAAAAAATCAAACTGCTAAGTTAACGCGATCAAAAGCTGTTTATACCGACACTTCGATTGTAAACCGCAACGTTTGTACGGCGGAACCCTCGGTGCGCGAGTCAGACTCGCACTTGGCCGGTTTTTTTTTTATGATATAGGCGGCAGACGAGTCGACGGATCACCTGATGGTAAGCGATTACCACCGCTCATGGACACCTGCAACACCAGTGGTGTCACAAGTGCGCTGCTTACCTTTTAACCCCCCTTCCCCTGGATTGGGCCTCCGGTACCCTCACTCACGCAGCGAAATACAGCGCATGCACTGCTTCACGCTGGTTTTCTGTGAGGACGTGGTATTACTCCGATCGAGCTGGCCCATTCATGCCATGCCATTATTTTTAATTTCAATTTTATAAAAAAAAATCTGATCGGCTTACTCTAGATTATAGGTATTTTTTGCTTGATGTTTTAAAGCTTTTTATAACATGCAGTAGAAAATGTAACCTACAGTACTTATTTCAAATATTTGAACATCTAATATATAAAATTCTCGTGTCACAGTTTTCGTTGCCATACTCCTCCGAAACGGCTTGACCGATTTTGATGAAATTTTTTGTGCTTATCCGGTATCTATGAGAATCGGCCAACATCTATTTTTCATCCCCCTAAATGTTAGGGGTAGTCCACCCCTAAATTTTTATTTTTATTTTTTAGACAAAATTTTTAATTTCTCTTTTTTTATGATACAACATACAAAAATACATACAATCCTCAATTTTCACCCTTCTACGATCAACCCTTTTATTTATATGGCAAAACAACGTTTGCCGGGTCAGCTAGTCTATTATAAAAAGAATAGATGAAATTATTATTTGCGTCACAAAGCACACATACAGAGAAGGGTATATTTTTATATATAGCTATCTACCCGAAGATCATTTACCAGTGTCGAGTAACTTAATGAAAATAAATGGGTCCTAGTCAAAAGTCAAAGTTGCAGTCACTAAACGCAATCGCTCGGTTTTCAACCCCCGACGCAAAAACGACGGGGTGGTATAAGTTTGACGTGTCTATCTGTGTTTGTGTGTGTGTGAGTGTGTGAGTGCGTGAGTGTGTGTGTGTGCGCGTGTATGTGTGCGCGCGTGTGTGTGTGTGTGTGTGTGTGTGTGTGTGTGCGCGTATGTGTGTGTGTGCGTGTGTGTGTGTGTGTGTGTGTGTGTGCGAGTGCGTGTGTGTGTGTGTGTGTGTCTAAGTCAATCCAAGATGGTCGTCGTCACAAAGTATGTTTTAACACAACTCCCACAATATGGGTATCATATGAAAGGGCTTGAGTAGCAGAATATATTTATTGTGACAAATTTCAAATTTAGTATAATATAGAGTGTGAAAATTACAGTGAATCTACTGCCGTCTGACTTTCGCAACCCTTTACAGAGGAACCAGACCAACTGAAACATGGTTAGACGTTTGAGAAACTATTCGAAACGTGCAGATTTCCTCACAATGGTTTCTCTCACAACCGAGCTAATGGTAGATATACGCACATAGATTTGAAAAATCCGATGCTTGACATACAATTAGAAGTGTTAAAAAAAATACAAATTCAACGTTTTTTTTTATTATTAGAATCACTTTAAATGTAATATGTAAATAAACACCATACACTTAAATCTACATGCTAATATTTTAAAAGCTTTTAATTACATCAGCCGACACGATGGGTTTTAGTTCTATCCACTAAGTCGAGTATTAAATATTAGTTACAATCACAAACTTAATATTTCTGTTTTAGAATTAAATATACTCTGTGGAATAAATAGATACGGACATGAAGTAACAAAACGATTATTTTCTTCTTTTTGGATATGGCGTCGAGGCCTAAACATTGGGCCACTCTTATTAAAATACTGTCCCAACTCATAATTGTTGTTATTTTTATAGTATTTTTTTCTTAAGTGAAACGCACTTAAATGAATTTTTTAAGTGAAATTTCTTGTGATTATATGTGTGTGTATTTATTTAATCTGAAATTGTTATTAGATGACCTTTCATCCTTGGATTAAAGGCGATACTATTTTGACTTGGCATATAAGTAAAATTATAGACTGTTTATATAAAATTAGAGAACTTTCATACAAACTATCAACACCGATATATAAACCGACAATAAATATAATGTATTAAGGGACGATTCTCTTTTTTTTGTGTTATGACGTCTATCGAATTTCGATTTAACTTTGCCAATGTCGAGTGTTTAAAGAAACACATGTTCCAAGATGAAATTGCCCGTTGTTTATAGTTGTATCTCTTTAATTAATTGAGTTTAAATTGTATATATAAAAAAATCAAAATATACTAGACATGGACACCATCTAGAACAAACAAAACGTACACGTCACATAGACAACACAGTATTGGTTGGGAGATTCTGAGTAGGAACGATTCTCGAATTTTTTTTATTTTATATATTTTTTTCTATCTTCAACGTCATTTTCAAAAGTTATTCGGCTATTTGGGGTAATGACAATCCATGAAATCAAAGATCACTACAATTTTTATCCCAATTCATTGTCCAGCAAAGAAGTTTGAAGAGAAAAATTACAACAAACAAGGTCAGCGCCATTGCAAATCACTGTTAGGCCAGCACATAAAAGCACTTCGTATTCAAAACCGATCCCGTATCGATTAACGATACAAAACGCATAGTATGCACACGCCCATCACGGTGTCATTATTGCAAAACCAAACTTGATGAACCGGCTTAGCGAATATAGCCCCAAAACAAACATACAAACCCCACTCCAAACGCAAATGTTTAGAGTCCAAAATCGAATGCAGATAACTGCGGTTAGGTCCGTTTGCTAGTGATGTGTTTCGAAGTCAATAAAAGTGGCTTAGCAGCATCGATAACTTTGTGTTCTGCTGTATTTATGCGTTCTACTTGGCTCTGGAACACCTGTTTGTGTGTGTGCGTGCCAGAGTCAGCCTTTAGACATGGAAATTGTGCCTTGTCAATTGTTGGTTGGTGCTTAAAGGCTGTACAGAAAAAACGGACTATAAGAGTTATTGTTTGCGAGCGCGGAGATCAAAGCCACTGTGCAGTGTTGTTACACTCTTAACTTGATACCTTTGTTAGGTTTTGTTCAAAATCAGCCTATTATTTTTAATGAGTCAATGCACGTATTATGATTTTTTTTGTCATAGGCGCCACTATACTCACAGGTTGTTCATTTATCAATTTCATCGTTCATTCTACTAGTTATTAGGAACAGGTTTTGTTCGAAATCTGTTTTGTAAATATAAGGTATATTGTTTTAATAATACGACCGACAGGGATTTGACCACAATAACACCTGACTTTAAGTAAAGATGAGGTCTAAGGTGGGCCACGCTTGTGTATAAAAAACCAACATTTTCGAATACATACCTGACTACTCAGTATTTGGTTCGGTCATTAAATAAAAAAATGTTGGCAGTTGATGTAATGGTTATATGGATCAACGAAATTGACTCTAGTATACAGGGTGGTGGGTGCCCAAAGGATTTCATGCCTCAAGTGGCAATGGGCAGGGCACATAGCGAGGAGAACAGACCGCCGTTGGGGCGGAAAAGTCCTCGAGTGGAGGCCACGTACAGGAAGTCGCAGCCGTGGCAGGCCCCCCACAAGGTGGGCCGACGATCTGGTGAAGATCGCGGGAATCCATTGGATGCGGGCGGCACAGGACCGATCTGTGTGGAGAACATTGAGGGAGGCCTGTGTCTAGCAGTGGACGTCTATTGGCTGAAATGATGATACAGGGTGGAAAACTGCGGGCCATGGAGGGAAAGTACCTTAAATCCTCAAGTAAGCACGTTTTAACTAAGGAAACATATTTTTTTTAAAATTGTAGGTTATTTTATTCTTCTAATGGATAAAGTCATTGTTCATAAGAGTCTTTATTAAATATTTCGTTTTCTGTATACATGTCTCTCGTGTATATTTAGTTTATTATGTAATCCAATTTCTATGACATTGCAGAAAGTGACTGTGAAAAAAACTAGTTTTAACAGTCAGTCAACTACTTAAGTCACACAGTATCTATACATAGTTTAATAAACAAAAAAACTATCTGTACATTGAATATATTTATCTCAAAAGAACTTCGGACAATAAAAAAAAAGATGTAATACAACAACACGGTTTTCTTTTTAATTAATAGGAACTTTTATCAACAACAACGCGCACATATTGTATTAATGATTGAAGATCATTATTAAACTAGTTTTATGGAAAAAGACACTAACACAAAAAAAAAGGTTTTTTTAAATTTAGGTATACAGTTTTATTTTTTTTACGGAAATATCATACCTAATAGGTATCGTGAATGAAGTCCAATTGGCATGTTAGATCAACAAAATTGGCGGAAAAAAACAGCTGTTCCATACATTATGGCCGGGTGGATATTCTATTTTGTATATAACAGTTGTTTTTTTTTTCGCTGGGATGTTAAAAATAACGGTGTATAATAAGCATTGAGATTGAAATCGATATCGACAAGTTACACCACTATGTTTTCTCGGTGCAACATCAACAAACCTGAGCTTAGCAAGTAATGATCGTTCTGACCTAATATTTTGCCCAGGAACCCCTCGGCTGTGCAATAATTGCATAAGGTTTAATTTAACTATAAATTATTTGTGTAAATACAATCTGGTTTTTGGTATCATACAACTGCTTAACTTAAGTTTTCTGGAGTGCTGACTTGTCGAGGGATCAATAACGCCAGGCACTGTGGCGAAGGTTGGCTAGGATCTGACTCTTGACAGTATAGTGGAAGCTATACTGGCAGATAAAGAAGCTTGAAAGGCCTTCAACACATTCTGTCAGGAGTTAGTGGCAGAATAGGAAGCAGCGGAGCGCGCGCGGGATGAAGATCCCTCCGCTAACGCTCTCCAAAGCGAGGAGGGGTACGAGATGCTGACAGTATGCGCGTCTCTTTCTTCTCCTTGGAGGTGGTTAGCCGGCGCACGATACGGGGCTACCAATGCCAGCATTGCACCAGTCACCTCCAGTGCTTGTTAGGGACGGCTGCTCACCCTTGGCTGTCCCTAACGCCCCCCCTAGCCCGTTCCATACCAGGCTTCGTGATGACATATCTATCATCTTGGCAGGACTCAGGCGGGACTCGAACCTACACATTCCACAATCCGGGTGAATGTTCTACCAATTAGACCACTGAACGCGTTACTAAGTCGACGAAATTTGTAAGTGCTTGATTCGACATGAGCTGTCGATAGTCTCATCAATATTGTAGGTATATTTACAATATCCAGTGGAAATATTATTATAAATATTTCATCACTAGTTAAGATGAGACAGCTAAATCAATAGTTGATATTTAAAAAAATAGAGCAAAATATATTTTTTTAAACGAATCAAGCACTTACAAATGTTGTCGCTTAAGTAACGCGTTCAGTGGTCTAAAGAAAGAAAGAAACATTTTATTGACCATAACAATAATCAACAGTCTAATAGCTAAAACATTCACCCGGATTGTGGAAGTTGTGTGTCTGAGTCCCGCCTGAACACGAGATGAAATGTTACATTATGAATACTTAAGAATAAATTGCAAAATATTGGTATAAACAATATCAACTATCTATTATCTTGCTTGTTAGTCTACAGCATTGAGTGTATTTTAATGACAAATCTATTTCCTTTGTTCCAGGTTTGTGGTGTCTTGGTTGTGATTTGAAGTGCGAATTTCATGGAGATCGGATAATAATATTATGCACTATACACAAGGTAAGAGTTTGTTTTTATATAATATAATAATGTATACATAGCTCTAAATTAGTCAAACGTCTCTCTCATCCTATCGCTTAATTCCCGGTTGCGTCCGAAGCTGTCGTTCTGGAGCCCAAGGTACGCTTAGACCATGATTCAAGATTTGGGGAGTCCGATAATTACAATGAAGCGACTGCCGTCTGACCTTCACAACCCTTTTAGGTACAGGGGAACCAGAGTTCCCCTGTACCAAATGAACAATGATTACACGTTTCAAAAGCTATCCGAAACGTGAGAACCTCACAATGTTTTCCCTCACCGCCGAGGTAATAGTAGAATAAAATAAATAATAAGTAAAAATAAAAATATTTTATAGGACAAATTTATCATTGAATGTGATGGTGACATTTGAAAAATCCTATTACATTTTTTTTACGTAATAGGTGGCAGACGAGCAGACGGATCACTTGATGGTAAGCAATTGCCGCCGCGCATGGACACTCGCGACACCAGTGGAGTCACAAGTGCGTTGCCAACCTTTGAATTCCCCTTTCCCCCGGGTTAGGCCTCCGGTACCCTCACTGACGCAGCGAAACACTGCACAGTGCTGCTTCTGTGAGGCCGTGGTATCACTCCCATCGAGCAGGCCCATTCATGCCGAAGCGTGTCTCTGGTAATGTAAAATGGTACATTACCAGAGACACGCTTCGGCATGAATGGGCGGTGAATGCTTGGATTCGTATACCACTACCCCCTCATATCCACTGAGCTACCATCGGTCCTAAATTAGTTAAACGGTTATTAATAGTAATTTACAACCTTTGAATTGCATACACGTAACGTTGTACAGAAGCCAAATTAATACCATAACTTAAAGTTACCTGCCAGTGCGTTTAACACGCATCAACCCAGACCTACTCATATCCCTAAGGTATTAAATCAGTTCTATAACTCTCCAAGTAATCATCGACAGTGTGACTTGCTTCTGTCCGCTTACCCTTCGCTTAGGGTTGTTAGGACGTGATGAACGGCTGATTGCAGCCCCCTCCCCCCTACTATAGGCTCCCTGCACCTGGGCAGACGCTCCCTTAAATATCCAGTTTGCAGTTAGCATTCAAGGTTAGGGTTCGCGTGTAGTTGTGGCGAAGATTTCAAAGCAATTTTAAAGCTATAAAATTAATATTATCACAACATTAGGCGATAAAAACGCCTCATTCTAATGTTTTTAAAAAATAATATCTTTATATATCTATCTGACATCTTGTGCATTGTAATGACCCTAAAGTAAGAAGCTTATGCTCTTTTAAAATAAACGAAGGTACCTATTACTAATAAATAAATATTTCACAACATCACTTACATTGATCTAACTCTGAGATAGGTAGCTCAAGCACCTGTGTTACGGATATCAGAATCAACAGTGAGATTACAATTATATACGTATAATACTTTTCTTTTGTAAATACATACTTATAATACATAGGAAACACCCAGACCAATACAAACAAACATGTTCATGCACACAAATGTTTGTACTGTGCGGGGATCGAACCCGCAACCCTTGGACCAAAGAAATATAATACACTTGTCGTCAAAAAATCGAAACACCACGAAAACATGTTTTTTTTTATGCTAGAGGCGACAAACGAGCAAGCGAGTCACCTGATGGAAAGCAATCATCGCCGCCTATTAACATCCGCGAAATCAGAGCCATCGCTAATGCGTTGTTGGCCTTTTTAAAAAGGAATACCCTCTTCTCTTGAAGGCATGGCATGTGCAGAGAACGTCCCAATTTCTTCAAATCTGTAAATGTATGTTTTACAACACCTCTTCAATCTTGCACGGAGCAAGAAAACAACTTACATTTATCTGAGTGTATGTATGAAATGTTGAATGAATTATTTGTTATACACAAACCAAAGACTTGTAGCAGTCTACCTTATCTCTATTCTACCGTGTGCCACGAGTCTTTGCGTTTTGTAAAGTGGGATGTTTTTTCTTCAATACAAACTATATCAATAGATGGCGCTGGGTGTCGTTTATATCGCGCAAGTGTTTCGCCTTTTTGATTTACCTTTATAGGTAAGAAAGAGGTAAACTTTACAGACAAGGCTTATGCCTTGTCTGTTAAGTTTCTTCTTTCTTTATAAATAGTATAGAGAAGTTAATATGCTCAAACTTATTAAGGTTACGGCGGCTAATCTCAACGATCGCGTGCGCAGGATATATTATAGTGCTCAAGTGTGTGCGCAAACACTCTCTATTTCCTTAACCTCATAATACGATGAGACACCAGTATGACACAACCAGAGAGGGATCAGGCGCAGGACCAACGGCTTGACGTGCTTTCCAAGGTACGGGGGTACAAGCACGGCTGTCGCTTTAAAGTGCAACTGAGTACCCACTGCGTCATCGAGGCAGTCAAAAAGTTTTTTTTTATAATATGGCTCTACCCGAATATATCTTCCCAATGTCAAGTAACTTATTGATAGAAGTAGTCAACAGTCGAAGTCTGTCACAGTCATATCACTCAATTAAACGCCGGTGTTTTACGTTTTATCGGTCTACGGATTCTGCCGATACCACCAAACTTAATCGCGCGTTTTAAGACTCTATTAGGCCCAAGCAAGTTTTCACGTGTCAACTCACTCGACACACAATAGTAGTGTAAAAAACGATACGATTCAATGATTTTATTATTTCGATCTCTTCGCAGTACTTTACTACACAATTTTTTTCACTAAAAACCACTAGAAGCTAATTCAAAACCTTTAAATTTCATCAGACCACACAGAGTGTTTTATTCCTTCCTGTAAATTGAAAAAAATTACAAGCCATTATTAGCCGTCACACCGAGCTGTCAGCTGCATTGCGCGCGCGCAAACATTAGAGCAAAAAATAAGAACACATTAGCGATCTCTCTGATTTCGCGGATTTTCATGGGCGGCGATGATTACTTTCCATCAGGTGACTCGCTTGCTCCTTTGTCGCCTCTTGCAAAAAAAAAACTCGCTCTTGTAGGAAACGTGCGTATATCACGAAACGAGGGCATTATTGCCCCCATTCATCAGCCCACGCGGAGTATTTTAGTCCTACTACCAGAATCAGTCAAAAAGTTATTATATCTTTGAGTGTGTTTCGGCTCAATTCCACCCTCTAATTGTGACAATATATCGCCGTGAATTGTGTGAAATCAACCAAAGCGGCGCTCGTCTGGCCGCGTCGTCCACGCGTAAGAGCGCCGATTAATCTTGTTGGCGCTATCAGTTATGATAGGTTGTATACATATACTCTCTACTTAAATACACTGGCCCCAGGTTGGGCGCCAGTACAACGCAATATGATGCGTTGATTCAATTTAACATTATAGATTTCCAATTGTTGTTTATTTCAATAGTTTAAATAGGTATACTTAAAAGGCAACCGTAACAATAAAACATAATTGTTACCAAAGTCCTACGAATGTAAGTACGAATGGCTGCGTATGGAGTTTGAATGGATATTATAAAATGATGATGCTTACCTTTCCTTACTTACGGGTTCCTTTTAGTTATTTAGCAATTGCAAATTATTTAATTATACTGTTCTGTCAGGAGCTGTGTGCTACTAGCCTTCTATTAGGTACGAAGCGCTGTGCGGCTCGGTTGTATGTTTAGGTCTGAATCCTAGGCAACAAGAATGAAGATCGATTGGATTCTGTGATAGACAATTTAAATTTAGGTTATGACTGGCCACTAGGTAACGTATGAATAAGAACGGAGTTTCCAGCCATCATGGAGGGTTGGACATGGATGGATGGATGGTTGGACCGTTACACATGTCTCTGCATGTACTACATATAGGTATACCGCGCAGTACAATCATTTGTGTGTATGAACATGTATGTTTGTATTGGTCTGAGTGTTTTCTATGTATTGTAAGTATGTATTTACAAATGTAAATATTACATTCCGCTGTTGGTTCTGATATCCGTAACACAGGTGCTTGAGCTACCTATCTCGGAGTCAGATCAATGCCGTGATGTTGTGAAATATTTATATGTATAGGTATATATTCCGTGCCTCGGAAAGCACGTTAAGTCGTTGGTCCTGCGCCCAATCCCTCTCCGGTCGTATCACCCTGGTGTCCCATGGAGGTTTTCGTTCAGACAAGGACGCTAGCTACTGATTGATGCTCAAATCACGTGATTTGAGAATCAACGCAGACAAGCAGACGGATCACCCCATGGTAAGCGGTTGCCACCGTCCATGAACACCCGAAATATCAGTGGAATTACAAATGCGCTACTCATTTTTAAAGCCCCATTTCGTACACACATAGCAAATACCTTGCATTACACTGGTTTTCTGTGAAGTGAAAGATTTTCGCGATAGTTTTTGTAGGCCCATAGTATAAAGCAATGGAGCACTTAAATAATTTTCACACTCATCGTCATACTAAACTAACAAATAAATATTTGAAACGGCTTTCCGTTAGTTGATACTCAGTACAAATACCAATTTATCGTTGGAATACAATTTCTCGCATTATAAATATCAACTTCAATAATTTTTTTGATAACATTATGTTCAAGTTCAATTGAAATACATTCACATTTATCCGCAAATATTTCAGTTTAACTTGGTTTTTGCACACGAGGCACACCCTCAACACGGACGAATCTGCAAAGCCCCGCCAGACCACTCGAGACTGGGTGGGTGTTAAAAGTACCCTAAGAGGTTCAAGGTTGTGCTGCTATGTGTAAGGTTATTATATGAGTGGCAAGAATTACGGTTTTACGATGTTTGAAGCCTATAAATAGCAAGATGGTTGAAAAATTTTAGGTTGTTTTTTCGTTAAGTCAAGGTAACAATAATAAATAAAAATGCTTAAGAAATAAAGGAATCATTAAGGCTATATTATATGAGTGCGAAGATTCGATTGCTTCGTACATTTGTAAATTTTTCAAAGAGCTTGAATAGAGTAGGTAAATGTTGCCAGAGCAAAGAATATTTACCAACTATAATAGCCATAGACGTGCACCTTAAACAAACTGTGCCTTTTCATAGAAAGCCATAGTTGAAAAACTGCGCGAAGCGAATTAGTACTGCGGTGACGTGCTGAGTGACGCATTCTTTCTCTAACGTATTGAATCTGCATCACGGCTGGATAGATCTCATTCACACTCTGTGACGTTTTTCCTAAAATGGCACATTCAAATAGCATATACGGCAATTATTATTAATTTGTCTAACAAGTACGGTATTTGTTTACGGCAAGATAATAACTCCCGTCATGATCTTCATACCCTTATATTTATTAGTTCTGACAATATCTACCATTTTCCAGCTCTTTGAAAACTTATTAAATGGATGATAATATCGAATTGTCTAACTTGTATGACGTGGCTCACAGGAATCCTAAAACTTCCGTGCCATAATAACTTTGTTTCTCAACAGCTAGTTCTACAAATTTGTATAAAAAAAAATTCAGCCTCCAACTTTAATGGGAGGGCCCAATAAGAATGATGTCCATTAACTATTTAGTGTATGAAGCTATCATCGGACTGTCCGTTGTTTTTTTCGCAACTCAATCCTACTCCATTCTAACCATAGATAGATAGATAGATACTCTTTATTGCACAACCAACAATACTTAAAAGCTAGGTACACAGTGTGCAATTTAGGCGGTCTTATCGCTGGGAGCGATCTCTACTAGACAACCTTTAGGTAAAGGACATTAGATAGAAGAGGGGAGGGTGGTGCAATCCTTTTGATTTTGAACATTGATTAAGTAAATTTATAGTATAAATACATTTATCTAGATAATAAATAAAAACGTTATCATACACTATTATATACGAATGTTACCTAACTAAAATACAATATAACCTACACAAATTATATAAAATTATATAAAATATACTGCTTATAGATACATTACAAGGTTAGAGAAGATATATTTTATACCTACAATATATGGATGGATCTGGGAGAGGACTAACGACCACGAGCGTCAATGACAGGAAAGGAAGACAGATGAACTTACTAAAAAAGGATCAGTGGGGGTTTCAGTTTTCAAGGAAGTGTGCTTTGACCCGAGCCTTTTGGTTAATAATAATAACGAATAATGCAACAGTAACAGCAAAATATTTCAAAAGCAATCGATCCCGTTGCCATTCTGTGTTAGCAAACTTTTGCAAGTACTATTACTACTACTACTCTATGAACCGACTGATGACGTATTCCGTCAGCCAAAATGCAAACATCCAACGGACATCCAATCACTAGAACATTCTGGCTCTCACGAGCAAAAGTGTAGTACATTTTTGGGGTTCACTTGTCACAAAAATGAAAATTGTCCGAAAAGGCACCACCTGTTTGCGACGTATCGTGCAATATTTAGGACACATTGCTCGAAGGAGTAGGGACAATTTAAAGCGCTTCATTGTGACAGGGCCTCTCAGTCTTCTCCCTTCCAAAGTGGAAGACCAAAAGGCCGTAGTCTCCAGCCATGGTCAGACCAGATAGCGAAACAGCTCGAGATCCCGATAAGTACTGCCCTGCACCGAGCGGCGGAGCGCAGCAGATGGAGACTGCTGGTCGACAAAATCGTAGGGAGGCACGATCCTCAGCAGTGAGGGAATCGATCGAAGAGAGTGAGCCAGAAAAGCAGTTCTAGCTGATATAAACAACGAGAACTATAATCTATAGATGCGTACCGTACTCGTACTGAGTTTTGTACGCCATCTTTTAAAGTATCATAGATGGTAGACAAGCGGACGGATCACCTGCAAAATGTCGCCGCCCATCCATTTTGTTTCATATTTTTATCTGTATATTTTCATCCATACCCGCAACAGTAGAGTCACAAATGCGCCACACCTTTCCCCGGATTAATCTTCCAATACCCTCCACCACTCGGTGACATTAGCGGGTTTTCTCTGTAGCGGTGGTAAACATCAGTCAATTCCGTGCATCCCAAATCATGGCTCTCGCGCGGTTTATTTAAATCTTACAACTATAAGCGATAAGACCGCCTTATTGTACTGTCTGTTGCTGTTGTATCATGATTGTATTTTATTTTTGTGCAATAAAAGAATATCTATCTATCTGTCTATCTATCTATCTATTTTAAATGATGAATAATTTTTCTTACTTTTAAGTATGTACTACTATTTATAAGATTTTATGATAAGTAAGTATTAGCCTATAAACTGTCCCACTGCAGGGCAAAGGCCTCCATCATAGAATTCAAGTTATCGCTACTATGATGGGATTAGGTTTAATCACCACGCTTGCCAAATGCGGATTGGTGATCACAAACCCGAGCTATGTTCGAAAAATTCACAACATACTTTCGGCGTCTCAATAGCTAGATTTTATATCAGTGAGTGAGTATTTAAATGATAAGGATTCCTGGTAAAGTTGTTGTGTGCGTTCGTCTATTACTGTTATTCCAACCTAACCGTTATCTCAAAGATAAAGATTAATATAATTGTCAAACATACTCGTAGTAGTCTTATTTGATTACTATTTTTTTTTCCTTAAATGAAATTTCGGTTTAAAGATAATTTATTTCCCATTAAAAACTGTACAGTCACTTACATGAGAAATGATTTAAAACAGTAACAATTAAATATTCTTTAGTAACAGTAATTCTTAATTATAATTTAGTATCGCAAAGTGGGTAGTCAGAAGCTGTTGCATTTGACGCTAAGAATGGTCTCGCAAGTCGACGGACGTCGTACCTACCTTGTGTATGATCATACTATGACACATTATTTAGTTTGTATACCGAAACACTGTACCTACTGTTCCCCGTAGCAAAAGTTAACTTGGTGGCAAATCTATTTATGTGCGTGGCGCACGCGCACGGGCGAGCCGAGCGCGTGGCCGCGTGCCCAGTCGGCGACTGGCTGATTGGGGACAGAGACAGTGTGCGCGCGCCAAGCACTTATCGCACGTCACGTTCGGCCCGCGCGACCACCTGCGCAGAAGGATGCAACTTACAATTTAAAGATTTACACTCTAAGGCTATGTTGGCTAATTACAATCTGCATCTGTAGCTATGTAGACATTCATAAGTGTTCTGTATGGACCTTAACTGTATAAAACTATGTGTTCGTTATAAGTGCAAAAACTAGATATTTACTTGTATGGCTATGTAGGTAAGGTAATTTGCAGGATATGCTTCTTTAATTTAGCTTTGAAAATATTTAGCGATTCAGAAGATTTTATAGCATCTGGTAATTTATTATATAGTTGTGCTCCTTCAAAAGTTAAGACTTTTTGACCATACTTCGTTCTTGATTTGGGGAGGAGTAATTTATTAGGTCTTCTTTGGCTGTATCTTGGGGTGTCACTATTGATTATGAATTTAATTTTTGATTGGATTTTTTTGTTTAGAATTTTGAAAATTAATATAATTGTGTGATATAAATATAGTTGTCGAACATTCATTAGTTTGGTCTCTTTATATATTTTATCAGAACAAGTCCTATTATTGTAATGAAATAACGTTTTAATAATTTTGTTTTGAATAGTTTGAAGTTCCTTAAATTTAGTCTTTGTAGCTGTACCCCATATTTCAATTAGATAAGTAAGATGCGATTTCACAAAAGAATTATAAAGCATAAAACGAACCCTTCGAGGGAAGCAACTGACACTATGTCTAATGCAGCCAAGAAAGGCCAAAAGCTTTGATTTGATGTAGTCAATTTGTGAATTCCACGTTAGGTTACTATCAATTCTTAGACCAAGATACTTTTCTTCCGTTTTTTCCAATATTGTTTTTCCATCTATAGTTAAGTTTTTGTAATTACGATTTTCTTTGTTTTTGGCTTTAAAAATACAGTAACAAGTTTTCGAAATATTTATTGTCAACAAATTATATTTAAACCAATCGGTTACCATGTTCAAATCCTCCTGAGCATCATTTATAATATCATTTATGGAGTTTCCAAAATAAAAAAGACACGTATCATCTGCGTATAGTGTTATTTTACCATTTAATTTAGCTTCCACAATATTGTTTATGTAAATTGAAAATAGTAATGGTCCAAGAATTGATCCCTGTGGGATTCCACACGTTATTGTTTTTGAGGTACTTAGATTATCTCCAATTTTTACAACCTGACTCCGGTCACTAAGATAGGACTTAAGCATTTTTAGAGCGATTCCAGTAACACCAATCTTTTCGAGTTTGTCAATGAGAAGTTCGTGGCTGACGGTGTCGAAAGCTTTCTTTAGATCTATAAAGATTCCCAAAGCTATTTGTTTGTTGTCTATGCTCTTTTTTATGTCCGTAATTAGATCTAAAGTAGCGGCTAGAGTGTTTGAACGGGGTCTGAATCCATATTGACAATCAGTAAGTAAATTAATTGAGGAAAGATAGTCATATAGGCGTGTAAACAATTGTAATTTGGTAACGTTATCGTTATTGGAAAAGAGTAACTACTTAGTTTCTTGTTGTTGGTCAGTAGAACTTAACATTCTGAACTAGTAGATTAGAGCTTTGACATTAATAGGTGATCTGTATGAATAAAGATTTTTTCTATTTCTATCTGACTTTTGTTCGGATTGCTTGCATTTACAGTGAACTAGATCTCGTTTAGGCGTATTATGAAGTGCCACGAAGGAACCATGCACATTGCGCTTTCAACTCATTCCTGGCCAGTTTTTCCGTGAAAGTGGATCGTGGGTCCGTAGGCCGCGGTTCAGTAAGGTTTGCATTATAGAGCAGCATTGAGTGACGAGACGAGGATTCTGCCGCGTTTGCAAGGAGCAGGTTACTTGATCGAAATATTTTTGGTTGGTCTTTTCCATACTTAGTTAGAGTGAGTATATGATGACTTTTGACGTTAACAGTTACATCATAGACATGAATTTAAACAGTCATACAGACCGACCAAGATCAGAAGGCACTTCAGTTACTGTTACTGAAAATCAATATGACAAAAACACTGAAATTATTTCTGATAATCTCAAGACCTTTTTATTCGTTTTTTCCAGGGGTAATGCGTTACGCATACTCATCCGCCGGGGGGTGGATGAGTTATGACGGACTCCCGCATGACGGTCTACCGACTATAACCTCCGGGCACCCTCTCATCGTCCATAGCCAGGTGCACGAGCAACCATTTCAAGGGCTAAGTTAGCTTTTGATAATGTATGGCGCGCAAGGCCATAAACCTTTAAACTTCTCTTAAACGGTTTTCCGGGGAAATTTAGCATGTGGATCGATATTTTTCTATCTAGGCATATAATGAAGGTTGTCGTCGACGGTTCTTGCTTGGATCTAAAGCCAGTGAACGCGGGTGTCCCTCAGGGCTGTATGCTATCTCCAACACTGCATTTCTGTATATAAATTATATGTTGTGACAACTACACATTTTTCACGACCCGTTTAGCACAGTAGTTTGATCACCAGTTGAGACGCAACGGTCACGGGTTTAATTCCGGATTTGGGTATTTGTGGTACCTACCTTTGTTGTAACTGTTTTCCATAGTACTAGAAAAATATTTCGTTTGGTACCAGGTTATTGTATGCGATTTGAGCAATCGTACGTTACTCATTGTTACCTGTCACTTCAAGAGTTATATCGAACCAGAAATCAGTATATTTTCCAAGTTCCCACCGCGACTGTCACCTGCAACTTTGATTGAGCAGAAAATGTGCCGAAATATTGTGTACTTTTCACATAATGTCAAACTAACGGCTGCCCTTAACCGGATCCAGGCAAGCTATTCAAATGCGCCTCCCTTGTAAGTACCCGACACCCTCGCTAGACGGCGCGTAGGTAGTAGGCGCGGCTGGCCGCAGGTACGTAGCCCAGCGCAGACGCTATCTGTAAATCTGAAAGGATTTAGCTGGAACTGCGAATTAATATACTCAGTTTTGCTTCGGTGCATTTCTGAATGCGGAAAGCTTTTATAGAATTGGTTCGTGGTTATGTGTATTGATTCATCATGTTGTTTAATCAGGACATCATATTAAAACTACATAAATAATTTTGAGCGATGGTGAAAGTGGATAAAAATGTGCACCTTAATTAAAGGAGGTTATAGGTTCGAATCTGGATTTTTTTAATCACATAAGTGGCAGGCGAGCAGACGGATCATCTGATGGTAAACGATTGCCGCCGCCCATCATCATCATCATCATCATTTCAGCCAATAGACGTCCACTGCTGGACATAGGCCTCCCCCAAGGTTCTCCACACAGATCGGTCCTGTGCCGCCCGCATCCAATGGATTCCCGCGATCTTCACCAGTCGGTCCACCTTGTGGGGAGCCTGCCACGGCTGCGACTTCCTGTACCCGGCCTCCACTCGGGGACCTTTCCGTCCCAACGGCCATCTGTTCTCCTCGCTATGTGCCCTGAGCGGGTGATGCGGGTGTCTATGAGCGGCATGCCTCAAGTAGCAATTGGCTACTTGAGGCATGCCGCTCATGGACACCCGCAACACCAGTGGAGTCACAAGTGCGCTGCCAACCTTTAAACTTGTCACTCCACTGGTGTCGCGGGTGTCCATGGGCGTCGGCAATTGCTTACCATCAGGTGATCCGTCTTTTCGTCTGCCTACCTATTACATAAAAAAAAACTCCCTTTCCCCCCTGATTGGGCCTGTAGTACCGGATTTTTCAGATTACAATAATTGTGGATATCCTAAAATTATGAAGTTCATTATTCTAAATGTGTTGATCTGCTTCCCCTGTCTAAAGGTTACGAAGTTCAGGCGGCAGCGCCTCATTATAATTACCAGACTTCCCGAATCCTGGATCATAGTCTAAGCGATCTGAGGCTCCAATGCGATAGCTTTTGATGGTGCTGGTATTTACACTACTCAAAGACACACATTACATTAATTTAGTTAAATCGGATACATTGCATGTTACACCAAACCGTACATTTGTCAGATACTGGTCTGTGTGAGAGATGAGTTCTATTGAAAATATCTACACTCAAGCGACCAGAGCAGATCGGTATATAAGTTTACTATTTGTACCTTATAGATTTTGATTGTGGGAGAGCCACGTCCGAGTGATACCACGGCCTCACAGAAAACCGGCGTGAAGCAGCTGTGCTGTGTTTCACTGCGTGAGTGAGTGTACCGGCCCAATGCGGGGGAAAGGGGGGTTTAAAGGTTGGCAGCGCACTTGTCGGACGGGTGTCGTGGGTGTCTATTGGAGGCGGCAATTGCTTACCATCAGGCGATCCGTCTGCTTGTCTGCCACCTATCATATAAAAAAAAGATAATAACTGCATATTAAAGACCTTATTATTTCTATTTCTATACAAACATATTACATGGCCCTCATATTCCTTTTATTAGTACATACTTCCATTGTCGCAGGGAACAATAGGAAATTATTATTTATGGCTTTTTCGACTTCATTACACTCATTCTATCTGCGATCTTTGACATAAGTATGCCGAGGTTTGTATACGATGAATATTTATCGAGAAACGTCTTTGTTTGATGTTTGTAATATCAAGTTCTTCGAGCCAACGAGGAATTTAATATGTTAAATAAATAATTCGTGGAATCACATGAATACGGTTCAGAGATTTAACGTGAATTGGTAAATAAAGCAAAGTTATATTTTGTAATAATTAAACATTATTCTGAATATCATGCTTTAACTTCGACGCCCTGTTGGTCTAGTGGCTTAAGTACCGGGCCGTGGTCCTGGGTTCGATTCCCGGGTCGAGCGAAAAGTATGTTTCTAATGTTTCGCCAATCCAATCCAATCGCATTTGGCAAGCGTGGTGATTAAGCCTAATCCCATCATAGTAGCGATAACTTGATTTCTATGATGGAGGCCTTTGCCCTGCAGTGGGACAGTTTATAGGCTGATACTTTACTTTTTTTACTTTGACTTTATAACACGTATGTACCTTAGCAAGTGGAATGGTTTAACTGCAGCAGTAATTAATGACAGTTAAGGTGACTCACCGACGTTACTAGCGCCGCCAGTAGATTTTTATTAATTGTGGCGATTATGACAGATCATGGACCAACAGATCATGGATAGATAGACTCTTTATTGCACAACATCCAAAACATAAAAGCTAGGTATACAGAGATACAAATGTACTATTTAGGCAGTCTTATCGTCTAGCGATCTCTACCAGACAACCTTCAGCTAAAGGACATTAGATAGACGAGGGGAGGGTGGTGCATGGTAACACGTTCAGAATAATTTCCGAAACGTGAAGTTTCTACACCATGCCTTCCTTCATTGCCAAGCTAATGGTAGAAATACGGAC
The DNA here is from genome assembly GCA_019059595.1 of Marasmia exigua. Lineage (NCBI taxonomy): Eukaryota > Metazoa > Arthropoda > Insecta > Lepidoptera > Crambidae > Marasmia > Marasmia exigua. The sequence continues at coordinate 3,558,748 of CM032465.1, read as the reverse complement.
ATAAATTCAAAAATACTCGGATTCGAGCGTAGGTATAACATTCCGTCTACAAGTGTCCGTTTTTCGCTCCAATTTTTTTGTGTGCACTTCTTACCCATTATAAATACAAATACCTAGTAATTTTTTCTTTTGTAAACAAAAATAGATTAGATAGCTATATCAGCAGCCTCAAGGTGATGGTTAGGGCACACTAGCCACGCCAGTGTGCCCTACTCGTCACCTTAAAAACCCTTAAAAGCTTAACGACAAAATCAAAACAAAGATTATCCGAACAATGCTCACGTACACACATTTACTACTTATCTCTGGCCGTCATGCGCACAAAACATTTTCTGGTCGGAATTGGGCTATCGCGCCACAAAGCGGCGCCGTCCGCCTTGATCTGATAGGCTTCTCGCCAGGAGTCGGGACTTGGCGCGCCCGCAATACGACTAAACTTAGGGTGGCCATAGGTAATAACTAATAATAAGAGACATATTAGCCGCAGAACTGACAGCCGTTGGAGCCGTAAAGTCCTTGAGTGGAGACCACGACTCGGTAAGCGACAAGATGGGATGATGACATTCGAAGGCTGACTGGTGTGGGCTGGATGAGATAGGCCGAAAATCGGGAGCAGTGCTTATGAATACGTTTTTGGACTTTTGTTAGGGTTTTGATAAAAACGCTTATTCTACCTTACAGATAATGCCGACGGGACCTAAGGCGGAAAGACTTAACACTGCTTAAGTGCTAAGCTAGAGATATTCTGATTTATGAATTAGGTTATGGACGTTAGGGTTTGATAAAGTAGCTCATTAAATACCTACGACTAGAGTAAGATGACTCATCATCATCATTTCAGCAGAAGGCGTCTACTGCTGGTCATAGCCCCCCCCTAATGCAAACAGATACGACCTGTGTCACTCGCATCCAAGGAATTCCCGTGACTTTTACCAGATCATCGACGGCGCCGTCCGCCTTGATCTGATAGGCTTCTCGCCAGGAGTCGGGACTTGGCGCGCCCGCAATACGACTAAACTTAGGGTGGCCATAGGTAATAACTAATAATAAGAGACATATTAGCCGCAGAACTGACAGCCGTTGGAGCCGTAAAGTCCTTGAGTGGAGACCACGACTCGGTAAGCGAAGTGTACGCCCTGCGACAAGATGGGATGATGACATTCGAAGGCTGACTGGTGTGGGCTGGATGAGATAGGCCGAAAATCGGGAGCAGTGCTTATGAATACGTTTTTGGACTTTTGTTAGGGTTTTGATAAAAACGCTTATTCTACCTTACAGATAATGCCGACGGGACCTAAGGCGGAAAGACTTAACACTGCTTAAGTGCTAAGCTAGAGATATTCTGATTTATGAATTAGGTTATGGACGTTAGGGTTTGATAAAGTAGCTCATTAAATACCTACGACTAGAGTAAGATGACTCATCATCATCATTTCAGCAGAAGGCGTCTACTGCTGGTCATAGCCCCCCCCCAATGCAAACAGATACGACCTGTGTCACTCGCATCCAAGGAATTCCCGTGACTTTTACCAGATCATCAGTCCACCTTGGTGGTTATGCAAATCTGTAAAATTTCTCTTGTTTCGATATCAATCGTTTTTGAATAAACTAATTACCTATAAGATTAGTTTAGTATAAAAGAAAAGTTGTTATAATTTAATTAAATAAAATAACACACTAATTATGGACTATGTAGCTATATATAGTTGTCATTGTATAGGTGTATTCCCCAAGGTACCATTATGATCCCCTTGTTATTTTTGTTACCCTTTTTATAGGGATAGATAATTTTCTACTAGTTTAATTCACTGTCTTACTTTAAGACTAAGTTGGCGCAGCATGCCAAAGTGTGTATTGGCCTCCGATAATAAGAGCCTCTATTTGAGTCGGTCCTGCTTTGACTTACAATTAATTGAGTATAACTCAATAAAAATAATATATCTTATAAGAACCTATGGTATCCAAGCGGTCAGTACACTCATACGCATTATTATACATTCTTTCAACATTTCATTTCATTCCGTTTTACGTCCAACTATTAGACACGCAATAAAACGCGCTGCCAAATAGCATCATAGTTTTGTAACCGCAGTTTTAATCTTGCTGGTCTGGTTGTTAATTTTCATTTTATTCACTATTTGTTTCGTATTTTACCTGTGTATATAACATCTAAAATTAAACTACGAATTGTGAAATTGATTAATTATAATATTTTCGTTAAAATATGAAATTGAATGACGTGAGGTTTTGATTTTAATATATATTCTATGATATAGAATGACGTGTGGTTTTGATTTTAATATCGAACAGATATTTAATATCGAATAGATATTAAAATCAAAACCGACAACAAGGTAAATTTGTGCCAAACTTGACAACAAGGTATATTTTGAAGTTAATTCGTGGAAAAATTTAATTCCCTGTAAGTTTGTTTTTAGAACCTCACAGAAAACCGAAGCAGTACTGTGCTGTGTTTCGCTGCGTGAATGAGGGTACCGGATGCCCAATCCAGGGGAAAGGGGGGTTTAAAGGTTGGCAGCGCACTTGTGACTCCACTGGTGTCGCGGGCGTCCATGGGCGCACTCGCTTACCATCAGGAGATCCGTCTGCTCATCCGCTACCTTTTACATAAAAACCGGTCAAGTGCGAGTCGGAGTCGCCCATGAAGGGTTCCGTAGCAGCAAGTTATATGGAAGGTAAATTGCGGTTTACGGTTTATAACGTATTAAAAAAACTACTTACTAGATCTATTCCAAACCTATTTTCGTTGTTAGTTTTCATAATTATGTACATAATTTATTTCTTTTAGTTTTATAATTAATTTATTATAGAAGTTAGAGAAGGGGACACAAATTACCACTTTGGGAGCGTCTCTTGCGCAAAGTATTGTCTTTAGAAAAAAATGATGTTAAAAACCTCAACATCAATTTTAAAGACCTATCCATAGATACCCCACACGTATAAGTTTGATAAAAAAAAATGATTTTCAGTTTCAACTATGAAGACCCCCACATTAATTTTATTTTTTCCAATTTTATTGTAAAAATCGTAATGCGGTTAACAAAATACGTCTATTTACCAAGTTTCAATAGTATAGTTCTTATAGTTTCGTAGAAAATTGGCTGTGACATACGGACGGACGGACAGACGGACAAACATGACGAATCTATAAGGGTTCCGTTTTTTGCCATTTGGCTACGGAACACTAAAAATGATACTTGGAGAACATCCATTTAATTTTAAAATCGACGTAACAAAAAGAATAAATACCGGTCTTTCCTAAAACATTTTTAATGTTCAAGACTAACCATTTCAATACCAAGCCTAACCACGCCCTGCACTAGGGGTTAAGTTGCGTTAGTCCCACTCCCTACTGAATCGGGGATTTCGCCGAAACGCAAAGATGTATTGTTGGAATATCGATGGCTTCAAAATGTGTATTGGGTTTTCCAAGGTTCATCCGTTCGGGAGTTACGATGCCATAGACACACACACACACAAACCCACACAGATATGTCAAACTTATAACACCTAGCCATTTTTTCGTCAGGGGTTAGAAATCGAAAGATCAAATACATCGAAAACGTTCTTATCGGTACAACCTTGGAAAACGACAGGTTTTCCAGTGTTGCCAACTCTCAGAATGATTGGAGTTTCAAAATGGGCTAGGTTTTTTTTAATGAAAAACACCAATAAAAAAAAATAACACACATTGCTGTGTTATTTTTTTTTTGGTGATGAGCTATTTTTTGGCGGCCAATAACAGCAAGTTTTTGAAATTTTGTGCTTACCACCAGGTGATCCGTCGGCTCGTCTGCCACCTATATCGTAAAAAAAAAAGAAAAAGTTCAAAAACTTCCAGTTATTTGCCGCCTTAAACTACCCATCCGGAGCAAAGATCGAATCGATTCAAACAAATTGCTCAGCAAACAAAACTCGATAACGAAAACTCTCTTCATAAATCACCTCTAAGTATCATGGAAGCAAATTTTTCCAGCAAATAAAATACATAATTCATACACAACTCCCTGATAATCAGCTAGCTACCGGGTTCCCTGCGATTGCCTCAGGCAAGCCGATAGGAGCCAGGCAGAAATAATAGTTCAACTTTTATCTAAGGACAGGACCCAATGAGAGTTTATCGCAAAACTCTCTTTCAAATTACAGAGGTAGTGTAAGTTTTTATCTCTGTCCTCGGGCCATAGACCCCCATAATCAATAAGAACGGTACCAGTCTAACGGCAATTGAAGGGGAAAGTCAAAAAGTTTAGATATTGTTTAGCTGCTACCAAGATTTTCAAGACTCGGATTCTTTTAAAGAAATCCTTTTTTTATTTGCATATATTGGTTGGGGAAAAAGTATTTTCGCATTATAGTATGTATGAACTTGTAATAAAATCTCTTTGGCTATAGTATTTGTATCTAGCTGCTTTTGGTATCATTGAAAGTAAAAATTTTAAAGAGCATAATTCCAAATTCAAATTAGGAAAATGTGTGATTTTCATTTGTTTTTCGTACTGTCAAGATGAGTGAATCTAATGAAGAAATTCGATACATTTTAAAATTTTACTACAAAACAGGTAAAAATGCAACGCAAGCCGCAAAAAAAAATGTTTGCGATGTTTATGGACCTAGTGCAGTGTCTGTGAGAGCAGCACAAATTTTTAGGTTTAAGCGTTTTAATTCGGAAATTTTGATGTCAAAGATGCACCTTGCTCTGGTCGCGCTATTACGGATAAAAGTAGAGCAAAATCGACATATCAGTAGTTACGACGTAGCTGTAGAACTTGGAATTGACCACAAAACAGTTTTGGCACATTTGAAAAAAGCTGGAAACACAAAAAAGCTCGATGTTTGAGTACCTCACGAGCACACTGAAAGAAACCTAATGAACCATGTACTCATTTGTGCTTCTTTATTACGATGTAACGAAACTGAATCATTTTTGAAGAAGCTGATAACTGGTCATGAAAAATGGATCACGTACGACAAGAACGAGCGAAAAAGGTCGTGGTTGAAGGCCGGTCAGGCTTCACAGACTGTGGCGAAACCCAGGTTAACTCGCAATAAGGTGATGTTGTGTGTGTGGTGGGATTGGAAGGGCATTATTAATTATGAGCTGTTACCACCAGGCAGGACTATCGATTCTGAACTCTACTGCGAACAACTTATGAGATTGAAACAAGAAGTTGAGAGAAAACGGCCGGAATTGATCAACAGAAGGGGTGTGGTGTTTCATCATGATAACGCTAGACCTCACACATCTATAGCCACCCAGCAAAAATTAAGAGAGTTTGGCTGGGAGGTGTTAATGCATCCACCGTATAGTCCTTACCTTCAGATTTCCACCTGTTTCGGTCTCTTCAGAATTCTTTAGACACAGTGTTAGATTAACATCACGAGAGGACTGCCAAATCCACTTGTCGCGGTATTATTATGAAAGGTCCCAAAATTTTATAGCAATGGGATCATGTCCCTACCTACAAGATGGCAAAAGGTTATCGAACAAAATGGTACATACACACTTTAGTTAAATATAAATAAGCTATATTTAAAAATGTTTTGAATTTTCTTAAAAAATGCGAAGAAACTTTTTCCCCAACCTATTATATTGCTTCTACTCTATTTGACGCGATTACATTACAACGACACGGCGACGTTTAGTCGTTTACTATCATCATCATCATCATCATCAGCAACCCACACTCGTCCACTGCTGGACATAGGTCTTCCCTAATGCACGCCACTGCTCCCGATTTTTGGCCACTCTCATCCAGCCCACACCAGCCAGCCTTCGAATGTCATCATCCCATCTTGTCGCAGGGCGTCCTACACTACGCTTACCGAGTCGCGGTCTCCACTCAAGGACTTTACGGCTCCAACGGCTGTCAGTTCTGCGGCTAATATGACCAGCCCACTGCCACTTCAGTTTGCTAATAATACGTTTACTATACGAGTATACTATACTATGCAACATTTTGCATAGTATAGTATATAGTATAGTATCAGCATATGTACTGTCCCACTGCAGGGCAAAGGCCTCCATCATAGAAATTAAGTCATCGTTACTTTTATGGGATTAAGCTTAATCACCACGCTTGCCAAATGCGGATTAGTGATCACAGACTCGAGCAATGTTCGCAAAATTCGAAACATACTTTTTGCTCGACCCAGGAATCGAACCCAGTACCCCGAGATCACGGCCCGGTACTTAAACCAATAGACCAACAGGGTGTTGCATTTGGATATTTAATGAAAAACGTCAGACGGACGTCGTCGAGATTGATCTGCGCCAGCTCCTTGTCAATAACCGGAAGGAAGTAGCGCAGGATCGACCGAAGTGGCGATTTCTTGTTTCGGGGACCAGATATGTTTGGGTCGTTGAGCCAGCGCAGTAGTAGTAGTAATGAATAACATTAACATCCCAGAAACCCTTAGTTTTTACAGGAGAGCCAAAACTATCCAGACTATATACTATTATTATCTTACTCTAATGGCCAAAACTTTGTTGTGTTTTATTAAAGGCGATCCGTCGGCTCGCTTGCCACCTATATCATAAAAAAATATTTTGGTTTCATTTTTTGTTAATGGAGTATTTTAGCTTATTACAAGATGCGCGTCCGTCAGAAAAAACATTTATAATAATCTAAAGACAAAAAAATTGCAATTGATAAGATATGCAATAAAATTGGCGAGACTGACATGAATGTTGCTTCTTATGAATGATGCTGTAGTTCCCTCATTTTAGCGTGTAAGGTAATTTCGTTGTGTAGGCAAAAATTGCGATGGGGGCAAGCAGTAGGTTGGTGGGGCTAAAATGGGGGCTACGGCCCATGGCCGCATTCTGGATTTATAAAACCATAGTGAGGCCGATCGTCACTTATGGCTTCTGCGTGTGGTATAAGAAGAGGCACCAACTTAACTGCGTACAGAACCTCAGCAAAGTTCAAAGAACAGCCTGCCTTATAGCCACTGGCGCGCTTTCGTCCTCTCCCTCTGCAGCACTGGATGCCCTCCTGAACATTCCACCTCTGCACATTCACGTGCAGATGGAAGCGAGGATGGCTATCACGAGAGCGAAAATCAGACGGAGGACGAGATGGCAATCTAGGGTCATGAGAAACGTCTACAACGAATTAATGAAAATTCCGGTCATGGACATGCCCTCTGACTCCATGGTCCGTGAACACCGCTTCGATAAGCAGTTTACAGTCTTGTTACCAACTAGACAAGACTGGGAGGCTGGAACTCCCGGAAATGTTAAGCAGAATGACATCGTTTGGTATACGGATGGCTCCAGGAAGCAGGGCATATCCGGGGCGGGATTTTGTAATGATCGCTGCGGAATACGCAAATTCGCCAACCTGGGTCGCTATACCACAGTGTACCAAGCGGAAGTCTTCGCAATAATTGGCTGTGTCCAAGAGAGTTTACAAATGAATCTCCAGAATAAGAAGATATTCATCTTCTCAGATAGTCAAGCTGCCCTCAAGGCATTAACATCCTGTGAACTTGACTCTAAACTCACTAGCGAGTGTGTCCTGCTCCTAAACCAGCTTGGCAATGCCAACATCGTAAATCTGATTTGGGTACCGGGACACTGTAATATCAGAGGCAACGAAGTCACTGACGTGCTAGAACAGGCCAGGGCAGAGAGCCCACTACTCGGACCGGAACCAATATGTGGCGTTCCAGCCTGCATGGTCAGGTTCGAGTTAAAAGAGTGGGAGCAAAAACAAAGCACTGAATTCTGGAAAGGAATGCCTCGACTAGAACAGTCTAAGGCGTTGATACAGGCGTTCGATCAGAGACGAGCTGTAGAAATAACAAAACTGAGTAGAGGACATGTTAGGGCACTCACTCGGGCCCTCACAGGGCACTGCAAATTAAACAAGCACCTGCACAACATGGGCCTTACAGATACCAAAATCTGCAGGTTCTGTCGCGAGGACGAGGAAACGATTATCCACGTCCTCGGCGAGTGCATAGCGCTGCACCGCTGCAGAAGCCGGCACCTGGGAGCACACACGATCTCGGCTGACGAGATCAAGAGCTCCTCCATCAGCTCCATTCTCGGGTTTATCCTGGAACTGGAGCTACATGAGGTGCTTTAATGGGTTACGGGGCTGCCACAATAGATCATCTACTGGTCGCAGTGGCTATGAGACGCAGGGCTCACCCCATTTCTATCAAATAATAAAAATTTCGTTGTGTCTAAATATGTCGCTTTGGATCCCAGGGTAAACGCTTGCACTATGATCCAGGATTCGGTATGTCTCGTCATTACAAATAAAGCGACGGAAATCTGACCTTAGAGAGGGAACCAGACCAACGGAACCACGGTAATGATGATAATGACGTAATCACGATGGTAATGATGATGGAATGGCTACACTCCTGATCATACATAAAACACTCACACACAAACGTTCATCAATTATTCATTCAAAGAACATACTTAACCTTTATAATAAACAACATTCGATTTAGGTTTATTTATGTATCTAAATATGTATTTATACAAATAAAATTCTAAATATTGTTTTAAGAATATAGACTTATTGTGCAATCTGAAGCACTCTCTGTCTTGATTCTTACCTGTCAATACCAGTGATCCCAATTTGTTAGATGTCCGCAGAAGACCAGCATCGAGACACACTGTTTCCCGACAAATAGCTGAGCTTAATAACTTGGACTAGATTAATTATAAAGATTCTGAAAATTGTAAAATGTGTCTATTGTTTACCACCAATTATATATATATTGACACCAGTCAATAAACGGTTTTCTATTCTATAGTCCTTAGATCCCTAAAATATCCTTCAGAGAGACTATTGATTCACACCACCCATATTCGCGTATTGTCAACCCGTCACTACAATCCACTAAATACATAACTTAATTACGTTACTACATTACACATGTCCTACAGATCGTTAACTACAATTCACGCCGCGTTTGCAGTCAAAAACCAACCCTATGGTTGAAGTCAAACGACACATTTAACGAAATCAAAGGGTGCAATTACTGATACATTAGTAGTGGTTGACAGCTGAGGGCATAGTGTAGGAGAGATACAGTGAACTCACTGTTACCTGATGTGACAATATCAATTAGACGATACGTTTATCATGCTGTACAAAATTATAACTTTTGCAGCAGTCAAGTTACATAGTAATATTATTTTTAACCAACTCGTTAGGTAACTTCTATGAAAAAGTTAAAAATTTAATATCCCATTTCTAACCCATTTCAAAACATAAACTCATTGTAGTTAGACGTAATAAGTCACGTACTTAATTATAATTAATTAAGTACGCGACTTACGTCTAACTACAATGAGGTTATATTCAGGTAGTAACCCGTGATTAAAGTTATCTACAGTACTGGACTCGCCTAGTATATATATCTCTCTAAAGTTTGTAAGTTAAACGCTAGTCGATAACTACAACCTTAGCATGTTCTAACTTTAAGCTAATAAAAAAAAACATTTTTAAATGTGTATGCTGCTGGTGTTTTTCAATAAACTTTTTTTAGAATTTCAAGTATAGAGTAACAAACAAGTTATAATGATCGTCAAGTCAAAACTTATTATTTCATATCGCTGAGAGCTATTTTATATACTTTCACTTTATAAGTACTACACATAGAATCATTTCCAGATACAGCCTCGTCTGATTAGTCCCAAATCCATAATTTAAACTTGTTCAACGTCATTGACACGACAAGATTAAACTATAGAATGAACGCCGGCTCACACGAGTGATACCACGGCCTTACAGAACGCCGTAAGATAGCACTGTGTTGTGTTACGCTGCGTAAGTGAAGGTACCGGAGGTCCAATCCGGGAGAAAGGGGAGTTAACCAACCTTTAGTTGGCAGCGCACTTGTGACTCCACTGGTGTCGCTGGTGTCCTTTGGCGGTGGCAGTCGCTTATCATCAGATGATCCGTTTGTTTGTCTACCCCCTATCTCATACTAATTCGTCATTTGACTGACCAGATAAGCATTTATTGGTAGTGACCCTGCCTCAGACGGCAAAAGGTCGTGGGTTCGATCCCCACCCTGGACAAAAATTCGTGTAATGAGCACTTGTGTTTGTTCAGAGTCCTGGGTGTATTATATGTTTTTAAGTATATATTTGTAATCTCTCCGTTGTCGGATATCCGTAATACAAGTGTTTAAGCTACTTCGTATAGATTCAAGAAATCATAAGTATGCATTTATTTATTTATGTATAAATATGTTGAAGGCCAGTCATGTCAAAGCACAAATAAGACATACACATTGTATAAAGATGGTGTGTATAATTGACTGGAGTTCCCTCACTGCCCTTACCTCCAGTACAACTGGACGCACCTCGTTAAATAAAGCCGCAAATCAATGTAAAAACAGTCATTAACTGGTTAACTGTTAACATCGAGTTACGTAAACGAGTGGTAATTGACTGTCCGCTACTACGGCATGACACGCGATGTAGGGTAATCATTTGTTTTATTGTTTTTTTCTACCTGCCCTTTACAATATTTCCAATCAGACCATAGAAAACCGTCCCTGTCTAACTTATTTTGCTAGAGCAGGACTCAGCAACTGTCAAAACGCCGCGCAAGTCTAAAAATTACAATGTTTTTAGATTTTTTTTAAATAGTAGTATCATTAGCAAGTTATTTGTAAAATTTTAAGAGACAATGTAGAAAATCAATTATAGCATAATATCATATCATATCTTAATTACTTGTTGCTAAAAACTGTGGTTTACATGACAGTAGGTCTTACATTAAAAAGTTTCTCACAGCTTACCCATATAGGCATACAATAGGTAATTTACATAATTAAATTCTATTGATTTTGAATAATTAATTCAATAATAATATTAATTAAATTTTGAATACCAATAGTGTAAAATAAGCTAATTAAAATAATAACAAATTACGATGACAATAGATTTCAATGTCAACAGACTATATAATCCGAAAAATTTAAGTAATTATTACGGTAAGGTGAAATAAGTAAAGTTACAAACATGAAAATATGCTACGTGAATTTTGCTCTGAAATACTCTTCAAGATTATAGAAACAACCTTAGACATGTTAAATTGTCTAAGGAAACAACTATCAATTAGCCAGTTTCTTAATGTCGTCTTGAATTTATTCAGTTCCAGCTTTCGGATTGAGTTTCGAATTCAATGCTAATGAGTAAAGAAAATCCTACCATGTAACGAATAACACATTTCTAGGCAATATCTTGAAGTAAATTAAATATTTTTTTCAAGACCGGCAGCTGTTTTAGTTACCTGAAAACTTCAATCTTGCAAACCGTTTTTCTGCGCATCACTATGATGCATGGCCTTAAATCTGTAGTCATACTTACTCAATAAAAACTCAACAATTTTTTTATTGATTTTTTTATTACTGGTTTTTAATCCGATTGCGGCAAAGCCAAAAAGGAATGATTATGATTTTAGCGGTGTGTTAATGTACTGTTAGATAGATAGATACTATTTAGTACAGCCACATAACACATATTAATGCAATCGCAGACTACATACTAATTAAAGTTACAGTTCTGATATGCACCAAAACAACGGCGTACATAATACTTGTGAATATTTTTTTTACAAAGCTTAATTAACTATATATAGTCCCTAAGTACTAGGTAGAACAATGCTGAGAGAACTGGAAACATCCATCAGGCTATGGCATGATAAATACTCTTTATTGCACAAAATTTTACAGAACTTAATGCCCTACACCTTTTTTTTTTGTTCACCCAGGAAAATGCGTTACGCATACCCGCCCTCCCCCCCGCAGAAGGCGGGGGTATACCGACTAAAACTCCTGGGACTCTCTCTCATAGTCCTTAAGTGGGCGAGTGTCATGGGTCTAGGGCACTAAGCCTAGCACCTCCCGGACGGTGCCCGCCTTACACGGCGGGCTGGGCGCTTCTCCCCCCGGGGTCCTCTTTGGTGACGGAGTCATCAAGCTCCGTCACCAAGAGGGTGGCGCGTTCAACCGGGCGGCTGACGTGAGCAACGCCCGCGACCGCTATTTTCAGCTCTACCCTGGGGTGCTCCTAGGGGTATACCCACTAAACTCTCTGCAACAGTTTCCATCCCTCGCCCGGGAGAAACTCTCAGAGCGGAAACGCGGGCTATAGGACGAACCTTTTTAAGTCACCGCGAACCCGCTCAGGGCGAAAGAGGCTCGCCAGTACGGCCTCTTGCCACACACCGGTCCAACGGACCTACGCCCACGGCCCACCAAAAACCGCCCCCTAAATGGCGCCCACACTGCTGGCTGCAGTGCAAACACCACCGGGAGGAGGACTGCGGGTACCCTTCCCCACCCATACACTGCTGGCTGCAGTGCAGAGTGTGTTGGGGAAATAAAAACCCACAGGCCTCAGAACGAAAACGCCGCAAAACCCAACTCCGCTGGATGCGGAGCCGAGAAAATTGGCACCACCGGTCGACATTGAGCCATCCTGGCTAGACGACCCAACGCTGGACCTCCAGCACAAGGCCTTACGGCCGCTGAGCCCGAAAGCTCTCCACCCAGTGGGGCCCACGTCGAAAACGCTATCACGCGTAGCGTGACGCCGGACAAGGCCCCGGGCCCAGAACAAAAAAGGCCACAGGAGAGGGGTTTCCGATGCCCCAAACCGTGAGGCTGGTCCTAGGCCCCGGGGGGGCTCAACTGGGGGTCGACAGAACGACTCCAGGAGCCCTCCCGTGTGTGTGCAGCTGTTAGCCGTCGGGTAGCAATGGGCGATGCGGATTACTACCCGCCGTTGCCCAGGGACGCCAGGGCCCTTTCGGTAGCAGCTCCAAACAGAGCAAAAATACTACCGAAAAGGCCACACGAGGAGGCCGCCGCACCGTAGTCCCCATAATGCCCTACACCTTCATCAAGTGTCCTTTACCTAAAGGTTGCCTGGAAGAGATCGCTCATAGTGATAAGGTCGCCTTCGTTGTACACATCCTGTAATACCTAGTTTCTAACTTTTCATACTTTATTTTGAATAAAAGTATATTCATTCATTCATTCATTCATTAATGCTCTGGTCTCAATCTCAGCGGTCTTATCGCTAATAGCCTATGTATGTACATACATCGGTAGGTAGGTACCTACCTATATAAGTACAAAACAATGGTATTAAGATGACTTAATATGTCCATGGCGAGTAGATATTCCTAGCAACTCTGAAACTGAGTGCCAGTCAGAGGTGCGATGTCGCCGTGGCCGGAGTGACCGCAGCCGACGCGAGCGAGCGAAGAGCGCCGTGCCCGTGGCAGATGCTTTGCCACTTGGGTACCGACAGCAAAAACAAGTTTTTCAATATAAATTATATACCTTTTTTATTGTGTTACGCCGCTGGCTCAAGAGATGAGCCGACTACCTTATGAATACCAGGCCACCGGAGGGCGGCCAGGTTATGTGGGGCTCTCCTTTGGCAGAGGCTTCTTCTAAAGAGAAGCCAGGCATAGGCAACACCCTGCGGTTTGCCCTCATATTGGGAAATGTCATGGTGATTGACGACCCGTTTAGATCATTGGTAGTGAAAGCTGCCTCTGGTACAAAGGTTGCGGGTTCGATCCCCGCACAGTATAAACATTCGTGTGCAGGAATTTGTCTGTTTGCATTGTTCTGGGTAATTTCTATGTATTTACAAAAGAAAAGTATTACAATTTTTACATATTTGTACTTCCGCTATTGATTCTGACATCCGTAATACAGGTGCTTGATCATTCTATCTCGGAGTCAGATCAATATATGTGATGTTGTGAAATATTTATTTATATTTATTTCCCGAACGGATGCCTCCCTATACGGCGAGCTAGGCGGGTCCTTCCCCGGACATGCCGGGAGAGGGGTACTTGATTTACCTAAATCAATGACGGCTTTTAATATTTCAATGACAATGGACAGCAAAGTCCTAAAATGAAGGTTATGGACCGGCAAGCGTTATGTAAGACGGTGTCTACCCACAACACTGCCGACGATGACGGCCTCGGTGGCGCAGTGGTTAGTAGATGGCACTTTAAACTGACGGCTGCGTTTGGAATCCTGTGTTTAGTCCCAGGTCGGCTCAAAATTAGTACCTACCTGAGATTTTCTGTTAAAATGTCTTGTACCCCGTGCTTCTAGTATACATTCTATACCGCGGTGCTCTGAGGAACTGTTTGATCTACTCCCTGCCACTTAATTCCACGCAAGTGCACACGCAAGCGATTGTCATTCCAACTCCATGGATGGCGGTCTAATGCTGAGCGTTTCTCGCGGAAGTTTCTACCACGTACCTCAGTTCTGTTATAGAATGGAATAGTTGTGTGGTATTTCCCGACGTCTACGACTTAGGAACTTTCAAGAGAAGAGCGTACTCTTTTTAAAAAGGCCGGCAACGCATATCAATCTCTCTGACTTCGCGGATGTTCATGGGCGGCGTTAATTACTTTCCATTAGGAGACTCACTTGCTTGTTTGTCGGCTCTAGCATAAAAAAAATATGTTTGTCGAGCCTCCGACGGTTCACGATTAGAAAAATAGATAGGATAGTAGCTAAAAATGTAAATAAGTGATTTACATTTTTAGCTACTATCCTATCTATTTTTCCAATCGTGCATCGCTAGTGAGCGGTACTCTTTGCCTTAACTCATTCTTTGAGGTAACAATTTTTACCACCTCTATAATACGTCGGCAGGTTACGTCTGCAGAAGTATCTGCCTATGTGAATGAAGGCTTAAGAAAAAGCTTCATGTCTTTACTATCGGTACTTACAATGTGACAACTGCGTGCCGGACGTCCGGCGTCGGCGGCGGGTCTCGGCTCTGGACCAAACTTATTAATTGCCCGCCGAGGCTTTGCGCACTTTCACACTGCGGGAGACTTTGCCGTGGCCAGATTCTGTTGGACTACCGACTTCTGACAAGGGAGAGGATACCGCTTTGTTTTGGTGAAAGCATAATGTGACAATTGATTTTTTTATGGTCTTATAACCCGCACGGTTACGGGCCGCGCGTGTGATTCCGCCAATGTCAAAGTGTTTAGAGAGGCACGACGATTTAAAATGAGATTCGTCGTTTTTTTTTTTTTTTGATGACTTAGTGAAAATGCACCTTATGCACGCTGAGAGGGGCTCTCCTCCGGGTTAGGTCTCTGCTAATCAGAGACCGTCCGGAGGCATACCCAATAAAAACACTGGGGCGTTTCCATCCCTTGCCCAGGAAACACTCAGACCGGGGTGAGGACTGCCACGGAGGCTTCATTCGTCGCCCGGTCAGGGCGAAGAGGCTCGCCAGCTCGGCCTCTCTCCCGCTCAACCTCCGGGTAGCACCCACGCTGCTGGATGCAGTACAAGCACCACCGAGAGGAGCTGCTGGTTGCAGTGCAGTACGAGTTAGGGACAAACCCGCAGGCTTTCAACATAATAACGCGCCGTAGAGACCGACTCCGCTGGCTTTGCGGAGCCGGGGAAATCCGCGACGCAAACAACTACGACCTACCACCGCAATCCGCTGGCTGCGACCTTGCGGCCTAGGTCCCCAAACACTGCACTCTAGGGGGATGCCGACGTCAAAGCGCACCGCCGGAAAACCGCCTCGCAACCCGCGCGTACGGGGCCGGACACAGCATCCTGAAGACAAAAATGGCGCCTGCAACCCCGCTGTGCGATGGTTTGACTCGCTTTCACGGGCCCTAGTGCATCGTCAGGGAATGATGCGAAGACGCCGGTCCTCAGACCCTCGGCGCGACAATGTAGGCTCTGTAGCAAAGTGCGCTTCAGCGCGGTCACACGACAGGGCCGGTCCGTCGGGTGTGCATCCTTCGGCTAACAGGTAGCAATCCACGAATGAATAACTACCCGTCATTGCCCAGGAAAAACCGTGCTCCGCGGTAACCGTTTCTGCCTAATACCCACCGAAGTTGGAATCAGGACAGAACTGATTACCAGCAGGGCCACTCGAGGAGGTAGATGCACCTGAGTCCCCTCATCGGGTAGACCTAAATCAAGCCGCGTGGGCTCTGGCAACTGATTAATCGATTTTTCACCCTTAAAAATCTAATAATCGATTATACCATTGACATAATCGATTTTAATTATTTAAATTGACAAAAATGTATATTAATTCAATTAAATCGATACTGAAACTAAGCCGATACTATCGATTATATCCTTCTACTAGTATTCATCTGCAATTATTTCTAGATCCTAATCGTCATTTATATTATTACGCATTGACGATTAAATCCAAAAGTAAATGCAAATTAATCGTATCGTATTGTCAATTTAAACGATTTTAATCGATTTTATCGACCAAAAATTTAAATCGATATTATCGATAGTACTACTGATTATTAAATTATTTGGGCCTACTTTGCATAATCAATTAAGATTCGAACTTATAATTGATTATTCGGCAACACTAATTCCAGTGCATTTTCTAGCGTGGCTCTCCCACGACATGGCTCGGCAAGTTCTCATACATCTACCATTGCTCAAATCTAACCAAAATGAAACGAGAACATGAATGAAATGAGAACTACAAACGTTTTCAAAATGTCGGAAGTATCTCTTTATTTATCAAGAGTGACACAAGTTAAAAATTGCCCCCGTTTCGTGATATACGCACGTTTCCTACAAGCGCGACGTTGCTTCTTATTTTGTGCTCCGATGTGTGCGCGCGCGCAGCGGAACTGACAGCTCGGTGTGACGGCTAATAATGACTTGTCATTTGTTTTTCAATTTACAGGAAGGATTATGGCGGTAGGACTTAAAACACTGCGTGGTCTGATGTAATTCAAAGGTTTTAGGTATATTAGTTTCTAGTGGTTTTAAGTCAACAAATTTGTGCATTGAAATGCCGCGAAGTGATCTTAATCATGATAATCTTTGAATCTTATCGTTTTTAACACTGATATTGTGTGTCGAGTGAGTTGTCACGTGAAAACTTGCTTGGTAGCTCCAAGCAAGTTCTCACCTAATAGAATCTTAAAACCTCGCGATTATGTTTAGTGGTATCGGCAGAATGTCTAGGTCGCTAAAACGTAATACGCCTGGGTTTTATTGAGTGTCTATGACTTTGACTGTTGACTACTCATTTATTTATATTAATGAAGTTACTTGAAATTGATAAGATATCAGTAAGTATTTAAAAAAAATCAGGAATTATCTTAGGCATAAGTATTGCAGCCGATACGGCTTCGGTGACAATCTTGCCAGTCAGCCACGCGTGCAGGATTTTTATAGATAGATTATAGATAATTAATTTATTGCATCAATGGACACACAAGCATGTACCAAATTTTAAAATTGAAATAAAAATACGCTGTAAAATAAAGAGTGTGAAACCATTTCCTAAATTTTCTGCATGTGTGCCGCAGCAGTGCTAGTGGGCCAAAGCTCAGTGGAGTTTTTGCTCAGAGACACAGTCAGAGAGCAAAACACTGATTTCATTCAGCTCAAGCCCTGAGAGTACACGTGGCGCACCACAGAAGTACAATAATGGCTAATTATTATCATCTTAATATCATAATTATATCCAATGAAATTAAATGTTGATGATGCCTTATTATCATAAGAATATTTTAGAATTATGATTGTGTACACATAAATTATTATCGATTAAAATATATAAATTTATAACAGATATTGATTCTGAATTAAACAAAATGATTAATTTATATAATTAAAGATAATAAGGAAATAATAATAAATATATAGAGTTTGGCACATGGGGCCTCAGGAACAGTCTACAGCCACCAAAGCGACTATAGTTCGCAAGATTATACTAGTTTTTCTAGGACGCAGGACTAACTAAGTATTATCAATAAAATTTGTATAAAATATCTTATGAAGTGCATAATGCGCTTATCGGAATTTTTGCTCATAGGGATTGACACAAACAATCGCAATAAATCATTAATCGGTATGGCGGCCATCTTACTATCGAATCGGGATTATTGACTCGTGCAAAATATGTCCGCATGGATTGCATTTGGGACCAAGAACTGGTAATTTCTTTTGGTGATGAAGGTGGTTCCGACACGTCAAGCGAGAGTTGTTATTTTTTAGACGAATAATATGCATATTATTTCATTATTAATGATTTATTGTGTGTGTACCACTAAGAATATTTACATATTATATTCCATATCCAGACAGTTCAAATTCGTGGATAAAATGTTGATAAAGTTTAAAAATCAAACAATTAAAAAGTCGATTAGATTTCTAAAGACAAAATTTTTATTCTTAAAAATATCAGTTACATTTAAAAGGAGCGTCTCACTTTTAATGTCAATATAGAATTGTCCTATTCACCTTCACATACTGAATGGACTATAACAGTAAAACTCACTTAAGTTTCTAACTAGAAATTCATCGAAACAAGTCCTCACTGCGCCACCAAAATAACTAATAAATTTAAATATGAAATTCTGAAATTTACGTTAGCCATAATAATATTAGGATGAATCTTAAGTCTCAAGTCTCAACGCGTTACGATCTGCCAGAAACAAAAAGGGGTAAACGCACCAATATTCGGCACGCTTTTGTCCCCCGTGAATCTTGTCGCTTATTAGAATTCGTTGGACGCTCAGAGATCGTGAACCACTGGTTTGTTTCCGCGCGGAATATTAACAAGTGCGGAGAAAAAAATGTGCGTAGAGCTATGGACCAACCGATGAGAGGGTTTTGTTATTCGAGAGAAATGGTAGTGACTATGAATCTCTGCTATTGACATTGAAACGCATTTTTATTTATTTTCAACGGGAAATTATGTTTCACTAAAATTTTATTTTTACAATAACAGCTATACAAAAAAGGAAGTTTTATTTGGATGTATTCATTAGTTCCCGATATTACTGCGAACTTGCGGAAGACGGTCTTGCGGAAGAAGTATTTTATTCATATTTTTTTTAATGGATTGCCACGAATATTTGACTTGCGTATAACAGTCTTAATATCATTCACTATAATGAATGATGACCAACTGAAAATCAAAACCAGATTGTCGACTATCTGTCACCAAAAAGTGCAGAGTTACTTTGGCCATATCGCCCGAAGGCAGGCCGAAAACAAAAACAATTTGTTTGCTCTAGGTAAGGTTAATGGTAAAAGACGGCCACTTCGGCCGTTCACCTCTTCCTTGGTCTGACCAAATACGGGATGTAACCGGACTCACTTTGCCGATTGCCTTAAGACAAGTCGATGATAGGAAATAATAGAAAGACCTAGTCACCGTCAAGAAAGGCATTCTCCCTTTCCAATTTCAACCATCAGCAATGATGAAGAGAGAATGAATGAAATAGCGTCAGTCTTTGCGTGTAGTATGATATATTCATCCGCTTTTTTTAAAGTATACCAAATAAGTTTAAAAAATGACCAGTTATTATAAAAGCCACATAAAAGTAATATGTCCTCCTCCTGATCTAAGCGTGTAATTCTCGGCTGGATCCAAAGCTGTCGCTCTGGAGCCCGGGGTACGCTTGGACCATGATTCAGGATTTGGGGAGTCTGATAATTACAATTAAGCGTCTGCCGTCTGACCTCCGAAACCCTTTAACAGGGGAACCATACCATCTAAATCATGATTACACGTTTCAGAAACTATCCGAAACGTGCAGGTTTTCTCACGATATTTGCCTTTACCACCAATCTAATGGTAGAAATACGCACATAGATTTTAAATATCAAGAGGTGCATGCTTGGATTCGAACCACGACCCCCCGTATGGAAGACGCCTGAGCTAAGCTCTAAAAAGTAGCATGTCAATTTAAACCTATTTAGATATAAACCATGGACCTAATTTCTGGTAACCACAATGTCAAATACATTTTAAAAGCGTGTTTGTGGTGTTAACCGCGATAACCAACCATTGAATTATCACGATTTACTGTTCCGTGTATTTCGATAATAGTATATTTACATAATAATATGGTTTAACCTATTTGAGCATAATATCCAACAGATTAAATAGTTTGTTAAATCATAAAATATTAAACGGAATTATTAATATTATTTATAACGTATGCGCGTGATCCGGGCTATTCGAAATTTGCAGCCATGTGTGGTTTTTGTTATAATTAAATAATAGTATTTTTGTGTAGCTATTAAATTCTTCTTTCTCTGATTTATATTATTGGTGTGGCTTGATGTCGTAAGGGATGACATGCATTTCAACAAATTGACTATTATGCCCAAGAACGTGCAAAGTGGAGGAGTTGCATAACTAAAGCAGATCCTGGGCAACCAATGAATAAACAGATTAATTATCAATATAGGATTGGCGTTTAATTTTTAATGAAATTAAGCAAAAATAACAGTTTATGTAAATAAAGTTTTATGCAATGATGTTTCGTTTTTCCTAACCATATATACGATGATATATAACGATGTTTAAAAAAAACTACGTCTCCCTGGCGAAATTCGATAAGATAAAAATCGAGTCTTAAAAAATCCATGGGGATTCTGGCGGTAGGACTAAAACACTCCGCGTGGGCTGATGCAATTCAAAGGTTTTAAATTAGTTTCGATAAAACCCAAAACACCGGCGTTTTATGGGTGACTTTGATTTACTTCGACTGCTCACTACCCAGTTATTCTCCATAAGTTACTTGACATTAGCACCATATCTACAGGTAGAGCCATAAAAAAAGTAAAGTATCAGTCTATATACAATCCCTCTGTAGGGACTACTCTAGCTACTATGATGGAGTTTGACTAAATCACCACGCTTGCCTAATGCGGATTGGTGATCACAATCCCGAGCTATGTTCGAAAAAATCAAAACATACCTTTGCTCGACCCGAGAATCGAGGCTAGGACTCCAAGACCACGGCCTGGTAATTAAACCTCTAGAGCAACGGGGCGGGGGTAGAGCCATATTAATAGTTTTTGAAGACGTATTGCAAATATTTTTCACCCTTCTTCTTCTTCGTGCATACTTTTCCGCAATCAGGCAGCAGTTGTGCCCATTTCGCGTGTGGAGGGTGAAGTCGGCCGGTGTCACTCCAACCAGCCGAGTTCTTCAAGGAAACCTATCAGCACCTTAGTGTTGCTGAATAATTTCTGGAGACTGCCTGGGTTTCCCAGGTAGTGTGCCCGATTGTTAGCCTCCCCAATGCACTCTAAAAGTACATGAGCGGCTGTTTCTTCCTTCTCCATGCATGTTCTGCATAGAGGGTTGTCTGTAACACCTAGATTGAACAGATGTTTGTTAAAACTGCCATACCCCGTAAGAGCACTGGTCACTAAACGGAGGTTTGGCTTTTAAGTTGCAAAAATTGTTTCGCCTGTTTGCATGCCTCCATACTGCTCCAATAGTTGTTGTGTGGAGATTTAGTATGATCTATAATTCTACCTTTCACCCATTTATGAGGAAGATTTGTCACCCTTATTTATTGTGGTGACAATCCCATTACATTCTTCACCAAGTCTCATCGCCTCAATCTCAAGCGTCAGTAACAGCGGCAAGACGCAATCCGGTGCACTTACCCCACAGTCATGAATACTTAAGGCGAATGCACGACCAGTGTTGTGCAAATGCAAGCGGTACTTAGTCAATACTAAGACAAATTCTTGATCTTGGTGGAGACGGTCATGAAAACGTATATGTCGCAGTAAGATAGATGAAGCCGTAATATAGTTATATTTTACCACTTTCGGAGCGTCTCTTGCGCAAAGTATTGTGTTTAGAAAAAAATGATGTTGAGGTTTTCAACATCATTTTTTTAAAGACCTATCCATAGATACCCCACACATATAGGTTTGATGAAAAAAACATTTTTGAGTTTCCGTTTCAAGTATGGAGACCCCCTCATTTTTTTTTTCCAATTTTTGTGTAAAAATCGTAATGCGGTTAACAAAATATATCTATTTACCAAGTTTCAATAGTTCCTTTGGTTTCGGAGAAAAGTGGCTGTGACATACGGATGGACGGTCAGACATGACGAATTTATAAGGGGTTCCGTTTTTTGCCATTTGGCTACGGAGACACTAAAAATGATACTTGGAGAACATCCATTTAATTTTAAAATCGACGTAACAAAAAGAAAAAAATACCGTTCTCTCTTAAAACATTTTTAATGTTCAAGACTAACCATTTCAATACCAAGCCCAACCACGCCCTGCACCAGGGGTTAAGTTGCGTTAGTCCCACTCCCTACTGAATCGGGGATTTCGCCGAAACGCAAAGATGTATTGTTGGAATATCGATGGCTTCAAAATGTGTATTGGGTTTTCCAAGGTTCATCCGTTCGGGAGTTACCATGCCATAGACACACACACACACACACAAACCCACACAGATATGTCAAACTTATAACACCTAGCCATTTTTTCGTCAGGGGTTAGAAATCGATAGATCAAATACATCGAAAACGTTCTTATATAACGTTCTTATCTAACTCTCAGAATGATTGGATTTCAAAATGGGCCAGGTTTTTTTTTATGATATAGGTGGCAGACGAGCAGACGGATCACCTGATGGTAAGCAATTGCCGCCGCCCATGGACACCTGCAACACTAGTGGTGTCACAAGTGCGCTGCTTACCTTTTAACCCCCCTTCCCCTAAATTGGGCCTCCGGTACCCTCACTCACGCAGCGAAACACAGCGCATGCACTGCTTCACGCTGGTTTTCAAGATTTTGCCAATAATTCCAAAATAGGGCTAAAAAGTTTTCTTAGCTATTATTATATTTATCGAAAGTTGAAGAATCAAACACACTTCATAAAAAAAAAATAACCTGCTCATATCTGATGAGGACTTTGCTCATCAGTTAATTCATCGCCACACAGGATTTTACTCTAACTACTTACCTTATGTTTTTACTTTGTGCTGATGAAATTGATGAATGTGATGACTGAACCGTATTAGCATATGGACTGAACCCTGTCTATTTCATCAAGGGTAGCCTAATTATTTTTGGGCTAATCCACTTATTAAATCTAGTAGAGTAAAGTAAAAAGATCTTTATTGTCAGTAAAAAGGTAGAAACAAACTAACAATAAATCTAAGGCTACAAAATAATATAAACAAAAACTGTAAACTAAGTATGGCTGTAGTACAATTATTGAAAAAAGGTACTAGTCTCAGCATTTGCTCGGCTAAATGGCCAAGCGCTGGTTTTCAGACCAGCCCTTACGGCGCGCCCGGCTGTCAGAATTAACAAAGGGTGGGTAAAAAGGAGAGGAAGAGAAAAAGAATAAAAAAAAGAAGGAAGTAAAGCATGTATGTGTATGAGTTTTGTGTGTGAGTGTGCTTATGAGTAGGTATGTTCTAATCTGTGGACTACTTGTTATTTTAAGAACCGAATAAACATAAAAAGAGCTAATTAGCTAATTATGATTAAAAATATTTTATTTTCTTGCTTAAAATAGGTAGATGAGCCTGCAGCCCATCTGATGGTAAACGCTAACCGCCGCTCATAGACATCAACAATGCCAGAGCACAGTCATGCCGCTGCCTACCGTGAAAAAAGTACTCATTTCAAACCTCGTATTTATATTTATTGTATTTTTATATACGTATATGTCGGAGCGTCAGCACAGTGGCGCCCGTCTATAATGTTTGGAAACGTGAAGGAACTTCTTTGGGCAGAGTCAGCATAGCGATGGATTGATACTTTTTGGTTATTCCATTGCCATTTACTTTAATTATAGCAAGCTGTTAGTTTTGACGTTTGATTGGGGACCCACGGGAATCGCTAGAGGTATTCGGTGTGTATTATCTTAGTGAATCTTGGTTTTTGCTTTGACTTTTATGAGGGGATTTGATGGTGGTGATACCAGAACGGACTGTGGGATCGCGCAGTGAACAAATGCAGACGAATGTAGAATAATCATCGCTATGCTGAACCTGCCGCGTTTCCGTTTTGATCTTTGTGTTCTTTCGCATTGAATATTGATAGTTTGTTCAATAGACGCTTGAGACTTTGGAAGTGACTTCGCTTTCTGATTTGTGGACTCTAATTTCATTGCCATCTTGCACAACCTATCTGATAACGAAGAGTTCGACCAGCCTCCTTTATATATCTTTTTTTTTAAATATAACATCTTTAGCAGCGTATAACTCTATAATGTGACGCTTAACAAGGTTTTGGTATGGTATCAATCTAAGTCTGATAAAGACAAACTTACTAAAATTACCAACTCTTACCTTCCTTTATAAAACGGTACTTTCCATTTAACCTTTGTACTTAACTACACATTCCCAAATCTAACCCTACGTCTAACTTAACAGAGCCATCGGATGATCTTAAATCGGTTAGAAGGGCCTCATATTGAGTTATACGTCGGTTAGACATAAGTAATAATGCATAGCGAGGGTGCTGTCGGTACTTTAGGCCCCGCACGGGTTTGATCGAGATTGGTGTGCGCAGTGAAGGGTTATTGCTAGGTTGTACTGTTGGTAACACAGTTTGAAAATAATAATATTTTTAATCTATTTAGTTGGGAACAAAAACAGGGAAATCACATTGATGGCTTAAAATATGAAAAAAATCATGTGAAAATTTATTTTTTCTAGTGATGACTACATTTTTTTTCAATGGGATACGTGATTAACGATAATAATGATGATGATAATATTCAATAAAAAAGTCTAAATATGAAAGTGCCAGCAAAAAAGAAAATTTGCTATACCTTTACTGTTAGGACTTGTCCTCCCGGTGTTCAAATGTCAAGATTGGGCATAAAAAAAGTAATTTGGTTAGTTGTTTCACTGAAAATGGATGAAAATGTTGATTTTAAAACGCCAATAAAGCCAAGATATTGACCCCAGAGCGTTAGTGCCATAGTAACAAATACTCAAGGGGGTAAGTTCTACAGAATACAGCAAAAAACAAATCTGGCCAGCACTTGAACCAAAAAAGTTTACATTTACCATAGACTAATTTGGTTTTACTAACTTCGATGAATGATTAGAATAGTTATTTACGGGATTTCTACCATGTACCTTATTTTTGAATTTCCTATATATCGGCGCCGAAATATCGTAAGTGAATAATATGTTAATGACCATGAAAGTATAAAACAATATGGCGATGAATCATTTTGTATGCACACTGTACTGGGACGGGTAGGGTAAGACTCTAAGTTATCGGTGCGTTCAAGACTTGCCCGACTAATTTGTAATGACACAAACACAACAAAGCCGATATGTTGAGATTAGACTAGACTTTTGGGAGATTTCAGGCAAACTTGTTCAAAGGTAGGTTTGTGGCAAGGGAGCAACGATAAGGTACCTAATTAAGGTACATAGGTGCTAATCAATTTTTGACGACCCGTTTAGAACAGTGGTAGTGAACTCAGCTAATGAATTTCATTATTCGCCAACACCACATCTCGAAGGCTTCCAATCTCTTTCTGTCTCTTTATTTTGCTGTCCACGTCTCACAACCATTTAGAGCAATGCTCCAGGTGTTTTTTTCCTCAACTGACTACATGGAATAGTTGACAATCCACCTCATCAAATAATTTTCACTTGAAATTGGCAAAACTAACAATGTACTTACAATGAGGAGCAAACTCATAAGCGCAACTAATATAGGATGTAATATAAAGCCACCCTAAACGGCTAAGACAATAACATCAAACGCTAGACACCCTGTATATTCATAAACTCCACACACCATAGGTAAATAAGTTGCATACTCATGCATATTGCATGAAGGATCATCGCGGTGAACGGTCGCCGTTAGGGAGGCGGCACACTGCCCGACCCGCCGACTAGCCGACCAGCTCTGTCCGACCCACCGGCCAGCTTTGCCTGACCCGCCGACCAGCCTTCCAGTTCTCCGACCTGCCGGTTAGCTTTGTCTGACCCTCCGACCAGCTTTGTCCGACAGTAGGGAATTTGAATAATTGGTCCGTTATGTATGTACTCTTTTACATATAAGTACATCGATAGCAATAGATGATCGTGAGTGTGTGTCTGCGTCCACACTTGCTTCATTGCTTGTTTGTTTGACAGTTTTCATGGTGACAGAAAAATAAACAATATGTTTTAAAGTGGCATCTATATTATTTTATCCCTAATTTAAATATGTAACAGTGGCGACGATTTGCGTGAATGTAGTTAAAAATGTCTTATTTTGGGATTTTGTCGAGTTTTGATCACAATGTGCAAAAGTGGAGTACGTACAAAGGTCGTATAAAGCAGTTTTTCATTGCCAATGATATCGACTCGACGCCCGACGCCTAGGGTACCAAAGGGCGCGCTATATTTATAAGCGCACTCAGCGAGGGTACATATAAGCTCTTAGAAGATTTAGCTCAGCCCAAAGAGCTAGAAAGTGTGCCGTATGAAGCCATCTGTGGACTGCTGGATACTCATTTTACACCAATGAAAGCCGGTTTTGGTGAGCGGTACAATTTCTATTCCGCGACGCAGCAGCCTGGCGAAGGACACTCACAATGGGCCGCAAGGTTACGCGGATTAACCGGGAACTGCAAATTCATCAATATTGAAAAGGCGTTGCGTGATGGTTTCATCATGGGTATGTTGCCCGGATTGGAGAAGGAAAAACTGTTCGTGCAGGACCTGGAGAATTTGACCCTTGCGAAAGCGGTGGAGTTGGCGGAAAGCTTGCGCTGCGCTAAAGCTGGCGCAGCGGCTAGCAGCGACGTCGTCGGTGCTACGGCTTTCTCCGCCTCTGATCAGCTGTTCAAGCTAAACAGTGCAAAGAATGAAAGTGCGCCAAAAAGAAAATGTTCTGTGTGTGATTTCACTAATCATAAGTCTTCCGATTGTCGTTATGCAAAGTATACATGTAAAAAGTGTAATGTAATAGGTCACCTCCGTAGGATGTGCGTAAAAGTGAATTTTGTTCACACTGTTGACATGGAAGAGAGCGAGGGTGATGACGGTGAGTTATTTCCAAATCGTTCGGCTAAAGGTGAACCTATGATAGAGACAGTACTCATAAAAGGTGTTAAATTAAAATTTGAAATTATATAATAATGATGATAATGATTTAGGTAAATTACGGTCACAGTATCCAGATGTATTCTCTGACAGATTAGGATTATTTAATAAGTATGAAGTAAAATTGTGTTTAAAGGAGGATGCTGAGCCTTTTTTTTTTAAAGCGCGTCCTATAGTGTTTGCACTTAAAGAAAAGGTCAACGAGGAAATCGATAAACGAGTTGATTAATCCTTACGGTTGACGCGTCACCTAGCGGGTTAGGTGCAATTTTGTCTCAGGTTGACCCGGTGAATGGACAGGAGAAACCCCTATCGTTCGCGTCTCAAACTCTAAATTCAGCAGAGAAACGTTACTCTCAAATCTAAAAGGAAGCAACTGCTATCATTTTTGGAGTGCGGTGGTTTCATCAATATTTGTATGGAAATACAGATCCCTTTGTACTCCGTACAGATCATAAACCTCTCATTTCAATCTTTGCTCCATATCATGGAATACCAGAAGTGACGGCTCATCGATTGCAGAGGTACGCAATGTTTAGTGCGCAATGGGTAGTGTGTCACACTTTGAAGCGACGGCTGCGTTTGAGGTCGCGGAATCGATCCTCGGGTCGGGCCATAATTTGTACCTGTGTTTTTCTGATAAGAAATTCTCAGTGTCAGCCCAGAGTCTGAAAGTGTGGCGGTCTTGTACCCCCGTTCCTCGGAGAGCACTGTATGCCATTGGTACTGCCCCCGATCCCTATCCGGTTGTATTACACTGGTGTCCTATCGAAACATGGGGGCAAGGGAATAAAGCGTGTACTTGTGGTTACGCACAAACTTGAGTACAATAAAAGAAATACTCCTGTAGCCAATCCTTTCCACAGAACTGAGGTACGTGGTAGAAAGTTCCGCGAGAAACGCACAGTATTAGACCGCCATCCATCGAAATGATGGTGATGACGGAAAGACAATCACTTGGTTATCTACAAAGTAGCCTATGTACAAGTAGAAAATCACTTAAGTATAAATAAAAGTAAAAGAAGCCTATGTCACTCCATCCCTTCAACTAGCTCCACTTAAAAAATGACATCCAACTGCCACCTATCACAAAAAATGGAATATTCTTGCCTTGCATCCGATTAACAATCCCACTTTTACGTGACCGCATGTGCAAGGCCCCCTAACAGTAATATGCGTTAGGTCGGAGGAACGCATCCGGTCATATTTGGCTCGGCATTAAGAGTTATGGCCGCATTTTTATTCATGGAACAATTTTCCAAATCCTTTCTTGGACTTTTTATTGTGGTCTGACCACCCTCACTTATCTACAATGTATGATGTGCGCACCATTTTGTCACTTATGGGACGATTCCTGTTAGGATTCCGTACTTGGGTACGGCGAGACCGTATAACAAAAAGTCCATTATTGTATAGATAAGAATATGGGTACGGAACCCTTCGTTCTTAAGTCGGACTTGCATATGGCAGAGTTCTTTTTTGGGTTTACCAAGTCTAAGACCGAGTCTCCACTCGGACAGACACACGATAAAGTATCAAAATCTGAAATATTTTAACAATCTATTCTAACCTTAATGTCAAATTATCAATCACATTTGGTGCAATATAAATTGATTGATGCAGTACATGTTTTAAGTATCTAGTAGGCCACGAAGTAATTTGTGCAGTGAAGTGCTGAAGTGATTCTTATGTAAGTAAGTAATAATCGTTGAATTGTATAATTGTAATTTGTCACGTGAAAACTTACATGTACCTAATAGAGTTATTTTAAAACCCGCGATTGCGTTTAAACGTGGTCTCGGCAGAATCGGTAGGTCGATAAAAAGTAAAACACCGGTTTTATTGAGTGACTGTGATATTGACTGACTTTGACAGTTGACAATACCCACTTATTTTCAGGTTCACTTGACATTGGCCACGTATCTTCGGGTAGAGTTCCGTATAAATACACAGTGACGCACAAAGATAGACATCGAATACATACGTGACTTTTGTCACAGAATACCAGTATTCCATTATATGTAGATAATGACATCATTATTGGTATTACTCAGACTTGTAATAGCATTTACTATTACAAGTACCTATTTAGGCATTGAATGCAAATTACAGGAATCTAGCATTGTTTTGCGGTTAACATTTTAATACGTAAATAGTAGTGGTACGAATAGCAACAGGAAAATAAATTACAGACACATTATTCATAGTTTTTTTTTATTTTCGTATCTCATAGCCACTGCGACCAGTAGATGATCTATTGTGGCAGCCAGAACCTATTACAGCACCTCATGTAGCTCCAGTTCCAGGATAAATCCGAGATTGGAGCTGATGGGGGAGCTTTTGATGTCGTCTGCCGAGATCATGTGTGCTCCCAGGTGCCGGCTTCTGCAGCGGTGCAGCGCTATGTACTTGCCGAGGACGTAGATATAATCGTTTCCTCGTCCTCGCGACAGAACCTGCAGATTTTGGTATTTGAAAGGCTCATGTTGTGCAGGTGCTTGCTTAATTTCTTTGATCTGTTGTCTGATATCTGTAACACAAGTGCTTAAGCTACTTAGTACGGAATCAGGTCAATGAATGAGATGTTGTGAGAATTATTATTATTAGTATTTGCAGTGCCCTGTGAGGGTCCGAGTGAGTGCCCTAACATGTCCACTACTCAGTTTTATTATTGCTACAGCTCGTTTCTGATCGGACGCCTGTATCAACGCCTTGGACTGTTCTAGTCGAGGTAGTTTTTTCCAGAATTCAGTGCTTTGCTTATGCTCCCATTCTTTTAACTCGAACCTGACCATGCAGGCTGGAACGCCACTTATTGGTTCCGATCCAAGTAGTGGGCTCTCTGCCCCGGCCTTCGCTAGCACGTCAGCGACTTCGTTGCCTCTGATATTGCAGTATCTCGGTACCCAAATCAGCTTTATAATGTTGGCATTGCCAAGCTGGTTTAGGAGTAGGACACACTCGCTAATGAGTTTGGAGTCAAGTTCATAGGATGTTAACGCCTTGACTATCTGAGAAGATGAATATCTTCTTATTTTGGAGATTCATTTTCAGACTCTCTTATTCATAGCTAGGTACCTAGTCTAGGTATAGCATAGCGGTCCCCGGGCTCCGGCACGACAAAACACCAAGATGATGATGATATCTCTAACTATAGAATAATCATTTTTTTCTGACCTCTAGAGAACCCTCGAGTGAACAAACCTACACGAGCACATAAACTTTCATGGACTTTGACACCATGGTACTTTTTTAAAAACTGTCACATAATCGCCACGATTGATAAAAATCTATCAGCGGCGATGCGTTAAATCGACCTTAAATCCTTAAGTTAGAAAATTTTACTTTATTTTTAGAAAACATTCCTTTATTATAAAAAGAGATATAACTGCATTTAAAGCTTTTTAAATTTTGCTTGTAACGCGCGCAAAAAAAAATTGGTTTGTTTCTTTACTTTGGATGCAGTTTTATTTCTTTTTAAAAATAAAGGCAAGTTTATATTTAGTAAAATATGCTAACTAAAGGATCTAAGGTAATTTCCCTCCATGGCCCAATGTTTATTTTCTCCCTGTATACTTTCGTAAAAGAAAGTAGATAGCTAGCTAATATGGTAAAAAGTATATTACATACTTTTGCAGCCGACTGTAAAATTTCCATTGTCAATCACGGGTTGGCGAGGGTTTTGATATAAATGCAGAGTTTTCCTTCTCTGGGTGCTGATGATCCTGTTGATCATGCCAGCAGCTTTACCTTAGTCGCCTTTTACGACACCTCGGTAAGAGTGAGGGTGGCCTATTCTACTCTGCTGAGGACCACATGGCAATTACCCCTCATGTGATTGAGGGAGGCCCGTGCCCCAGCAGTAGGGACTTAAATGCGCTGATGATGATGTCAATCACAGGCATCAAAATAAAATGGGCGCCATGCCCCCGACGACATTGAACTTGTGACCTCCGAAAACGAGCTACTACGAATAAAATTATTCCCGCTAATGATAGGATCGGCGTTCGATTTCCGTCAAATTGGATGGCCACTCCCAAGGGTGAAGATATATGGCCGATGAATCTATTAGACGTCAGACTTGTTTGAAATATATTTTATTGGTGTAATATTTTTTTATGTGATATGGTGTGGCATGCGAGCAGACGGATCACCCGATGGTAATTGACCGCCGCCGCCCATGGACACCCACAACACCAGTAGAGTCATAAGTGCGCTGTCAACCTATAAACCTCTGTAATATTGACCTGATTATATATAATTCTGCAACCGATTACGGCAACGGCGGCCAATCTCAACGATCAGCCACGTGCGCAGGATATATTATAGTGCTCAAGTATGTGCGCAAACACAAGTGCACTCTCTATTCCCTTATAATCATATTCCATTGGGACACCAGTGTGACACGGCCGGAGAGGAATTGGTCACAGAATCAAAGGCTTAATGTGCTTTCCGAGGCACTGGGGTACATGAATTTCTTACCGAAAATTCAGGTACAGATTTTAGGCCCGACCCGGGGATCGAACCCGGGACCTCTCGCGCCGTCGCTTTAAGTCATATTAGTCATATTATTTATTGCTTTCATGTAGTACATTAGGTCTTAAAATTATTTACAATAGTTCTAAACATGAACCCCGCAAGGGCACCGCAATGTATGTATCCTTTATAAGGTTACTATAAATTGAATTATAATATTATAAGCATCAGGAGTGGAAACGACTTAAAAAAAAACAATTTATAAAAACTAACGTTATTTTTACTTTCAAAATTATTTAATCAAAAATTAACATTTAAACCAAAGGAAAAACGAAGAATAACAAAATTATAGGCAACTTCTAATGCACTAAAATACCAATTGCTAACGTAAACACTAATTATGGAACTCAAATAAAAATGGCTCGCTTGACCGGCCGTAACGATTTTAAGGTCTTGACGCTTCGAACGCAGAACAGCAAATGGGCGTCCAGCCGCGCCGCTCGCTATATATGGGAGCGGTCGGATAGCAGTGTAGCTCGACGGGGGATGCGCTTACAATATAATATAAAGACTAATTATAAAGTCTCAGGTATCAAGTGTTCCGCCCGAAAAACTCTTGAAGATTATAAAGACATTTTGACAATAAATATGTCTTTAATTTTTTATAGAATAAGTGATCTTTACTTTATTTTTTTAAATCCATTGGCAACTTATTGTAGACTTTGGTAGACATATAATACGTACCTCTCCTAACTATATCTAATCGAGTGTCTGGCAATGCTAGTCTATCATTATATCTCAAATTTCGGGGTATCGAATAGTGCTCTTGGGCCTGTTTGGACATATTTGTATTTACTCTGACAATTTTACTTAATTCTAAAATATACATTGATGTTAAAGTTAATATGTTCTGTGAAACAAAATGTTTTCTGAGAGTATGCTTAAAGTGAGACCCACTAACCACTGCGCCATCGAGGAAGACCTGATTACATACCGAGTTGCTTAAGCACTTCTCTTGTGTGACGGATCTCAGAGAACAGAATTACAAATATTACACAATAATATTACACGCAGACTGTTGATCACACAAATGTTTGTCCAGGGTGGAGTTCGAACCCAACCGTTGACCGCCAGTATCGTCCAGAGCTTTATCTCGACAGCATCTAAAAAACTGGGTATCCTGAACAGAGTGCGCATGGTTCTTCACGCCGGACCAACTCTATCTTTTATACAAGACTCAAGTCCGGGCATGCGTGGAGTAGCTCCGCTAAATACCTCATGGATGCTCTCGATAGATTGCAGTGACGGGCTCTACGTATAGGTGACGAAGAGGTCACCAATATCCTTTAACCTCTTCAACTACGAGAACGTAGAGACATTGGATCGCTTAGCGTATTTTACTGTCTATAATCACGGTGGATGCTCTTAAGAGCTTTTCTCCGTCATCCCGCCAGCTCTATTCCGTCACAGAACTACAAGTGCCGCCGCAATGCCGCTTCACAGTGGAAAACATTCCGCCACGAACTAAAAAAAATTCTGCCGCACCATCAAGAAATGGAACTCGTTGCCGGCGCATGTATTTCCTCCTTCTTATAATATGGATTCCTTCAAACGTAGCGTGAAGAAGCATCTCGCGGGCGGTGCCAACGGAGGTGGTGCCCTAACATCGCTTCCATTGTAATTGCAACTTAGGCTCTTCTCTTGCCTCTGATGGTAAAATGAGGCTGAGGAGAGCCAATATACTGTGCCTCTTTAAAAAAATACCTTGTAATTGAACATTGACGACCCGTTTGGAACAGTGGTAGTGAACGCTGCCTCTGGTGCAAGGGTTGCGGGTTCGATCCCCGCACATTACAAACATTTGTGTGCATGAACATATCTGTTTGTATTGGTCTGGGCGTTATCTATGTATTATAAGTATGTATTTACAAAAGAAAAGTATTATAATCCCACTGTTGATTCTGATATCCGTAACACAGGTGCTTGAGCCTATCTCGGAGTCAGATCAATGTATGTGATGTTGTGAAATATTTATTTATTTATTGGCTGCTTCTGTAATAGCGCATTCTTTTTTAGGTACGGTCGAGGCTTTTGTATATAAACCACTATCAAACAAAAATGGCTACCTTTTAAAAAATCTAAACTAGCTGCAAGCGACTTATGAAAAATATGAAAACAAAATTTGGTCAGGTAAAACTAACAAAAAAAAAATAGGTAACTGAAAGGTAATATGGTTTGGTTTTGCACTCCGAACCCGTATTCACTCATTTTATAATAAACTCCCGCAATTTTATTTCTACATTATATTCCTCATTAAAGCTAATTAAAGTATAGCCCATTACAAACCCATTACTCCATACTTTACACTCCACCCCCAGCTGCTATTATCTGCCACATTGTTATAATAAAGTAGCGACATAATAATACAAAATGCCTGGCAAATCGGTAGCCCAACCGACCAATACGGCTTAACCCTTCACTCCCCGCGCGCTCCAAACTGCTGCCTGAACCCGGGGGGTACATAATCGCCCAAATGGGGTCACAATTAATTGGTCGTCGACCACCGGCCTATTGGTCCCAATCGGATTGAATATTGATGCGGCAGATGGCGGTACATTCGGCACATAATTAATTTCTCAATCGTGCACGTCCGGGCCGGAGTGACCCAATGTCGGGTTCATTTACATATTCCCAGATTCGTAAGATTATTGTTTTGCTGCCGGTTGTGGGTTAGAATATTTTGCCAGCTTTATTGGGCTTGGTTATATTTTTTAAGTACTGTCAACAACAGTGTTAGTCAGCCCGTACCTATTGGTATACCTTCCTGTACACTTCTCTTTAGAATATTACTTGTATTTGAATATTTGATTTGATGCTCAGAATCGATCGACGATGCTTGGAGCTATGGTGGCTCAGTGAACGGACCGCATCCCGTCGGTAGGTCGGTATTTTTATGCTACAGGTGACATACGACGAGGCGAGTCACTTGATGGAAGGTAAAAAGATAAAGATTTCTTTATTGGCCACAGCTTACAAATTTAAACCTAGGTGACATAAATAGAACAAATTCTGTAGCCAACAAGGCCCAACCTCAGCATTTGCTACAATGGCCGAAGCCGCTGCATCGCTGGTTTTCAGGCGGAAACTTGGGCGACGTACGTGCACACATCCATACAAAAGGAAGAAAGACGAAAACAAAGAACATAGTTACAATAGAATCAAAGAAAAAACAATATTAATAACATAAGTCTCCAAGTAACATAAAAACGAAGGAACACAGTAATGAAAATTAGGTGTAATGTAAATGTAAGTAATTAGTTTGTGTAGGTATAAAAAAAAATAAAGACATAGTCAACGTAATACATGTAATACATTATGATAATAATAAATTGACATTGGCTGACTACGCAGTCCCGCGGACGTGTGGAATAGCCGCTCTGCGAACTTGGTTGGTGGACCCTGTGCGCGAGCCGTGGCCGCGAGACACAAGCGGAATGCACTCTTTACGTCATATTGCCACGTACAACCGGCATGGAACTTCTTTTTAATAAGTAAACTCTAAAGTTTACTAAGGTTATGATAATCTGTGAGTAATGATCAATACAAGTGAATCAAAAGGAAATGAGCAGGATTGTGCTCAGTTTTATAGTTTTAGTTCAATGCAGAGTGGATATCGTGCAGCACATAACCCACTGCACGAGAGAAAGCGTCGTGAAGGAACGGACGACCTGACATGCGCGCGCCCAACACGCGTATTTTATGTATTTTAGACGCGTAGATGGTCAATCAACCCACGATTCCATCAAGGACCGATGATGAAGAGCGTTAGAAGCGCCGGAACACAGTCCCCCAGGAGCCTCGTGAATACCCCAGAGGTACGTTTCCACACTTTTGTTCCGCAAGCAAATATTTTTTATAGTGGAGTTTAAAAGGTAATCAACGTCGCCCATGAACACCCGCGAAATCAGACAGATCGCTAATGTGTAACGCTCTTCTCTTGAAGGTCGCCGAGGTAGCCATCAGGAAATACTCCTGCAGCCAAATCGTTCCACAGAACTGAGTAACGGGGTATTAAGTTCGGCGAGAAACGCACAGTATTAGACTGCCATCCATCGAGATAATGGGGATGGAATGACGATCGCTTGCGTGTGGTTCAATGTAAGAGTTCGTAATTAGATGTCCGTAGAATTGAATCACACGGCACACAACATAACAAATAAAAAAACAAACTTGGAACATGTAAACAAAAGTAAAATCAACTCATAAAACAAAGAAATAAAAGAAGAACCTACAAATTTAAATAATTCTGCCGGGGAAAATATGTATACATTGTGTCCAGATGTGTCGCGGTGCCTAACAAAAAGGAACTCATTCAGCTAAAGCCACGACTTAAGGAAGGGGTAGGTACCTTCCTATAAGCCTTGGCGCTAGTATTATGTGAGCCCTGATTGTTATGACGCACGGACAGTGTAAATACATATAATAAGTGTGTGCAATAAAACTTGTTTAAACATAGTTATAGGGAACAAAATATATAATAATAACGAAGATTTAGCTACGTACATAATGAAAATACAAATGAATAAGTAAATGTGTGCAATAAGTTGCCACAAAATTTATTGTCTTACCAACGCAAGAATTTAAAACTCCTGTTTAGTGAATAAAGGATACTATAAAATTGTAGATACTTTAAATGATAAAGATTCATGGACATAATGACCTCCATGCCTGAAATTATTAATATTATTTATAATCACCCAATTTTAATAATTTAAGCTTAGCAGCATTTATCATTAAACTTGTATACAAATTGATTTAAAATTCAGTATTATTATAATTATTTAATGTGATAGGTGGCAGAGGAGCAGACGGATCACCTGATGGTAAGCGATTACCGCCGCCCATGGACACTCGATGATTATTCAATAATTGACGAGATGCTCCCCACTTTCTTCTATAAATCTCGTCCTGCAGTGTATTAGTATTGGATTTAAGTAACTACTACTCTTTGTGACCTGTGAGGGGAACCTAAGTAGTCATGCTATGTTGTGGCGCTATGTGGCGGGTCATTGCATTACCTCTCATATGGTTGAGTAAAATGATGGCTAACACATAGTAAGTCATACTTGTGAACAGGTAACACCTTTGGGGGCTGGTATGCTTCAGTTTACCTCATCATATTTATTATATTATTTCCTTC
Organism: Marasmia exigua; assembly: GCA_019059595.1. Classification (NCBI taxonomy): domain Eukaryota; kingdom Metazoa; phylum Arthropoda; class Insecta; order Lepidoptera; family Crambidae; genus Marasmia; species Marasmia exigua. The sequence goes on along the minus strand of CM032465.1, from coordinate 3,522,148 downwards.
ATTTTAATTTATGTTAGGATGATACAAGATTGTATGGAAGTTTGGCGATTAAAAAGAGTTACTGGCGAGTTCTTGCCGGATCTTCTCGACCAAGAACAACTTTCCGAGCCAGTGGTAGCATCGCATTATGTTTATTTATTTTATTAGTATATTTTATGTATGAACATAATTATATAAATTGTAATATGTAAATTATACAGAAGTACTTATAGTTTTAAATTACTCAAATGTATGATGTTAATGTAAGTGCTCTGTACAAGCCTATGCAAATATTTAAATTTTTGTTTTTTTTTTCAAGACAGGTTTTTTTTTTAATTTAAGTATAAAAACCAAAGAAAAATATATATTGAACAAACGAAGAAACACTTAAGAAAATTAAAACAATAACTGAGACCTGAAGCTAAGCTACGAGTAAAAAGTAAGTAAAGAAAAACTGCCATGAAGGTGTCAAAACGATTTTTTTTTCATTACGTCACTGTACAAAATGTGAAGTCCCGAAACGAAGAGAGGGAGAACCACTAGCATAGGTACTAATATACGTACATAGATTAGTTTCGAGAAAAAATTTCCTAAAAGTGGATCCCATCCATGTCCCCAATAGTTTCATTTAACTAAATTACCACCCTTATAAGTGACGTTCGCTCGTATCGCACTTGCCATTGACAGATGTCTGGTGGGCCCAGCGTGAGGGATTACACCAATTAGCGGAGAGGCCAGTGAGTCATGATTGGTCGAGATGCGGCGAGATTGATGACTTGGAGACAGGAGTCTTTATAGGGTTTCGTGGAGAAGGAAAGGAATGGTGTTATAAGTAGCTATGCAGTCATTTTTTTCTTCAGGTAATAGGTGGCAGACGAGCAGACGGATCACCTGATGGTAAGCGATTGCCGCCGCCCATGGACACCCGAAACACCAGTGGAATCTAAGTGCGCTGCCAACCTTTAAACCCCTTTTATTTTTGTTCAAAAGTAAGCAACAAATAGTTCTTTAAATTTTCGCGTTCCATTATAACTAGAGTTGATAATCACGGGAATTAACGCGGCGTGATTGTATAGTGGCCAATTTTAGATATTATTGTCACTTGTAGGTTGTATTTGTTACATAAATTCGGCTCGAAAAACTGTTGATACTTCCCTTAAAATACATGTCGCTGATTTTTTTAAAAAAAGCGCCGCAAAGTGTTAAAGATTCACAATCTATAACACTTTGCGGCGCCAGTATCATCGCGGTGTCATCTTAACTGTGTATGATTGTAAGCAGATGGCAATTTGTATGCCATTAATTTACTTGTGCTTTAAAATCAAGTAATTAGGTTATTATTACCCAAATAACCTCCGATCGGTTCCCGGTCATAAACTGCCCGATCAAACACGTACGCAGGATAGTATTAGAGTGTACTAGTGTGAGCGCAAACACAAGTGCATTTTTCACATTATTCATGAGATTCGCTTGTTAGCCTTCCTTTCGCGTTAAAAATACTTTAATATATCCCGCAAAGTCAACTATTTTGGTTACAATAGTAATCGACATTTTTAATCAATTATAACGTTATGATGGTATGGTAATATAAGAAACACGAAGAAGAAAACTAAAATGCGACTAAAAAGTATTGAACAAATACTTCATTTTCCCAATTAAACTCGTGTAATCGAATGCCAGCTCGAGTGGAGATAGTGGCTAAAAATCAAATCGTTATTCGATTCTGTTTTTAAAATACTCAGCAAGTATCGTTAAGGGCCCTCCTTGTTTTAATATGCAGCCTCTCGATCGCAGAAAAAGGGGCAAGCGATAACAATGATCAATTGGATGCAATTGGTCTGGTGCACCGTTGGAAATGCAATTTAATTGACGAACGGTATTGTTACAACTGAACGCTGTATGTAAGAAGAGCAGTGCAAATATAGGTATGAGGTGACCTATATAACAGTTATGATAGTTTAGTAACATGTTGTAGAGATCGTCTTAGCTGAAATGACGCGTCCCACCTCCGCATTCTCTCTCACAAGAAAAATTGATATATGGAACATGCAATTATGCATTGACCGTTCAATTGCATTCAGTTGCCGGTAAGTCCGTCGCACAGACTATAGATACTGACCGTCTGTCTATTATTGCAAGAACAAGCGGTCAAAGTGACAAACCATAATGGTTACCTTGCAAAAAAAATAGTTAGTCAAAACCTTAACCTTAATGAAGCGTTTACAACGCCATCTAGTGAATTATCTAAAAAATCAAAAACTCAAATATTCATGCTGTTCTGATAGTTGGTATTGAATTGATTTTAAGCAATAAGTAGGTTGGTTTAAGGTATCGACCACCAGATATTTTTCACAGAACTAACAGACAGGTGTATGGAAGTGCCGACTCTTATAATGTATTATTATATTGTCTTTGTTGCTGTTTAGACTCAAAAGTAGGAGTACGCATCGTTCGATTTACAAGTGCCATCAGCATGTCTACAAAAAACATCTTCGGAGCCAAGCATATAATAATAAGGGTACAAATAACCAGGCAGTGCAAATATATTGTGTGTTATGACCTCCAACATAAATGGCCCTCACTCAGCTTATGTCATGGCCCTGAAAGAGGTCATGGCCCTGAAAGAGGTCATGACGCTGATTTTCAGTAGAATCAGCTGAGTGAGTGCCGTCACGGCACGAAGTAGTGGAGCGCGTCATTTCAGCTTAGACAATCTCTACCAAGATTTGGAGATTAGAAGATCCAGCCCCGGCTATGGAGTTTTCTATCGCGATTGTGATGGTTGCTTCTAAGGGTTACCGTATAATAGTGTAACTCTTAGAAACGAAGCTAGATTATACACAGTCAAAAAAATCATATGATGAAAAGCAGTAAGAATTACAATAATACATCGATTAATTCTTGCGAAATATATTATAACTTATTTCAGTCTTTGCGGTGACAGAATCATTATTGGTTCAGAGTAGATAGATAACACCAAGGGAGAGAATGTTAGTTCTGAAACTATGATATCTTTCTAAAACACCACGCAAAGTGACGGAACAGCGCGAACAACGATGAATAAAGGTCTAACAAACAGAATTACCAATTTTTAGGCCAGGAACCAAGTTGGCCAACGTAACCTACATACGAACAGTTCTAATGCATTATTCATATTGTTGCAACTTGTATATTCAAGGGAATGTTTCACCGATCTCATACATACTGGGGAGGGGAGGAAAAATGGTGGAGCCAACCATCAAACTTTTGAACGCATGTACAAACTATTTCCTCATACTGAAACTTTTGCGGATCCAATTTGGACTTTAATGTTAAGGTAGTAGGGTTAGGTGGGAGAGATGAGAGGAAAATAAAAGTTTGTGTGGATCCCGATTGGTATTTGATATAGAGAGGTCTTTCAGTTCAGACCGAGTGGCTTGGGCGATGTGTTGTCTAAAGGCTCGTTTACATCGCTATGTTCAGAAGTATTGGATTAAAACGAAGCTAATTACTGAGGGTGGGAATTATGTAGAATTATTTTGTTATTAAACTGATTTTATATAGCAAAATAATAAACACGTTTTAAAGCAAAAAAAGAAAGGGGGATCATAATTATCTATCCAATGAGCTCGGCAATTGGGAAAAACATCGCGAGGAAATCTGCACGTTTCGAATAGTTTCTCAAACTTGTAACCGTGATTGAGTCGGTTAATTCCTCTGTTAGAGGATTGCAAAGGTCAGATGGCAGTTGCTTCATTGTAATAACAAGACTACACTTCGGGCAACACGTAGTGTTACGCCGTGTTACGCACCTTATATGTACAGACTTATATCTCGTCCGTTTGTCACTAAATTAAAGCTCAAATAAAACCAGCAGCAGGTCATGGGCTGTTGGTACGCCTACTCCAAGCCAGTGCCTAAGCTGAGTGAGGTTTTTTTTTACTAAACATCGCGGCACACTTGTACGCAAATGCTAGCAGCCAAATGTACCTGGAACCAATCCCTTCCAGAACGCTTCGTTTTGTGCTCGTGCAAACTCTGGAATGAGCTTCCAGCCGCAGTGTTCCCGGATCGCTCTGGCATGCCCGTTTTTAAAGGAGGTCTGAAAAGGTTTCTTCTTTCACGGTAGGCAGCATCATGGCTGTGCTCCGACATTGTAGATGTCTATAAGCGGCGGTTACCGTTTACCATCATGGGCAGCACTCGTCTTCCTATATAAGGCAATAAACATCTTATCATCATATTTCCGTATTCGCACTACACATAATTAACACAAACATGTCATTTCTTTTTTTTTCGTTGTACTTTCTTGCCTTGGTTTGCCTGCTCCTGAAAATATGATAGTGATTAAGTGACTGCACCTGTTCCTGTAATCGCGATTACATGCCGATCATATGACAGGAAGGCATTCCGCCGTACTTCTGCTGGCAGGAATGATGGCGCCACTGTCGCTTACTCTGTTATGATGTTGTTTCGTTCATTTTTTTTTCTCTTGGTTATGAGCGTCTTTTGTTTTTTATAATTCCCTCTGGCATTTGTGTGTGTTTTAAAGAAAAGCTCGAATTTGTCATTTAACTATGTACCAATATAATTGTATATCTGCCACATAGTCCACACATCTTTCAATATATATTATACGTATATATACTAATAGCTATGTATTTACTTATACAATCACTCGCAACCAGGTCCCACCAGAATACCATCGCTGCTGCGGCACCTCAGATAGTGCCGTAGCAGCAAATGCTGAGGTCGGGACCTGATTGACCACATACAACCACACCACCTATTCTTATATCGCCTCTTCTCTTTGTATCTGTATCGTGTCGTGTTATGCCTATTGTACATATTTACTTTTTCTGTGTTGTGATGGTCAATAAATGTATTTTCTTTCTTATTTGTTTATAATAAAAACACATTTTTATTGTTCAATTGTTCGTTTTAACTAAGTCTTTTATACTTATTGTGTTCCCTGCAAAATTTTGTGTATTGTATTTTGAGTGAATAATTGTTTCTAACTAATGTAGTTGTCGTAATTTATTTATTCAATTTAAATAAATCTAAAATAATGACGAATTCCGTCCCTAGAGTTTAACTCTGCAACAGAGAATACCTACCTGCTGACTTTATAAAACGATTTTATAAATAAATTGTCAAATGTCTGCGTGTGAAACCCGCCTAACCCAGCTTTAACAGAATTAGGGACATAAAATGACTGGAAAGGGTTCAGTGCCTACGTATCTGATGCATAAATCTTTGGCGGGCATAGTATAAACATAACCAGTAACAAGGCAGGACAATCCAACGCCGCTCCCGTAGACGAATCACCTGACGGTAAGCGATTACCGCCGCCTATTGGCGGGTGTCCATTTTTTTAAATTTTTTTATTTCCTTTCTCTTCGATGTGGTTTTACTCACTCACTCACTTATAAGGATCCACACTTAGTCAGCAAAACACAGTACAGGCGATGTCGAGTCACTGGATCATGTTGGCACTGTGGCGGCGCTGAAGGAATCTGATGGTTCCGTATTTTTAAGAGTTCGTTTATGAAGATGTGTCTGTTACTTGAAGTGATATTATAGTGAATCGAAAAGATAGATATTTCACAAAACAAACAATAAGCATAAGTAATGAGCAACGCTAGTTTTTTATTGTGTGAGGAAGTCAGAGCTTTTTTAAATGATCTAAAGACGTTTCGTTTTGGACATATTCACTTAACAGTTACTTTTTTAGTAAAAAGACAACAGAAAGGACCAAATAGCCCCTGTGTCCAAAACAATTTATAAATAATGTCTAAAATGCATAAAAAACTAATAAGTATGAATGCGTGGCTGCTTACAATGTGTCGATTTAGAAGGCTCAAGCCACCCAGAGAGCAAAGGAGAGGGCTATGCTCGGAGTCTCCTTGCGTGATAGTATCATAAATGACGAGATCCGCAGGAGAACTAAAGTCACAGTCATAACCCAAAGGATTGCATGACTCAAGTGGCAATGGGCGGGGCACATAGCGAGGAGAACAGACGGCCATTGGGTCAGAAAAGTCCTCGAGTGGAGGCCACGTACAGGAAGTCTCAGCCGTGGAAGGCGCCCCACAAGGTGGACCGACGATCTGGTGAAGGTTGCGGGAATCCATTGGATCCGGGCGGCACAGGACCAATCTGTGCGGAGAACCTTGGGGGAGGCCTATGTCCAGCAGTGCACGTCTATTGGCTGAAATGATGATGATAATGTGTATGAATGAATATTATGTATGTAATAAATAAACTCAAAGTACAGAATCCATGTTTTTTGATGATAGGTGTGCAGACGGGCAGACGAATCACTTGATGGTAAGCGATCACCGCCACCTATGGATATTCGCCATAGGAGTGCGGTGACAAACCATGAACTCCGAAGCGACTGCAGTCTGTCCTTTTTAACCCTTTAACTGAGGATGTAGATATCTCAACTTTGTTAGGTACCCAATGAAATACGTAGAAACTTACTAGACCATAGAACCAATACAGACGAAAGCTAAAAGTCGACATATTTGTAATACCTTCTTACTAAATTCACATAACGAAACGCTATATTAGTATTTCACTTAAAATACTCATCTCAGTGCCAAATAAGGCACATTTCTAAGCAGACAGAGTACAAAATAAACGGATAAAATGAGCATACTAGGTCCAGTAATAATCCAATCCAAGTGGGTACCATAAGTACATACCTACTTCACTTGAAAGCACTAGGTTTATACAATTTTATACCTTACGGCTTATGAAATAAGGATTTAGGGAGGGTTGCATTTGATGTTTCTGAAGTCAGGCACCCCAGAGCCCTATTTTGGGTTACTTAAAAATTTATCAAATGCGGCGGCAAAGAAAATATCGAGTGCATAGTCAAAGAGACGATATTGTTTAAATTTACGCGACGCGAATTTATAAATGACTTAATTTTATTCATCATTTCAGCCAATAGAAATGATGAATAAAATTAAGTCATATATAAATTCGCGCCGCGATAATCGCGTAATTTTATTCACATCTATTATAACTACTACTTTTTATCTTAACGTGTAGATACCATGTTGAGTCCAAATCTATCGCTTTGATGCCCAAGGTAAGCTGGGACTATGATTTATTTATTTATTTATTTAATTACACAGACACTTAAACCTAATTACGCAATGAAAACACGGTAACAAAAATGGAATCATCTTTGGGCTATGTCTGTGACCTTAGTTCTCCTGCGGATCTCATCATTTCTGATACGATTACGCAGGGAGACTCCGAGCGTAGCCCTCTCCATTGCTCTCTGGGTGACTTTGAGCCTCCTTAATCGGCACATTGTAAGCGGCCACGCTTCGGTTCCGTATGTCATCACTGGCAACACACACGCATTGAAGACTTTCGTCATGAGACACTGCGAAAATCACAAATTGAATGTATAATATCAAAACAAAACAAGATTATAATAAATAGGATATGACAGATAATATGTAGTCAACGGAAATCTTTGCGCAATCTCCCTAACAGAAAGAGGCAGTCCTTCCGTGAGGGAGACTGCGGATGTATATAGACACTATATTGTGCAACGGATCCACGAACAGGTCAAACAGAGATGCAGGGTTTGGGGAGACGAGTAATTACAATCAAGCGACTGCCGCAACCCCTAATAAGGGAACCAGACCAACTGAACCAGATTTTTATTTCGCGAATTTTGAAAATTTCTTATGATTAAGTAGAGTACTTCTTACCGATAATGAAGCGTTTGTGCGATTAGTATGTTTTTACTATTATTATTATTATTATACTATGTGGGTAGTGTACTGGCAAAGTAAACTGAAAATGAAATCAAACAGATTTTACAAATCGTATTATCAGCTTAAATTTTCTGAAATCAAAAAGTGCCTATCCCTCTGCCTACATCGAGAACCATATATAGCCATACCTCGGCTGTAAAAACACTCCTGTTTTGGGGCGGTCAAAGATTTAGAGCGATTCAAGTGGCCGCCTAATAGACGTATATTGCATCGTGGTCGAATTTATTGACTATATTTCTTTTGTTTTCAACGATTTATCGCCCGCAGGTATTCAGTGGATCGCCTTTTAGTGCTTTTAAGGTGCTATTATGCTATTTTTTATGGGCATCGACTTGTTAGAGACGCGTTAGCTCTTGTAAGTGCTATTTCCGCAGTTTTGGGTTGGGCCGTTGTTGATTTGTCAGTCTAGTGAAAGATGGTAATAAATGGGTCATACTCGTATAATGTATAATTTTTCACTAAGTAAAGAGTAAGCAATAACTAGGTAACGATAATATTATTATTAAGTACGAGTATGTACTATCATTCATTAATAATCTTAAATATATTAATAAAACTGTATTTTAAAATGACACCATTCTTAACGAGCGGCGGAAACCAAAGAATTACATGAAAAAAGAAAAATAGACTTACTCAAAGTATTCTTACTTTAGATACATCATCATCTTATTATGTCAACAGCAGACATTTTTAGAGTCACTTCGTTAGCCTTACAAATACATGGTGATATCTGTAACAGATAATATAAAACAAGATGTTCTCATAGCGTCCCGACACATCCAAATAAACCCTGGAAGAGAGATTAAGGCTTGAATAAATATTTATGCAGCCAGCGAGATAGATTAAAATGATACGCTGCGTGGAAAATAGTGTAAGTCTAAACTTTTGTTTTCCAAAATTGCCGATGTTTGATGAATATTTTTAACGTAACGCTGAAAATGGGCGATTTAAAGAGTACATGGGCCAAAAAAAATCGCCCTGTTGGTCTAGTGGTTTAAGTACCGGCTCGTGATCTCGGGGTCCTGGGTACGATTCCCGGGTCGAGCGAAAAGTATGTTGCGAATTTTTCGAATATAGCTCGCGTTTGTGATCACCAATCCGCGTTTGGCAAGCGTGGTGATTATGCCTAATCCCATCATAGTAGCGATAACTTGAATTCTATGATGGAGGCCTGCAGTGGGACAGTTTATAGGCTGTTACTTTACTTTACATTTTTTTACAGAAAAGAGATAAGGCTAGTAAAATTCAGTATAAAAGTATCAAAATTTTCAGATCTTATTCTTTTAGAGTTGATTATCCTTACTATTAATTTTCTTCTTATAATCTTGTACCTAGACTATTAAACACTGAGTACAGATTCATGCTGCAACAGAAGGTTATACTGTTTTATTGAATTATGACTTATTATCAGCTTCTGTTAAGCAACATTGTTTTTTTTTTATCAAAAATCGTATCTTTTTAACATTATTAGGACCTTGTAAAAAGTTAATTCGTCCTCAGACCGTTTTTAACGCTTTCTGAGTTACACCCTTTTCCACGTCTCACTTGTAAAGTTCAACACACAGATGTGACACACCAGCGACAAACCTAAAGACAAATGACTCTCGCACGAGTATTACTAAATCACTTTTTAATGAAAAAAAGACTTGTATCCTTTTCTAAACGAATGGTTACGCGCGAGTTGTTATTATAATGTCTATATAAGTGCTGTGTGGTGGGTGATCTTATTTGTAATTTTGTTACTGATTATTACGTGGGTTTGTTTACTTTTTACTTTCGAGGAGAAAAAAATCAATTTGTAGATGGTCGGCTCGGGTTTCCTTTACAAAAATGGAACGCGGATCAATTTGTCCACTTCTTATGGATAAAAAAGATTATGATTTTAAAGATATTTGATACCTAATAATTAAATGAGTCTTTATTTAAAAAGAAATTATATAGGTAAGTGGCTCAACGTAAAAAACTTTTACAGCCTAAATCAAATTTTGGCCAGAATGTTATTTAAGTATTGACATATTCCAATAATTATATTGATATTGTTTTATTATTATTATTATAATTACTAAAACCATTTTGATAAAGATAATGTTATTGTTATTAGAGTCCCATGGATAATGTTATATAATGTTATTACACCAATAATTATTTTGCATGCTATCATAATAAAGCAAAGCATGTGCACACTTGTAAACTGTTACTAATATCTTGTATACCATGTCTTATGCAAATAAATGATTATGATTATGATTAAGTTTCTTGTGTTATCTGGTGGGTAGGGGACATTTCCATAAAGTCCAATCACTACGTATTTCATTGGGTACCTAACAAAGTTGAGATATCTACATCCTCAGTTAAAGGGTTAAAAACCGGCCAAGTGCGAGTCGGGCTCGCGCACAAAGGGTTCCGTAGCAGCAAAGTCCAAAATTACAGTTAAATCAACCTATCTCAAAAACTATAAGAGATACTTTGATCAAACCAAAAATCGTTGAAAGAGTTAATTAGCATGCATCACCTCTATTTTTTTTAGAATTTTATACCCCGTAGTTATAAAAATAGAGGGGGGGGACATACTTTTTACGACTTTGAGAGCTGATATCTCAAAAACCGTTCACTTTAAGAAAAATGTTTTTTAGAAAACTTTATATCATTTTAAAAGACCTTTCCATTGATACCCCACACGGGTATGTACATCGAAAAAAAAAATTTCATCCCTCAGTTACATGTATGGGGGGCCCCACCCCCAATTCTTTTTTTTACTATTTAGTGTCATATTTTTATAGCGGTTCATACAACACATATTCCCATCAAATTTCATCACTGTAGTACTTATAGTTTCCGAGTAAATCGGCTGTGACAGACGGACAGACGGACAGACGGACAGACGGACAGACGGACATGACGAAACTATAAGGGTTCCGTTTTTGCCATTTTGGCTACGGAACCCTAAAAAAGGGGGGGGATTAAAGGTGGGCAGCGCACTTGTGACTCCACTGGTGTCAATGGTGTCCATGGCGATCGCTTTCTATCAGGTGATCCGTCTGCTTGTCTGCCACCTATCACATAAAAAAGTACTTCAACTGCATGGGATAGTTTACTCGTACCTTTTTTTTTATATATATGAGAGGTGGCAGGCGAGCAGACGGATCACCTGATGGTAAGCAATGGTAAGCAAAAAGCATGGTAACCTACGAGTATACAGATGATCACGAGTGCCAAAATAGAGGTAGGTAACATGAAAGTTAATTTTTTAACATTAAGGGCCAATTCAACCAATCTTAATTCGATACTCAGATCTGAAGTTATATCACCTATCTACAGATAAAAATTTGTCGAACCGGGCCTTAATCTTTTAAGGTCAATTTTAGTATCGGAGAATCATAATCCGATACTAAATCTGTGGTATAGTGCTGTCATTCTATACAAATTTGATGTTATATAGTCCGATCACGGTTATTTGGCACGTGACAAAATTCAGTATTAACGCTGTTTCCTTTTCAAAATTGTCAGTGCTTTTGACATTTCCCATAGAAAAATATTGTATAGCGCCCCCATTCAATGTCACTGAAGTGCCTTTTGATCTTGGTCGATCTGTACCTATGTATCCTTTGTGACAGAGAATAAACTTATCATTCATTTATTTATTCATACCATAGATTTATCCACACTTATCGAATCGGGTCTAAGTAACTAACCTTAAGATGTAATATTTAGATTATAGAAAAACGAAAGTACTGACATCGTAACCCAAACAATAACTGCTGACCACAACATTTCACCTGCAAGCCTCAACCATGTTCATCTCCGTGAACATTGTTATATCTCACCACTCCAAGGGTCGCGCATGCGTAGTAAATTACATCTGACGCCCATGAACCTAGTATCTGACGAAGTACGAATAGCCTATGGGAACCATGGATGGGATGTCAGCGTCGTGGATGTGGCAATCAGTTTTTCATATGTAATAGGTTACAGACCAGCAGACAGATCAGTTCGTTCGAAAACGTTATCTGGTGTGCTGTGACGTCATTCCATACGGCGCCTCGGCGCTGCACAATCATGTGTTTTGCTGAGTGAGAGAGGGTACCGGTGGCCCAATCCGGGGTAAAAGGGTACTTAAAGGTTGTCAGCGCACTTGAGACTCCACTGATTTAGCCATTGCCATTGTCACCATCGAGTGATCCGTCTGCTCGGTTGCCACCTATCACATAAAAGACTCCGGAACATAAAGTTCGTGAAAAATAATATAAATATAAATAATATTGTAATATATGTCATAAATATAAATAATATATGTCATGATTGTACAGCACCGTGCCGTATGGAATGACTTCACATCATTCCAGTGAGCGTTTCCGTGCGAGCATAGAAGTGTCAATTTTTGATTTGCGTTAAAATCATTAGTGCATATTTTACATTTTTGGTTTTTGGCATCTTTAAGTTATCCTTAAATGTTTAAGATAGCCTAAAATGTAAACATCGTTAGGGAACCGTCACGTTTCGTATAGTTTCTCAAAATTGTGGATTGTGATTGTGGCTTCTTCCTCTGGACCGTATAGCTAACGAAGAGCAGTTAGAATTATCAACGACTCTTTCCGACACGCTTCATTCTCTGTCATTGCGTAGAGATGTAGCATCTTTGTGTATTTTCTATCGTATCTACAATGGGGAGTGTTCCGAGGACCTGTTCGGCTTTATTCCAGCTGCAACATTTCATCATCGTACATCACGCCAGAACTCCAAATTCCTCCCACATCACTTGAATGGATTTTATTCCACCACGTCCTACCGTGCGTAGTAAAACTATCGAATCAGCTACCAACAAGCATATTCCTCCCTTAAGAGCCGGCAACGCATCTGTGATACCCCGTGTGTCGCAGATATCCATGGGCGGCGGTAAGCACTTACCGACAGGTCAGCCATCTGGTCTTTTGTCCGCCGTAATGTAAAAAAAAACACAATTGCTGACATAATGATTTTGAACCATGATCCAGTTTTCTGGTTCCCCTTTTAAGGGTTACAAAGGTCAGATGGCAGTCGTTTCCTGGAAATGATCAGATTTCCCTAATCCTGGATCATGATCTTTTTTTGAGTCTTAAACCATGGTCTAAGAGCACCACAGACTCCAAAGCGATAGCTTGCATGCAACTAGGAATGACACAATGAGTTGAGATGGGATGGCGTAGGACTTTGCGTTGTTTTTAGCATATGACCTTAGAATCGTAAAAAGTGCCATATCAATTATTTATTACTCCTCAGAAGAAACAAAGCACAGACATTCGAACGCATAAATCCGCACAGCCGGCTATCGCCCGCGGCTGACCTGAACCAAGCGGAAACCAACGCCTGATTGAACGACGCTTGCGTTGATGCTGGTCAGATGACGGCTATAGTTACGTTTTGATACAACAGTCTCAATGTATATGTCGCAAGGTTGTGATGAAAATAAGTGTTAAAAAAACTGCAAACAGCCTACGCAAGATAGAATGTCCACTGAAAACAGTCATGAACTGAGTTTTTTTTTTTATGAGATAGGTGGCAGACGAGCAGACGGATAACCTGATGGTAAGCGATTGCTACCGCCCATGGACACTCGCGACACCAGTGGATTCACAAGTGCGCTGCCAACGTTTAAGCCCCCCTTTCCCCTAGATTGGGCCTCCGGACATTTTTATTAATAAATCAAAATTTTTCTTACACATTATAATTATTCTAAAATAATAGTTTCGTATTACCCCAGCTTCACAAGTTACGCTGGATGTTAGAATAACAACACGATTTCTGTAAAAAAATCTAGTAGTAGGTTCAGATTAATGACAAAACAAATCTGCCACCTACAATAGAAACTTATAACATCTTCTTTGTTCTTCTGACGGATCGCCGGCACTCTGCTGCGGCACGCTCACTTCGCTCGCTCGACTTGCGATCTGTGGGGTCACCAGTTCATCCGCAAAATATAGTTTGAATCCGAAACTTACCGATCTCGTATTGTCCCTTCAATGCCGAACATTTCTGCAAGTGTAAGTACTTACTACAAAAAGGTCCTCATGGCACAAAGAAAAGTTCTACATAAAATTCTAGGCCCTGTAAAAGCAGCCATCGATGGCTGGAGGATCCGCACAAATGCCGAAATAGAAGAGATTGTGGACATACTCAATATCATCAGCGATACCAAGGCGCACTGTAACCGCTGGCTTGGCCATCTCGAAAGGTAGGATGAAGATCTTCTCGTGAAGAAAGCATACCAGAGCCGACCCGTGGACCGACGCCCAGTTTACCGACTTATGCATCGCTGGTAGGACGTCGTCGAGACTGATCTGCGCGAGTTCCCAAGTCAGTGACTGACAAGAAGTAGTGGAGGGTCGACTGAAGTGGCGACCTCTTCTTTCGGAGGCATAGAATCTGTTCGGGTCGCTGAGTCAGCGGAGTAAGTATCGACCCAGCACTAACGACTCACCATAGAACTATGTAGGACGTACCACAAATAACGTCTAAACTCCTGCTGTATTGCACTATTTATTATTACGGAGCACCTCGAACTTGGGGTTACTTCAGGTATGCTTTGACCTACTTGTCAGAAGTTATTTATTTATTACTCAGTATAGTACCAACTAGTAGCCCAACTAGAGAGGAAATTAAATAGTTATGAGGGACAAAAAGCGAGAGAACGGACAGTGACATTAAAATGTCACCCAAACCTATTGGCGAGAAAACCATCTGCGGTCATTGTGGAGAAGATGGACATGGCATGAAGGAGTGCGCAAAGAATGCTGAGCCGCCGAAATGCGCCACTTGCATGATTTACAAAAACCGTTCAACCATAAGTTCAATTATGAAGGCTCGTATTAGCCCGTATTATAATTTAGGTTACGTCAGTTAACTTATATTCTAAAAGTTGTTTCCAGTTCATATTCTTTTGTTTTTAATATTAATCAGACTTTGTTATGTAATTTCAAGTATTGCTCGGTAAGCGTTTTTAAGTACGTAGGTAATTAATTAGTCAATTTTAATTCTGCAATAAAGATTTTTCTTAATTATCTGACTACAAACAAATTTCGTTTAAGGAAGAGCATTTTATGCCGTGTGGTCCCGGCGGAGTAGAATAGGCCACCATCACTCTTACCGAGGTGTCGTAAAAGGCGACTAAGGTAAAGCTGCTGGCATGATCATCAGCACCCAGAGAAGGAAAACTCTGCATTTATATCAAAACCCTCGCCAACCCGTCTGCCAAGCGTGGTGAGTATGGCAATTACCCCTCATGTGATTGAGGGAGGCCCGTGCCCCAGCAGTGCGGACTTAAATGGGCTGATGATGATGATGATGATTTTATGGATTACGAACTAAGCGTTTTTCCTTCTCGGTAGTGATGCGCACTGCCAAGGAGTGGACATGACACTGACAATAACATAGAGTAACTTATATATGTATACTGAGATAGAGGCATCAGGCAGCTAGCCAGTGCTAGCGCCATCTAGAGGAAAACGACCAATACTCAACGACTATGTAGTACGACCACCTTCGAGAATCAGTCAGGGAAACGGTTAAATAAAATATCAGAAATTCTCTTTATAACATCTTTTTTAAAACCTAGCCTAACCTATATCTGGTTTATTTCCCATAATTTTATAAAATTGATAATGGGCAAGCGGCTTTGGATCATTGTTTCCGAAACACGCTTTACTAGGGCGATGTAAAAATGTGTAGTGACATCTACCAAAACAACGCCAAACCATGTGCTTGATTGCTTTTTAAAGCTACATCTGCTTTTTACAAGCTCCATCTAACGAAAACCGCTGAACTATTTTTCCCATACTAAGGGAAAAAAGTATTAAGTGAAATGACCTCCAAAATTCTTAAAACTGTACGACTTCTAGGTTGATCCATCGTAGGCAAATCCCGCGTTCAGAGAACAATTCTTCGTTGGAGACAAGGCTTAGACCCGGAGCATAAGATACAGAGACACAGAAGGTCGGATCTAACTGACATTCATATCGTAAAGTTGGTTGACTGACGCGCTAGGCAGTATATCGGAATGTGTCTCACTCTCGCATACGTTATTTTTGATCTGTCTCTTAAAGTGTCTTTCTCACGCCAAATCAGGCCGAAATCATAGCCTGTTTAGCACGATATTTAGGCAGCCGGCTTTCTGTGTCTATTTTGAAGGCAATACCTAAGGATTCTCATGCAGCTTGATATTAAGTGAACTTCATCATCTAGACATGCATCATAAACAAATTCTACTTGTGAGTCCAAATCCCATTAACAATAATTTCAATGTAGTCCCTTCTAAAAGCGTTTCAATCTACGCTTTTCATTTTAAAATCGAAATAAATCCCAGCAAAAGGACTGTCTCTCTTAAAACAAAACTAACATTAAACGATTTCTCAACGATGTGTTAAGTTAAAACAGTGCGACTCTGAGCTATAATAATGTTTTCCAACGAGAAAATCTTCCAATGTCCACTCCATCCCTTAGAACGTCATCCGTTGCTCGTAAGGTTTAGCTACAAAAAGCATAATCTAGTTAGAAGACAGCAATGTAGTTTGCGTCTTAAGAAATGACCGGGGGAATAATGTGAGTGGTAAAAGTGGGAAGATTAAGTCGTACAGAGCAAGAAAGCGGGGGTAAACGATAAGATATCATATAAGACAAATGTTCTAGTCTTAATAAAGGCATTACTTGTATAATAAAATGTGGCGAGATGTGGAACTTATGTTATTATGACAGTCGTAATGAAAATAGGGTTGCCTAGTTTCATGCATTGAATCGATTGGTAACCCTGAGAATCGATATACGTACATCCTGATCCTAAACAGTACTTATAATTAAAAAAAAATATGATTTTTAAATTTGATTACCTACAAATGCATAGTTTTCATATTTTTCTCTAGGTAGGTGTGTGTGATTTATAACAATGCCAAATGTTTGTTCTAGGTTGACGAAATGTGTTGATTCCCTTATTTATTTATTTAATATTAACTAAATATTTACTTGGACCTCAGACTAGCTTGGACCTTATTGACCACTTATTTTCTTCTTCCTTGGTCACTAGTTTATGTATTACTTACTTACTCCACAGGCTCAGTGACCCGAAACGAGTCTTGGCCTCCGAAACAAGATAACGCCAATTTGGTCGATCCTGCACTACTTGTCGCCAGCCACCGGGCTGAAGTTCTCGCAGATCATTTTCAATGACATCTTTCCAGCGATACCTAGGCCGGCCTACCGGGCGTCGGCTCATCGACGACAAGACAGTAATACGGCCTATACTGATGTACGGCTGTGAGGCTTTTACGCTAACTTTAAAAGAAGAGCAAAAACTACTCGTTGCGGAAAGAAAGGTACTCCGCATAATTCTGGGCCCAGTAAAATTACAAGACGATGACTGAAGAATACGCACAATGTCGAAATAGAGAAGATTGTTGGCAAGCCTAACATCATCGGCGAGACCAAGGCGCATCGTCTTTGCTGGCTTGGCCACCTCGAGAGACTGGACGAGCATTGTCTCGTGAAGAAGTTTATGTATTAACTTATTTTATTTGTTTTTGTTTAATTATTTCTTTCCTATGTATTACTGTGCAATATCTATTTAATGGTACGTGTCCTGTCTATGTAATCTGGTATATGGTCAGTAAATGTTTACTTACTTAAATATTGATTTTATTTAGTTTTTATCTTGTCTATCAAAGAAGCTAAAAGCAATGCATCAGTGACGTCTACTTATGAATCGGTCCGTATTATCATGAATACGTTTTGATTTTTTTTTGGATCGATTCATGATAAAAAATCGACCGATTTTAGGAAAATTGAATCGATTCATGTCAGGCATCCCTAATCGAGAGAGAATTCCACTCGTGAGGATGACGATGTGGGGTGACGTGTTGAGTTCAATGTGTAATTAAAACCGAAATTTGGTTAAGTAGACGGTTCCGGTTCATGGTTTAGTTTAAAAGGAATGACTTGCAGCAACGATTAATTGTGTCTTACGGAAATGATACTTTATGGAACTAAAACCATAGTATGTGTATAATGATAAATAAATAGAATATTGATACAACGTGTTATACATTGCCTAGGTATAAATCTCTTTTTTTTTTGGTTTTCGCTGGTGAAATGCGGCGAAGTGCCTACGGCAGCAAATCTCAACGCTCAGCCACGTACACGGGATATTTTATAGTGCTCAAGTGTGTTCGCAAACACAAGTACACTTTCTATTCCCTTACCCTCATATTCCGATGGGACACTACTGTGACACGACCGGAGAGGGGTCGGTCGGACCAACAACTTAACGTACTTTCCGAGGCACGGGGGTAAGACCGCCAACTTCCAGACTCCGGGCTGCCACTAACAATATCTTACCGAAAACTTAGGTATTAATTTTTGGCCCGACCCGGGGATCGAAATCGGGACGTCTTGTTCAGCCGTCGCTTTAAAGTGCGACCCACTAACCACTGCGCGACCGAGGCAGTTACCATGTCTTATGAAAACCAGGGCCATCATGGGTTATGTGGAGCTATTCGTCTGGGAATGGAGCCCAGAGGACCAGATATATGAACCTAGCCTAAGCACTTGTATGATACAATTGAACAATCAAAAGTGTTCACCACATGAATATTTGTTTGATGTGATGGGGAGTTTTGCAATGCGACATGTATCAGGCAGGGTCTCTAATGCGCCTATTCATTGTCTTATTTAGTCTGACATGTTCATGAACATGTCTGTGTGTTTCCTTTGTATTGTATGTATGTATTTACAAAAGAAAAGTATTATATGTATATATTTGTAATCCCACTGTTGATTCTGATATCCGTAACACACCTGTGTTACGGACAAGCTGTGTCAAGCACCTGCTTGAGCTACCTTTCTCGGAGTCAGATCAATGTATGTAGGTACGAGTATGTGATATTGTGAAATATTTATTTATTTATTCAAAAGTGCCCATAATATTGTAATATTATTACTATTTCGGAAAGAGATAGGTAATCGAAGGACTGCGAGAATTTGGGGAAGCTTAACCTGGAAGACGACGCCGTGCACCTCCAGTCCGCTTGTGAACACGACCGTTGTAACGCGGTCGAAACGTCAAGCTGTGGGTATATGCTACTACGAGTGTGTACTTACATATAATAATAACCGCGTTTTGTCCCGTGTACATAATTTATTTGTATAATGCAACGCGAAAGTTTAAAATCTATTATAACCTGGAAGTGTCTCATGGAGACAGTAAAGTCCAAAGGGGCTGGTTCTTTTTTCCATCACTGCACCACCCTAATCGGTCCAGATCACAGAATAGTTCCGCAAGTGTATTGTCTTAATTATAAGTATGAATTTAGAATCGTGCGCGCGGCGACGGTGTCGATCGGTAGATGATGTCGAAGACTGTATTAGAAAAATTTGCCATTGGCAGCACTGTTGCGGGAGCGTTCCGTTCCAAAGATTTGCATGACATTCCCAAATACTTAAGAATTCAAAAGAAACGAAAGCGAAAAAGATATTTATTTTATTTTACTTTGCTATTTAACCAAATTAACCTAAATAGGGAACAATTACTATTGTAATCAGAAATACAATAAATAATTAAGTATGTATTTTCTTTGTTCCAGGTAAATAAATCTTCACCATTTCCAGCTCATTCCTATATGCTTCATCAAAGGTTAGTGTAGAATTTTTTCACATCTCTAATCAGGACAAGTTACCGACATCATGAAGATGTTTTTTCATGTATTTTTTTCTTTACATAAAATATTTAATAATAATAATGAGGCTTTATTTAATTCCACATAGTTAATAACTAATCTATATATATGTATATTTTTTTATATGTTGTTCTATTTTTTTACATTTACATAAAATATAACCCGTCTTTTAATCAAGCAAGGAAATCCACGTTGTATCTTTAGAACCGTTTTTATTTTTCGGCTTTAGTGACGTAAATATGGGTCATGTGACAAAAATTACACGACTGCCAAAATGCTGTGTACGGACACAACGTAACACGTATGAGTAGTCCATTACTATTTACCAACTTAAACGGCTGTTTAACTCAACATTGTAACAAATAGGTAAATGAGAGGACTAAAACAGTCTAGCAATTTCGTCCAACAGTTGCATAGCGGAACAGCGAAAATATAATTAATTAAACTTATTCGGCGCAGAGTGTCTTGTGTGCAGCGAGTCATAATTGCACGGAAAATATGTGCCAGCCAAGCTTTCATTGTGTCTGCCAGCGTACGCGGTTCTGGTTGACTACGATGAATCAAACTTGCGAAAGAATGTGTAAATCTACCGTTTTTATTCATTGTGGGTGAGCAACTGCGGCATGAATGGGCTGATCTGATACCACGGCCTCACAGAAAACTGGAGTGAAGCTTGTGCTTTGTTCCGCAAAGTGAGTTAGGAAGTACCTGAGTCTCTCCTCCGGTTGGCCACGGGTGTTGCGAATGTCTTTGTGCGGCGACCGAGCGCTTACTATCAGGTGATCCGTCAGCTTATCTTCTAATTACATAAAAAAAGAAGGTCACCATCAACCCTCAGTGGAATCTATTTATGGAAGCTCGAGCGTTGCTGACTGTCAGAGATTTTGTAAGCAGGATGTACGAGAGTGTAACAGGTATTGTCTCTTTAATTGTCTCACTCTCTCATCTCAGCTTTTAATCCCCATAATCAAAGCTATTGCTTTGGAGCACAGAGTCTGAACTGAATCATGCTCTAAGCGTACCTACGCTAAGAGCCATGATTTAGGATTTGGAGAGTCTGGTAATTACAAAGAAGCGACTGGCGTCTGCCCTTCGTAAGTCTACTCTGTTTTAAGAGCATTTTTATTCATGTGGCAGGTGGCAGACGAGCGGACTGATCACCTGATCGTAAGCGATTGCCGCCGACTGGATACCCGCAACACCAGGATTCTCACTTTTAGGTACATTTAACATTAGGTTTTCAGAAAAAAAGAATTGTTTATTTAAAAAGTTATAAATGCTGAAAGCGTCAATTCTGCCTAACAAAAAAAGAGTCATCTTCAAGTTTTTTTTCGAAGCACTTTCTAAACACGACTATTTAAGGAATTATTCGTAGCGTGCCCCGCAATACTTTTACTTACTCTCTCACTTAGAATTCAAAGGCGACTTTGAATTCTAAGTGAGAGAGTAAGTCAGAAGATAGTTATGCTTACGGACGATAAAGGGCGCTATTCACTGACGCAGTGAAATACAGCACAGTGCTGCTTTACTCCGGATTTCTGTGACTGATCACTATAGTCTATAGAGCAATTTTTACTCTTCCCTCAACTCTGCCAGCACCTTCAAATCCTTGTATGTGACGATGACATTCACCTATTCCTGTAATCGTTTAATATAATTATAATAACTTCAAACCAATTTCGGCTAAGGCGGCCAATCTCGACGATCAGCCACTTACGCAGGATATTTGTGTTTGCGCAAACATAATTGCACTCTCTTTACCCTTACCCTCATTAAGTTCGCCTTTTGTATCGTTTTGTGCCATAAAGTTTTAAATAAAATAAATAAATAAATACCCTCATAATCCGATGGGACACAAGTGTGACACGACCGGAGAGGGATCAGGCGCAAGACCAACGACTTAACGTACTTTCAGAGGCACGAGAGTACAAGACCAACAGCTTCCAGACTCCGAACTAACACTAAGAATTTCATACCGAAAACTTACCCGTCTATTGCGCAGCCGTCGCTTAAAATGGCGACACACTAAGTACTCACTGCGCCATCCAGGTAGTGCATCACTGCGCCAAGAGGAAGGCCAAGAAGAATTATATTAAATATATAATTCTTCTTGGTCTTCCTCTTCTTTCTTCCACTTTCCCTTCCATTATTGTTTTAAGGATCATCATGACTCATTATGTCATTTAACAACTTTAATTCGGCGTAGCAAACCCGCACGCTTTTCGCGTGCTCCGCTCGCGTGACGGCCTATGCAGCTTTTATGCGTTTTCATACTGTAAGCGTAGTTGCACTGTACACAAATCAATGTACGCTATTGTATGCTTTATGCCAACATAATAGGGGGTATATTAGCACGATGCAGTGCCTTTGATGTGGCTGATTGTACCTCTTAACCTACATATATAGTGGTTATAGGCGTCTGCTCGACGAAAAAGGTTTTACAGTAATGGACCAACACTTTGTGTGTAGATGCTTTGATCGGTTCTTTGATGAATTGTAATTTAATTATAAATAGAACGGCAGCTGTAATTGTTTTATTTCGCTTACTTCTTTTAACTTCTTAATTCATCATTTGCTTTTAAGAGATGATAAGTTTCTAAAAATGAATATAACTGTCGAAAACGTCATAAGAACATATTAGAGGTAAAAGTATCAAATTGCTGGTTTGTATGGAGATTGATTGAAAGTGTTTTATATGCTACAACTTTTAGGTACATTTAACATTAGGTTTTCAGAAAAAAAGAATTGTTTATTTAAAAAGTTATAAATGCTGAAAGCGTCAATTCTGCCTAACAAAAAAAGAGTCATCTTCAAGTTTTTTTTCGAAGCACTTTCTAAACACGACTATTTAAGGAATTATTCGTAGCGTGCCCCGCAATACTTTTGTCGCCTTTGAATTCTAAGTGAGAGAGTAAGTCAGAAGATAGTTATGCTTACGTACGATAAAGGGCGCTATTCAGTTTTCATACAAATTGCTTACGATTACGCCGTTGAATAATAACCTACGATATGCATACGCTCCGATTTTTGGAAAAGTTCATGCTAGCCCCACTGTACATGTTGCGCTAAGTGAGTGAAGATACCTGCCGGAGGCCTAATCCGGGGGAAGGGAGGGTTTTAAGGTTAACACTTGTGACTCAACTGGTTTTGCTCTTGTGAAAAACCTTTGACAAAAACAAGCCGGTATACACTCGATAAACATTCCACCTGCTAGTCGTTTTTACATTTTATTGGACGTGCATTGAAACAGTCCCTCATTCTACTTCTTTTCAAATTCAAATTTCAAATTCGCAACGGACAACAGCATACGACAACACATGACAACACGGCTGTTTGAATAGTGACACGAATCGAACGCTCTGAATCCATTATTCGAATGAGCTGTCCATCTGATTGTACTAGATATGTCCCTCTTCGTATGTGAGTGAATGATGTTTGGGACGAGTGGAAAGAGTGAAAGACGCATTGTCCCGTTGTAGGATGCTTTTTTGAGTGAACAATGTGCTGGATTGGGATTTGCAGCTTACTGAGGAACTAACATTGTTGTCAGTACTCGGTATTGTTATACGGAAGAATTCGAAAGGAATTAATGGGTTTCAATTCATTTCGAATGGATTGCTTTCTAGAATTGTCTGATGTGTGAATCATTTTGATGAAAATATGCCTGCATGTCCTAATGCTTATCCAAGTTACCGGACTGTCTCCGGGCGATATAGCCAAAGTAACCAAGTACTCTTTGATTTGGTAACATATAGTCGACAGTCTGATTTTGATCTTCAATTGATCAAACATTCATATATTGGTTCTTTTTGCAGTCCAAGGTATGCGTAAGATTCTTCTCCAACACCACATCTCAAAGGGCTTTATTTTATTTTGGTCAGACCCTGATTCGGAGCCGTAATATCGAGAAAACCAAAGTCTGCCCAAGTCCCCTGTACGTTCAGCTTCACTCGCCTGTTCAAACACCATGACCTTAGTCTTGGACTTATTAACAGAAAGACTCACAATTACACTCGCACGTTCCACTCGCCAGAACAGTTCAGCCAACTCCATCCCTGAAGAAGCAATCAATGTAGTATCGTCGGAATACCGCAAGTTGCTGATCTTTTTGCCCCCAATCAAGATGCCTCCATCCCAGTCCTCTAACGCCATCCTTATAATAAATTCGCGATATATGACAACTTGGTTGTTGTGGGGAAGGTCAATGGTAAAAGCCGAAGAAGCCGTTCACCTCTTAGTTGGTCAGACCAAATAAGGTACGCAACCGGACTCACTTTGCCGACTGCCCTATAAGACAAGTCGAGGATAGGGAAAAATGAAAAGACCTTGTCACCGCCTCGGTAAAGGCATTTCGAGAAAAGCACGACCTTCAGTTATGAAGAAAACGATAAAGAATTTTAAAAATATTAGAAGGAAGAAAATATACTGCTAACATGCATTTGTTACAATTTTTTTATAGAAATTCTTGGATGCTATAAATACAAAGAGTAACGAGTATTTGTGTGTATAAACATCTGTTTGTATTGGGCAAAAAGAAAAGTAATACATGTATATATTTGTAATCCTACAATTGTTTCTGATATCCTTAGCCCAGGTGCATGAGCTATCTATCTCGGAGTCAGATCAATGTAAGTGATGTTGTAAAATATTTATCTATTAACCAGTTTTTAATTTTTTTTATTATTAAGTTAATTGGACCTAATTTCAATTCGTCAGGAATTTTGTTGTATATCCTACTGCACATCTAGTAGCTTAGTTTTTTTATTAGAAAGACTGATTTGATTTTCATTTATAATTTGACGGTTAAAAATTGATAAGCGCAAAAAATCTGATAGACAAAAAATAGCACACGTAAAACGTTTCTGCAACTTTCATAAACTGGAATGATGAGTGCAGCAGCAAAAATTTTATCTGTCCGATCTAAAGCGAATGTTGCAGCAAAATGTTCCTATTTAAAACATATTCAGCATTAGCAACAGTGATCTCTCATCAAACGGCCGCGCGGTTGAGATCCCATTAGGATAATGGTCGGCTGTAGTTGACTAATGGCCGCGTGTGTTCAGCGCTCTTTCATTCACTCGTTCGCATACCATTCACCCATTCACTCGTTCTGCTTTAGAACGATTGAAATAGATTGTGACTGTGCACTATTTACACGGTTTATAACCTTTTGAAATTCTTTTGTTTTGATTCTGAAATAGAAATAGAGAAAGGATGGCGCGATATTTATTGCCGTGTGTTGTAGATAAAAAGGGTGATTTAGATGTTATAACAGTTTTGTTTACAGATTTCTAAAAGGCGTTATGGTTTATATGCGTTATGGTTTTTTCAGTATATGGGTCACCACAGATAAATGGATTGGTGGTAAACCACAAAAAATGCGCCTAAGAAAATATTATACTTTAAGCCATCACAGTTTCCGCTCTTATAATTATTCACTTTATAAACAAAATTCGCTTTACTATTTAATTCACAATTTAGATCAGAAATATGTACATCAACCTTTTTGCAACGAGTAATCCTCAATCCTGAAAAGTTAGCTTACTTGTTCGCACATAAGATTCAAATTGGCAGATAGAATCATTAACTTCTGAAGCCCGATCTGGATTAAAAACGGCATTTCTAGGAATATTTCCGTTCACTTTCAATTCTAATTACCTACTAGCCAATAGTACACAGTACCTAAACACAAACTTTCACGAATATCTAAACAATTTAATATATGAATCCGTATTTAGCGCTATCCGATATTAGCATAAACCATTGCCGTCAACCATCAAATTAGATCCATAAACGGGCCAATGTAAGCCCACAATACGTAGTTACTAATATTGGCAGCAATTCACAGAATAATGCACCATACAATTCAAGTAATAGGATCGATTACGGCTCGCGATCCAGCGCTCGAATCGGCCGTAAATTCGGAGAGGCACTTGCCTTTTCAAAACCGAATCGGAATGCCCGGGAGTGGTGTTCAAATTTAGAAATCGCTTGGACGAAATATGGCGGCGCTAGAGTTGTGCCCTGTGCGACTCCGTGCTGCTCTAAGAATAGGGTTCAAAATTAAAATTCCATTTTTCACTTTAAACTGATCTTAAACTTTTTTGCTTTTAGTGTACGGCTTTTTGCCGGGCCGTGCTTTAGTGCTTTCATGCATCTAAGCTAATATTTGGATTTTACATTTTGTGGATACTTTTGCAAGGGTGTAAGGCACGCCAGCCGCGCGGGTTAGTCCGAATTTTGTTTCCCTTGTGGGTGTTCGGGCAAAATAGTTCTTTGCTGGAAATTATTGGCGAGTTTGTACGCCTAAAGGTGACTGCATACCAAAACCGGCCCGCTTGCCGGCAGGTTAGCGCCGGCGGGTGTTACGGCCTCTTTAGAAGCTGGGAGCTGGACAATTTTTCCGGCACGACAGTCGCCTTATGCAGTGCATTAGTGATTACCAAGTGCTCGGAGAGTGCGCACGTGTCCTTTCCGGTTCGTGCCAGCGGGCCGGCGGCTTCAGAGTGTAGACTCCTTAACACTAGACAAGCGTCCGTGGCACTCATTCAGCTGGTCTCACTGAAAACCAGCATCTTGGCCTTTGTCTGGGCTGTGACATAAGCTGAATGAGGGCCATTTATACTAGACGTCATAACACACCATAATATTAATTTGGCACTGTCTGGACATGATTGAATATAGTTTTGTTTTTATATATATGTATTTTTAATTGTTTTATGTTTTGTTTTGTTTTCTGTTTGTGCTAAATTGTGTTCTGTTTACAACTGCTATAAGTTCTGTGTTGTGATGTATATAATAATAAATATTTTTTTTCTTTCTTTCTTTCTTAACATAAAGTTGGTTTTTAGAAAGAGTTTCAAGGACATACCTAAAATTATCATAAGAAATTTCTTTGTATTACGTTTTGCAAATTGCTAGAATTGGTCTTGCAGAACCCAGATACATATTTCTGAGGAATCTAAGACGAATGAATGATCCATTTCAAGTTATGAAAAAAAATGTGATGACCCATACAAAAGTACCTAAACATTATAAATATTGCCAATATTGCAAGTGGCAATTCAATATAAAGTGGTTTTTGTTATTAACAGTGAGCATCGAATAAATTATCATATTTTTTTCTGATCACGAATCTTGCATCGGGTTTCGCTCTTTCGTGCAATTGGCAGTAACGACATCTGTAATTTTCATAACACCAAATTCTTACTTTCCCGCTTCTTTCTTCGACCTGGCAATCACCTGGTCACCAAGGAAGCGAATGACAGCGAATGCGAGACAATGTATACCGTTAATTAGTCCAAACGACAGGTGGACCGTAACGGTTGCGCCCGCGACATTTGCCAAGATGGCGGAAGGGTTCGGTAATAACGTGAATTAACGTTCGATTCGCTTTGAATAAATTTAGGGTACCATTGGAACTCGCTATAAAATATATTTTTTATTTATTAATGTTTTTTCGTATGTTCGAAAGTGGTACAGAAAGTAAAAACAAGTAGCAACAGTTTGGTTGTAAAAATAAGCAGATAACCAAAAATATTTTGAGTAGACCTCAATACTGTATTTTGTTCTTGGTTAATCCACAATATAATATGCAAAGTTTTTACTCGTTTATGCCAGTAAAATTTAGGTTCTTAAAAACGTGCGTTAACTAACATTTCTCGTCTACGTTCTACTTTCGACTACACCGTTATTTTTTTATCGTTTACATCCCGAAAACCTCACGTTAGGTATCGTAAATGAAGTCCATTTAGCATGTTAGATCAACAAAATATGTGAAAAAAAACAGCTGTCCCATACATTATCTCCTGGCGATAACGTATGGGACAGCTGTTTTTAAATTCAATTTTGTGTACAACAGCAGATTTTTTTTCGATTATATTGTTGATCTAACATGCTAAAAGGTCTTTATCCACGATACCTGTCATGTGGTTTTCGGGATGTAAACGATAAAAAATAACGGTGTATTATGAGAATAAAGGAACATAGATACTTAATCGAATTAAACGGTGTGCAATAGGATAGGAATAAAGGTACTCTCACACATGCTTATTTTCATGATTAAAGCATGCTACTTTTGAGTAAGTGCTACTTAGTAGCATGTATGGACAGACGTGCTACTAATAAGCATGTTAATTTTCAGCATGCTTATTAGTAAGAATCGCACGCTGGTCGATTTTTAAGCATGAGTACTATAGCACGTGTAGACAGGTTTATTTTTTTTAAGCATGCCAATGGATGGATATCAATAAGCATGCTATTTGATTATTGATATTAATTGTGGACAATTCATTAATCATGCTCATATTAAGCATAAAGCATGCGTAAGAAAAATGAGAATATGCAACAGTTGCTTTATTAAGCAGAGGAAAAATATAGACTTAATAATCATCATCAGCCTATCGCAGTCCACTGCTGGATGTAGGCCTCTCCAATTGTTCGCCACTTTGATCTATCCTTGGCTTCTCGCATCCAGCTCTTGCCAGCCATCCTGCGCAGATTGTCCTACCGACCTAGCCAGAGGGCGCCCTACATTACGTTTGCCATGACGCGGTCTCCACTCTAGAACTCGTTTACCCCATCGGTTATCGGTTCTGCGGCTAATATGGCCAGCCCACTGCCACTTAAGCTTGCTAATCCGGCAAGCAATCCGGTGAGCAATGTCGATGACTTTGGTTCTCTGCCGGATCACCACATTTTGGATTCGATCTCGGAGTGAGACGCCGAGCATTGCTCGTTCCATAGCCCGCTGAGCGACCTTTAACTTGTGAACCAGCCTTACCGTAAGTGTCCACGTTTCGGCTCCGTATGTCATGACGGGTAGGACGCACTGATTGAAGACTTTTGTCTTTAGGCACTGTGGTATCGACGATACGAAGACACGACGTAGTTTTCCAAATGCTGCCCAACCTAACTGGCCCGACTTAATAATATCACAGTGCATTCACTGTGATATTATTAAGCCTATATTTCAGATCATTATCTATAAACCCTTATTATTATTATTTTTTTTTATATAGGTGGCAGACGAGCAGACGGATCACCTGATGGTAACGATTACCGCCACCCATGGTCACCTGCAACACCAGTGGTGTCACAAGTGCGCTGCTTACCTTTTAACCCCCCTTCCCCTGGATTGGGCCTCCGGTACCCTCACTCACGCAGCGAAACACAGCGCATGCACTGCTTCACGCCGGTTTTCTGTGAGTTATTTTATTTATTTGAATTCATATAACACGGCAAATACTAATTACATTATTTGAATTAAATTATTGAAGAATACAACCATAACACATTTCATTAATCATTATTATAGGTAACACAATAAATTAGTCAAACATGCTTGATTTCATTACATGTCACTATTCACAGTTAGATTCACATTACATGGTGTATAAGAAATGTGTCCTCCAGCTTGTTTTATATACATGTTTATTTATTTATTGGTACACTTACAAATTACTGTCATACATGCATAATGTTCATAATTAAATAGAAGAAAGGGAGGCTCAAAGGTTAGCAGCGCATTTGTGACTTCATTGGTGGCGGCGGCAATCGCTTACCATTAGGTGATCCGTCTGCTTGCCTGCCACCTATCACATAAAAAAAACTATCTAGACGGTAACGTAAGAAGAGTGCATACAATATGTTATCTAGGTACTTAGTATTTTTTAGGCTTAACAATGTTACGTTGAAATACACTCGAATCAATTTTTATCTGGCGATAATTAATTTTATTTTATTTCTCATTTTCTCTCATTAGCATTAGTGCAATACGTATAGCCATCATCATCATTATCCCAGCGCTTAGTCCCGGTTGCGTCCAGGGGGCCCGGGGTCTGCTTTCCTGCTTCTACTCCTTCACTTCGCACGATCCTGTGCATCCAATGTAGTCAATCCATTGGCACGCATGTCCTCCTTTACGACGTCAAGTCACACCTTTCTAGGTACCCCTTCTGCCGGGGCCCGGCGGTGGTTGCATGGGCACGCATTTGTTTCCTACGTAGCTGACTGGTTTTCGCAATACATGGCCGTACCAACGTAGGCGACTCTCCTGCAGTTTCTCTGCTATGTCACGGACGGAGGCTTGAGGCTTCCAGGAGCGAGGGGGAGTGTAGTACGTGCGGCAATATCTAAAATTGGTAATATCTAAAAATTGTTATTCGGATCGAGGTTCAATAGTAACTTCACAAGAGATTGTAATTTTAAGCTCCAACATCACCTCTCGACTACATACTAAATTGTACGTACCTCATCGCTGCTCCTCGGCAATTTTCTGGTCACAGTCAAATTAAAAGGCATATTTTGAATGCGCCTAATTGCAGCGTGCGAAAGATGCCTTTGCATCGCTATTTAGTGGCCATTACAACCCACCAAATGTCTTGTAAGTGGTTTATAATCGTTTTGATGTCAACATGGACATGACTTTTATTGAAATGCATGGTTTTCTTGAACGGTGATTGAAAAACATGTCAAAAACATTATACAAATGTTGTAATAATGTTGACTGACAAATTTTGGCAGCTATTAAAGTCAGGTCAAGGAAAAATAGTTAAAGGAGCAAACGTATAATTGTCAGAGCAATTGGGTATTATAATACACTTCTGGACACATCTATTGGCCCACCTTAGAGTTTAGATTTCGATGGCCCTTACCTGAATTATGACCGCTAGATAGAACAAAAACTATTGAAGCAGATTTAAACCTCATACATTTTACCATCTTTTTCGATCATATTGTTTTAAATTTAAATTCAAAATACACGACATGGAGCCTTATAAGTCGGGCATGCACCTAGACCTATGATCTATCTACCATGGGTATCTACCACAGCTCTCATACGATTAGGCCTATGCCTAATCGTCGATAAACTCTATAGTTTATCAACCGCTCTATGAAATTTTGAGGATTCATCTCCCATTCTCCTTCTATGGTTTTCAACTCCTGCATCGTCTGGGAAACTGGCTGATGAGCCCTAACACGTCTTTTTAGTCTCACATGTGCTCAATGGGGTTCATGTCTGGGCTTCTGGCTGGCCAGTCCATAACTCTGATGTTCACATCCCGAAGATATTCCCTGACGACGACGGCCGATCGCGGGTGTCTATGGGAGGTGGCAATTACTTACCATCAGATGATCCGTCTGTTCGTCTGCCACCTATGACATAAAAACACAGAAACCAATTTAAAAGTCAGGCCTTATCTACCACCATTAGATTTCATCATCATCGTAGCGACAAATCTCGGCTGTGTCTCAAGCTGACACTTCGGAGCCCGGGTCCGCTTTCCTGATATGTCTCCTCTACTTCGCACGTTCTTTTGCATTCATTGTAGTAAGGTTATTGGCACGCATGTTGTCCCTTACGACGTCAAGCCAAACGTTTTTGGGTCTACTCCTTCTACCGAGACATGTGGTGGCACGGCCAGCCATTTCTAGTTGCCCGCAATTTGTCTGCTATATCGCGAACATGAAGGCTGCCCCGTGTGCGAGAGTTTCTCATGCGATCTTACCGGGTTTCTTCACATATCCATCAACTCCTGCTTTTGTCGCTCAAATACAGACATAGTCTCTCTGCCCTACCTATAAGAACCAGCGTAATAATGGACTTTTACTCATTGTATAATGTTACCAGTCAATTCAACTACCATTCGATTGCAATATTCGTTTATTGTTGGAATATATATTTCTTTTTAAAATGCCGTCGGTGCAATTAAATACCAACAAGTGATCCGTCTGCTTGTCTGCCGCCTATCACATAAAAAAATAACAAAAAATCTCACAAAAAAAATAAATCAATTGAATCTTAACATCGTGCGAGTATTCTGAGTATTAAATCAAATCACAACCTTTTAGATTCAGCTTAAGTCATTCTAAAGGGAAGAGTACTCAAAAACTACTAATCATATTAGTTTATTATAAGTTAAACTTTTTTTAATTTTTGTCAGGTACATTAGTTAACTACTATAAATAAAAACACTTTGTGTTATTTTCCATCCAGGAAGTCCAATGTTATCTTAAAGCATATCAAGTCTTTCCTCAAAGTCCAATCACCGGCCAATCATTTCGCGGGCCTCGCCGATTACATCGTCATCGATTACGTCATCAATCAACTCGAACCTCGACCTCAGATCTCGGCGTGATTAGCTAATGAATAACTTGAGATCATGGCGTTTGTTAGGGCCAAACTTTGGGCTATCAATCATTATCGTATCGTACCTGCTTGGGCACGTCATATAGAGGCTATGGGATTAGAGCGTAGATTATAACGGTCGTGGCTCAATGGGATTCATATGGGATACGCACGCATTTCATATGGGAGTTTGTAGGTTCGATACCCACAAGGTGGACGGACAGTATCAAGTCTGCTACAAAGTGTTCCTTGACTGAAAGGTGCACGCAGTGCCACAAACAGAGAAAGATGGAGAAGTCTCGCTAAAGCCGCTACCCAACATACAGACAATCCATAATCACGACCACTCCGTCAGGAGTGTACGACTGAGGAGAAGAGAGGTTCGATGCCGACGCATCTGTGTATTTTTAAAAATCTATGTCCGTGTTTCTACTGTTAGCTCGGCGGGTGGGAGGAAACATATCGGGAGGAAACCTTCACGTTTCGACTAGTTTCTGAATCGTGTTGAACTGGTCCCGAAAATCCCCCGAAACAAAATAATACAAAATTATATAACTTTTATGTTTTTTTATTAAAATTTAAATACAAATCACATCACGCTTTTATTCGC
Organism: Marasmia exigua; assembly: GCA_019059595.1. NCBI lineage: Eukaryota > Metazoa > Arthropoda > Insecta > Lepidoptera > Crambidae > Marasmia > Marasmia exigua. Next base: position 3,489,952 of record CM032465.1, on the reverse strand, counting down.
ATACACTATACATCTACTTCACAATTTTTTTGATGGCGGGCCGGGCGTATATTTTTTTTTTTTATATGAGACGACGCATTTATTGCAGACGAGCAGACGGATCACCTGATGGTAAGCAATTCCGCCGCCCATGGACACCCGCAACACCAGTGGAGTCACAAGTGCGCTGCCAACCTTTTCCCCTTCCCCCCATTGGGCCTCCGGTAACCTCACTCACACGGCGAAACACAGCGCAGGCGCTGTATAAATATTTCATATTAAACAATATTCTATTTCTCGAACCCATTCATTTGATACATACATATATTAAAAACATGGCTAAGAATACTACCAAACAATTCACTTTTAAAACACATCAAAATTCGTTATCTGTTCGGAAGCTACGATGGCACAGACACACACACACACACACACACACGGTGAGAGAGAGAGAGATAGACACTGTCGAACTTATACCACCAAGTCGTTTTTGCGCCTGTCGTTAAAAATAGCTCCAATTTACCCATTAAATTTTCTGAAAGTGTCGAAACGTTTTTGTCAAACGCAAACCGTATTACAGTTAAATTGGGAAATTTAGCGCGAATCGCGGTCTCCCTGATTAATGCCTCGGCTTAAACAGCCCGGGAGATAATTAATCATTTATTTGTGCCGACACCTGTGGTATTGTCGTGTAATTTGTTGTGACTTGTTCCAATGTTGCTGGCTAAGCGAGCGACAAAGATGTGCGACAATGCTCCAGCGACCGTCTGCAATAGTGTAACAGTGATCGGCGACAACAGATAGTTCAGTCCACGACGACGCGCCCCACCCTCTCTCATTATCGCTTACAAATTAGCAATGAGTGCTCACGCACACTATGATAAATTGACAGAACGTCACGGGGTAACTAAAAAGATGCTCTACTTGAATATTTTTTTTGGGAAAAGTGTTCAAATTATTTAAATGATTAATTTGCGTATTGCCCAAAAGTTGAACTATCTGTAGTCGCCGACAATTACTGAAAATCACTGACAGAGCCTGACTGTCGCTTACAGTCACCGACAGTCACCGATGGTTGCCGATGTCGCAACTGACGACTCGGTAATAAGCTCTAGCATAATGGAACCATCGACATTATATTCATGAATGGAACCGACCAGTTGCCAGATATCGCCAATCGTAGGCGAACGCGGTCTCAGCTGCGAGTCGGTGACAGTCGGATGTACGGCAACGGTTTTCTTCTGTTGTCACGATGTCCGGGATGTGGCTGTCGCCTGTTTGTAAGAAACGCTTAGCGGTTTAAATTTTGTCTAAATTGGGCTATACACAAATATGCATACTTATAATATCAACCCTTCCAAGCGACCATTGCACTGTCCTCATGACTTGTTTCCATAGTAGATGCTTAAATACACAAGATATACTTTGTTGCACAAAATACACAGACAGACGGACAACAAAGTGATCCTATAAGGGTTCCGTTTTTTTTTTCCTTTTGAGGTACCTACGGAACCCTAAAATGGAAATTGTTAAGTTATGCGTTGGCAACTAGTATTTTTACCCGACTACGGCAAGCAAGCAAAAGGAAAGGTTATGATTTTGACGGCCTAGTAGTTATGTTGTATGTATTATGTATGTATGTTTTATGTTCATCTGTTCCACGGAACTTCTTAACTACTTATCAGATTCGACAAATGAACATATCATTATAAGCGTCTGTGATCGTCCCGCTGGTTATAGGTATATGAAGTTTCACAATCTAATGTGGCTCCCTTAGCGGACCAAAACATACAGAGTAAAAAAAATAAAGTTATGATAGAATATGCCGTGTTTTGGTATCATTTGAAAGCGCTTGACTTGTACTATTTTGAATATATATATATATTACTAGTCACTAGGCACCAAAAAATAGTACAAATAAAATAAAAGTAAAAAAACTAAATCTCTACGCGTTCATGTGGAAAAGGGCAGGCAGTAAGTTTATAATTATTAAAAAAATATTTTATGTCATGTAAGCATAAATAATATTTTAATATTTTATGTTACTTCAAATTTATCATTTTCGCAATTTTTCCTTTATCTGTACTGTTTAACGTTGCTTCATGCCGAATTTCAAGATTCTGAGTTCACGTGAAGTACCCTGTAGGTTTTGATTCCCTAGCGTGTGACGGAACTTCGTCTAAGGTATCGGTATTAACAGCTGTATCTTTTGATCGCGTTAACTTAGAAGTTTGATTTTTTCAATTCAATTTGATACCTTTATTCGTTTGTGAAAAATAAGATAGTAAGTTTCATTTTATTTAAATATTTTTATTATATTATCATATAACTAAAAAATGTGATTTTCGAAATTTTTCTTGTATTTGCATTATATGACAATGCTTAATGCCAAATTTCAAGATTCTGAGTTTACGGGAAGTACCCTGTAGGTTTTGATTCCTTTGCGAGTGTCGAAAATTTGTTGAAAATATCGACATAATCGGCTGTATCTTCTGATTGGCTTGGCTTAAAAGTTTGATTTTTTCACAGCTTAAAGGGACATTAGACTTGAGTATTTCATGTGAATTTCAGCTTGATACGTTTACGCGTTCTTGAGATAAAGGGTCTTGACAGACAGACGGACAACAAAGTGATCCTATAAGAGTTCCGTTTTTTCCTTTTGAGGTACCTACGGAACCCTAAAAAATACTAGTTGCCAACGCATAACTTTAACAATTTCGCGACATCAACCAGACAAATTCTCTGAAAAACTCTAAATGAATTTATTTCCCTCTTGCTTCACATTATTATTATTTTTTTGTCCATACGTTTACTTTTTACGTTGTCTGTCTGTAATGTCCATGTGTATGTTTTGGTTTTAGATGATGTCAATATTGATTAAAATAGAATCCACTCGTCACACCGGTCAATATTTTAATTAACGTGTCTCTTTAATCCCTCGACATTGGCAGAATTATAGATGTGTCGCAAAACACAGTAGCAGCCACTAAAATAACCAGACAAATCCTATTGAACTTTATTGTTCGTTCTTTATATATAAAATACAACTATTTGCGCATTCCCATGAATCATACGTATCTATTACCCATTACCAAAAGCTTGTCAAGTTTAGTCATCCATCAAACTGACATGCAGACGTATCTTAGGCAGCCACTTTGAATATTAATTAGCAGTGATTCACATTTCAATACAACAATGTGAAGTTCTTGGAATACTGAACGTTCATTAACTGTGATCTGATATTAAAGTTTCTTTTTTAAGTTTTGAGAAAAACAGATTGGCCTGTGAAGTGAGTCATCATCATCATTCACAAAGAGACACATTCCGGGTTGTATCCAAAGTCTAGTAATAGTAATAACGATGACGCCGAAACACGATAGGTGCCTATACTTTTTTTAATTGCGTTCTCCTATTATTCTCCGGATGTGATAGTCCAGGACATAATGTATCTGGATTTTTAGGGTTCCGTAGCGAAATGGCAAAAAAAGGAACCCTTATAGATTTTTCATGTCTGTCTGTCCGTTCGTCCGTTTGTCACAGCCATTTTTTTCCGAAACTATAAGAACTATACTATTGAAACTTGGTAATAGATGTATTTTGTTAACCGCATTACGATTTTTACACGAAAATAGGAAAAAAAATAGAATTAGAATTTGAGTACGAAGGATAAGGTTTGTACTATGGGGATTTAGAGTTCACTTTCGTCTAGAATGCGAGCCTTTATCCGCTTTATGAGTTGGTGCCTGTACTTTGGGAGACTGAGGTCGACGAGCATTGTGGGTAAGTCTTCCAAGTTCTCAGCCCTGGCTGCGATATCATCGGCAAATCGAAGGCACTATATATACGTACATGTTCGCACATTTAGGTGCATACATGTAGGTAGCTACATTAAGATAGTGCACACCGATGTTCGTAAGGGCACGTACACATGTAGTGTTTGACGCGGGTTGTTAATGAGATAACGCCCATGTCATAACGCACTGATGCGCGCGCTGCCTTACGACGTGGAGCGATAGCAAATAAATCATTAGTATCAATGAAAATAAAAGCTGCACCTGTATCCAAAAACAAAATTAACAAACCATTAAATAATAATAAATAAAATGCAGGCAGGTTCATGCAGGCAGCTGAGCGAGCATCCTATAAATAGACCGCTTTCATGCTCACCGTAGACCTATCCAAGGATTGTTCATGCAGGCGGCTGAGCGAGCATCCTATAAATAGACAGCATTTATGCTCACCGTAGACCTGTCCAAGGATTGTTCACGCAGGCGGCTGAGCGAGCATCCTATAAATAGACCACTTTTATGTTCACCGTAGACCTGTCCAAGGATTGTTAATGCAGGCTGCTGAGCGAGCATCCTATAAATAGACCGCTTTCATGCTCACCGTAGACCTGTCAAAGGATGGTTCATGCAGGCAGCTGAGCGAGCATCCTATAAGTACGCTTCCCTAATTAAAACGTTATCGATATTGAATATACAAAACAACCAAATTTCGTAGAAACTGGACCTGACAATGTTATCGAGCGGATTTTCCGTTTCAAAAATAGCCTCATTTAATTGATCTTCTTTATTTTTGTTTTCTCAGACGAAATGCGTTACGCCGTGGGAGAGCCAAACAAGTGATGCGTTACAACTGCCTTTATTACGAACTAAATCTATCTTATACACTTAACCTAAGGGCGAGGCGAGTCACACACTACACTACCATGACTGCACAGTTACTATACATTATCTTTATTTTTTTTCTACTGTAACTCTGTTGTGTCATCATCATCAGCCCATTTAAGTCCCCACTGCTGGGGCACGGGCCTCCCTCAATCACATGAGGGGTAATTGCCATACTCACCACGCTTGGCAGACGGGTTGGCGAGGGTTTAGATATTAATGTAGAGTTTTCCTTCTCTGGGTGCTGATGATCATGCCAGCAGATTTACCTTAGACGCCTTTTACGACACCTCGGTAAGAGTGAGGGTGGCCTATTCTACTCTGCCGGGGACCACACGGCCACCCACACGGACACTCTGTTGTGTGTAACTAATAAAATAAATAAAAAATATATTTTTTTCATTTCAACATAAATTTTATTAATTTTAATTATTGTCACACTTTGCATGCCAGTTTCTGGTGAATTGTGCGAGCTACATTATTATTTAAACCACTCCTTGTATCACTATTCCGGCAAATAAATGATTTCTGATAACACTAGCGACCAAATTGGAACCGTACTAAAAAAAATCTCAATCAAGACCTTAGATTGAATCAAAATAGTGGAAGATATGTGACTCGTCTCTACTGCGTGGAGCGCTTAAATTAGGTCCCAGTCGCCTAATTTCACGTAGACTGACGTAGCATGCACATAGCACATTTGATGACTCTTTCAAGCATATGTCACAACAAATAGGTCCGTTTTCAGTTGTCTAATTGAAGGGACGTGCCGTATCTTCCACTATTTTGATTTAATCTAAGATCAAGACTGTATCTTCTTCGTCATGTCAAACAGCAAAACAACTGCGTACACCAAAAGATATTAATACGGTTCCAGTCTCCAGGTGTTTATAAAATCGATTGTAGCTGCGGTAGTTCTTGTGATGTTCGGGTAAATAAATAATAACTGTGTTAAGCAGCCATCCAAATATAATCAAGAGATATAACAACAAACGTAACCTTGCCAACGCGTACACCATAGATATTCCACAGACATTACACTTCTTACATTGGACAAACTAAGCAGGCAACTGCAGAACGTGTCAAGGAACATATCGCAGCAGTTAAGAATCTACAGGCAAATATATCGACAATAGCGGAACATCTATTAGAAATGGGAGTTCATGATCCGAAAATCCTCCTTGACTATTTTATTAATTACTCAACTTTTTGTTTGTTTTTGCACTCTAAAAATGGATCACCGCCTTTCGCGTTCAACCATTTTTCAAATGCAAAATGCAACCAATAAGTAGTGCACACTCATTAAGGTGACGAATCTATGAAACTGGCCCGCTAATAGATGTGTACTAATTGTGGCGATTATGATACATTTAAAAAAATACAACCATGAATCCATAAAGGAAAATTTAAGAATTTTTTGAGACAAAATTATGTCATTATTTGTTCCTACAAGTAACCATAATTTTTGTAATTGCTAAAAGTGGCCATTTTAGGCAATAATAAGAATTGTGGTTACTTGTACAAAGATATAATATTACACAAGCACATCTCAAAAAATCTTAATACTTTCCTTTATGGATTCACCGTTGTATTTTTGTAAAAAAAATCATAATCGCTACTATCTATACTATATAATTAATAATATAAATCTACTAGCGGTCCTGGTTACGTCAATGCGTCGCCTTAAATAAACACAAATATTGTGTTTACCGTAAAAATAGAGCTCCGATTTGGTTAAAAATAGATTCGGCTTAGTAACTAACAAATTGAATGACATAATAAGTGTGACTTACCCGTCGCCTTAAAACAAAAATTAGAAAAACTGCATTATTATAAATTCACTTTTTTGCTAGCTCTACAGAAGGTCATCACTTGTCTTTCCCCGTATTTTTATTTCGCTTCGGCCATTAGTTTCTTAATTAATATCCAGCGCTCGGACGGACCCAGATCAATCATAATCATCTGCTACAAAATATTTCAATTTTAAAAGGTGCCCTACCCCTGGCTAGAGCGATAGTCAACCTTTTGTCTTTTAACGCTATTAAGTTTTTATTAAACGTTTAACACTTTTGATTTGAAGACAGGTGTTGTTAAGTTATCTAATTTTCAAATAAATTGGTTAATTTGTTTTTGTTAGCGATGAAGGGTTATTTGTCATTTTAAAAGAACATTTTAAATGATTTTTGTCCTAGTAGTAGAGCAGTTGTGTAGAATGAATGAATGAATATGGGTACTTTAATTACACTCAAAATAAAATATAAAAACTTTAAACTGGGTATTACAGGATATTTACAACGAAAGCGGCCTTATCGCTAAGAGCCATTTCTTGTAGGGGTAGGCGTCGTGGGGGTAGATCACCAACTTCCAGACTCCGGGATAACGGTAAGAATTTCTAACCGAAAACTAAAGTACCTACAAATTTTTGGCTAGACCCGGGGATCGAACCCGGGAACTCTTGCGCTGCCGTCGTTTTATAGTGCGACCCACGAACCACTGCGTCACCGAGGCAGACTTACAAACATACTTACATACATAGACTGCTGAAATCATAACCCTTTCTTTTTGACTTTGCCGTAGTCGGTTAAATCTTAAAAGATGGAGCAAAAAACAGTGTCTCTTACACCGTTCCATATTTCTCGCAATTAAAAAATGAGCACTGCAAAAATGGTCCAGGAGTCTGACGACGATAATGGACGCCATCCCATCACTGCGGATAATCGCCGCCATGTCTCCCAGTTACAGCTAGAGTTTTGAAACTGATTTTAGTACAACATTTAAACATTATTTTAATTTTTTTTAAATTCCGTACATCAAAAAATGAAACCTTTAAGATATTGCTTACACATGCTTATTTTCGTGCTTACAGCATGCTACTTTTGAGCAAGTGCTACTTAGTAGTATGTATGGACGGACGTGCTACTAATCAGCATGCTAATTTTGAGCATTATCAAAAATGAGCATGCTACTTGCAGTGCGGTTGGAAGGGGGAGGTAGATGAGTGATAAAGCACTTGTAAATAGATTTGCTTATTTTCAAGCATGCTAATAGACGCCTGATAACGTGATTATTGATAGCAAATGTGTACAGGTCATTAAGTATGCTCATATTTGGCATGCTTTTTTAGCATGCAACAAATGAGCATGTGTAACGGTAGCTTATTTATTTTTTTCTTTTTTATATATTTTTATGTGTTTATTTTATTATTATTTTTTATTTATTTATTTAACGAACCACAAACAAGTTTTCAATGTCATTAAATTACAAAATAATATACTAATTTATATTGTAAATTATTGAAAACTCAACATTGCTGGCTACATATTTATAACATACTAATTTTAACAGAGACTTAAGTAATTATGCAATTTATAAATACATTGTTGATGCTTAAATAAAAAGCCTAAACTTATATTAATAGAGGGTGTATCGGTAAACAGTCCCATCCTTCTATCCGCATAATGAACAACATTTTGAACAACTCCCGTCTTAAAATCTTTAAGAAATTCATTGAAATTTTATTCGAAAAGTGTTTCGTCTTCCCATACAAAATGACGAAGTCACGTGACCGAGTTGATATGAAAAGTAGATTTTTTATTAATGCAAATTACCAAAAGATGTAAAACATGTTTCCTAGAATGGTTAGTTAAAGAGGCGGCTCAAAGGATGCAACTGCTCTCCGAAACACCCTGTACAATATGGTTATAAAGATTTAGATTTTAAGTTTTATGTTTTAGAATTAAGATACAAAGGTGTATGCGCGAAGGTATAGAATTGAAATTTAAACCGTATACTCAAGTCACCGATCCCTTAAAGTTATAAAAATCTACTCTAAAGTTAAATAAAAAAATGATAAAGCTAAAGAAGAAGGAACCTGTGACTCCTTTGACGTGGCAGATGTCCATGGGCGGCGGTAAACGCTTACCATCAGGTATTACACCTGCTCGTCTGCCCCCTATATCATAAAAAAAGGAATTAAAACCAATGGAAATCTGCGCGTTTGATTCCTGACTTATTTATTTATCTTATAAAGATCTTACTTTGACGACCCGTTTGGAACAGTGGTAGTGAACGCTGCCTTTGGTCTAAGGGTTGCGGGTTCGATCCCCGTACATTACAAACATTTGTGTGCATGAACATGTCTATTTGTATTGGTCTGGGTGTTTCCTATGTATTATAAGTATGCATTTACAATAGAAAAAAAAATGTATATATTTGTAATCCCACTGTTGATTCTGATATCCGTAACACAGGTGCTTGTGCTACCTATCTCGGAGTCAGATCAATGTATGTGATGTTGTGAAATATTTATTTATTATTTATCTTAGGTACGGAACCCTCGGTGAGCGAGTAGTCGTACTCGCTTACCGTGGGTATCGTCGTATCGCAATTATGGCCGGATTTTTTCAAATATCACAATTAATTTTCCACTTTATCTGAAACAGCAACCTAGACAGTGATTGTTTTTCTTATTATTTTATTTTAATTGGAATTTCATGTTAAAGCGGCGACAGAAAAACATAATTTCTGAAAATCTTGCTTGCTCTTGCAGTTCTTGAGATAAAGCCTGGTGACAGGCCGACGGACAGCTAAGTCTTAGTAATAGGGTTCAGTTTTTACCCTTTGGCTACGGAACTCTAAAAAAAGAATAATATTCAATGGCAGATACAATCATCATTTATATTTTATGACGATAGGACCTTCAAGCAGTGAATGTAAATTTCATTTTTAACACTTTCTGTGGTTACGAGCTTAATTATTCGCTTGTGAACCATGGAATCAATTATCTCCATAAAATTAATCCTGACCATTTTTGCATTAAGGCTTCAAGTCATAAATTCCTCCACTCATTTAAAGAATAAATTGCAAATATTTTTAAAACTTTGCAACAGTGACCTTGGCATGGTTCGGCGTGAGACAAAGACAGACTATACGGAAGTGCTGAAGAGAAACGAACGAAGACTGCCTAGCGCGTTGATCAACGTCGACTTTGTTTCCTATTTTGTGACTGACGTATATAAACGTATATAACATAGACGTATTTTAGGGTTCGGTAACTTAAGGGTAGTGGTTAAAATTTTCGGGGTCCTGGGATCGATTTCCTTTGCTCGACTCGGGAACATTCGAAACATACCTTTGTATGTTTCGAATTTCAACAGCGTAGCTATCGCGGCTCTTAAGATACAGCCTGGTAACAGTCAAAAGGGTAAAAAAATCGCGGGGTACGACAACCCCTGTTTAATATTTATTTCATTTTGATTTAAGTATGCATTTCTTGTTATAGCAGCAAAAGTAATACATAATTTGTGAAAAAGAGCTATGTTCGAAAAATTCGAAACATACAAAGGTATGTTTCGAATTTTTCGAACATAGCTCGGGTTTGTGATCACCAATCGGCATTAGGCAAGCGTGGTGATTAAGCCTGAACCTATCATAGTAGCTTGATTTCTATAATGACTTGATTTCTATGATGGAGGCCTTTGCCCTGCAATGGGACAGTATATAGGCTGATACTGTGGGTACTTTACTATACCATAACCAAAGGGTAAAAACGGAACCCTATTACTTAGACTTCGATGTTCGTCTATTCGTCTGTCTGTGTGTCCGGTTGTCTGTCTCTAGGCTGTATCTCAAGAACCGTGTTAGCTAGACAATTGAATTTTTCACAAATTATGTATTACTTTTGCTGCTATAACAAGAAATGCATACTTAAATCAAAATGTATAATAAAAAATAAATATTAAACAGGGGTTGTCGTACCCCGCGATTTTTTTACCCTTTTGACTATTACCGGGCTGTATCTTAAGAGCCGCGATAGCTACGCTGTTGAAATTTGCACAAAATATTTTTATTTTTATTGCCGCTATAACAACAAATTACATTCCATCAGGTAACGTGCTTACTCGTTTGTCGCCTCTTAACAAAACATTAATAAATACTAAAAATAATATAAATTTTAGAGGGGGTCTTCATATACCAAACGCGATTTTTTCGCTCTTTTTTGCTCGATATAACCACAGCAGGTAGATTGAAAAATATTCACAAAATACTCATTTGTCTTTTTACTTTCATGATAAATAATAAAATAAAAATGAAAGAAATTAAGCGGGGCACCCATACCCCATACGGAGCGTTTGCCTATGGAGTGGAATTCCGAAATTGTTAAAAAGAGATGCGGTTTAGTAGTTAACTACTTAAATCAATTAATTATCTATTAATTTCGTATCAGAAATGATAAAATCCGCAGGAAAACTAAGGTCACAGACATAGCCCAAAGGATTGCATGCCTCAAGTGGCAATGGGCAGCCCACATAGCGTCCTCGCTATGTGGGCCCCAACGGCCGTCTGTTCTCCTGAACAGACGGCCGTTGGGGCGGAAAGGTCCTCGAGTGGAGGCCACGTACAGGAAGTCACAGCCGTGGCAGGCCTCCCACAAGGTGGACCGACGATCTGGTGAAGATCGCGGGAAACCATTGGATCGGGCGGCACAGGACCGATATGTGTGGAGAACATTGGGAGAGGCCTATGTCCAGCTGTGGACGTCTATTGGCTGAAGTGATGATTATGATGATGATTGAAATCGTTGATTAAAATTGGCGTTGCTAGTGTCGGGTACACGTTACCTTAAACAATCTCGATGACCTCTGACTGAGCAAAGCTAACACTCTTTTGCGAACACATGATTAAGTACCAAGTGGTACCAAGCACTTAAACTTCCATAAATTCTTAAGTTTTGCTCGTAATAACTCAGAAACATCACGATATCAGTGTCAAAAGTACGAAAGGTTACGCCTCAGCCCCATTGGCCTTCGCCCGGCAAAAAGTCACGACTAAGCGCAAAGCAGTAAAGAACCTAAGTTCTTATTTAGGAACAATAGTACTAGATCGAGAATGCACTAAACTACAGCGCAAACTGGACTTTCCCATCATTATCCTAACTTCGTCATCGCAGGCTTTCACTGACGGATAACTAAGAACAATAAAGGGGACTGGATAAGGTATAGACCTACCAAAACTGTATCTTTGTAAAGTTTGGATCATTTAAATCTGGAACAGTCAAAAGAGTCGTTTCGGTGATACGCTTTATTTGAAAGATCGACTCACAGATAGGTTTAGAGCTGGGAGCGACTCGATTAGAATGATCCCTTATTTAAATCATTTTACTAAGTTTCATACATATCATATTATATTGTATTACTATTGGCCTAAAGATATTTTTTCTGTGACACTAATGACTGTCATTACAATCAATGTTATGTCTACCTATCTCTTTCATTCCATTCTCTCTTTCGTTCCATGTGTTGCCGATGGAACCGACTCACTTGTTCTCTCTCGCTATCAGTGATCATGTAGTTCGTCGCTCTTCGTGTCAGTGGAACACAGTGAGTCAGTGAGCGAGTTGACCGATTAAACAAATCCGATCTTGAGGTCCGAATGAGCCAAATGATTCGGAGCGAGCATTCGTGATTCGGATCAGCGAATCATCTATCTGAAGCGGATCACTGAGTCGTTTCAGTACACGTCTTTAAGGTAATAAGATAGAATATATTATTTCATTCATTTGAAACATCCCCATGTAAGTTCCGCGGATTGTCCTGGTTTTCGAGTAAAAAAATATTTAAGAAGATGAAAATTGTTATTTTTCTGACGAAAATAAAAATGGGCAAAAGAAAACATAAGTAAAAAACTGCCTTAAATATGCAGAAAGGCTACTACAAAGTAGAAGATTATTTAAATGATAAGGATTCCTGGACATGCTGATCTCCTCGGCGCAACGGTTCTCTAATGTATAACTTCATTTCATAATTTTACTTTACTGATTAACAGCAATTTATGTCATGCTGTCATTGTAATCTTAATTTTTATTAAAAAATATTGCATTATACTAAAATTGAAAGTTGTAATTACCTTATTTGAAAAGAGTAACTACTAAGTTTCTTGCTGTTTTTCGGTAGAAATTGACATTCCGAATGAGTAGTAGATTACATAATTATTAATATACATAAATGTTTTGTATGAACTTAATTGAATAAAGATATTTTTATTTGTTTGTTTCATGCGATTTGTATGAGAAAGCAAATATTTTTTAACCTTATGCTGCTCGAGGAAAAGAAAGTTGTTTTCATCATGTATATGTCACCGGAAAATAACAAGATCCGTAAGTTTATCAATTTACTAGGAAGTTTATAAACTTTCGTAGGGTTCTAAACGGAAGATAAATTGTATTATTTTACGTCCACATTTTCGTAAACTGATAAACTTACTGAAGTCCTCGTAAATAGGGGAAAGGGGGGTAGCCCCGGCCGGTGAGTAGCCTCGGCCATAGCCAATATTCGTAGTTCTTGTGACGTAACCTTGAAGTTCGCGCGATCTATGTGAGCGTTTGCTAGTCATTCGACAAACGCGAACAGTTGAAGGACGTGGTCGAGCGAAATCTGATTTACGTAGGTGAGTGCCGTACGACGTCAACTATTTCGGAAACAATATTTATTGGATAAACGTAAGTAATTATTTATTTTGTCTTGTTTGCATACTATAATACTATTCTATTTTGTATATTCAAGTTTATATACATGTGTAGTTGTCTGTTATTTTAAAATAATATTTTTTTTGACCGAAGTCGTGTCGGGTAACCCCGGCCATTGGTTTTGCGGGTATCCCCGGTCATATGTAATGATGTTAATTATTATCTATTGATGTTATTATTTTAAGTCCTACATTTGAAAATGATTTGTTGCAGAGTTACAATGCCTAAATTTAAACAGAGTTACAAATCGCGGAGACTGGAGTGAAGAAAACATGAAAAAAGCAACTGAAGCAGTCCTCGAGAAAAAATGTTCTGAGAGGTCTGCCGCTGATCGGTATGAAGTTCCATGTACTTCGCTGCAAGATCGTATCAATGGTATAAAACAAAGTAAACAGATCAATCTCAAGCCAAAATTAGGCCGTTTTGAACAGACATTTAATCCTGTTCATTCAATGCCACACATGTAAAGATTGGGCTCATGAGGCATGTGTAGATATAAATCCATCCGATTTGTACTACAATTGTGATGTGTGTGTCGCCAAAAAAGGGTTAGGTCACTAAATACGTAGGTGGCCGGAGCTACCCGCCACTTTACAAAGATACTAAGATCTGATTATTATTTGAAGTGACTTTAATTAGAATTCGTTATTGTTTTTGTTGAAGTTTCTATAATTTTATCATGAATAAATATAATGTTGATTATTTTTTTGTAGAGTTCATTGTGTTTTTCTAAATAAATATACACATTTTACTAAAAACAAAAATTTGGCCGGGGCTACCCCCCTTTCCCCTAATAAGTAATCAATAACCAAACGCTACGCGAGATCTGATTGGTTGACGGTCACGTGTCAAAAATAGGATATCTAATTATAATTGCGCCCAATATTATAATTATAATTAAAGACGATTAAGTATAATACAATTTCGAATATGGGGACATTATAAATAGTGATAATTATTGTAAACGCGTTCGTTATTTTGATTTTCGGACGAACGATTTTTGAAGAAAAAAGAGACTATGATTGCCACTATGAACATTAACCAATCAGAGAGCAGTGTGTTATTTTACGTATTTCAAATATGCGTATATTTGAAGGGTTTCTGTGATTGGTCCAACCATATAAAATCTTACTAATAGGTATCCGTTAGTTAATAAATTTACCGTGTGAAGTCGGAAAATAATATATATTTTTTTAATGTGGACGTAAAAATACAATTTATCTCCCGGTTGGAAATAATACAATTTATCTCCCGGTTGGAATCCTACGAAAGTTTATAAACTTCCTAGTAAATTTATAAACTTACGGATCTTGTTATTTTCCAATGACATATATAATGTCACGGAGAAGTTTCTAAGACGGTTAAGATAAAGATATAGAGTCGTTTATTCCTTTAGAATATGATGTTATAATACATGATACATTGATCAGCATATTAGGCGTAGGAAAAACAGCAGCAGAAATATATCACTTACTGTTATACGCTCAAAAATACCACCTCCATCCCGTTGGTCTCGACTACATGACCCGACCCATTCCCTGGGTTCATCCGGCAATAAGTCAGCATGGACTATAATACCGGCCACTTAAGCGGCATTACCGCAACAATCGCGAACCGTTCTCCACTCTACTTTAGGGAGATGCCCGCTGACATTATGGGCAAAAATTTAACAGATGCAATGAGATAAGGTTAGGTCAGAGGTGAATAAGGTACACGTTTTTGCGTATAATTAAAAGTAATGGGAGCATTTGCCATTTACATAAGTAGTGCAAAATTTATGTATGTAAGCTTAACTTTAAGACCAATATAATTAATGATTAAACGAACTTACCTGTACGTGAAGTTCTATCTTAATTATGCGAAGGCTTCGTCCGAAGGGATTAGCAAATAATACTTGTAGTACCGCCTAGTGGATCGCCAGTCTCACACTATATTTGAGAGTATAAACAAAATAAAAAAATAAGTGTCACGACAGCGAGATGGGCGACCTAACCGAATATAATGGGCATTTGCATCTTAGTTGGTGTCTGTACTGTATAAGCCGCTTCACGAATGTAATTTTCTTTTTATGACCTTTGATGGATTGATTTATTGAATGTTACAGCCAACATTCAATTCAAAGATATTTATTCTTTTGACCGTGGGAGAGCCATGCTTTGGCATGTATGTTTGATGTATGTAGACCGGAATATAAGAATGACCACGGCCTCATAGAAAACCGGCGTGAAGCATCTGTGTTGTTCCGATGCGTGAGTAAGGGAACCGGGGACCCAATCTAGAGAGAGGAAGGTTTAAAGGTTGACTGCGCACTTGTGACTCAACTGTTGTTGAGTCACAAGCGCGTCACATTCGAATGTTGGTGACGTGGCTAGCTATCTAGCGACCTAGGTCTGCCCCGCGGTTCTACCCGCGGCATGAAAATAAATGATGGCTTCCGTCATAAATATTAGGCAATTACCACATATATTATTTACAACATTTACCAGGCTTGGAGCCATTGAACTTGGCACCCATTTCGATCTCACTTATTTTATCGTTCAAGTCAATAGCCAAGGCATTAACATAATATTGAACTTGGCATTTATTTCACATATTATGTATTAGATAAAATAATGATCAGCAAAATCGAATCTCTACGCAATTTACGAAGGGAAATATTGAAACAAGTTAAATTTCTTCAAAAGAATTACTTCGACGTGAAATTACTTAAATCAACTAGATATGAAATTGATGGCACCTAATTTTACCATCGCCTACGCCATGACTGCTGACGTCACAGTACTCCTACACACACACACACACGCACGCAAGTGCTCTTCGAGAAAATTAAAAATTTCGACGCGAAAGCACCAAGTCACGATCGGGGACCGTAAATTACGGTAATAATTATGGAGAGGGAGGGGGGAGGGAGATGTCAGGTGAATGTTCCAGTGGGAGGGGAAATATTTGAATATGTCGATTATTTGATACCCGGTAGATCAGACAACCGTTTGGGTAAACGAGTTTTGTATAATAATGACTAATAAGAGTACTTTTTTATGAAATAGGGGGCAGATGAACGTCCCCTGATGCTAAGTAATCAAAGCCATCCATGGACATCTGCTGCCAAACTTTTAAAATGGATATGCTCTTTTCTTGATGGTTTGCAGGTCGTAACGGTCCGTCGGACACAGCGCGGGTTCTTTCCATAGTTTTACTAATACCATGGACTAATAAAATTAGTCCATGCTACTACGTACAAATCGCCTCGTTGGTTTATCGCCTCGTTAGTCTAGTAGTTTAAGTATCACATAAAAAAATACCAGGCCGTAATCTCGTGGTCCTGATATCGATTCCCGGGTCGAGCAAAGGTATGTTTCGGATTGTAATCACCAATCCGCATTAGGCAAGCGTGGTTATTAAGCCTAATCCCATCATAGTAGCGACTTTGGTAGCGATAACTTGATTTCTATGATGGAGGCCTTTTCCCTGCAGTGGGACAGCATATAGGCTAATACTTTACTACGTCCAATATGGCCACTTGCCTTATGCCTGATTCGGGTTAGTTGCATCACATCTGTGGAGCGGCTGTTTCGTATCGCAATGAACTGAGAGAATTTGAAAGCAGGTGACAATTGGCATCAGTAAACGCTTACCACCAATTGATCCGTCTGCTTATTTGTCTCATAAAAACATTATCTTAATGTAAGACACGTCCAAACAAAATAACACAAAACCATAACACATACCAACGCAACGAAATCACTACAAATAAGAATAGTAAACACATAAATAAATACTAAAGATACGTTTTTATATCCACATTTACTTAGCACAATCTGACCTGACCCGGCTGTTTATCAAACGTAAAATGAATATCAGTCTGCGATGATATTACAAGTAATCTTAACAACTCCGCCGTAAAGCCAGAATTTTTAAATAAAGGTACTGTAACACATGCTTATTTGTACCATGCTTAAAAAGCATTCCAAATAGCATGCTCGATGAACTGTCCAGATTTGCTACCATTATGCAGGCTATTAGCCATCTATCAGCATGCTTAAAAATAAGCAAACCTGTTTACACGTGCTAAAATGCTCCCGTATACTTCCCCTTTCACTCGCACTATAGGTAGCATGCTTAAAAATCGACCTGACATGCAATTTTTGAGCATGCTCAAAATTAGCATGCTTATTTGTAGCATGTCTACATATGCTACTAAGTAGCACTTGCTCGAAAGTAGCATGTTTTAAGCATGAAAACAAGCATGTGTAACAGTACCTTTTCAGTTTACAACCGAATTACTTGAAATAATACTGACAAAATATCCGGACATTCAAATAGTTGATACAGAAGGCCCAGTACTAATAATTAACAAATGAATGGAACGCTTACTACACTCGTGGGAAAAAATGGGTCCAATAATATTTGTTTCGATGGACTTTAAAGATTGTTTAATCACTAGAGAGCCCCTATGTAGTCTTATATGTTACACGTTTGCTTAGAAAGCCATCTTTCTAAGCAAACGCGTAACATTTTACACTAGTGACCATTCACTTCATGGGCTCACTTATCTCATTCTGATTCGAATACCATGACGAATTTTTGACGACCCGATTGGAACAGTGGTAGTGCACGCTGCCTCTGATACAAGGGTTGCGGGTTCGATCCCCGCACAGTACAAACATTTGTGTGGATGAACATGTTTGTTTGTATTGGTCTGGGTGTTTGCTATGTATTATAAGTATGTATTTACAAAAGAAAAGTATTATATGTATATATTTGTAATCCCACTGTTGATTCTGATATCCGTAACACAGGTGCTTGAGCTACCTAACTCGGAGTCAGATCAATGTATGTGATGTTGTGAAAATATTTATTTTATTATTTATTTATTTAATTTTCTTATTTATCTAAGCTTTTAATCACGGGTGAATCCAAAGCTGTCGTTTTGGAACCCAGTACGTTTAGACCATGATTCAAGATTTGGGGAGGTTGGTAATTTTAATGAAGCTACTGCAGTATGACCTTCGCAACCGCTCAACCAGACTAACTGACTTATTTTATTTATTTTATTAAGGACACAAAACAGGCAACAGTTAAGAAAGTTATACATAGTTAGCTTATAAGATAAGTTACGAACTAGATTATTACATAAGAACATGTATCCCTGACATGGAACAAAATGTAAGAAAAAAGTTGGTTGGTTGAATGGTGCCGGAAGGGCTGTAGGTAAAGAAAAAAAAAGGGTAAATTTAAATTTAAATTATGGTTATACGTTTCAGAAAAAATTCGATACGTGAAAGTTTCCTCGCAATGTTTTCCATTACCGCCGAGCTCATAGTATAAATACGCACATAGACTTGAAAACATCTAGAGATTCATGCTCGGACTTGAACCACGACCTCGCGTCAGGATGGCGCTTTTTTAGTCACTAAGTTAACATAGTTATCAAAGAAAAGTATTATACGTATATATATATTTGTAATCCCACTGTTGATTCTGATATCTGTAACACAGGTGCTTGAGCATCCTATCTCGGAGTCAGATCAATGTAAGTGATGTTATGAAACATTTATTTAGTTCTAACCATTATCACAAAATTTGTGGAATGCCTAGTTTAGTTGTGTATTTTGTGCAATAAAATATATCTATCTATCAAAATACCATGTGATAGCTACTATGGGGATGGGATGCTAACGTAGTCGGAATAACAACTTTTTAACGTGGGTGCATAGCGGCCAAGGACAAACTGGACTAGGGCAATACCAACAAGATCCTACAAATGTTATATAATTTCTCTTTTTTTTTATAACTTCGTCACATGTTAAAGACTCAGCTCTGACGCCAGCGCCGTGTGTAGGCATTTTAATGAAGCACAACTGGAGGGTCTGCGGATTGTTATGTTGTGGTGAGCCCGAGCTAAGATTTTGTTACTGATAAAGATGCATTAAACTTTATAATATCTTATCAGAAGGTCGACGAATGTTGGCTCTGGAGCGTTCCATTAAAACTTAGCCATATTCTAATACGAAGTCACAGTGTAGAAATTTGTAATATTACAATTGAACTATGATTTTAAACTTTTGCGTTGAATATTGCCAATAATTAATGCAAACGTTTCAAAACGCGATAAGTTTTATAGGTAAGTCTATGTATAGTCAAAAGCAAAAGTTGATACACAACTTTTGCAGCTAGTGACTCTTATAATGCAAGGAAAAAAAGTTACAAATTGCGAAATGAGTGCAGCTACTTCTGCTGTTGTCTGTACCTAACACCGACTTATACTGTCTGTTGTTGTTGTTGTAACATTTGGTTTTTGTGCAATAAAAAATATCTATCTATTTATCTATCAACATTTTTTATAATATAGGGGGCAGACGAGCATATGTTTCACCTGATGGTAAGCGATTACCGATAAAACGGACCCCTACATTTGTGCATGGTTATTTTAGAAATAGTATGAGTTTTTGCCGAGAGATTGTAATCCCCTAAATTGTTTAAAATATAGCTGAAAATTAAAATCGATCGGCGTCGCTAGTGTGCCCTACCCCTCACCTCAAGGTGACGAATCGACGTAACTAACGCCGCCAGTAGTTTTTTTATGTGATAGGTGGCAGACGAGCAAACGGATCACCTGATGGTCATAAGTGCTCTGCCAACCTTTAAGCCACCATTTCCCCGGATTAGGCCTCCGGATTTGTATTTTAATTGTGGCGATTATATGATATAATTTTTAAAAGTACTTACAGCAACAGTATAAAAAGAAAACTTTAACTTTAAGCAATAGTAAGAATTTTGGTTACTTTTACGAAGATAATTTTACACAAGTACATCTCAAAAAAATTTTAATACTTTTCTTTATAGATTGTTGTTGTACTTTTTACAAAATGTCTCATAATTGCCACAGTTAATACGAATCTATTACCGGCGCTAGTTTCGTCAATGCGTCACCTTAATCGATTTTTAGTGCATGGATTCGAACCTCTCACAACACAATGTGTATGTTATTATTATTTGATGTCTTAAATAATTGTATTATATAAATATGTTATGGTAATGTTATGATTATGACATCACTGGGAGACTTCCTACGTGAATCATAACCACAATGTATGATAATGGTCTGGCTGTGTTATTATCTCAGATGATTAAAATTCTGCGAGATAAATTTTAAAAAATGTTATTAATAAACTAAATAAGGAAGAATCAATTATATTCCTCTTTAGGTACTGTTTCTATACCAAAAAGCACAGATCAATCCACCATAGATTATAGACCGCCTGTCTGTTGACGTTTTTCTTTTTTTGACAGTCTGGTGACGTTGATGTTTGTATACTCTGTGGAGGAAGACGTCTTGAGATTTGTTAAAGATTCGGCGGGTAGGGCTAAAACAAGCCGCATGGGCTGATGCAATTCAAAGGTTTTAAATTAGTGTCTAGTGGTTTCAAGTGTACTGATTTGGTGTTTATTTGTGCAGTAAAGTGCCGCAAAGTGATCCTAATAATAAGATTCGTTGGATTGTATCGTTTTTTAACACTGCTATTGTGTGTCGAGTGCGTTGTCTCGTGACAACCTGCTTGGACCTTATAGAGTCTTAAAACCCGTGATTGGTTTTAGAGTGATATCCGTTGAATCCGTATGTCAATAAAAAGTAAAACACCGGCGTTTTATTGAGTGACTGTGACTTTGACTGACTTCGACTGTTGACTACCTACTTATTCGCAATAAGTTACTTGACGTTGGCTAATTATCTTCGGGTAGAGCCATAATAAAAAAAAGAAAAAAGAGATTTGTCATTTCGCCGCTTTGTTCCGTTGCTCACCATAGACATCAATTGCTTTTGGTTACATCTTACAAGCAAACTAACTAAGCGATGCCAATTGATTTTAATTGTTAGCTACAAAACCAGATCTATTTTAAACAACTTGGGGGCTTCAGTCTCTCGGTAAACACCTATACTGTTTATTTAATAGTTATAGTTAGCTCTTTGATCTGGTTTTGCACTCGAATTTTGAATAACCGCCAAAAGCGGCCACTTTTGGCGGGAATCGAATGTTTTAGTATAAAAACAGACCCAACATTTGGGCTTGGTTATTAAATAAATAGTATAAGTTTTTTCCGAGAGATTGAAGCCCCGTAATTATTTAAATATATATATATTGGTTTTGGCAGCTAACAATTAAAATCTGCCCTACCCATCGCCTCAAAGTATAAAATGACCGTTCTAGAGACCATAAGATGTTTAACTTCTTTAATAAGCAAAAAGTCACTATGCTATTATTTTATTTTGATTCAAGACAATATTTCAAGATGTATATTAAATAGAGATCAGAATATTGTATTCTTGATGGAAAAACATCTTGAAAATGACCCTTTTTTACTTAGCAGAATTCAAATTTTATCAATGATAACTTTTCTATTAAAAATATTTTTTTCTGAAAAACTATCCTACAAATTCGTTAACTTTGTCCATTAAATCATAGTTAATTATGGAGTTAATTAATAGTAATGTTGCAAATTAAAAAAAATATTAGTATGGAAAACACAACTTCTAAGAAAATCGTCATACAAAACAGAATATAATGCAACGCTAAATTTCAAAATCGTGTTCGGTACTTGCCTTACTAAGCTTTTTTGAACTATGGCGAAGTACAGTTTTACAGTTCCGAAATACTCTCATATCGCGATAGTAAATCACTTTGTAATACTATGAAAACATAAATTTAACTCAATCCTGATATTTGATTTTACTGGTTTTTTCATTCAAACAGGTCGTTAACTAGGTCAACTTTTTATGATTTATACAATAATTTAAATGTGATTTTACTTTTAAAGTTAATTCATTATTATTAATTATTAATTAAATCTAATGTATTTTATAATGTTAAGTTAGTTGAAAGTCTTTAAGATGACGTACAATAGGTTACATTGGCATCAACAGTGGCTGGAGCCTCCTTGTAAGCATGGAATTGCTTGTAACACTAGCGACGCCTTTAAAATAAAAATAAAATAATATAAAAAGTGTTTATTTCGGACCATACAATCCATAGTGTTGTTAGTAACAATGATTTTCTTTGAAATCTGTGTTAGTACTTTAATCACTTTATTATATTTATCAAATCCAAATTTAATTATTTTATTTATATTTAAGCTGTTAGCAACTAAACCTGATATCTTTTTAATAATTTCGAAACTGCAGTCTCTTGGAAAACACTTATATTATTTATTCCATAGTTAACTTTTGTGTCTGCTTTTGTACTCGAAATTTAAATTACTGCCGAAAAGAGCCATTTATGGCGTTCATCCAAATGCAAAAACAGATAAAACAGTAGTGCACAATAGGGTATTTGACTAAGCTCGAGATTTCACAAAATATAAATATTTTATCAAAATATAGGCAAATATGTGCGAATAGCAAAAATTCTCAATTAAAAATATAACGTGTAGCCGGTTTTATGGTCATTCAAAGATTCATGGGCAAGTCCATTTTGAAACTATGAAATTATTAAAAAAAAATATACCATTGAATAACCCATTTACACCAATTTACCCAATTTACACCAACTATTATAATGGAACCATTGACATAAACGAAACTTTTGATATAGCTACCATACAAAATTAAAATGAAATGCATACAAAATACTGTCGTGTGACGTCACTTCTCTGCAGCCATTTGTATGGAGCGTTTTGTGTTTTCCCAAAATAATGTGATTTTAAAGTGGTGATATCTTAGGTAGTTTAAATGAGAATCAAGTAATTCTTTCAACGATGTTTCTATCATTGAGAGGTCTTTTGATTACACAAATGAAAGGAAGGCTCGAGTCAGCCCCAACACAAGTATTGTGTTACTTACTGGAGATGTCTAAACACCAATAATTTTTATTTTTATTATTATTATTTATTTTACTTTATCAACAAAATAAGCGAAAATAATAATTTGTTCCATGCAAAAAAGAATATTCAAAGCTGATTTTTTTCCGCTGATTTGTTGATCTAACATGCTAAATCGACTTTATTCAGGATACCTATTATGAGATTTTGGGGATGTAAACGATAAAAAATTAAAGTGTTTTAATAATAGATATCCCATAGTGAACAATCTATCAAGATTGTTCACTATGGGATACTACTACTACTACGATACTAGAAGCAAGAAGCATCAGCAAGAGATATACTCCCTCCTTTTTGCGCGGTGAGTCGCGCCGCCAATTAACCCCGTATACTCTGACACGGTAATGACATTTTAAATGAAAATACTTCTGTATGGTAAGCAAAGAAACTTGATACTTATTTTTTTTGTGTATAGGTAGCAGACGAACAGACGGTTCAACTTATTTCAAGCGATTGCCGCTGCCCATAGACACCCACCACACCAATGAAATCACAAGTGCGCAGCAAACCTTTAAATCTCCCTTTCCACCGGATTTGGCCTGCGGTACTCTCACTCTGGAAGTGAAACTCAGCACAGTGCTGCTTCACGCCGCGGTTTTCTGTGAGGCCGTGGTATCACTCCGGTCGAGCCGGTTCATTCACGCGTTGCTCTCCCACGGTTATATGATAGGTTACAGACAGAGGGATCACCTGATGGTAAGTGCCGCCACCCAAGAACACCCGCAACATTTACTGTGCTCTGAAGTGCGCTGACAACCATTTAGCTCGCCCCTAGATTGGCCTCTGGTACCCTCACTCACTTAGCAAAACGCACAGACACAGAACACGCGTTGATTTACGAGTAATTTTTTTATGTGATAGGTGGCAGACGAGCAGACGGATCATCTGATGGTAAGCGATCTTGTATTTTTTAAGCTTTTATCAGTGATGTATCTAACAAGGCATACGAAAATAACGGTTTTATTTGTATTTTAATCAATATTTCTAGGCAGGGGCGGATCTAGCCATGTAGCGCCCGGGTGTAATCATTAATCTGGCGCCCTCTTGTATCAAAACGTGCGAACAAAATGGAATAGGTTGGTACTATGAACATGTTCAACTAAACTCCGATCATCATCGTCTCCCATTCTCATTCTTGTTGGTGGCCGTACTGCATAGCCGTTGAGTATTGGTCGTTTATTAGTTTTTTTAGATTTTCGCGTTGCATTAACTAAAATGTATTAATACGTAACGTAGCCTGCTGTAACGTAGCCGAAACGCCGAGCCAAATATGTGAGTACACAATGTTGTTTCACATAATAAATATCGTGTTAATCCCCGTATTGATACATTATAGTTATTGGTCGTTTTCCTTTAGATGGCGCTAGCACTGACTGATGCCTCTATCTCAGTATATACATTATTACTCTATGCCCTAGATTTCTTTCTACATTGGACTTTGAATTAGTTTTGTAAGAAACTACTCATAATTATGTTCAGCCGAATCATATGCAGCAGCGCTATGGTGATAGGCAGCATTCTTAATATTTCGTCCCACATGGCTCAACTCGCTCCTTATTCTTGTGGAAACATAAATTTAATATCACCTGTGCACTTCATTCAAAAAAGCAGCTGAGCTGGTTCCTCGACACTTTTGCTGTCAGTACCTCACATCTGGTGTGTGATTCCGATCGGAGTTTTCAGACTCGCCGCGTTTTTGCCGGCATCCAATCCCCGATAATTGCAGCTGGCATGGGAGAAGCAGTGAAGATTTGTTAAATTTCCTCCACTGACACTTAGTTTATTTTCCCTTTTCCTAAGTAATTGGCAATAGAAAAGATATCAGCTTTAAGAAATGCCTCGTTCATGATAGGATTTTTATAGAGTTGCTACTTCTAATATAACAATACTACACAGGACCTTACTAATTTATCTTACCTAAAATTTGTAGATTCACATTAGCCCACTCCCAGCCCCTAACCATGAATTTCCGATTGCGTCTAAAGCTGTCGCTTTGGAGCCCGTGGTACGCCCTTTTATTCACACAGCATTATTATGTATTTATCTAAGGTGATAATTCTTGTAATTCTAATCTTTCGAAAAACATATTTTACCGTATTATCAGAAATAAATAAGTATTTTTTTTATTGCTTATAGTAGGCAGACGAGCCTGCGGCCCATCTGATGGTGAACGGTAACCGCCGCTCATAGACATCAACTAATGCTGGAGCACAGTCATACCGCTGCCTACCGTGAGAGAACTCTTTTCAAACCTTCGTTTAAAAAAGGACATGTCATAGCGATCAGGGAACACCGCGGCTGGAATCTCATTCCAGAGTTATGTCTACATTAATTTGATTACGTACTAACTGCCGTACACAGAGACAGCAAATAATCTTTAATTGTTGCTTATGAAAAAAATATGATACCTATTCCAAGACGCATAAAGACTATCGATAGATAAGTTAATGAATATTGGCTTCATTTGACGTCTCTGAGTAGTCAGTTGCATAAGCTCTGTGTTATGAATATAAGTTAACAAAGGAGTACCTAACAAATTCAAATACAAATGTATCTATTATTACACATAATACACAGAACAAATATAAAAGGGCCTATTCATAAATGTTTTTTTATTCCTTTTTAGAAAGTTTTGTACGAAATGTTTTTGTTTCAAACGTCGAATCTACTCTTCAAAACCGCTTTAGCTAACAAAGGTTTATTGAATGTTTATGAATAAAGCCCGTATTTATACTCGAGTAAAGAATGTCATGAGTAATTGTGTACTTGTAATTATTGTCCGTCCATTTGTAGCCGTTATACCAGCTACAATAATCGGTTATTGTTATTTTTATAAGTTTATTTTTTACATGAAAAATTATCCTATGAACTCCTTCATCACCACAAATTATTATTATCACACTCAGCAATTCATCATCCCTCATTTTCCAAATTTTCCATTACAATCTCTTTTTTCTAATACTGTCTTTTTAGAGTTCCGTAGCCAAATGGCAAAAAACGGAACACTTATAGATTCGTCATGTCTGTCCGTCTGTCCGTCCGTCCGTATGTCACAGCCATTTTTCTCCGACACTATAAGAACTATACTATTGAAACTTGGTAAATAGAGGTATTTTGTTAACCGCATGACGATTTTTGTACAAAAAATGGAATAAAAATAAAATGGGGGGGTACCCCTACTTGAAACTGAAACTCAAAAATGTTTTTTTTCATCAAACCTATACGTGTGGGGTATCTATGGTTAGGTCTTTAAAAATCATGTTGAGGCTTTTAACATATTTTTTTTCTAAAAACTTCTATAATAAATGAATTATAAAACTAAAATGATATACATAATCACAAAAACTAACAACGGAAATTGGTTTGAACTAGATATAGTGAGTAGTTTTTTTAATACGTTATAAACCGTAAACCGCAATTTACCTTCCATATATCTTACTTACTGCTACGGAACCATTCATGAGCGAGTCCGACTCGCACTTGGCCAGTTGTTGATTTTTTTCTTCTTCAATTTGTCAGGTCGATCTGAATGCGATGCGCTCGAAAACATTTTCAAATTTTTACTATTCGATGGAGGAGAGTATTATGAACGTTTTTCAACTTGTTTTGGTTTAGCGTTACACTATTTATAGCTTCGTGGTTGCACATTAATATAAGTACCTAGATGAGTGAGATAAATAAAGAGATAAAAAGAGAATGAGATAAAAAAAGATTAATAAATGAGATGTTTATATTGTTATCATTTTCTGTGTCTAGTTTTGTACCTGTTGTGTCAAAAAGGGATTGTTATTGTGTGTGTCTGTTTGTGTAGAATATGTTTGTTTGTACTGCCTCGGTGCCGCAATGGTTAGTGGGTCGCACTTTAAAGCGATGGTTGCACCTGGGGTCCCGGGTTCTATCCCCAGGTCGGGCCAAAAATTTGTACCTAAGTTTTTGGCAAAGAATTCTCAGTGTTAGCCCGGACTCTGGAAGTTGGCGGTTTTTTACCCCCGTGCCTCGGAAAGCACGTTAAGTCATCTCATCCAGTCCCCAAGTTGCGCCTCTGTTCTTTCTCTGTCCCTATTTAGCTTTACCCTTACGGTTGTATAATGGAGGCGGAGGGAAACAGACAGAGGTGCAACAATGTTTTAGGTTAGCTGCTAAAAACCAGCGTGGGCGCTGGCTATATTCGGCCAGTGTCGGAAAGTGTGTTGTTAGCTAAAGCTGAGCGGTCCCCTTTTACACTTTTTTATCATTTTATTTAGTATCTATTTATGTTATTGTTTTGAAATATTATTACGTGTATTATATAATAAATATAATATAATAAATAAAGGTTAGTTATTTTTCAGGTTTCAAACACCCTTTTTTGTACAATTCCACCCAACACACAACCAATACAGCTAAATATTTTTGTTCAAAAAATATATAGTGCTAAAACTACAAATTCGAGCATAAAATCCTATTCAACTTAAAAGTTTTAGATTAAAAACCTTCAATAGCAAATTCAACAATACCATTTTGCTAAAATAAAGTACAGCAAACAAATAGGTACGCATTATGCAACTTTGAACTCTGATGCATTGACATTAGCAATAATTGTACCTCTGGATGACGAATGTAATGGCAAAAAAGGTCCTTGAGATAACACTGCGACCGAAGCGGGTGCAAGGGCAACTTCCGAACAAATTGTCTCCTTTATTTGTGAACAATACAAGAGACGATTTGTAAGGATCATTGCCCTAAGTTGTCGATGTATGCCGGTGAAAGATGTTAGGGTAGACACCTGCTAATAAAATAAAAAAGTTTGTTACGATTAATGATATGACGCAAAATTGTTTAGGACTGATTGACTCTCTACCAGCATGCCCCCATCGCCCGCGCTCTGCGCTTCATCGGGGATATGCTTGCTCATGACTCATGACTTAATTCGATATATTCGCTGACGGCTTTGGACAGCTTTGTTACAAAGCCTTTCTGTAAATAAAAAAAATAAATAAATATTTCACAACATCACATACATTGATCAGACTCCGAGATAGGTTGCTCAAGCACCTGTGTTACGGATATCAGAATCAACAATGGGATTACAAATATATACATTTACTTATCTATGTATTATAAGTATGTAATAACAAAAGAAAAGTAATAAATGTAGATATATAATTGTAATCCCACTGTTGATTCTGATATCCATAACACAGGTGCTTGAGCTACCTATCTCGGAGTCAGATCAATGTATGTGATGTTTTGAAATATTTATATTTATATTTATTTATATTACTTTTCTTTTGTAAATACATACTTATAATACATAGCAAACACCCAGACCAATACAAACAGACACGTTCATGCACACAATAGTTTGTATTGTGCGGGGATCGAACCCGCAAACCTTGTATCAGAGGCAGCGTTCACTGCCACTGTTCCAATCGGGTCTGTATCTCCTTTAGATAGTTGTCCCAGATTGTATGGCCCCTGGGCAAGGACCTTGTACAGTTGGTAAAAAAAAGACAAATATACCTTAAATCGATAACTTTGGTTCTCTGCCGGATCACCTCATTTCGGATTCGATCTCGGAGAGAGACGCTGAGCATTGCTCGTTCCATAGCCCGCTGAGCGACCTTTAACTTGTGGACCAGCCGTACCGTAAGTGTCCACGTTTCGGCTCCGTATGTCATGATTGGTAGGACACACTGATTGAAGACTTTTGTCTTTAGGCACTGTGGTATCGACGATACGAAGACACGACGTACATTGCTCACCGGATTAGCAAGCTTAAGTGGCAGTGGGCTGGCCATATTAGCCGCAGAACCGACAACCGATGGTGTAAACGAGTTCTGGAGTGGAGACCGCGTCTTGGCAAACGTAATGTAGGGCGCCCTCTGGCTAGGTGGCGGGACGATCTGCGCAGGATGGCTGGCAAGAGCTGGATGCGAGAACCATGGATAGATCACAGTGGCGAACAATTGGAGAGGCCTACGTCCAGCAGTGGACTGCGATAGGCTGATGATGATGATGATGACCTTAAATACTTTGTTACCGTCCAATTTTTTTAAAATTACTTCTTTTTCTGGTACAAATAAAAAGGTCACAAAAAATATAGCAATACTTAACAGCAAAAACCATCATGGCGGGAATGACATTTGGTTATGACGTCTGTCACTTTTGACAATTTCAAAATGGCGTCGCGCATTAATTGTGTCATTAAATTAAAAAAACGAAGCTAATTGTTTTAGAGTTATCGAGACACATTAACGCAACAAACAGAACAAGACGAATGACTTGAAAACAAACTTGAAAAGAACGGTGATATGAGTTGTCAAAGTGACAGTGACAAGTGAAATCTGACAGCGGTTATCATTTATAGTTTATGGAATCTTGTTTTTTTGTTTGGACGCCATAATGTGTTCATTTTATTTATGCCTTACTCAGATAATTAATAAATGGTTTTCATTTTTGTACCACCATACAACACGTTAAATATTTTTTTAGCATTATTATAACAATTAGTAGAACTTCTTGATTATTTGAAATACTGTACAAAGTCCTCGCCCATTCCGGGGCATCACCTTTAAATATCTGACCATCTTTAATTCTATATGTTTGTATTTGTATCCATTCATTTGTACTTTGTTCTAATTTTTTATATGTAGTGTTATTATGAATGAATGAATGAATGAATATACTTTTATTGCACTCAAAGTATAGTAAGAAAACTTAATACTAGGTATTACAGGATATGTACAACGAAGGCGGCCTTATTACTATGAGCAATCTATTCCATTATGTATTATTTTATGTCTAGTTAAATAATTTTGTTTGACTTATCTATTGTCATTTTTGTTGTTATAATGTATTTTTTATATGGAATCCTATTTTATTTTTGATAAAGTACCATTTAAATTATAATTCTGTTTGTGTATAAGTGACAAGCACACTGACACTTTGGTTTTACTGTAAGTCAGAAATGAAATTTACTTTTTGTTTTATTTTTTATTAAATAATAATGGCATGCCATAAATGGTAAGCCGTGTGGTCCCCGGCAGAGTAGAATAGGCCACCCTCACTCTTACCGAGGTGTCGTAAAAGGCGACTAAGGTAAAGCTGCTGGCATGATCATCAGCACCTAGAGAAGGAAAACTCTGCATATATCAAAACCCTCGCCAACCCGTCTGCCAAGCGTGGTGAGTATGGCAATTACACCTCATGTGATTGAGGGAGGCCCGTGCCCCAGCAGTGGGGACTTAAATGGGCTGACGATGACGAATGGCATGCCATCATTTCGAGATTCTGACTTTGAACCTCTGTTTTACCCCCTTCTTAGTGCTCTCCTTCGCTATAAAAGGAACCCTTTTGTCCAACTCTTATAGTTTAGGCCCTGTTTGTCAGATCAGTCAGTCTGTTTTTGCTTACAGATTGAGATTTGGTGGTTTGTACTAAACCTAATTAAGGAACCTAAATTTACTTAAGGAAATCATTAAAAACAGTAAATTCACAATTACTGACTTAACTAAGAGCCAATAAACTAAATTAAACCTAATAATTAGTTAAAAACAGACAATGCTATCCCACAGACTTTAATGGAGAGAGTGAAGTAAAAAAACAATTGTGATTATTTATCTATAGATATATGTTATTTATACGAACGTTATACATACGAAACTATTACTAAAATACATCTTACTTAAATTGAAAAAAAAAATGACATAAATTATTACATTACATTTATACACATCAATGACATTTTGACAACTCACAGAAAACGGCGTGAAGTAGCATGTGCTGTGTTTCCCTGCGTGAGTAAGGATACCGGAGGCCAAATCCAGAGAAAGGGGGGTTTAAAAGTTGGCAGCGCACTTGTGACTCCACTGGTGTCGCGGGTGTCCATGAGCGGCGGTAATCGCTTACAATCAGGTGATCCGTCTGCTCATCTGCCACATATCACATAAAAAAACAATGCAAGCAAAATAAACAATAGATGACAAAATTACCAAATCCCGTAATTACCTACTTCCCTATATTCAATTTGACAGCCCTAGCTAGATTATTGACTGACAGCGTATTGTCAAAAGATTTTTAAAGGTTCCTTACATGTCCTTACTGTATTCCCTATTATTAATGAAGTATAAGCAGAGTAAGGCGGTTTCATTTTGTCAACCCGGCTTATAAAATACCAACATATAAATTACGCTGTCTTTGACTTGTCAATACAACTTCCAACCGTATTCATAGGTCGTTAAGGTTAGTATTTTTTTTGAGGAGGCTAAGGATAATATTGCCGAACGGGGATGACTGATCCGATTATGTAAGATTGTGTTTAAATTCTCAAGGACATGTATTATTTTGTTGTTTTCTTTCCTTAAGAGGCCATTGTTCCTCTCGGGACGAGGTCAGAATAAGATGGAGGAAGCAGTTAATAATTCATCATTTTAGGTTCTTTAAAAGATTTTTCGAAGCAGCTTTACGTTAAGTAAACGAGTGTCCAAACACAGCCCGGAGGAGCGCGGCAGCCAGATTTGCGGGAAACTAAATTTGCGCAGACCTTCTGTGCGTGGTAGCCATCCAATTATAAAACGGCGAAAGTCGATCGATAGCCACTCAATGTTAGGTGACCTTTACAGTTTAATCTATCTAAATTTTCTGATAACATATTCACCTTCCTATTTCAGACTAGGTTTAAACTATTTTACGGGACTGCCTCAGTGGCGCTGTGGTTAGTGGGTCGCACTTTAAAGCGTCGAGCCAAAAATTTGTAACTGGATCGTTCTTCTCTTTATCGACAATGACCCAAACTTTCAAATAAACACTAAACTTTTATATAACAGACTACAAATGATGAATAGTATGTCCTAAATATTCGTTAATGTACTATTTTATAGATTAACGAATATTTAGGATTTTATAGATAAACTATTACATGATGTAAAATTTAATTGATAAAGAATACTTTTTGATTGAAATGAACAGCTCCGTCACGTCCCCCGAAATTAGTGCCATTTACACCTCTGTCACGCTTTATATATTTTTTACAAAGTTAAATCATGAAGGTACGTGAAGAGTGCACTTGTGTTTGCGCGCACACTTGAGCACTTTAATGCATACGTGGCTGATCGTTGAGATTGGCCGCCGTGGCCGTAATATGTTGTAGGATATTATTTTATGTGAAACTTAAAATTTCTTGGTTAGTGATCGTCGCTGCACATGAACTTTCTTCATCATACGGATTGCAGATTCTTTGTCAGCCTAGTACAAATACAACACCCAGTTAATAAACAAACACAATAAGTGTCCATTACTCTAATGAGTGTCCTTAGTAGGAATTGAACCCACGACCTTTAAAACGTGATGCAAGATTAGCATTACCAAATGCACCATTGAAACAAGGGGCGTACTCTGAAAACGAATTCACACCCAATCTTTTCCTCCTCTCTTTCACACTTAAAACGCACAGGTCGTGTGATGCAAGACGGAGATAAAGAATAGCATTCTGTAGATTTGTCTAATACTTATATCGATACTTCCTACGTAGGTAAGTTGATTTAATCCACAAAATTAAGAAAAAAGCTTTATTTGTTGTGATCTCGTTGTAAAAACACGATTTAAAACTGTTTTTGTTCGTTTTTTATTGTGAATAAATATTACGTCGCAGCCGTCTGATTAAATTAGCCTTCCAATTGGACGCCTAGGGCGTTCGTTAAATGCCAATATCCAATAAAATGCCTAAGCCGATAGTTTTTAGAACTCTAATCACTCAACGTGTAACAGCTTGGCGTATTGAAAGTTGGCCATTATAAATGACTGATAAGGACTCAGTCGAGTAATTCAAATTTAGTTCCGTTTTTCTCCATTGCAGCGCTAGTAATCATCAAATCTCTCTCCGGTTGACTTGATCCTCTAGCATTGCGGCGGGATATAGCTTCCCTCAGCATTCTATACCGCATCTATCATGGGGAGTGCTCTGAGGAACTGTTTGATCTACTACCTGCAGTTGAATTTTTACATCGAACCACTCGCAAGCGATTGTCATTCCATCCCAATCATCTCGATAGTCTAATATTGTGCGTTTCTCGCGGAACTTTCTACCATGTAACTCAGTTCTGTGAAATGGTGTGGCTGCAGGAGTATTTCCCGACTTAGGGAACTTCAAGAGAAGAGCGTACTGTTTTTTAAAAAGACCGGCAACACATTAGCGATATCTCTGATTTCGCGGATGTTCATGGGCGGCGTTGATTGCTTTCCATCAGGTGACTCGCTTGCTCGTTTGTCCGCCTCTAGCATAAAAAAAACAAAAACAAAATAGCGTCAGCAGCAAAAACAACTATGTGTGTATTGTAAATTAATGTTATTTTAATGTCATTATTCTTTCTGTATGACCCAAAGGTTGACTGCTAGGGAATGCCTCTTGGCATTAAGTTCGCCTATTGTATAAACTTTTTGTGCAATAAAGTTTTAAATAAATAAATAAATAAATGTGGTGGTGGTGGATCAGCTTGTTCTCGGCTGCGACACATATATTAATACAAGTAAAACTTTCTTAGGTTAGAACAAATTACATGGGATATGCATTTTTTGGGTATAGTAATTTTTTGCAATTTATTCTTCAGTACCGACTAAGCTACCGGAGACCTTGGTATGTTGACGAATTTTGTAAGTGCTTTTTGCTTCGCTGTGAGCCGACGATTGTTTCATCAATATTTGTATGTACTTACAAATATTATTAGCAAAAAGCACTTACAAAATCCGTCGACTTACTAAGGACTCTGGTAGCTTATTTGGTAAAGCAGTTGCAGGGTTCGAGTTCCACCCGAAAACTGTCGAAAAAATGTTAAGTGCATTATTTACTTAGCAGGTTCATCTTAACTGGTGATAAAATATTTGTAACAATATTTCCACTGGATATTTGTCCCACCCGAAGACTGTCGAAAAATTTTCAAGTGTATTCAATTCAAAAATTTTCAATTTACTTAAAAAATACGTAGCACCTATCGATTTATTAGTTGAATATTGAGGGAGGAGGTATCCTTTATTCCAAGAAAATAAAAATAAATATGCTGCCACAAAACATGTCCCTTAGTTCAGTTCTTATCTTACCATAACATGGTGTGAATGTAACCATCAATTGTGCGGCGGGCGTCCAATGCTATGGTATTGCTATGGTATTGTCACTTCATCTATGTTATGGGTTCCCAAACTTTATACTGAACGTGTCTAGATGACAAAATAAGAACTTAAATTGATAATTTTGGGTTTCACTAACTGGACACAGGACTAGTATTATAATATCTGTGACAGGTATATTCAGTCTCTTGTGAATAAATCAAATATGTTTATTACACTCAAAATATTCCTGATTTATTATTATTTCTGATTTCGCGGACGTTCATGGGCGGCGCTGATTGCTTTCCATCAGGTGACTCGCTTGTTCGTTTGTCCGCCTCCAGCATAAAAAAAATGAAAACTTAAAACTAGTTATTACAGGATATTTACAACGAAGGCGGCTTTATCGCTCGAGATCTCTTTCAGGCAACCTGAGTCAGTTAGTCGAGTTAGAGATTAGTAAAATACGAATCCGTGCCTTAGATTGGTTAAAAAACAAAGTTTTCTGTTCATTTCTGACATCCTGGAACTGCCACGTGAAACAATGATTGTTAAATTTTACATAAAAGCAAATTTTATATAAAAAGTAAACTATCAGTCTATATATTGTCTCACTGCAGGGCAAAGGCCACCATCATAGAAATCATGTCATCGCTACTATAACGGGATTAGGCTTAATCACTACGCTTGCCTAATGCGGATTGCTGATAACAATACCGAGCTATGTTCAAAAAATTCGGAACATATCAGATATGTTTCGAATTTTCTTTTTTTTCATGCTATAGGGGATAGACGAGCAGACGTATCACCTGATGGTAAGCGATTACCGCCGCCCATGGACACCTGCCACGTCAAAAGAGTGACAGGAGCGCTGGCGGCCTTTTTAAAACATTATATTCACTATACTTTTCCTCTACCCTGAGGTTGTCTGGAAGAGATCGCTATTAGCGATAAGACCGCCTACTTTGTTTTAGTATAAGAACATAGACTAAGATCTGTAAATCTTGTGCAATAAAGTGTATCTATCTATCTATCTAGTATTTCAAACTTTTTTATATTTCATATTTTTTCGAATATAACTCGGCAAAAGATTGTTTGCTCGACCCTGAAATCGAACCCATTACGCCGAGATAACAGCCTGGTACTTAAACCACTAGACTAACAGGGCGATTTTACATGGTGCACTAATATTTTTAAAGCTAGAGTGAATAAACCATTACTGGGTACTTTGTATACTATATTATATAGTGGATGTATACATAGAAAATAGTACAGAACCATTCTTGAGTAAATCGGCTGACTCGCGCTTGACTTCTTAGAATTAGATACCTACTTTAACTTCATGATTTACTTTGCAAGGTACTTTTGGCGACATCTGTAGATCACAGATGACGAATTTTAAAATTATATAAAAACTTTAAAAAAATTTAAATCCTCCAACCGATTACGGCTATGAATGGCTAATTTTGACGATCATCCACGTACGCAGGATATATTATAGTGCTCATGTGTGCGCGCAAACACAAGTGCACTCTTTATTCCCTTACCCTCATATTCTGATGGGACACATAGGAGAGGGATCGATCGGGCGCAGGAACAACAGCTTAACGTGCTTTCCGAGGTACGGGGGTACAAGACCGCCAACTTCCAGACTCCGGGCTGCCACTAAGAATTTCTTACCGAACACTTAGGTACAAATTTTTGACCCGATCCGGGGATCGAACCCGGGACCTCTTGCGCAGCCTTTACTTTAATGTGCAACCCACTAACCATTGCACCACCGAGGTAGTCCTTACCTATTTAAAACCTTTACGATATCAATGGAAAGATTGAAACCAAATTACTATCAAGACATGACTCTACTCGTACTTTGAGGATCTATGCTCTATGCTTTATGTCAGTACAAGGTTATTATATTCCAAGTTATTTATCCTGACAATGTATAGACTGGCCTGTGAGATGTAACTTGGTCTCATTTTCTAAAGTGATGATGGATGTGTCCGCATGAATGAGGTCTATGTTGTTTTTTAAATGTTTTACATCGGTATTTAAAAGTACAATGGCTGACCCTCTGATGGTATTATTTGAACAATAATGGTCAAATTTTTAACCGACAAATGAAAAAACTGAGGTTCTCAAATCACGCGTATAATTTATTATTAATATTTAAAGGGAGAAGCCCAGGCGATAGATGAACAAAAAATATATTTTTGTAAAATCGATTACTTGTATCGTATTTGCCGTGCCTGATAAGGGTTTTTATGTGATAAGCGGCAGACGAGCAGACGAATGGTACCTGATGATAAGCGATTGCCGCTGCCAATGGACATTCTTTTTCCCAGGGGAAACCATCATCATGGTCTTCATCTTGTTACATATAGTGAACAAGTTCCTTAGTTGTTGTACTCCTAGTTATCGCTGGGTATAATTAAATGGATGCCTAAACTGATTCGATTATGATCCGTTTGGCCAAAAAAATGCTACTTCATACTACCCTGAGAACCTCTGGCATAATAAAGTAACCACTATCAAAGAGATACCGTTCAAAGAACTAAATCTATAATTAAAATAATCTTAACTCATTTCACTTTCACCTCGCAGAGAATAGCATAGGGGATTCGCAGGATTCATAGAAACAACTAAATAAAAAAATCTACAAAAAAACTATTTACACATTATAACATTTATTTATTATTTTACACTTTTCAGTACGTGGTTTCCAAAGGCGTTTTTTTAGTAGAAACTTTTTATTTTTTTAGTAAAAAGGCACAGGACCGATCTATGTGGAGAACATTGAGGGAGGCCTTGGCTGTGGGCGTCTATTGGTTTAATTTATGATGAGGATGATGACGTTAGCGAAGATTTCTCGCAGACATGACTTGATCCCCCCTAGCCCATTGCATCACCGGACTACAAGGCACGGCGAGGGCTTTCTTTGGTATTATGGCTTTTATGTGGTAGAACTACCCCTTATTCGCACGAAGCATTTCGCTTCAACATTGATAATGCAGGAATGAAACTGCCGAGGCCTGTTTTTACTGACCACTATAATCTGAACATCTTTAAGGCAAGAGTGAACAGGCATCTTTTAGGCAAACGCGTATCATCCTAGACCTCATCGTCGCTTTCCATAAGGTGCGATTATGGTCAAGCGTTAGCCTATTGACCAAAAAAAAAGACTACCGAGATTACCAAGGTAATGCAAACGGTTAAAAAGTCAATTTGTGTCTCATCCCTTCTACGCCCACTTTTTTTCCATAACTCTGCTGTCATTTGTCATAATAATACAGTATATTAGACAATAACTTATCGTAAAGTGTGCTGGGTTTTTCTTACGCCGTCGGCGCGCTGAGAAAAATTGCTCTATACTCATAAAATTGTGTGAAAACAGAATAAATCTTTAGTTTTATAGTTAAGGTTTAGGTTATTTGCATGCTAAGAGTTTAAAATAATAAAACAGTGTTGTGATAGGAAGTTTTCAAGATTGAAAAGTTCTTATAATTTTGAGTCTAGTCTTTGACCTCTATAATAAAAATTGTCCTTACAAGGTTTGTTGGCAATGATTGCAAGAGGTGACTGGCTGACTGAGATGACTTGAGATTCCGAATCAGCGGTAGTTAACAAATATTTTGCATTAATAAATGTCGCATTAATTAATAATGACTTTATTTTGATTTTTTGTGATACAAATGTGGCGCAGCAGAAACCGTGGGAGAGCAATTCTTTGGGCATGAAAAGGCCGGGTTGTAAGTGATGATACCACATGATTAGGTATGACTAGACAGACAGAATATCTGCGTGATGCAGCGCATGAATGGCCCAAACAGGGCATAAAGGGAGTTTAAAGATAGCACTTGTGACTCTAACGATGTTGCAGGTACCCATGGGCGGCGGCTGTCGCTTACCCTCAGGTGATCTGTCTGCTTGCCTGTCAGTTATTACATTAAAACGCCAGGCCCTGCAGTGCCCTGCCTCACAGTCTTAGTTCCAAACTAAAGTTTTCCCGTGCACTATAGAAACAAAACAGAAACAACGAAGAAGCGACGAACAAACACCCGGATCTAACACAAATATCTGTTTCATCAACAAACATTTATGTTGGTGTGGGAATCGAACCCGCGACCCTTGCGACTCAACCGGCGCACAAACCACAGCGCTAAACGGTTCGTCCATTTAAATTTAAATTAGACAATATAATTGACGCAGCATCAGCACGCTAAAGTGAAGATGGGCCGGTCATGTCTCTAGACGTTCTAATGAAAGATGGAGTCTACTCGTACTGGAGTGGAGTGATCGCCACGTGGGGAAACGCAGTGTTGGACGCTCTGCGGCGCGATGGACTGACGATTGAGAAAGATGGCTGATGTGAGCTGGATGCAGACCGCTCAGGAACTGGTTGGTTCGCGCTTTTTGTTACGCCTACATTCAGCAGTGAACGGTGATAGGCTGATTGACTCAATGAACCAGTAACAAATAATTGTATAATAAGTCAATTACATTTTCTTTTGCAGTACGTATTCTGTCTAATGTTGATAACTACTGCAAGTTGTCTGTATAGAACATTTAAAAAACAATTATAGGTATGTACTCATATGTCATTTGATGGACTTGGCATCAATATAAATGGCGAGTACATGACGCGGGCGGTGGGCGGAAAGGTCCTCGAGGGAATCCACGTACAGGAAGTCGCAGCCGTGGCAGGCCCCCCACAAGGTGGACCGAAGATCTGGTGAAGTTCGCGGGAATCCATGGGATGCGGGCGGCACAGGATCGATCTGTATGGAGAATATTGGGGGAGGCCTATGTCCAGCAGTGGACGTCTATTGGCTGAAATGATGATGATGATGATGGGGACTCATATGTCAATTCCTTGGAAAATAAAAGTTCTTATTGCTTCCCTCGGTAATAACAGATCTGTCACAATATACATCCTAGTAATATCATCGTTTTAGGCGTAAATTTTCTTTATCTTATCTTATCGTTTTATTTCAAACGTCAACCTCCAACCTTGATTCCCATAATTCTTCAGTGAGATATTTACTCAAGTAAATCCGTAAAAAGCACTAAAATGCCGGCCGAAAATTCAAAACTGAGCCGTCACCAACAGACTAGCTAAAGCATAATCACGATAAAAACGCGTCAAGAAAATATTCTTTACATTCTTTATAACTCTCCTCTAGATACATAAAACGAAAACCTCATTGTTAGGGCAACAACTTTATTTCGAAGTGACGTGAACAAGATTCGCTCCTTCCAAATTTATGGTGTTTCTTGCGCCCTCGTTCTATTTATGTTGTTCGTTGAAAAGCGGACACCCTTTACAGCTTTCGTATTGTTAAAACACGTCAGGTAAATCTGAAAGGATATATGCATGTAGTGGGATTACCTACTTAACTACATAACGCATTTTTTCAATTAGTCTCTAAGTGGTAGCTCAGATGATAAGAATGTGCGCGTTCGAATCCGGACATACACCGTTGACCGTGGGAGAACCACGCTTCGGCATGAATGGGCCGGCTCGACCGAAGTAATACACGGCCTCACATAAAACCGGCGTGAAGCAGCACTGTGCTGTGTTTCTCTGCGTTATTGAGAGTACCTGAGTCCCAATCCTGGGAGAAAGGGGGCTTAAATGTTGGCAGCTCAATTGTGACTCAACTGGTATCGTGGGTGTCTATGGGCGGCGGCGATTGCTTAACAGCAGACGATCTGTCAGCTCATCTGCCACCTTACACAAAAAAAAGACCACCTGCATTCTTTAAATCTATGCGTATATTTATAGCATCGACTCGTTAGTGAGGGAAAACATCGTGTGGAAACCTGCACGTTTCGGATTGTTGCTCGAATGTATAACCATGATCCAGTTGGTCTAGTTTGTCTAAGGGTTGCGAAGGTCAGACGGCAGTCGCTTCTACGCCGTAAATTCTGGATCTTGGTCTAAGCGTTCCTTAGATATATAGATATACTTTATTGCACAAAAAAAAACACAACTTAAAAAAACTAGGCATTACAGAAACTTAATTGTACAATTTCGGCGGTCTTATCTTAGTTTATATTTTTATAGAAATCTTTTGCAATTTATTTTTAAGTAAATAACACACTTAAACATTTCATCTCGTGTTCAGGCGGGACTCGAACCCACACTTTCCGAAATCCGGGTGAATGTTCTACCAATCAGACCACTAAGCCGACGAAATTTGTAAGTGCTTGATTCGACATGAGCTGTCGATAGTCTCATCAATATTGTAGGTATATTTACAATATCAAATCAATTGCAAAAGATTGCTATAAAAAATATCAACTA
Organism: Marasmia exigua; assembly: GCA_019059595.1. Classification (NCBI taxonomy): domain Eukaryota; kingdom Metazoa; phylum Arthropoda; class Insecta; order Lepidoptera; family Crambidae; genus Marasmia; species Marasmia exigua. The sequence continues at coordinate 3,449,520 of CM032465.1, read as the reverse complement.
TAAGTCATCATCATCCTCCTGCCCTTTTCCCAGGTTATCTGGGGTCGGCGCAGTATGTTTTCCTTTCCATACGGCCCTGTCATTCGTCATCGAATCATCCACCTCTTTTTCATCATGTCATTCTTCACACAATCCATCCATCTCTTTTTCTGCCATCCTCTGTTCCTCCACCCACTTACGTATAATATACTTTCGTTTAATATCAACTCTAAGTATGGATGTTTTATGCTATCGATCTATTAAAAATAAACTTCTTATGTAACCCCAAAAAATCCACCAGCATAAAAAACAACTTAAAATTTAAATCAAAACAAAAGGTGTTGATGCAAAAATAAAAACAAGTTCACAAAATAAACTAGACGGCGTCCCCCAAAACCAAATCCTCGGAATTAAAAAGCCAATCTAAGTTATCCCATACAATTACTTGCCACTTACCGCGCCCGTCGGGGTGGGGTGGTTGAGAAAAATAAAAATGTACCAGGAGTGTCTCCTGCTCATAATAGAAGAGTTCTGTAGGTGAAGTGTTTGGGAAAATGCAAGTTTACAAATTATGGAAATTTTACATAGTTTCCATTGTATGTACTTTTTATCGTTTTAAATAAGAAATCATACGAGTATATTTTATTAAGAGAAAGGTGGCCACACCAAAAAGGTGGTGGGAGGGCCACGCTTCGGCATGGGCCGGCTCGACCGGAGTGATACTATGGCCTCGCAGAAAACTGACGTGAATCTCGACTGTGCTGTGTTTCTCTGCGTTATTGAGAGTACCTGAGTCCCAATCCTGGGAGAAAGGGGGCTTAAATGTTGGCAGCTCAATTGTGACTCAACTGGTATCGTGGGTGTCTATGGGCGGCGGCGATTGCTTAACAGCAGACGATCTGTCAGCTCATCTGCCACCTTACACAAAAAAAGACCACCTGCATTCTTTAAATCTATGCGTATATTTATAGCATCGACTCGTTAGTGAGGGAAAACATCGTGTGGAAACCTGCACGTTTCGGATTGTTGCTCGAATGTATAACCATGATCCAGTTGGTCTAGTTTGTCTAAGGGTTGCGAAGGTCAGACGGCAGTCGCTTCTACGCCGTAAATTCTGGATCTTGGTCTAAGCGTTCCTTAGATATATAGATATACTTTATTGCACAAAAAAAAACACAACTTAAAAAAACTAGGCATTACAGAAACTTAATTGTACAATTTCGGCGGTCTTATCTTAGTTTATATTTTTATAGAAATCTTTTGCAATTTATTTTTAAGTAAATAACACACTTAAACATTTCATCTCGTGTTCAGGCGGGACTCGAACCCACACTTTCCGAAATCCGGGTGAATGTTCTACCAATCAGACCACTAAGCCGACGAAATTTGTAAGTGCTTGATTCGACATGAGCTGTCGATAGTCTCATCAATATTGTAGGTATATTTACAATATCAAATCAATTGCAAAAGATTGCTATAAAAAATATCAACTATAAGTCATCATCATCCTCCTGCCCTTTTCCCAGGTTATCTGGGGTCGGCGCAGTATGTTTTCCTTTCCATACGGCCCTGTCATTCGTCATCGAATCATCCACCTCTTTTTCATCATGTCATTCTTCACACAATCCATCCATCTCTTTTTCTGCCATCCTCTGTTCCTCCACCCACTTACGTATAATATACTTTCGTTTAATATCAACTCTAAGTATGGATGTTTTATGCTATCGATCTATTAAAAATAAACTTCTTATGTAACCCCAAAAAATCCACCAGCATAAAAAACAACTTAAAATTTAAATCAAAACAAAAGGTGTTGATGCAAAAATAAAAACAAGTTCACAAAATAAACTAGACGGCGTCCCCCAAAACCAAATCCTCGGAATTAAAAAGCCAATCTAAGTTATCCCATACAATTACTTGCCACTTACCGCGCCCGTCGGGGTGGGGTGGTTGAGAAAAATAAAAATGTACCAGGAGTGTCTCCTGCTCATAATAGAAGAGTTCTGTAGGTGAAGTGTTTGGGAAAATGCAAGTTTACAAATTATGGAAATTTTACATAGTTTCCATTGTATGTACTTTTTATCGTTTTAAATAAGAAATCATACGAGTATATTTTATTAAGAGAAAGGTGGCCACACCAAAAAGGTGGTGGGAGGGCCACGCTTCGGCATGGGCCGGCTCGACCGGAGTGATACTATGGCCTCGCAGAAAACTGACGTGAATCTCGACTGGGCTGTGTTTCGCTGCGTGTTTGAGGGTACCGGAGATTTAATCCCAGGGAAAGGGGGTTAAAGGTTGGCAGTGCACTTGTTACTCCATTAATATCGCGGGTGTCCTGGGGCGTTGGCAATTGCTTACCATCAGGTCATCCATCTGCTCGCCTCTGCCGCCTATTACATAAAAAATTTCGGGTTACCTGGTAGTAAGTGATCACGGCTCATGGACATTACACCAGAAGCAGGTGCGGGGGCTCGTTTTATAAAGCTTTCCATGTCGTAAACTGTTCGACAATACAGCAGAATGGTAATTCCACAATGTACACACTAATTCCTTCATTCATTCCGCACACATTGTAACCCAAATGGTCTCGCACAGTACGGCTCCAGAGGGATTTCCTCCCGCGAACGCTCCGACTGTGGAATGAGCTGCCATAAGAGTTTCTCCCGGGGAAACGCAGCATGAGGTTCTTCAAAAAAGTAGAGTTAAGGTTTTTAAAGGGTCGGCAGCGCGTATTCAGGAGCCCAATTCTCGGGCTCGTGAACATTTATTTTCATACGACATATATCACTAAAACATAGTTTTTTTGCATGGTTTTCGAGTGATATCCGCCATATCACAAGCACGAGAATTGGGCTCCAGGTCCTCTGTAGGTGCAAACGTCCATAGGCTGCGGTAATAGCTTACCATCAGGCGATGAAACGACGATTGAAAATGTCTACTTTCCTTTTTAATACACTTTGTCCGCACAAACGAGCACACGGCACACTTGATAGTTTGTTATCATCGCCGCCCATGGAAATTTGCAAAACCCGAGGCATCGCAACACAACACATAAATTTTACATACCAGTTTTTTTTATTTTTCGATTCGACTGCGGAACGCTAACAAATGTGAGGTGAAGACATCACGTATCCCCAGAAGTGGCCGTTCCTCAGGGATTAGGCTAAAGACGGGGGAAGTGCAAGGTGCATGTGCTAGCCGCTATCACTCCGTAATGGAACTTTCTGGACCAAATTAACTTAGAAGAAATGTGAAGATCTGGAATGGGCTATGATCTTGAATGAGAATTTATTCCTTATTTTTCGCTACTACGACAATGTTTTTATGCTTTTTTGGACTTACGTACGTAAAAAAAATATCATAATGCTAAAATAGTATTAAGAGTCTGGACTCTTAATACTATTCTTAGTTAACTTGGTACGAGTACACCCAGGTGTACTCGTATATGTATAGTATGAATATAAAGTCGGAGAATCCAGAGTAACAAAAGTCGAAAATAAAGAGTCATACGTTCTGTTTTTTTACATTATTGCAGACAGAAGGCTCACCTGATAGTAAGTGATTACCGCCGCCCATGGATATCAGAATCATCAGGAAACTTTCACGTCTGGAATTGCTTCTATTACGTGTAACGCGTAATCCTGTTAAAGGGTTACAAAAGTCAGACGGTAGTCGCTTCATTGTAACTCCCCAAATTAATCATGGTCTAAGCGTACCCGGGGCTCCAAAACACAAAGTCACAAAGAGTCACACAGATGAGATTAGAGAGAGTACTTCTCTAAATACATCGCGTTCACTTCCACTGCTGAAGGTATGTCTTCTTCTTCATCATCATCTTAGCGTGTAATTGCCGGTTGTATCCAAAGCTGTTGTTTTGGAGCTTAGGGTGCGCTTAGATCATAATTCAGGATTTTGGTTATTACAATGAAGCGACTGTCGTGTGACCTTCGCAATCCTTTAAGGTGACGGGTAGGGTACACTAGCGACGCCAATCGATTTTAATTTTAAGCTTCTAAACTGAATCTATTTTAAACAATTCCGGGGGTTTACAACCTCTCGGCAAACACTTGTACTATTTATTAAATAACCATGCACAAATGCTGGGTCCGTTTTTGTGCGCGAAAAATTGATTCACGCCAAGTGGCCGTTTTTGGTGTGAATCAATTTTTCGCAGGTTTCCTCACGATGATGTCCATCACCGCCGAGCATCACCGTGGCATGGCCGTGGGACGCTCCGTTCATAATAAGACCAGTAGTGCAATATTACATTTATATTACCTACCACCAACTATCATGGGTTTGAGTTAGGAAAGCACCAATATTTAGCAACCAGCCCTCGACAAAAGCAGTCGTCTTATCACCCATTCCCCAAAGCAAAAAAAAAAGATAAGCAGTTTTCTACATGATAGTAGCCTTTCTTCATTAGACAATATTTAAATACGATTTAAATTGATATAAAACGTACGACTCTTTAAAAAAATATATGCTCAATTTTGATAAATTTTCTTAACTTATGGTTCGTACGAACAATGCCATAGAAGACATCAAACCCAAGATGCGCGCGCGCAAGTCGAGCGGTCACAAGCGCAGCGCAAGCGCCGATGAATCGATACTCGTTTGCCGCATAAATTAACTTGTTGCAATACGCGTCCAGCCGTATGCGCCGATTTAAAGGAGTGACTGCAGAAGAAAGGATAACTTAGCATTTAAATTGATACCTACCTGATACCTACAATCATAATTAAATCCTCGTCAGACTCGTGTCCACGCCAGTTGTCACAGTGATGTGATGACACCCTCTTTTTTGGTCCAAGATCCGGCCAACAACCATTTTGTTGTAGGTATTCTGTATTTATTACTATTGCACTAAAGCGTGGTGATTAAGCCTAATCCCACCTAGTAGCGATAGCTTGATTTCTATGATGGAGGCCTTTCCCACTGCAGGCAGTGGGACAGTATAGGCTGATACTTTACTTTTACTAAAGCTATAGGATTACTATCCATTTTATTTGAGTCCAAATATCAACATCTTTATACATTCTCAGAGAATTAACTATTTTTAACAATATTTTTTTTGTTTATACCAAACTTGACATTTGAAGATCAGGAATTCAAGTCGGAGTCAAACAGCAAATAAGGTTTTGCGGGCACATTCATTAGGTATGTGCTAAAAATATTTGAAATTCCGGAGATCTCCCGGCTTCACGCGTTACAGAACGTTACGTTTAGTTTTGTGAATTACTTGGTAAATAAACCAATTCCCGTCAGCTGAACGTGGGCTGAACTCCCTCAAAGGGAGCCTACTGTCCCAGTATAGCTTACTTTGTATCTAACTTATACTAGAAACCTTTCTCAAATTCTTAGTCCATCGTGCTGCAGATTGTCATTTTTTTCTGTCGTGACCACTAATAGGATTCGACTCATTCGTCCATCAATTCGTTTAGAGAAATGACCGGCCCACCTTCATTTCAATGCTAAACATGGTTGGTTTAGTTGTTCTTTAGCAAATAATATCGTTTCCTTGCCACTTATTCAAGAGTTTCTCGCACGACCTTTCCATTTCCTATCGTCAACTTGTCGGAGCACTTCAAATGCGGGTAAGCCCCAGTACCGTCCGCTAAGGTCCGAAGAGTGGGTTAGCGATCGGTTTCTTTCAATCTACCTTGTCATCCTTATCATCCTTGTACCTTTAGCTACTCTTGTCTATAATAAACTAGACTTTCAGCTACTCTTAAAATGTTTTTTCTTATAAACACGAATATTTCTTCACTTGCAGTCAGTACTTATTCTTCGTTATCAATGCGCCGGAGTGCGTTGCCCGCGGCGCTGTGACCCGCGACCCAGGGTTAAAATTATTCGCCATTCCAACGCTGATATCGGCCTAAGTACTGTTTTGATCGAGTCCATTGCTGCGAGTGGCTATACTTGGTGACAGGTTTCGATTTGATGTTCAATATATTCTGTAATGATATTCTGTTTGAAAAACTCAAATTATAATGCTGAAAATTGACCTATAAAGCTGGGATATAATATCTATTTAAGTATATCATCGTCAAACTAAAAAACTCTGATATGTACATAAAGTACGCATTGAAGATATTGGAAAAATAATAGTTTGTTATTGGATTGCTACTATTTTCAAGGACGTCAAAACGACGACTTCTCAGTTATAAAATGTATGACTATATTTGCTAGAACCACACAATCTTTACTGTCCGGTTGTGGAATGAGCTCCTTTCGGAGGCTTTCCCGAGAGACTACAGTATGAGATTCTTCAAAAACGAGTCCTCCTCATGTTAGCGTGTAGTTCCCAGTTGTGTCTAATGCTGTCTATTCGAAGCCCGGAGTACGCTCGGACCATGATCCAAGATTCAGGAAGTCTAGTAATTACAATTCAGTTCTTCAAAGGCGAGTTCTTAAGATTTTTATGGGGTCGGCAACACGTATGCCGATCCTCTGAAATTGCAGGCGTCCATAGGCTGCGATAGTCGCTTACCATCAGGCGAGTTCCACGCTTATTGGCTTAAAAATACTTCAATAGTTAGAATCAGAGTCCCACATTAGCCTGTCTTAATGACCAGACCGAAATATTTAAAAACCACCATCCACTGAACATTTTCTTCTGAATAAGTAAATCGAATGCTCATACGGAGTCGTTTACGACGTGGTAAATGCCGTCCGGAGTCGGCGAGGACATTCTGCGGCTGTTTCTAAGAGGTTTGCAATCAGAGAGTGTATTGACTGTAGGGCACAATATTCAATGAACTGGGGAATTTCGTGCAATAGTTGATACAATTTTGTCATACTCGAGTATCATCCATTGAACCAATTTAGATAGATAAATAGATATCCTGATCTCTGTTGATATTGTCAGTAATGGAGAGTATTGTAAATAAATGTTTGAAACAGGGTGTATCGGAAAACATTTACGTCCTTTTAACCACTTCTACCAATCATCGGTCAATATTAAATTTCGCTCTACCACTTTTGGAAATTTGAAAAAAAAATTTTCGTCTTCCAATACAAAATGAACAAGTCACGTGACCGACTTTGTATAACAGTTTATTTTTTTAATGAGAACGTAATGTTTCAAATGGTTGGTAGAAGGTTGCTTCTTCTTATCGTGTCGATGGCTACAAATTAGATTTTTCCAGCCCAATACTTCGCTACGGATTGCACTGGTCGGTACCCTGGAGGAGGTCGCCTTACGTGCAGCTGTCCGGGCACAGAGGGCAAGGTGGTGGTCAAGAGGTGGTCCATGGTCTGGGGTGCAAGAAAGGAGCCTCCCCGCGTGACGCAGAATAAACTTCCCTTCTGCGTCCGGCGCACCCTGGGCAACAACCTGCGAGGACGGTCTAGCCGGTAACGTAGGCTTGCCGATCCTCTCACTACGCCGATACTCTCATCTGGCAATAGAAACAAAAAAGCGCTTGTCAGGGCTAAAACAACGACTACCCTTGTCAGGGCCAACCAACAAACGGCACTTATTAGCGCCAATCCAACAGCCTGAAGAAGTGGTTAAAGTGGTGTAAATGTTTACCTGTAGGTACACCCTGTGTACCTTAATGAGTATTTTTTTTTAATTGAGAACTTTTCTTTTGTTTCAGGTAAGACGAATCAGAAAATGTGTAGCTTTGGTGACTTTCATAAATTCATTCCCAAGTCTGACGAAGAAGAGATCCCGCAACAAGCCAATGGTAAGCCCCAAACAAATTAACCGGCTCTCTTTAAACACAACGGTACAACCCTCAAAACGTTAACAGAAGTGATATAAAAATAAGAACATCAACTGACATTATATTTGTAGATTGTTAGCTACTGTTTTTTCTGTGATTATAAAGATAAAAGATCTTTGGTATTGTTGCTACAGGTACTGGCTTTTTGGTCCACTGATCTAAATACGGTCCAGCGGTATAAGCTAGGTTTATTTAGGTAATTATGTAAAGCTTCTCTTTGTATCTAAGATGTAACTTCATCTGTCATGAAGAAAGTGTGGAGTTAACCAACACGTTAAAGTACCTACATTGACTGCCTCGGTGGCGTAGTGGTTAGTGGGTCGCTAAAACGACAGCTGCGCAAGAAGTCCCGGGTAGTCAGAACGAAAAAATTGTACCTAAATTTTCGGTAAGAAATTCTTAGTGTCAGCCCGGAGTCTGGAAGTCGGAGGTCTTGTACCTCCGTGCCTTGGAAAGAACGTTAACCGTTATTTCTGCGCCCAATGCCTCTCCAGTCTTGGCCCGCTAGTGTCCCATCGGAATATCCGTAAGAGAATAGAGAGTGCACTTGTGTTTGCGCACACACTTGAGCACCATAATATATCTTGCTTACGTGGCTGATCGTTGGGATTGGCCGCCGTAGCCGTATTCGGTTGAAGGATATATTTTTATAGTGCATCTTAAAACTTAAATCACCAAGCGTGCAAGATTCCCACGAGGATGAAATGATGATTATGTGGCGTCCCAGTTTATGGAAGCCAGGCGCAAAACTGACGTCCATAAGCTTAATGCTGTTACTATCAAAACCATATTTGTAGGAAGAAAACGGGATGAAAAGAAAAAGAAACCGCTGTTTTAAAAGTAAAAGTGTTATGTACAGATTATAAATTTACATAGGTATTTTTAAGAGCTTCTACACGCCTTTTAGCTAAGAAATTTAAAGTTTCTGCATTTTAGCTAAGTTAACGTCATGGTACCTAAGCTACTCGTATCTCAGGATATTATGTTTTTTATTCCGATAGTACTAAAAAGTCAAAACTGACCGAGTGTTAACTAACGGCATTATAACTATAGCTTGGCAGAAAATGACGTTAGGCTTGGAGCGTCTGCTCTGATATCTCAGCTTTTCGCATTATACTGACCGGACGCTTCTTTTAATGAGCTCAAGATGTTTTCTCTCATCGCCGAGCTCGTGGAAATACCTGCGATCTCCTGTTCAGAAAGCGCACGTTATTATCCACTAAGTTATGTACCAACTATTTGCTCTTTAATAACTATTAGGATGTATTTTGCTTGTATTGCTATGGAGAATATTCAAAAAATGTTTATCTTAAAAACTGCAAAATAGAAACACCATTTGCTTTAATCTTAAGACCAGTAGTTTTTAAGGTACCTCATAGAGTAAGATAATAATAGTCAGGGGCATCTGTTCAATTTATTTTTGTCCCAAAAAGGTAGAAAATCTCTTTCTTAATAGTTATCACCTACATTCTATTATCGTGAAGTGCCCAATTTCCTTATCCTATTAAAAAGGACAATTTTAGAAATTGTTTGCACACTGCCTTTTTGAACTCACAAAATCCTGATGAACAGCCCACTGTAATTTCAGATTTCTAATCTAGTGACCTACATCTAATAGTCATGAGTTTATGTTGCTCTAAACGCGAGTCTTTATCAATACGAGTTAAAATATATTACGTTAAACATTTTTTTAGCGCGTTAAAAATGTCGTGTGCATAAACTCTCCCATTACACTCGAAAAAGATGGTAAATTAAGTTTTTCGGGGGCTTTTGTCATTGAATTGATTGCGTTCTTTTAATGGAATACCCTCATTAGACTCGCCCGTTGCTTTTTATGAAGGATTCATTAAAACGGTGCCTATTTAAGATTTTTTGGAGTTCTTCACTTCAAAGGGAAGAACGGCTCTTCTGAGATCAGTCGGGATTTGTGAGATCACAAGATGACGTGTAGCTACAAAGGCCATTAGTGTAGATGAGACAGTTATCTTTTTATGTAATGATGGACGCAAATGACTAGTCATGTGAGTTATGGTAGCTAAGTAAATATCATGCAACTTGAGTCCCAACAAGCGATGCTATAAATATATAATAAAAACGAATGTCAGTTCACATAGATCACTTGGGCTGAGACTAGAGCATTCCCTTAATTATGAGAGCTAGATGCTGATATAGCCGGAGATGTCTCCTATAACATCCAGGCTCGAGACAATTTGAAAAGTGGGAATCGAACCTTTCGCTAAGTAAATAATAAATATTTCACAACATCACATACATTTGATTTGACTCCGAGATAGGTAGCTCAAGCACCTGTGTTACGCATATTAGAATCAACAGTGGGATTACAAATATGTACATAGAATACTTTTCTTTTGTAAATACATACTTATAATACATAGAAAACACCAAAATAAATACAACAGTAATTACGCTGCCACAGCTCTAGCAACATTTTTTATTCTTCTGTTCGTCTGCCAGAGGGCATAATATATAATATTTTCATCTGATATTAGAGATACATCAGATGAAAATACTATACAAGTGGGAGAGCCATGTTTCGGTTAAACCGGAGATACCGCGGCCTCATAGGAAATGGACGTGAAGCAGCGCCAGTGCAGTGTTTCGCCGAGTGAGTGAGGGTATCGAAGACCCTATTTGAGGGAAGGGGATATGGTGGGCAGATCACTTGTGACACCACTAGTGTTGCAGTTGACTTAGGACTGCGGCAATATCGCTAACAATCAGGTGATCCATCTGCTCGTTTGTCACAAAAAAAACTTGAAGAATTCTATACAGAATCAATGCCCACGTTTTCACGTCTCAAATTTTTATGATTAATTTTGTAAAGCGTCAAATTTAAAAAGCGAGTCTGCTCCACGCCGACGAAATACATTTTCGCTTTTCATAATTAGTTTAAACAAGTACGGGTCACCTTTACTGAATTAATTCTGTTTGTTTGACTAATAAGAAAGTACCGACGAAATTGTATTGTGTTTGTACTCGTAGTAGTACAAAATTGAATTTGGCCGAGTTCGGGGACCTTTGATGTTGCTTTTTTACCGTCTCGAAATAATATCCTGGAAAAACTGGAAGTTTGCGTGTTGTTTTAATAAAATAAGAATTATTTAAGTTGTCGTCAAATCAAACAATGTGTATAAACACAATAAGACCTTTACTAAATAGTCAGTAATTTATTGTAAAAAAAAATAATGTGCAAATAACTATGTCAGTTCATTTCAAATAAAATAGAAGCAGTGTTATGAGCTCTGTCGGGCACACAACATTTAAGGTGACGGGTAGGGCACACTAGCGACGCCAATTGATTTTAATTTCTAGCTACTAAATCGGATCTATTTCAAAAAATTTCGGGGTCACAACCTCTCGGCAAACACCACCTTTTTTTTCGGCGGGTAGGCGCATACCTATATAGACGCGATTGTAACAGCTGATTATAAAATAACTTAGAACTAAATTAATATTTTAATATATATATACCACCTACCCCTCCTTTCTATCAAATGTCCTTTGCCCGAAGATTGTCTGGTAGAAATCGCTTCCAGCGATAAAACCGCCGAAATTGTACAATTAAGTTTCTGTAATGTCTAGATTTTTAAGTTGTGTTTTTTTGTGAAATGAAGTACATCTATCTATCTATCTATACTATTTATTTAATACTTATAGTTAACTGTTTGGTCTGCTTTTGCACTCGAATTTTGGATTGCCGCCAAAAGTGGCCGCTTTTGGCGTAAATAAATTTTTCGCGTACAAAAACGGACCCAACATTTGTGCTTGGTTATTTAATAAATAGTATAAGTGTTTGCCGAGAGATTGTAGCCGAAATTGTTTAAAATAGATCCGGTTGAGTAGCTAAAATTAAAATCAATTGGCGTCGCTAGTGTGCCCTACCCGTCACCTTAAAGAAATTGAGATAGGAAAAAAACATTTACATAGAGTTCTTTATTTCTTTAACAAAACGTTGTCCTAAATTTACGATAGTACAATCAGACCCATAAAGATAGACTGCTCAAGGGGTTTTGGCTATAAAAATGACAGCACTTGGACGAGTGTAACACATCAATTAGTTATACGGCCGGCAGTAAACGCGTTTACCCTAATAGGCGGGGCTTTCAGACTTTGAGGATGTTAATATGGGTAGAAGTTGTAATTTTGAACTTGTACAGGTGACGATAAAAGAAATCCTCTTAAAAAAACAAATTGTAGTTCGCTTTCATTCATAGATAAATTTACACCTTAGTGCACGAAGTTTATAGATCTAAGTCTGTAAACTTTTAGCCTCTTTTTTTCTAGTTGACCTACTCGTATTAGCGAATAATATAAGCTATTCTTTAAGAAGAAAATAAATATAAATTATAAGAACAATAACAGCTACATATTAATTCATATTTTTTTCAAGCATAATTTGTAATTGCTTTATTTTGAATACCACATATTAAATCTGTAGTCATTATTACATTATTCCATTGGATCTCATTAGATCACTTATATATAATAGGAGGAAACCTGCAAGTTTCGGATAGTTTCTAAAACGTGTTATCGTGATTCAGTTGGTCAGTTTCCTCTGTCAAAAGGGTTGCGAAGGTCAGACAGCAGTCGCTTCATTGTAATTACCAGAGATCCTGAATCATGGTCTAAAGCGTACCCAGGGCTCCAAAGAGACAGCTTTAGACGCAACCGGTAATTGCACGTTAAAATGAGGGGTATGGTCTTGGTAAATGTTTTGTACAGCAAGTGCGCTGAAAGACACTCTTAGCGATGGTCAGCAATTAGTTCTATTTATATAATGTCCTTTCGTAAGATTGGCGGATAAGTGTAAAAAAATCTAATTTAATTATCCAGTATTAATTAAATAAGATTTATTTACCATTAAGACCATTGTATAGTTTAGACCTAATAGTCTCTGTTATCTTTTGTGCAATAAAGAGTATAAATTTATCTAAATGTTAATACTGTTGTCATCGATTGTACTATCTCTTAAATTTATAGTTTCACTTCAAAATTAATCAAATTAAGCTCTATTCGGTTAAAAGGGCTTGTTACAACGTGACGAATTAATTTTCGACATTTACAACTAATGCTTTTATTTGTGGTCAACATTACGAGTACGTTAAATTGTTGAATTGTTATGTTAAATCGATCTTACTTTTTAGTGTTATAATAAAAAAATCTGTCAAGAGTTTTTTTAGATAAGGAAATTCAAGTATTGTGCATGATTATTAATTATATATTGTGTAGTTTTTGTTTTGTAGATATATATAACGAATGCCACCCATACACGCCTCCGAGAGCCGCTGCGACATTTCGCGTACATTTGTGTAGTTTTCAGGGTTGTACAGAAAAATGAGGTGGTAGTTTTTAATAATAATAATATAAAAATAAATAATTGTAGCGCACCGTATAAGACGTGTATATATATATACACAACCCTGAAACCTGTACAACCCTGAAAACTACACAAATGTACGCGATATGTCGCAGCGGCTCTCGGAGGCCTAAATGGTGGCTATTAAGCGTGTATTGGTGGCATTAGTCTTGCGAAGCACGTGACGCTCCGCACGAGCGGACTGGCCACGGAACGGATACAGCTTAGGACCGATGCGACCAACAATTATACGAGAATGACGACACGTTTGGATCAGTGGTAGTGAACTGACTCCGGTTCAAGGGTTGCAGGTACGAGACACAAACTAGGTTCTGGTGGGGGTCTTTTAGCGGGTCCGCATTGCGTCCCACTGCCAGTGCGACACGGCTACGACCCGCTGCCCCCGCTTCCCCGTTTCGCCGACCGTCTCCGCAATCCAGTGGAGCTGTTCGTGCGGGGGAGTGGTGGTTTATTCGAGTAAGCCTATGGGCTCTTCCTCCTCTCTCTGCCTTGCAGCCAGCTGGGTGTGGGTTCGCGAGGGAGGCCTGCAATCTTCGCTTCCGGAGAGGACTGCCTTGCAACCCAGTGGTTTGGGCGCCCACCGGGAGCATGAGTATTGGGCTGTGCGGTGGCACAAGGTCTTTTGCCTTAGTGTGTGTACGCCGTGCTTGCGAGCTTGCCCTTCCTGAATGGGCCGCAAAGAATAAGGTTGCCACCGTTCTCGTGGTCTATCCCACATGGGCGTCGTTGGAAATTTCCCGCAGTTTTTAGTGGGTAGGCCCTTGGGAGATCCCTTGGGAGATCCCTTGGAGAGCGCTCCTCACTAGCCGGCCGTCTCCCAGTTGCAAGGTGTGCATAAGGCGTCGTTGATCACCGGCACCGACGTCGGCTCCCTTCGAGTCAGCGGCCTTTCCTCCGGTAAATACAAATAAAAACTTGTTTACCCCGTTTTCGTTTCTCCACCTGCTAATTATGATCAGCCTTCTCCCAATTCAACTTCTAATCCAGTGAGTTATGTCGATGTCTTGGGTATTTTGTCGGATCACTTCATTTTGGATTCGATCCTGCAGAGAAACGCCAAAATAAATTGCTTCCATATCCATGAGAGTGAATTCAAACTTAAAAAACACACACACACATGACACAGACGAGATATGGACGCTGACTAAAGAAACTATGCATATTTAAGGTGGCGCAACGTGCTATGGAGCGTTCCGTGCTCGGTCTCTCTTTGCAAGACCACGTACCTACCCAACTATGAAATCCGAAAGAGAAGTAGGGTAGTAGACGTTGGGACGCGAGTATTTGGGCTAAAGTGGAGATAGGCAGGAGACCTGGCAAGGCGTAAAGATAGGTAGACCATTAAACTTACCGAATGGCAGTCAAGAATGGTGCAACGTCTTGTTGGTTCACCACCTACCCGATGGTCCGACGATATTGTAACGGCAGTGCGGAAACAATGGATAAGGCTGGCAGGGGACAGAAGGGAGTGGGTTGATAAAGAAGAGGCCTAAACTCAGCAGTGGATGGATGTGGACTGATATGATGATGATGAGAACAGCCATGAAGTGTCCACGTATCGGCTCCACGTTCTCCAGGAACAGTTTGTTTGGCTGCAGTAATATTTCCTCCTGCCATTAATTAATAAAATCCATGCCTGCAACTGTAGTACCTACCAACACCCATCACCACCACTAGCACATTCCTGTTTACCTACAAACATTTGAGCTCGCAACGAAATCAATATCGATTGCCCGTAATCCACAAAATGACTCGCTCCATTTATTTATTGGCGATTTTTAATCCGACCGCTTAAATTCCGGAACGCATTACCTGCGAGCAACCATGATAGCAAATAATTTTACCTGTATGGTTTAAGTTATAAGCAATTAGCAATGAACTTATTAGATAAGTACTTGCATCTCATATAGTTAACTTAAGTTCAAATCAGATTATTAATACTTTTAGATTGTTTTAATCTATGTTTTTTTATGTGATAGGTGGCTGATGAGCAGACTGATCACCTGATGGGAAGCGATTGCCGCCGTTCATGAACACCCGCGACACGTGTGGAGTCACAAGTGTTGGCAGTTAAACCCCCAATTCTCCATATAATATGATAAATAATATGTGTATACTTTTACCGTTCGATCGGCAGTGAGGGAACCTCCACGGTATTTTTGTGATAGGTGGCAGGCGAGCAGATGGATAAGCGATTTCCGCCGCCAATATACTAGGTATACTACTATATTACTATACTCTGACAAATTTACGAAAGGTAATAAGTGCCCATAGCATATCAAACAAATTAATTTGAGAACTGACGAACCTTTTCGTTCTTTGACTGTACATCCACAACACCAGTGGAGTTACAGGTTATCGTGTGTTGTTAGTTTTTGGATAATTTATAAAGGGTTATTTTTAACATTGAGGTTACAGAAATCTATGTGGTTTGTGCCTTGCACTGGTTCGGTTGTAAGGGCCAATTATAATAGAGTTTCGGTCAATTGAGAGGACGACACTCACGCAACCACATTGTTTGTGGATTTAATGTTATTGTCAGAATGCGCTAGAGTTGTGGCGGTTTCGTTGATAATTACAAAGTCAGACAAATGTACAGCGGTGGTTTTTTGGGGAAAAAAATCTTTATTGAGTTCTGGCACGATGGTTACGCGAATTAAGTACCTACCTATGTAGAGTAAGTTTTGAAGCAGAGTACTTTAAAAGATAAATTTATACTTATGTGCGAACACATGCTGTTGATTTTTAGGGTTCCATACCTCAAAAGGAAAAAACGGAACCCTTATAGGATCACTTTGTTGTCCGTCTGTCCGTCCGTCCGTCCGTCTGTCAAGACCCTTTTTCTCAAGAACGCGTGAAGGTATGAAGCTGAAATTTATATCAATTACTCAAGTCTACTGTCCCTTGAAGCTGTGAAAAAATCAAACTTCTAAGCCAACGCAATCAAAAGATACAGCCGTTTATGCCGCAAATTTTCGACATAAATTTTTAGTTACATCACATAATATATATTTTTTTAATAATTTTAAACTTACTACCCATTTCCTCATAAACGCGTAGAGGTATTAAATCGAAATTCATACCAAATACTCAGGTCTATAATACCTTTAAGCTGTAACAAAATCAAACTTCTATGTCAACGCAATCAAAAGAAACAGCAATTTAAGCTGCATATTTTGAAACTCGCAAGTACTCGCAAGGGAATCAAAACCTAAAGGGTACTTCTAGTCGACCTAGAATCTTGAAATTTGGCATGAAGCAACGTTTTATAGCACACATAAAGGGAAAATTCCGAAAACCTTAAATTTTTAGTTTTATTACAAAATATATATTTTTTAATAAATGTAAACTTATTACTTTTTTCCTCATGAACGCGTAGAGCTATCAAGTTGAAATTCATATCAAATACTTAGATCTAATTGCCTTTAACTCGTGAAAAAAAAGTTCTTAGTAAACGCAAAAACGCAAAACGCAAAAGTACAACCATTGATACCGCATATTTTGAAACTCGCAACTACACGCAAGGGAATTAAAACCTAAAGACCACTTCCCGTTGACATAGAATCTCGAAATTTGGTAAGAAGCAATAGCTTACAGCACAGGTAACAGAAAAATTCCGAAAAGCTTAAAATTTTAAGTAGTTATACCACCAAAAAAATTGTGATTGTAAACATAATTGTAGTTACAACAATGACCGCGAGTTATTATACTATGTATGGGGAGGGCAACATTTAAAGAAGACGAAATAGCCTTCTTCTTTATATTTCGACGTTCTTTTAACGAAATGATATGTGTTAATATAAAATAAAGGATTACCTAAACGATAAAGAAATATTTGTCTTAAATTTATGCTCCTCCATCTTTCCCCATTGTAATGTTGTGAATTTCATTTTGCAATAAATATACCATAGTTATGACTCGATTGTCGTAATGAACGAACTTTGTAAACCTTGCAGGTTTGTACGGAACCCTCGGTGCGCGAGTCCGACTCGCACTTGGCCGGTTTTTTTCTTATAATATGATGGGTGGCAAACGGGCAAGCGGACATTCTAGTGGTAAGCGATTGCAGCCGCCTTTGGACACTAGCGAAGTTACAAGTGCGTCAGCCTTTTAACTCGGCGACAATGACCATGGGCTATAGCCAAGCTTATTTATTAACTTTGGCAGAGCCACGCTTTGGCCTGAATGATCCGGCTTGACCGGATTGCTATCACGGCCACACAGAAGACCGACGAGAAGCAGCACTGCTGTGTATTTCGCAGCGTGAGTGAGGTACCGGAGGCCCAATCCGGGGGAAAGGGGGGTTTAAAGATTTGCAGCGCACTTGTGACTCCTATGGTGTCACGGGTGTCCATGGGCGGCGGCAATCGCTTACCATCAGGTGATCCTTTTGCTCGTCTGCCACCTATCACATAAAAAAAATTAACAAGCTCAACGTCATGTCGAACAATGCAAACGAAATCATCATACTTCGCTTGGATGTGGGTGTGGATGGATGGACGGAGAAATTTTATTGATGATGGGCTTGCTCTTGCCTATACACTTTATACGTTGAGAAAGAAACAAACTTTAAGGTTTACTCACATTACGGATCCCTAAAGAAAACCTCGCACCCCAAAGTACACATACAATTATCCAAATAAAGTATCAACAAAATATTATAATATAAACCGTTAGTTAGGTGATTACACATCGAAACATGCTTTTAACGTAAAGGCTCTCCCACACTCACAATGACACTAAATAAATCAACGCACTTTTTGTTCCGATTCTTTTTGTTATTTAATTATCTGTGACTCGAACAATTCTCATACATTTTGAGTGTATTCCATTTAAAATATCAATAGGTATTCTTCTTTATTGTGATAGTAATAGGACTTAATTTTAAATGCATTTGGGCATTCAAAATATAGTTAGCCTGATAAAATCCTTTGTTAAAATATTAATTTAACAAAGGATTTTATAGGATTTCAAGGATCATCGGCGCCGATATTGCACAGACCTCAGCTGTAGGTAGGTACAGTTCGGTGCTTCCGTCTGTATCACTCCCTCCTATCACTTTTTCCAGTTCACACTTGGGTCTGTCGGGCTCGCACTATAAACGTGCTTTCGTTCCTGGGGAGGCCCTAAAGGAAGACTTCTTTGTCAGATTCTCATGTCTCCTCCCCACTCTGGCGAGGACCGAAGCAACCAAGGAGCTTTTGTCGGTAGATAGCCCACATAGCCCGTCCGCCCCTTGGTGGACGGGTCATCATCATCATCAGCCTATCGCAGTCCACTGCTGGACGTAGGCCTCTCCAATTGTTTGCCACTGTAATCTATCCATGGCTTCTCGCATCCAGCTCTTGCCAGCCATCCTGCGCAGATCGTCCCCCCACCTAGCCAGAGGGCGCCCTACATTACGTTTGCCAAGACACGGTCTCCACTCCAGAACTCGTTTACCCCATCGGTTGTCGGTTCTGCGGCTAATATGGCCAGCCTACTGCCACTTAAGCTTGCTAATCCGGTGAGCAATGTCGATGACTTTGGTTGTCTGCCGGATCACCTCATTTCCGATTCGATCTCGGAGAGAGACGCCGAACATTGCTCGTTCCATAGCCCGCTGAGCGACCTTTAACTTGTAGACCAGCCGTACCGTACCGTGTCCACGTTTCGGCTCCGTATGTCATGACGGGTAGGACGCACTGATTGAAGACTTTCGTCTTTAGGCACTGTGGTATCGACGATACGAAGACACGACGTAATTTTCCAAATGCTGCCCAAACTAACTGGATTCTCCTATTCACCTCATCCTCAAGGTTGTTTTTACCCAATTGCAAAGTCTGCCCGAGGTATACGTATTTTTGAACAACTTCGAGGACGGCACCGTGAAATGCAATCGGTTCCGGTAGAACATGTTCATAGCATAAGTAAAAATGTTGCCATTATTATGTCTACACTCTTATTGACTCCTTGTTAACGATGTGGGAATCATTTTGTCCTTATAATAGCTCTTTTGGTAACAAGACTGAAGAATTAATATCGTTTTAAACATAAAAACAGCCTAAATTCAATGACGCGTTTTTGCTAAAACACGCAGCATCCAATATTTAACCATAAATTTTAATTCCTATACACATTTCGCTCAGAAATCAGATAAAACTACATAAAATAATAACATATCATTCACTTTACAATATGGTTTTCGATTTCCTTTCTTCGCGAAGGGACACTTCAATAAAAAAAAAACTTATTGTTGAATAATTTTAGATGGGATAGGGCTTACGGATTTTTCAGAGGTTTTATTTGCCACAATTAGTTTAAGTCCTTTGTATCGGCTCTTACACGTATAAGGGCAACCGCCCTTATTATAGCCTTCCATAAGTTTCGTATAAGTGGAATGGGTTTTTTAGGAGGATTTTTTTTGCCATTATAAGTTTATTTTCCTTGTGGTTTGTCATAATATAACATGTATAAGGAATAAAAGCGGACAATAAAGCAACTACAAAGGGGGTATAACGTTATTGATCTTATAAATTGTGCCCAAATCCACTCTTATTAGTGATAATGCGGCTTCTATAAGAATATTATTTTATGGTCATATAGATCACTACAAGAGCAATTTTTGCTAGTTGGGCTTGACATCGCTTCCGTTTTATTTGCAACTGGGGCTCTTCTATTGCTTACCACCAGGCTGAGGAGAGCAAATATACTGTGCCTCTATAAAAATATAGGTACCTACTACTACGATACAATTTCACTACTTTATTTTGACAATGATAGCTTACCTTATAGTTATTATTGTTTTTTTTTGTTATATTTTTTATCTCATTTAACTACAATTTATGACACCATATAAGATAATTGTTACCAATCATTATCAACCCAACGAAACTTAACAAATGTATGTACGCCCATTAAAAAAGGAATTTATAAATTGCTCGCCTCGTCCTTTAAGCGTTTTAAAACAATCAATTATAGCCAATTATCAGAAAGGCTGGGCAGTGTTAATGCAATCTTAGATCTCCGAGATCCGTACGATAGTGGCGACATGTGGCCGCAATTAAAACGATTTTAGGGAAAAAACGAAAGCGTATCGTTTTAACGATGATGCTCTTGCGCACCCGTGTGAAGCGGCCCTTTCTTAAGGGGGAGTTGTGTGAAAATATACTTCCATTTAATTTTATTAAGTAACTGGTACTAATTCCATCCGTTGTTATAAAAAAACGACAATTTTCAAGAATATTAATCATATTTTTTTACTCAGTTTGCTTTATGCTTAAATTTAACATAAAATACAGTTTTTCAAAATGTCTCTTAAAACTATTATGTCACTTATAAATTGATACGAAAAGTCAGTTGGTACCTATTTTGTGTTTACTATTTTCAATAGTATTTATACCTATGAATTAGGACATTACAAAAATATCTAAGTAATTGTTCCCAAATTAAGGTTTAACTTGGGATACGGAAACCAAAAATTTAAAAAAATCATCATCATTATCATCATCAGCCCATTTAAGTCCCCACTGCTGGGGCACGGGCCTCCTTCAATCACATGAGGGGTAATTGCCATACTCACCACGCTTGGCAGACGGGTTGGCGAGGGTTTTGATATGAATGCAGAGTTTTCCTTCTCTGGGTGCTGATGAGTATGCCAGCAGCTTTACCTTAGTCGCCTCGGTAGGAGTGAGGGTGGCCTATTCTACTCTGCCGAGGACCACACGGCAAAAAATATCTGTCCCATTAAAAATAATTTGGTTTGGTGCAGAAATCGAACTTGAGACCCTACCGAACCATTGCGCAAAGGAACAAACAGGTCTTCCATCTATATGAATGTTACACTTCCCCTTAAGTTAAACAGACGCTAATTAACTATGACACCACATTACTTAACATTGCACCCGTCTCTTTCCACTATAGGGGGAAAGACAAAGTTGAAAATAAATGTATTATAAATTACTTCCTATTTCTGTATCAGTTCGTATTATGAAAACGTTCATTTTATGATCATGGCTTGATAATTTAAAAAAAAATGCAACCAACAAAATTAATTAATATGAATAAAAATCACTTCGGTATATTACGTATCAACCGGAACGATATTAGCTCAAGAACGCGCCTCCTACTTGGGGTCGGGGTTCAAATCCGAGCACCTCTATGATGGCATGTTTTTTCTGGGTATATGCGTATTCCTACCATTAGCTCGGCAGTGAGGGAATACATCGTAAAATAACCAGCATGTTTCGGCTATCCGAAAGAAACTATAAGATCTTTTAACGTATATGCGTATTCCTACCATTAGCTCGGCGGGGCGCGGTGAGGGAAAACATCGTAAAAAACCAGCACGTTTCGGATAATTTCTGAAACGTATAACCATGATTCCGTTCATCTTCTACCTTGTTAAAAGGGTTGCGAAGGTACTTTTTTACGCTGGTTGTCTGTGGTATTTTATTTTATTTTTGAGTAGTTTTGGCCTGTATGTGTAAGTAAGTAAGTAAACATTTATTGACCACATACAAAATTTACATAGAAGGGACACATAACATTAAATAGATATTGCACAGTAATACATAGAAAATAAATAGTTAAACAAAAACAATTAAAATAAATTTGGCCTGTATGTGTAAGTATGTAAGTAAACTTTTATTGACCGAATAACTCTCTTTTATATTGTTCCATACTAATTAAATATTTTTTAACGTGTGTGTCTGTTTATCTGTTTGTTCGTCTTTCATGGCAAAACAGAGAGACGGATTGCCGTTTTTTTTTAGTGGAGATAGTTGAAAGTATGAAAAATAACCATAGGCTCTTTCTAACGCGAGCGAAGCCGCGGGCAAAAACTAGTCTTCAGTTCAGGCGAAGCGTTAATATTTAATACAACTAAGCATCTAATTAATGATTTCACGGTCTGCTGTCAGTAATAATAAGCGCCTAATAACTTAATATGGACATTGTTCTGGTGTTTTAGATTAAACATTAAGTTAGGGCATAATGAAATGCGGTCTTTCTGGGTAAAATGAGCGTTCTACTTTTTATAAGTCCGGTGGCACAGTTGTAACTCCTCTGGTGTTGTTGTCCTTAGGCCAAGGTAGACGCTATCCACCAGGTGATGGTGATGATAAAATAAAAAAACCTTCTTGCACAAATCGCTTCATTGTAGACGACTGGCTGGATGGCACATTAGTGCCATAGCCAAAGGCCAATGGCATGATTATTTCCATGCTTAAAGCACGTTACTTTTGAACAAGTGCTACTTAGTAGCATGTATGGATTTGCGTGCTCGTCATGCTAGTTTTAAACATGCTCAGAAATCGAAAGTTGGTCAATTTTTAAGCATGCTACCTGCATTACGGGTGGAAGGGGTTGTGGCGGAGTGCTTTAGCACGTGTAGACAGGTTTGCTTATTTTTAAGCATGCTACAAATGAGAACGTGTAACAGTAGATTAACACTAGAATGGAATCAGATCAACGATTAATCGAAGCATACAAATATCATTATAAATAAAAAATAAAATAAATTAAATAATTAATAAATAAATTGTTTATTCGGTAAAATCAGGGCAGATAACATAAGATTTTTTTTTATGCTAGAGGCGACAAACGAGCAAGCGAGTCACCTGATGGAAAGAAATCATGGCCGCCCATTAACATCCGCGAAATTAAAGAGATCGCTAATGCGTTGCCGGCCTTTTTAAAAAGCAATACGCTCTTCTCTTGAAGGTCCCTAAGTCGTAGCCGTCGGGAAATACTCCCGTAGGTAAACTGTTCGCGAAAAACCCACAGTATTAAAGCGCCATCCATCGAGATGATGGGGATGGAATGATAATCCCTATTACATACATTTTAGTAAAATACTTGTATTTTAATAGGTCGAGACCAAGGTTATTCTTTTCCCGAACTATGTTGAACCTGTGCTTCTGGTAAACAAAATAATAGACAAACTTACATATATTAACATTTTTTCATTCTATAAAAGGACAAAAGCAAACTACGTTTTAAGTATAAATAAAAAACAATAATTAATACAGAACTATCCTACCGTTTATTTATAAAGTACAAGTAAATTTTCAGTACTGTCATTCATACAAATTAGCTGCAGATGCAAAACAAAACGACTTAACCTTTATTTCAATTCCAGATTTCACGATGAATAGATAAAATTTGTCAATCGGAACAAATACATAAGAGTAAAAGCAACCCACCCCACGCACGCACGACTCACCCCATGCGAACTTTAAATATATGCAACGGTGTTTACGTGAAACTTTTAAAAGATTCTTTTTTGCCCACCTGTACGAACTTTTCTATAGCAACAAATTTCCTCAATTTAAGCTAGGGTTGATGGCAACAATGTTTTAATATGATAAGCAATAATATCCTCCAACCGCTTTCGGCTACGGCGGCCAATCTCAACGATCAGCCACGTACGCAGGATATATTATAGTGCTCAAGTGTGTGCGCAAACACAAGTGCCTTACCCTTCTATTCTCTTACCATCATATGGCGATGGGACACCAGGGTGACACGACCGGAGAAGGATTGGGCGCAGGATCAACGGCTAAACGTGCTTTCCGGGGCACGGGGGTACAAGACCCCCCATTTCCAGACTCCGGGCTGACACCAAAAAATTCTTACCGAAAATGTAGGTACAAATTTTTTGCACGACCCGGGGATCGAACCCGGGACCTATTGGGCAACCGTCGCTTTATAGTGCGACCCACTAAACACTACGCCACCGAGGCATCACATGAATGGACGGATGGCAATGGATTATCATCGCTCATGGGCAACACCAGGATCATAAGTGTGTTGTCAACTTTTTAACTACCCTTTCCACTGATTGGGCCTTCGGTACCCTCATTCACTCGACCAAAATAGCGCAAGCGCTCTTTCACTCTCTCGTACTGTCGAAATCTTATTCTGCTTTTTTATGTCATAGGTGGCAGACGAGCAGATGGATTACCTGATGGTTGGCATGGACACCCGTGACTCTATTGGAGTCACAAGTGCGCTGCCAACCTTTAAGGGGGTTACCTTTCCCCCGGATAGAGCCTCCGGTACCCTCACTCACGCAGTGAAACACAGCACATTGCACGCCGGTTTTCTGTGATCTGTGATGTATCTCTCCGGTCGAGCCGGCATATTCATGCCGAAACGTGGCTCTCCCACGGTACAAAATGTACCTCACTCTCTGTAGACAACCCTACCCCCATTGGGATCCCTCTTGTTCAGGATTCACTTTCCGAGTCGTCAGTAAATATTTGAGGAGGGGGAAGAACTGTTTCAATGAATCAGCAGACTCTGATCCCGGTTCAGGAGTCATCAGTTACCTGCTCCATTCAGCTGTTGAATTTGTGGATCACGGAAGAATGAGGTTAGAGTCATAATGTTTGTGAGTTTTTTTTTTCTTTTTATAAATGAGTATGTTAGATACCATCTACTGAACCAGTTTGATTTTATCTCACATTAGTATATATTTATGTATGTTTCTTCATTAACATGATCGTCACTCACAACAGGTCCTGCAAGAATACCACCGCTGCCGCGGCATTTCTGTTGGTGTCGTGGCAGGACCATGCTGAGGCCGGGACCTGATTGACCTCGCACTTCACACACGTCTATTTATTTAGAATATTTTCATTGTATGTATTACTGGTATTACCTACGTATCGTCTGTTTTCGTACTCACCTTTGTCTGTAATGTTTTAATATGTGAATGTTAAAACATTACCTTTGAACCTATGTTTTCTAATGAGCGTCAATTGTTAAATTATGTATTATGATGGTCAATAATATGTTTCTATCTTTTTTTTTGTCCAATCTAACTCCAATATGTTTGTTCGGAGCCTTTATTTAACAATTTCAATTGGCTACTCATTTATTCAAGTTCTATCATGTACCTATTCCTTGCGTATTTTCATTCGGCATACTGTTTCTTTCTTTCATTCATCCACATTCGTGTTTTAGGTCAGAAGAAACCTTTTGAAATTAATATTTAACTTTTCTTTGTTTCTTTTTTTTATGTGATAGGTGGCAGACTAGCAGGCGAATCGCCTGATGGTAGGCAATTGCCGCCGCCAATAGAAGTGACTCTCCCATTGTCAGCTGGTACGGTTTCCCTATAAAAGGGTTGCGATGCTCAGACGGCATTCGCTTCATTATAATTACTAACTCCCTAATCTTATTGACCTAACTACTACCTACTAGAATTACGAGGAATAAACGGATGAAAATATTTTTGTTGAAAAAAGAACAGTAAAAGTCAATAGTTGTATTTTTTGTATGAGCAAAGTTAATATAAATATTAGTCCTAACGGCATATTAAACGATCCAATTCCGACTCAATCTACCACACCTCAAGGTGTCATTAAACAAACATAACGGACTGGATCACTGAACAAAACAAGCAATACTGCCACATATAATTGGCCATGCATTCACCCGCGCATGCGCTGCCTACACGTTCCGGGGAGAGCGGAAATTCCTGGCATAAAACTAAATATGTATCGATTTTAAATTTTCGCGTTGCATAACATCAATAAATTGTGACAGTACATAATGTGTACTTGTCCTGGTAACGAAGTTTTCCTTTGTATGGATAAAACAAAGAAGGTACTACAAACACCCAGACCCAACACAATTATATGTTTCATCAACAAACATTTCTGTTGGTGCGGGCATTGAACACGCGACCCTTACGTCTCAACCGGCGCTTAAACCAATGCGCTAAACTAGTCGATTGTACCATGACTATAATTAATCAAAATATTATTATGTCAAAGTCAAATAATTTTTTTATTTGCATAGGCTTGTACACAGCACTTAAAAATCGTCATACATTTGAATGACTTAAAACTATTTATAAGTACTTATGTATAATTTACATGTTAATACATATATATATGTTGATACATAAATATACCAAAGAAATAAATAAACATAATGCGATTCTACCACCGGCTCGGAAAGTTGTTTCTGGTCGAGAAGATCCGGCAAGAAACTCGCCAGTTACTCTTTTTAATCGCCAAACTTTCACACATTGTTGTGTCATCATCATACCAAGCCATACAGTTTAATTGTTACACAAAATAAAATAAAGGGAATAATAATAAAATAAACATTATGAGGTAAACCGAAGCAGACCAGTCCCCAAAGGTGGCACCTGTTCACAAGTATGACGTATGTGTCAGCCATCATTTCACTCAACCATATTAGAGGGAATGTAATGACCCGCCACATAGCGCCACCACCTCAGAGACATTTGAGTGAGCATGACTACTTAGGTTCCCCTCATAGGTCACAAAGATGTAGATTGTTATGTGCAGTTGACTAATTTTCCGGTGTACCAGCGCTAGGCTAAAATCTCTTACACACGCATAGGGGTGGGCGGAGCTAATCCCTGCGCTAACGCATAGCGGAGTGCAAGCGATTTTACGCGCTAACTGGTATTCCAGTTACACGCGTAACATTATTATATTCCGTTAGCTGGCCGTACGTTGACCATTTAGCTATGTTACAGCAGCCACCGTGGTTTATGAGCGATGGTAGCTCAGTGCAGTTCCATACGGGGGGTCCGGATTCAAATCCGAGCGTGAACCTCTGAATTTTTCAAATCTGTGTGCGTATTTCTACCATTAGCTCGACGGTGAGGGAAAAATATTGAGGAAACCTGCACGTTTCAGATACTTACTGAAACGTGAAACCATGTTTCAGTTGGTCTTGTTCCCCTTTTAAAAGATCGCGAATGTCAGGCAGAAGCCGTTTCATTGTAATTACCAGGCTCCCCAAATCAAGAATAAAGCCAAGAATTCCAAAGTGTACAAGTACAAGAGTGTCATGTGTTGCGCCCCAAGAATATAATATAATAACTAAATGTAATCGTGAGCTAAAGTTCAATAAGGAACTAAAAAAACTACTATTAGATAAATGTTATTACTCGACCGACGAATACTACGAATATTTTTTGATTAATTGATGATGACATTTATTTAATTGATTGACATTTATTGAATTTTATTCACATATTTTAATTTCAATTTATGATTATTTAACATTAATATTTTCTTCTTCAAAACTGATTGACATATTTTTTAATTGTAAATTTATTAATAATTCAATCAATCAATAAGCGTTTGTAATTTTGAGATTTAATTTTTTAACATTTGTATACCAATATTAGTTGTTTACAGCGATCATAAATATTATGTTAATACTTTTTCTATAATACCTATATTCACAAATAAAGATATTCGATCATCCACGACAGGTCGCTAGTCTAATAATAAAACCATTACGCTAAACAAGTACATTTGGCGTGACGTCGAGTTACCCTTGTTGACCTTTAGACCGTCCTTATGTCTGGGGCACAAGTGCTACTTTTCCACTACAGGGGGGTAACTTAATCACTCGCCGACTGTACAATAATAAAAACCACCCGAAGACTGTCGATCTATTTTTAAGTGCATTACTTACTTAAGAATAAATGAAAAAAAAATGCTGCACCAAAAAAATCATAGGTACAGTCAGCATCAAAAGTAGCTTAACACTTTAGTACCATGTCGAAGTAACAATTTTTAGGTCCCCCATGGAAATTGACTATCATAGGCAGAACAGTTACTTTGACATGGTACTAAAGTGTTAAGCTACTTTTGATGCTGACCGTACACTAACAGTCCACTCAAGTAAAAAATGCTGAGTGTCCCGCTTTGACATAACAGTTGGTCACATACCTCGCACAGGCCAGTTGTCACATAAAACCGAAAAGTTATCACCAAAAACGACCATCCATTGGGCTTCGTTACAAATAATATTTTTATAACTCGATAAAATCGCAGTTGTAGGCATCGCTTTAATGCGAATTCGTGCGAATCGGTATGTTTTTATGACTTGATAATTCGATGATGAATTTTATGTGAGTTTTGGGAAAGCATAAGGAAAGGTTTCTCGAATAATTAACATGAACAATTGGTAGAAATCATTTCGATTCATGTAATGATAATATTTGTGTCATTAATTGTGTGCGATTGTAGCATGGATTTGTACCTGCAGACAGATAACGCAGACAAAAAAGTATCACTAGATTACCCAAATCAAAGGTTTTTAAAATCTCATTACCCATAATAACGGCTTCAATTTTGAAATTATGGATATGAGATGGTAAATATTATTCAAAACCACTTTTGTGTTTTTGCAGTATTAAGTAGTTTGTACCGATTAAGAGTTTTGAGTGCAACACATACAAGCAGAATCACTTATTACAAATAAAAATACATCAGTTGAATACTAAATCTCTTAAATAAATTAAAATATTAATTGAAACTGATAACCTGAAAATAATACCCCGAATCATATCAAAATGTATGTAATTTGATGTTAAGAGAGCAATCAGTGGCACCGCGATGGTTCCGTGAGAATCTTTTGTTGTATCTCTAGAAGATTAAGTTACAGTTCCAATTCAGTTAAGTGGAAGTAATTCTCGGAGTTTTGGGAATCAAAAGCTATATATTGCAGTAAGTATAAGGTTCATATCGATATTTTGGATATGGTAAACGATCAGTCAGGAACGTGAGATTATAATACAAAAGTGTTTGCGCAGAGAACAAGTGCACTATATATTCTTTTGCTATTGTATCTATACTGTATATATTGTATGTATTCTGATGAGACACCAGTAAGTCAATGCCGAACGGCTAAGACAAACATTATCATGCCTATTATAACGGCCGTCTTTTAGACTACAGACTCACACAGAATTTCTGAGAAAAGTTTGGTACAAATTTTGTCCTCTTTATAGCGCCATCGAGTTACCATCACTCCTATATCGAGCTTGACTTACTGACTTAATGTCCTTTGTCCCCTAGATGGGGCAAAAGGCGTCCACAGTGCTCCGCCATCTCGAACGGTCTTGAGTTTCGCGCTTTACTTCGCTCCAAGTTAGTCCTAAGGTCTTCGCTTCTGCAGTGATAGTCCGCCGCCAGGATTGTTTAGGGCGGCCATGTTTCCGTTTTCCTTGGGGGTTCCAATCTAGGGCTTGCCTTGGTATGTGGTCGGTTTCCCTTCGGAGCGTGTGGCCAATCCAGTTCCGTTTGCGGCGTTTGATCTGCTAATCGACCGGGGTCTCACCGCAGCGATCCCAAAGAACTAGGTTCGTGATTTTCTCGGGCCAGTATACCCCGAAGGCAGCGGTTTACGAAAACCTGGAGCCGGTGCGAGATGTATTTGGTGACCTCACATCCGTACAGCAACACGGCTTTTACGTTGGACCGGAATATTTACCGTTATATCGAACTAATCATTTAAAAATAATAAAATGGTTGGTAAAACTGTCCCTCCTCATCTTAGCGTATAATTCCCAGTTGCGTTGAAGCCCGGTTCACGCTCGGACCATAATCCAGGATTCGGTAACCTCGGCCTTGCCCCTTACGGCCGGAGAACCCTCGACGCTCTCGCCCCGGTCCTAGACCATTGGCTTGAGCGTCACCACGGCTCCGTCTCCTTCCGTATGGTGCAGATAATGACCGGACATGGGTGCTTCGGTTATTATCTGCACAAAATACAACGGGAGGAGGCGCCTTCCTGCCATGAGTGCGGCGCTGCGGAGGCCACGGCACACCACACCCTTGCGGAGTGTGTGCCGTGGGACCCGCAGCGTCAGGCGCTGGTAGCGGCGGTCGGCCAGGACCTCTCCCTCCCTAGTATAACGAGATCTATACTAGCGAGCGATGGGGCCTGGAAGGCCTTCGCTGCCTTCTGCGAGCACGTCATGATAGCGAAGGAGGCGGCGGAGCGCGAGCGAGAGCGAGATCCCCTCGCAAGCGCGCTCCGAAGGGTGAGGAGGGGGAGGAGACGCCGAGCAGATGCGCGTCTCCCCCCTCTCCGCAAAGGTAGGTATCTGATTCGTTGGCAATAGTGACGCTGGAATATATTGTTCAAAAAAAATCACGGAAAACGACGTGAAGCAGCTATGTGCTATCGCTGCGTGAGTGAGAGTACCAGAGGCCCAATCCGGGGGACAGGGGGATTAGATAGATAGACAGATAGATACTCTTTATTGCACAACATACAGAACTCAAAAGGAAGGCATACAGAGATAGAATGTACAATTTAGAAGGTCGGTAGATCGCTATATCGTGGTTTAAAGGTTGGCAGCGCACTTGTGACTCCACTGGTGTCGCGGGTGTCCATGGGCGGTGGCAATCGCTTACCATCAGGTGATCAGTCTGCTCGTCTGCCCCCATCACATATTTTTTTTTTTTTTATGAAATTCTATAAAAGCTTGGCCTTAACTAAAGGTCGAAACCCCGTAAGTAATTGATACGACACTTCCATAGAATATTTGTGGTTTTGGCCGGATCCGTCGCTCTGTTCTAAGTTACAAATTGTCAGATCTCTATCGAGATATCCTAACCGGGGATTTTGTTCTGACCAATTCGATTTCACGGCCACGCTGTTTGGCTTGCCTTTTGTGTGAGTTTTGAATTATAATAATTTTTTGACGGGTTTTTTTAGGAAGGAAAGTAGACCTTTAATATAATTGTAAATAGCTGTATTATTATACGTAAGATTATTACTACGACCCACGCCAAAATTTAAAATACTTTTTTTTGTTTAACTGTTTTACTTAATTGAACTTTTTGGAGTTGTAGATAAAGTGTATTTTACTTTCACTTTTTGCAAAAAAACCGCATACTTTCCATAATTAAATAAAATCCTCGTTTTGGTTTTATCTAAGATAAATTGATACAACATCTCAAACAGTGGCTGGACGTACGGCGCATTTGGTAGTTCGATCCGCACTCTGGACAAGCATTCATGTAACGAATACTTGTATTTGTGCAGTATCTAGGTGTGTGGTTATCACACAAATGTTTGGTTTCTTTTGTGATAGGCAGCAGAAGAGCGTGCGGATCACCTGATGGTAAGCGGTTGCCGCCGCCCATGGACGCCCGCGACATCAGTGGAGTCACAAGTGTTATGTCGACTTTTAAACCCCCCTTTCCCCCGGATTGGGCCTCCGGTACCATCACTCACGCAGCAATACACACAATGCTGCTTCTCGCCGGTTTTCTGTGAGGCCGTGATATCACTTCGGTTTAGCCGGCCCTGTCATGCTGAAGCGTGGCTCTACCACGGTCGGTTTGTCCAGAACGATCACTACTAAATGACATAGACTTATGATACCGTTCTGCTAGCTTCTGTTTTACCAGTGACAGAGCCTGTCACAGTGACAGACACACCGCGATCCATCATGGCGGCGAGCAATAGCCGGCCTGTCAGTGTGCCGTCATGTCATTCTACAAATCATGTTTGCTGACCGCCCGACAATGCCGGACAGACTGTCAATAATCGTGCACTGCACCCTACTGTGCTGCGTTTGGTGTGCGTGTGTACAGTCAAAGAACGAAAAGTTTCGTCAGTTTTCAAATTGATCCGTTCGATATGCTATAAGCACTTATTACCTTTCGTAAATTTGTCAGAGTAATACCTGTTGCACAGAAAATTATTATGCTTAACTGCTACATCAGAAAGTTCAGATTTGCTTGTAGCAACATTGATTCCTTTTGATGTAAAGAAAATTGAAAGAAGGTTGGCATATCTTTTTAAAACGGTATGTTGGTATAACTGATGAACACTTGTGTTTTTTCGGTGTCTGGGTGTAATATATGTATTTAAGTATATATTTGTGTTCCTCTGTTGACTCATATCTGTAACACAAGTGCTTAAGCTACTTAGTACGGAATCAGGTCAACGTATGAGATGTTGTGAGAATTATTATTATTATTATTATAACTGATTCTTACCGTGCAAGCGAAAATTTATCTTAAGGTGACGGGTAGGGCACACTAGCGATGCAAATCGTTTTTAGTTTTTAGCTACTAAACCAGATCTATTTTAAACAATTTCGGGGTAACACCCGAGATTTGTATATTTTTGTTGGAAAATTCGCATTTATTGGAGTGGGGCTTTGTGCTCTATTGTCATGATTCATCGAGATTAATTAAAAAAAAAGGTTGTCTCTATAGTCGCTTTACGGATTATTATTACGTGATCATTTTACGTACACTCTCTCACTTATGGATGCGGAACGTAACAAGTGATCATGAGTGTAGGTGGAAGTTCATATATTTTTTTTAATTTAGTAATTGGACAATGCAACCGGTCACAAGTGCGCTGCCAACCGTTTTACTCCCCTCCACAAGGATTGGGCTTCCGGTACCCTCACCCACTCAGAGAAAAAAAGCAGGCGCTGCTTTCACACCAGTTTTCTGGCAGGCCGTGGTACCCCTTCGTTCAAACGGCCCATTAATGCCAAATTGTGGCTTTTCCACGGTCATACGACTTATCAACTAAACTCGCTCAACAAACGGGGCTCCGATTCACCTGTTAGTAGGTATCGCGATGACTCGACGCATTCACTGAGAGCAAGTCACTCCATATGAAATTCCGTGACTAGTTCGAACTAGTTTAGTATTAAACTGGTTATAATATTTGATTTATGCTCAATAATAATCCGATTATGATGGCTTAGATGTTCGCGAGCGGTAGGTAAAGTTTGATTTAATAGTCACTTACACGGGTGAAATGGACTTGAATGTTACTTTTAAAAATAAACAGGAATCGAACCCACATCTTCCACATTCCGGGTGGCAGTTACTACCAATTAGACCACTGAACGGGTTACTAAGCCGACAGAATTCGCGCCTAAACACGAGATGAAATTTTTAATTGTGTTACTTACTAAAAATAAATTGCTATAAAACATATCAACTTTATATAGCTTAGCAAGCTACAAAACGGAGAATGTTCTAAATTTGACGCGAGTATTTCCTTATCTATAGGTATTATTGATAAAGAGATAAATTCTTCAGACAGTGGCAACGTTTATAGGTAATCCGAAAACACAAAACGTTTGCGTGATGTAATCGACGCTTAACGCCATCTTTTGTCATAAAGTGGAACTTATGTCCCGAAACAAAGTGAAGGCGGGCCGCTAGTCATTGATATTTTTAATTTATGTTCACGGGTAACTTTTTATTCTATATTTCTAAATGCGGCTGAAACTTGGAATTTGCGAGAAGTGGAAAGGCAAAAAAAGAAATTCTGGAAATGTGGTGCTGGAGAAGAATGCTTGGAGTTTCGTGGGCCGAGTTTCAAAAACTCTGTATCAAGTAGCGTCTGTTTTCCATAGTTTAGTCTCGTATCCTGATGCTTTTCGGGTATGTTTCTCGGCGTGGCGTTCAGACCAAATCAGATCTACCATATTGGAGACTCAGTTACGAGTGCAGCAGGATGACCTCGAGTAGGCAGCGGTGGCGGAACCTTTTTTTTGTGTCGCTGACGAAGCCGTCGGGCCGTGTGCAATGGCCAACGTCGCCACCTTTTGGCGGCGCCTTATATGCATACCCATACCCATACCCATACCATACCCTCCTGCTGGGGGGCAGGAGGGTTATGTCGGGCTCTGCTCTGGCGGGGACTTCTCCTAACGAGAAGATGGCCAGAGGCATACCGGAACCTGGTGAAGCGCATCACAACTGCCCCTACCCTGACTACGAGCACATGACAATCACCAATTTCAAAAATCCTGCCTCTACATCAAAGGTGGGTATCGAACAAACGTGCTTGATACCCTCCCTAGATTGTTCAGAGGCTGGGTGTTATATTGTTATGTCTCTACTTTTACAACCCTACAACTAGCTTTTCTCCGTCAAATTTGTACAAAAAAAAATGTGTAACATATTTTATGGAAAGGGGAACCGTGTTACCACGAATTTAACGTTAGTAAAGCGTTAGCCTACATTTCATAAAAAAAAGAAACTTGATGTACTTAATAAAGCGGGTCGGTATTTCACACCAGCTCATCGGTTACAATCCATAAGGTACAAGTTCGGCCCCATATGGTAGGTACTGCTCACATCTCTGGGCTGGTGCACCTCAGTACCAACTTCTTCCGTTTGACCGCGGAAAACATAGGCCTGCTCGAACTGTCGGTGACTTGACTCTCTATAGTTGACTTGATCCTCTAGCGCTACGGCGGGATATAGCTTCCCTCAGCATTCTATACCGCATCTATCATGGGGAGTGCTCTGAAGAACTGTATGATCTACTCCCTGCAGCTGAATTCCTACATCGAACCACACGCAAGCGATTGTCATTCCATCCCCGTCATCTCGATGGATGGTGATCTAATACTGTACGTTTTTCGCGGAACTTTCTACCACGTACCTCAATTCTATGGAACGGTTTGCCTGCGGGAGTATTTTTCAATGGCTACGAATTAGGGACCTTCAAGACAAGAGCTACTCCTTTTTAAAAAGGCCGGCAACACATTAGCAATCTCTCTGATTTCGCGGATGTTCATGGGCGGCGAAGATTAGTTACCATCAGGTGAGCCCCTTGCTCGTTTGTCATCGCATCGCATTAAAAATATCACATTTTATCTTTTGACCACCTAAGAAATAGAATGTTGATGATATACAAAGCTATGTCCTAAGGGATGTGTATCTTTGCCTCAGTTTAACTATTACACTACGAAGCATATAGATGCTAGAATAAATACTTACCAAAGTCCTTTAAAATAAACAAGCTTACTCTCTCTAGATCGTCATCTCTACTAGATTAGAGCTACTCCGAAAAACAAGAGTTTATATTGCGAATGACAAAGTTTCTTCCCCGGCGTCCCGCCATCCGAAGAGAAACAGTAGCCCGGCTTGCTACACAATAAATAAACAAGGCAAACACATGAGAAATTGCGGGGATACCCTTAGGAGCCCTCATTATTTTAATAGTGTAAACCTACCCGTCCCAACCCAAAACGCACTCTAACGACACATGCAAACAACTCACTTTCAATCGTCAGCGACTTGAGAAATTCAGAAGTGATAAACTGAAGGCTGCTCCTCCAATACCTTCCGTATTTTTTAAACGCTACAGTTGAAATTTGAGTGGGGTTTGCTGTGATTGTTTGGTGGTTGACCGGTATAAAGACCGCACACCAAGACTCGACGCCTACGACTTATTAAGAATACCTCTCCTAAGATCGACGGGTAAGAATAATTAACTGAGTATTAAAGTAAGCTCGGGCCTCTCTTTCTTATCAAACTAGGTAAAACAAGCAAGGAACAAAGCTGTATAACGAGCGTGCTATCAGTAACATGCATCTAGTCAAATGAATATTTTGTTGCATATAAAGTAGATTGTCGTCGAAGTACCTAATTTGCATAATCTTTTGCTTGCTAAGAAGTTTCGTGTACGAGTATATGCTCGTATGTATTGATAAAGAATTACTTATGTTGAATTGGTTTGTGAAATGGAAAATCCAACATTAACCTGGATCGAGACTAGAGCGCTGGCAACTTAGTGGTTAAGTTCGTGGACCTTTGAGATGTAGTAGGTTCAAAACCGTATTTTGTTGTTGTACAGTCACCATCAAAAATAGCTTAACACTTTTTGTTAGAAATGTGGTGAGCCCTGCGTCTCATAGCCATTGCGACCAAAAGATGATCTATTGTGGCAGAAAAACTTAACACTTTAGTACCATGTCAAAATAACCGTTCTGCCTATTTTACTCAGTTTCTAAGAGGTACGTTCAAAATGTTACTTCGACATGGTACTAATATGTTAAGCTACTTTTGATGCTGGCCGAACGATTTCTTCTGCAGTGCTGGAAAAAATCGAGGAGGAAGCGGCACTGATAGCTTCTAAGCTTTGTTATACCCCCCGTATCTGTTTAGCACTTATTTCCCAGTTGCATCCAAAGCTTTCGCTCTGCGGCCCGGTGTACGCTTAGACCATGATACTTGTTTTTGGGAGTCTGGTAATTTCAATTAAGCGACTGCCGTCTGACCTTTGCAATTTAACAAGACCAGCCAGCTGAATCATGGTTACACGTTCGGAAAGTATCTGAAACCCTCACCGTCGGTAGAAATACGCACATAGATTTGAAAAATCCAGAGAAGCATGCTCAGATTCAAACCCAGTCCCCCCGTTATGGAAGGGGCGTTTTGAACCACTGAGCTACCATGGCTCTCGCAAAATTTGTTATACATTTAACTATGATCCACATAGTCACCCGTCAGACTGACCAAACCCTGATTAAAATCGTACTCCGCACCAAAAAAAAGGCCGAGAAGAGGAAAGAACGGCCTGTTGGTCTAGTGGTTAACGCCCTGTTGGTTTAGTGGTTAATGCCCTGTTGATCTAGTGGTTAACCACCTGTGCTCTAGTGGTTAACGCCCTGTTGGTTTAGTGGTTAGGCCCTGTTGGTCTAGTGGTTAACGACCTGTTGGTCTAGTGGTTAATGACCTGTGGTCTAGTGGTTAACGACCTGTTGGTCTAGTGGTTAACGCCCTGTTGGTCTATTGGTTTACGATTTAGTAAGTACTAGGCCGTGATCTCGGAGTCCTGGGCCTAATTTCCCCGGGTCGACCAAGTAATTCAAATGTTTAAGTAATGTATGTTTCAAATTTTTCGTAAGGGAAGCCGACGGGAATCGGGTTATATGGACTCTTCGCCACTGGTACACACACATATTTTATTATTAATTAGTACTGATTGTGATGTGTAATTAGTACTGATAGTGACCTTTAACTATTTACATATAAAACAACGCCCCATTGTCTAATGGTTTAAGAATCGGGCCATGATCTCGGGGCCCTGGGTTTGATTCCTGGGTCGAGCAAAGGTATGTTTTGAATTTTTCGAACATAGTTCGGGTTTGTGATCACTAATCCGCATTTGTCAAGCTTGGTGATTAAGCCTGATCCCATCATAGTAGCGATCACTTGATATCTATGATTGAGGCCTTTGCCCTGCAGAGGGACAGTTTATAGGCTAATACTAGGAGAAGAAAGACATCATCTGCAGCAGACGTATATCTGATGGTAAGTGATTGCAGCGCCCACAGAAGTAGAGACACAAGTATGCTGCCAACATTTAAAACCTTCTACCTCTCTGATGGGGTTCTTGTACTTTCAACAGTGCTTTGGTTGCTTCACGCTGATTTACCGGTCGAGACAGTCCATTCATGCGAAAGCATGCTTCTCCCAGGACAAACACATAACTGCATCAATAAGTTTACGAATTTGAAAGTTTTCTTAGTAACTAGTTTCTTTCCTTCAAGCCGATCCATTCATGCCGAAGCATGATTCTCCCACAGAAAAAGACATGGAGGATAAGTTGGATTGATAAGTTTGCAAACTTGAAAGTTTCATTGGTAACTAATACCTTATCTTTGTGTTTTATTTCATTACATACGTTCAGAAAGTGCGCCTTTACAACAATTGGCGGTAGCACAATAAAATACTATCTACGAGCCAATAAAAAAGCCCAACTATCATTGTTTAACTTGCAGACGATATATCATTCCTTCGGCGTATAAATTCATCGGTATCGGCCGATCGGCGGATCTTTCTGCGCATAAGTCACCAGATATTGGAGCCGGAGCCCGCCTTATTGACAACACGGTTAGCAAACAAATCGCACGAGAAATGGACAATGCGACAAAAAATCATTTCCCGAAATGAAAAATACTATTTCTAGATAAGACTCATGGCAATTGCTTACCATCAGGTGATCCGTCTGTTCGTCTGCCTACCTATTACATAAAAAAAAGGTCATGGAAATTTAGGAAAAAAAATATCAGATAATTTTTTACATATATTTTTAAAAACTGTGACGTCATTTAAAAGCTTTTGCTCACCTTGATTTAAAAGAAAGTAAAATCAGTGACAGTTTACTTACTGTCATTGATTTTATTTTTTTTAAGCAAACTTAAAGTCACAAAAACTTTTTCTTGGACATACATCTGTGGACATATACATCCCTTAAACCACGTGTTCTGCTAACCATTCTGAACAACATTTGTTCTACGACTTTTCGAAATTAGTCAAAAAATTTTTCGGCTCCCCATACAAAATTACCAAGTCTCGTGACGGACTTTGTATGAGAAGTTGAAATTTTTGTATGCGCATTTATTTAGTCATAGAACAAATGTTGTTCCGAATGGTTGATAGAACACGTGGTTCTATAACAAATCTAGCGTAACTTTTTGACTGGATTGGCGAGAAAAATGTAAAAAATCAAAGCAGGGGTAGTTCACCTGTCCTGTAAATAAAAAATGAAAAACAAATTTTAATTGTGAAAAAAAAGGTTTAATTCAAAACATTGAATAGGTTGATATAGTGTGTGACCCTCTCTTGCTGAAATCACAGCTTGCATTCGCCTGGACATGCTGATCACCATACTCACATATACACTGATCTTACTCGTCGCTTGAGAAGGTCGCAAACATGCTCAATAGGATTGAGGTCGTGACTTTGAGCTGGCCAATCCAAACGACGGATTCCGACCTCCATCATGTAAGCGCCTACATCGCCTGATCGGTGGGCACGAGCGTTATCATCCATAAAAATCGAATTTTGTGGTTGTACATAACATAAAAGAATTTCCGTCACGTAGCGATATGAATTTAATGTGCCGTTTTTGGTAAAGACTAAATGTGTACGATCAAAAGAGTTTATATAGGCAATATTTCTTCAAAGCAGACCTCTGCATAACGCTCCCCTGGTTTCGCAGCACTCGCCAACGTTAATCTTCACCGTTAAGTGATATCCTGACTTCATCAGAGAACATCCTAATCCTCTTGAGTCCATGATACGCAATTTTGAGCAAAGTGAAGTCTGGCAACACTGCTCACGGAGTAACTTAGGACCGCGCTCGGGGCGACGACTGTGTAAGTTGGCAGCGAGAAGCCTCCTCCTGACCGTCCATAGACTAACTTTCACATTTTTTACGTCTTCGAGGTTGCTCTTGGTTCAGTGGATGGCTTTCTTCCAGATCCAGGCCTTTTTTTCATGGAACCCATCTCTTGATAACGCTGCGAGGTTCTTTGGACTGTTGAACGACTTACATTTAGCCTTTGAGCCACAAAACATTGGCTACAGCCCTCTTCAAGCTGCTCAATAATTTTGCTGACTCTTACAATTTTATCTGCTGCCATCATCTAGACCACTAAGCATTAAAACAATAATTTTAAATGTCTATAAAAGCAGCTAATTCAACGAAACTACTGAAACTTATTCTAAGACAACAGAAACTTTCGTTGATTCCCGCTAGAAATTGTACATAAAAATAGTATTATTTTTACAATAAGATCAGTCAAAAAATTGAATTTCGAATGTACATTTTTGGCATCACGACATATTTACGACCGGCCAGTAATATATTAAGAAGACAAATCTTTTTTTATACCAAATTGTTTTCAGGAAAGAAAAAATCAAAACCGCCCGTTTTTTGCAAAAGAGTGTATGTTATAATTCATATGTAACATAAGTGCTTAAGCTACAAAGTACGGAATCAGGTCAACGTATGAGATGTTGTATGAATTTATCTACTACCTCTGAAATCGAGTTTTAAAAGACTTTGACGCCCGTACCGCACCTCCCACGGTGGACCAGCAGTATTCGCTATAATGACCAGCAGTATTCGCTATAATGACCTGAAGGGCAATTCTCGACCAGTCTACATTGAAGTCGAGTAGGAGATTTGTATGGACGATTGTATTAAATTTACTCTTAATTCGAGTTCAATGTCGATTGCATCAGAATCGGAATTAGGTAGTTTGTGTACTTGCGTCGAAATATTGATGTTAATTTGGATAATCCCGCATTTTTTATAAAAATCCCAAAATTAGTTTTGCCCGTATCACCTAAATTAATGCAGATATATTAATTATGATTGAATTTGAGAATCATCACATAAAATATGAGTTTTTTAATAAATAAAACAAGGGTTTTTTCACCTTTATTAATTACGCTATTTAAGGCACACTACATTCTTTCGCTGTATGCAATCAGTCATAAAGGTCAAAGACATATCCCGAAATTGCATGCCTCAAGTGGCAATCGACAGGGTACATTGCGAGGAAAACAGACAGCCGTTGGGGCAGAAACGTCCTCGAGTGGAGGCCGCAAACAAGAAGTCGCAGCCGTGGCTGGCCCTCCAAAAGGTGTAGGTACCGATGATCTGGTGAAGGTCGCGGGAATCCATTGAATGCGGGCGGCACATGACCGATCTGTGTGGAGAACATTGGGGGAGGCCAACAGTGGAGATAGGTATATTGGTTAAAATGATGATGATGATGAATCATATCAGTACCAAAATACCTGAACCTAATTCCAACCTCTGATTTGCTTCTTATAGCACAAATAACTTGAAATAGAGAAAAAAGTTTATTCAGTTTATGAGTGCAAAGAAATAATATCAAACATTTAGACAGTACACATTTAACACCGAAATAGCACATAAATCTAGCATAAAAAAAACTCAGCATGTGTCTGGGTGTCGAGACACCCTGACACTGGTATTCTGTATGCACCTATAGAAAGAGGATTGCTAAAATAATAAATACAATGAACCCGTGTTGGTGGTATTAAATAATTATCATTACAAGAATATATATTACATATACCTCTGTGTATGCATGTCTATGTGTGTGTGAAAGCTTTCAGAGGGGTATGGGAGATGGACAGCACAGCTTTAAGTGTTGACTGTAGATTAAAAATATACTTTTTGTAAGTAATTCGGAATGTATTAAACTCATTAATGGTTCAATGGTAGAGTGATATGTGGCATTCCATCCACCAATACTATTTCATTTTCATGTCAGCAGCGAAAAGTTTTAATAGGCGTGAAATGCAAGATATACATAAAAATAATCGGTCCAAGTGCAAACACATTGAATGCTAGACATTATTTTTTTGGATGCTTTTAATACTTTGTTACATTGCAACCACGCAAATATATTTTTTTTGCTCGCCGTACTTTATCCGACTACTTGCTATAGCGCAATTCAGGCTGCCTCTATTAGGGTTATCGGGCCCTATATGGCGAATGGAATACAGTCGGCACCTTATAGATCTGATCTGTGCGCGAACAGTTTGGGTCCGCGATGTATGGGGTATTGCTTAGGTATGGAGTTGGACTATTGTGGCGGCTTTGTTTTAATGTAGCTGGTTTTAAATTGGTACCTTATTGACGTTGTATATGGCGATTTGTCTCTATGGCTGGTTATACCAAATAGAATGAGCGATGGTACCTATGATATAAGAAAGCGCACTTTCCTATCCTTATATATTATTATTATACTTATATATATAAAAAAATGCGTATTTGTACTATTAACTCTGTGGTAAATATCGGGAAAACGTGAGAAAACCAGCTGTCCCTTCCGTGTAGTTCTGAAACGTGTAACCTTGATTTAGTTGGTCTGGGTCAAATTTAAATGAGTTGCAAAGGTCAATCGGCAGTTGCTTAGTTGTAATTACCAGAAACTTAAGTTTAAGCGTACCGGGATATGAAGCGTCAGATTTGGATGCAACCAGGAATTGCACGCTAAGATGAAATAAGAAAAAACCATCTAAGCTGCCCTCATTTACAAGGAGTATTTTTCATGGGATAGGTGACAGACGAACAGACGGATCACCTGATAGTAAGCCATTGCCGCCGTCCATGTACACTCGCGACACCAGTGCAGTCACAAAAGCGGTGCCAACCTTTGAACCCCCCTGTCCACTGGAAGTTGGCGGTCTTGTACCCCGTCACACTGGTGTCCCATCGGAATATGAGGGCAAAGGAATAGAGAGTGCACATGTGTTTGCGCACACACTTTAGCTCTATAATATATCCTGCGTAAGAGACTGATCGTAGATTGAGATTAGCCGTCTTAGCCGAAATCGGTTGGAGGATATTATTATTATTAGTATTGGATATACCTGGTTAAAAATACTTACTCCGATTGCTCAGCAACCCAAAATAAGTCTTGGCCTCCGATGCGAGATGTCGCCATTGGTATCGGTGCAGTATGACGCCAATCTCCTGCCTGCCTAAAAATAATTGTAGGTATTTTTAAATCCACAAATAGAAAAGGATAAATTATACATCGATATCCTTTTACAGCACAATGCCACTGACCACCAATCCAGTTAGTAACCGATAATAGTGACTATTAACTGTGGCCACACAAGCCGGGCTATGCCGGCCACCTGCCGCGAATTGTCACGTAAACTAACACGTCTACTCCATCCAAATACCAACCTTATTACGTGCACACAAGAACTACCGTGGAGGGGTATACATCTTAATAATAAACATATCAAGTTTCACTATAAACAGAATGCGTTTATTTATCGAATGCAAGCAAGCTCATAGGAAAGTCTTAATTCA
Organism: Marasmia exigua; assembly: GCA_019059595.1. Lineage (NCBI taxonomy): Eukaryota > Metazoa > Arthropoda > Insecta > Lepidoptera > Crambidae > Marasmia > Marasmia exigua. Next base: position 3,407,202 of record CM032465.1, on the reverse strand, counting down.
GACGTTATTAGATTTTGTATGTAAATAAGGTGTCTAATATGGGTAGTAAAATTGATTTCATCATGGTTGATAAGTAAATTGAGAACTACACACTACGATTATTTATTTATTTATTCAAAACTTTATTGCACAAAATGTTTACAGTAAGGCGAACATAATGTCAAGAGGAATTCTCTTGCATACGGGAGTCGTAGATTCGAATCTGAGCATGCAAATCTGTATTTTTCAAATCTTTAGGTGGAAGGTGAGGCTTGATGACTAAGGTTGATTTTGTGAGTTTCAGTTTCAAGTATGAAGACCCCCGCAATTTTTATTTTTTCCGATTTTTGGGTAAAAATCGTAATGCGGTTAACAAACTTCATCTATTTACCAAGTTTCAATAGTATAGTTCTTATAGTTTCGGAGAAAAGTGGCTGTGACACACGGACGGACGGACCGACGGACAGACATGACGAATCTATAAGGGTTCCGTTTTTTGCCATTTGGCTACGGAACCCTAAAAAACCGGCCAAGTGCGAGTCGGACTCGCGCACCGAGGGTTCCGTACAAACCTGCAAGGTTTACAAAGTTCGTTCATTACGACAATCGATTCATAACTATGGTATTTTTATTGCAAAATGAAATTCATAACATTACAATGGGGAAAGATGGAGGAGCATAAATTTAAGACAAAGATCTCTTTATCGTTTAAGTAATCCTTTATTTTATATTAACACATATCATTTCGATAAAAGAACGTCGAAATATAAAGAAGAAGGCTATTTTGTCTTCTTTAAATGTTGCCCTCCCCATACATAGTATAATAACTCGCGGTCATTTCTGTAACTACAATTTTGTTTACAATCACAATTTTTTTGGTGGTATAACTACTTAAAATTTTAAGCTATTCGGAATTTTTTTAGGTCGACTGGAAGTACCCTTTAGGTTTTGATTCCCTTGCGAGTACTTGCGAGTTTCAAAATATGCAGCTTAAATTGTTGTTTCTTTTGATTGCGTTGACATAGAAGTTTGATTTTGTTACAGCTTAAAGGTATTATAGACTTGAGTATTTGGTATGAATTTCAATTTAATACCTCTACGCGTTTATGAGGAAATGGGTAGTAAGTTTAAAATTATAAAAAAAATATATATTATGTGATGTAACAAAAAATTTATAGTTTTTGTAATTTTTCCTTTATCTATGCTATAAGACGTTGCTTCGTACCAAATTTCAAGATTCTGAGTTCACGGGAAGCACCCAGTAGGTTTTGATTCCCTTGCAAGTGTCGAAAATTTGCGGCTAAAAGGCTGTATCTTTTGATTGCGTTGGCTTAGAAGTTTGATTTTTTCACAGCTTCAAGGGACAGTAGATTTGAGTAATTGATATAAATTTCAGCTTCATACCTCCACGCGTTCCTGAGAAAAAGGGTCTTGACAGACGGACGGACGGACGGACAGACGGACAACAAAGTGATCCTATAAGGGTTCCGTTTTTTCCTTTTGAGGTACGGAACCCTAAAAATGAAGTGGTCAACAAGGTCTAAGCTTGGACTGTGATCCAAGGTTCGGGAAGTCGATATTACAATGAAACGACTGCCGTCTGACTTGCGCAACCTTGGACCGGGGAACCAGGCCAACTAAGTCTGTGCAGGTCGAGTATTACTAGGTAATCCTATTTTTAGTAAACACATCTACAGGTTCACTGATTCCTTACAATAACTAGCACTTAAAACGAGCATTACTTGCACTAACCCATTCATTGTGTTGGCCTATTGTCGGGGGCATGGTAATGGGCCGGCGTGTGGGAGATGACTTGCGGTCGTACCAGATACGCGGGAGCGAGAGAGCCAAGTTCAAGACTAAAGTGACTATGCCCTATAAGTGAGAAAGTGTAAAGATATTGTTATACATGCTTATTTTCGTGCTTAGAGCATACTCCTTTCGAGCAAGTGCTACTTAGTGGCATGTGTGGACGGACGTGCTAAATAAGCATGCTAATTCATGAATAATGCATGGTCGATTTTAAGGCATGGGAGTGTGGCCGAGTTCTAAATAGCACATAGGTATAAACAGATTTGCTTATTTTTAAGCATACTAAAATATGGGTAATAGCATGATTGTTGATAGTAAATGTAGACAGTTCATTAGGCATGCTCATATTTAGCTTGCTTAAAAAGCATGCTACAAATGAGTATTTATAACAGTAGCTTTAAGGACTGAATTATAGGTTTTTTATAATTTCATTTATAAGAGTCTACTATTAAAATAAGCCAACCCTTTATTTATACTATGAACTGTAGGTACTTACCTAAAGATATTTGTCAATAATAAATTTTATTGCAATAAACGCCCTGTTGGTCTAAGTACCGGGCCGTGATCTTGGGATCCTGGGTTCGATTCTCGAGTCGATTAAATAGTATGTTTCGAATTTTCGAGTATAGCTCTGGTCTGTGATCACCAATCCGCATTTGGCAAGTGTGGTGATTAAATCTATTCCCATCATAGTAGCAATGACTTGATTTCTATGATGGAGGCCTTTGCTCTGCAGTGGGATAGTATATAGGCTGATACTAAGCAAGTACTAAGTAATTAAAGAAGGCGACGGTATTTTTATGAAGAATTTAGTGAACTTGCTTTAGTGAACTTGGCAATTATTGAGCTCTCTTAAATGACCTTTACCGGCAGCTATAATTATTTTTGTTTGAACTTGGCCCTCAAATCTCTTCATGATCTTGATGGGATACGATTTATACAAAGCGATTAGGTCAGTATCCACAGGGTCGTAATAATCCAATGACATGAACGTCTGTTGTAGCTAATTCCGTTGTAATTAGCTTCTAAAGCACGTCAAACTATTGGTCCTGCGCCCAGGAGGATATTATTAGCTTCTAAACTCCAATCACAATATCATAGAGGTTTAATCAACCGGCTTGATAGGGACACCCTGTTGGGTTGGTCCAGTGGCACTGGCTTGGCTTAGCTTAAAAAGTTAAGCGTAGTGATTAAGCCTACTCCCATGAACTACAAAACTAGAATAAACTATCGTCTGCGGTGTTTCCGGACCGATACGACCTGCAAACTCACAAGAAGAGAGCGTACTCTCTTTAACAAGGGCCGGCAGCGCACCTGTAACTTCTTTAACATGACAGATGTCCATGGGTGGCGCTAATCGCCATACATCTACGTCTGCTCGTCTGCCCCCTATATCATAAAAAAAAAGTAGATGACTTGATTTCTAAAATGGAGGCCTGTGCCCTGCCGTGAGATCATAAATAGGGTGACGCTACTTACTTACAATTGGTCTCATTATAAACACTGCAGTTCTTTAAATAACCGGCCAAGTGCGAGTCGGAATCGCCCATGAAGGGTTCCGTAGCAGCAAGTAAGATATATGGAAGGTAAATTGCGGTTTACGGTTTATAACGTATTAAAAAAACTACTTATTAGATCTAGTCCAAACCAATTTTCGTTGTTAGTTTTCATGATTATGTACATCATATTTGTTTTATAATTTATTTATTATAGAAGTTAGAGGGACACACACACACACACACAATTTACCACTTTGGGAGCGTCTCTTGCGCATAGTATTGTGTTTACAAAAAAAATTGGTTAAAGACCTCAACATCATTTTTAAAGACCTATCCATAGATACCCCACACGTATAAGTTTAATAAAAATAATTGAGTTTCAGTTGCAAGTATGGAGACCCCCAATTTTTTTTTTTTTTCCAATTTTTGTCTAAAAATCGTAATGCGGTTCACAAATTACATCTATTTACCAAGTTTCAATAGTATAGTTCTTATAGTTTCGGAGAAAAGTAGCTCTGACATTCGGACGGGCGGACAGACGGACTGACGGACAGACGGACAGACGGACAGACGGACAGACGGACAGACGGACAGACGGACAGACGGACACACGGACACACGGACAGACGGACAGACATGACGAATCAATAAGGGTACCGTTTTTTACCATTTGGCTACGGAACCCTAAAAAGCCACTGACAACCAGGTCTCTATGTAGCTACGTGCCCAGTTACTCACTTTTTCCAATGTTTTCTCTACAAATAAAATGCAAATGTTGCAGAAAGAACAAACTATCCGTCCAGCCAATAGTTTTCTATAAACAAAAAATACTCGAATAAACTTTATACATATAAACATTTTCCAGCGAAGTGCCATTTGCATTTTAATAGAGATTCACGCATACGTAACAAGTTTAACTAATAACCGTGAAATAAGTAGGCGGGCGGGGGAGGACGACTTTAATGCGTCGAAAAAAGTAAAAAAAAACAGATTTTGAACCTTCAATAAGCAGCGGATGGGTATTCATTGCCTGGAGGTCAGTTCTAGAGGTACGGTAGTGGAGAAATAAAAGTAAGTTAAAAGATGTCATTATCGTCATCTCAGCGTACCATTCCCGATTGTGCCTAAATTCGTCGCTTGGAGCCCAGGGTACCCTTAAACCGTAATCAAGGTCTATTACAAACCACAGTCGTCTTCCTTTCGCAAAAGTTAAGCAAAGGAATCAGGCTGGATAGCGGTGTGTAACAATGCTGGATCATTATCTCAACTGTTTTAGGTATTCACAACTACAAGTTATTGTAGTGTGCGAAGTGAAAACTAAAAAACTGATACGTAAAACTTAAGAATACATTTTCACTTCGCATTAGTATTGCTTATCGATAGTACAAGTAAAATCAATAGTATCGATAGTATATCGATAGTATTGCTAGTTGTTGTATTATTGATAGTATCGATAGTAAAATTAGATCAATACTATTGATAACGCTAATTCTATCGATTGTTTAATGTAGATACTATCGATGGTATTGATAGTATCGGACACATTTAATCAGGCAGCAATACTATCGAAATACAGCTTGACTATCGATAGTATCGATAATTTTTATTCTGTTAGGAGATACAATACTATCGATAGTAACGGGCATTAAACAATCGATAGTGTCGATATTATTGGCGGTATCAATAGTATTGATCAAATTTTACTATCTTTAGTATCGATAATATCGTATAATACCTTGGTCAAAAGTATCGAAGTATCGATACTTTTGACCAAGAGCAATACTATCGATAGTACTATCAATAGTCTGAATAATTCGAGGTCAACTATCGATAGATTCCCTATCGATAGTTAACCGCAACACTACTCCGCACACCGCGTAAAGACTTTACTGCCAAAATACAATAAACCAATGAGCGAAAAAAACACATCCTTGAAATAGACGATCTACCCAGAACACAACCCAGAACAGATGATTTTTTAGGGTTCCGAAACTTAAAAGGAATAAAAAAAACGGAATCCTTATTAAATCATTTTGTTGCCCATCCATCTGTCTATCTGTCTGTGTGTCAAGACCCTTTATCTCGGGAACGCGTAAAGGTATCCAATTAAAATTTAGACCTTATACCTACTATGATCTACAGTCTCTTGAAGTCGCCTATTCTGTATTGCCTTAGCTCTAAATCATACTTTAGTAGCTCAAAACAAGATTTTGAATCCAGCTCTTTTTTTTTTGTATGTTAGGTGGCAGACGAGCAGACGGATCACCTGATGGTATGTGATTGCCGCCACACATGGACACCCGAGACACCAGTGGAGTCACATGTGCGCTGCCAACCTTAAAACCCCCCCATCAGGCCTCTGGTACCCTCACTCACGCAGTGCAACACAGCACAGTGCTGCTTCACGCTGGTTATCTGTGAGGAACTGTGAGTTCTTAATTAGACATTTTCTTCCTTTTTTTATCTTTTCTAAGAAAAAAACAATAAGTTACTACTTCTCGAACTCTTTCTACGAACTCGCGAAAGCCAAAAATAAAAAAAACCCGTGTCGTATGTGCCGCAAGCAAATATTTCAGTTTTCCTGGAAGGTTGAATGAATGAACGAAAGGCCCATTAACGCAACAATAAGGCTTGATTACTCGTTCAGTCATGTCTTCGAGGATCATTCAGATTGACTTTAGTACAAGGAGCAAGCGTTAAAATATCAGGTAAGTACAGTTGTGGTACTTTTTTTTACATTATAGTGGACAAACGAGCAGGCAGCTCACCTGATGGTATGTGGTAACCGCCTTCCATGGACATCTGCAGCATATGAGGAATCACAGATGCGATGCCAGCTCTTAAGGAAGCAATAAGCTCTTTTCTTGTAGATCAGCAGGTCGTATCATGAAGTTCATAACAAACTGACACATGGTGAAAATCATAATTACAGTCATTCATAAACATGGGTATTACAAGATATTTTATAAAATATTGTAAGGTGCAGCCATGATTCACCGTCAAGGTATATGAACATAAATGTATGCCTTAATTTAAATTAGTTATTTGTGAATACACAGGTATAAAAGATGTGCATGGGTAAATTACAATATTTGGTCTCTGTGATCTGTGCCTTATTGCCATAAGACAAATGATAAAACTATTTATGAGAGTAAGATTAAAGAATTATATAATAATTTAGAAACAATCAAAAGTCAAAAGTGATGTTTAAAATTATTGAATGTATTCTTTTATCGAAACGGGACACGTGATGATTTATATTTGGTTCAACTGGTGAGTGAGGTTACCGGAGGGCCATTCCAGGGGAAGGGGGGTTTAGAGGTCGGCAGCGCACTTGACTCCACTGGTGTCGCAGGTGTCCATGGGCCGCGGTAATCGCTTACCATCAGGTGATCCGTCTGCTCGTCTGCCACCTATGCCATAAAAAAACTAGTAGTCAGAATTTCAGCCATTTGATCAATGAGTAATCACTTTCCAATGTTCCGATAAATAACCACGAGATTCTCGAAGTAAACTATGAATTTTGTAATATTACGGAGACACTGGCATTAAACGAATAAGGTCATTACAAGCCTACCGGCTCCCGATCTACGTCCCCTCCCCGTCGGAAGTGTGGAATACCCTGAGCGGAAATGGAAAGCCATCGCAGGATGTGACGGGCACAGGTGTAGATTATTTTCGCACGGAATAAATATGGGTGACGTATGCGAAGTCAGATTAGAGGGTACGTACCATATGGTGACTGTAATAGAAATAGTTTGGGTGAGAATGTAAAAATATTTTCGCGACAGAGGTTCTAGTGAGTGAATAAAAGCATATTTATTTGCGACGCTAGCAGTTGTGGTTGTGGAAAACCTTTAAGTACATAATCATTTCATTTTCATTTTCATTTTGTTTTCTCAATTTGACTTTATAATTTTCATTGATTTGGTTTGGTGCAAATGGTAATTTAATTTCTATATTTTTTTGTTTTTTTGCTATTTTTACCCATCTCCCTCGCTCGTTAACAGTGGTAATAAGGTTTTTTTTTGGTAACATCAAAATTTAATTTATTTATTAGGAATGCTTACATCTTGACATACAAACATTTATGTTAACAGAGGGGATATATAGGTTAGCCTTTACAAGCATTCACAACATTCTAATAAAAAGTAGACAACATAGAATAATATAAATAGAAAACATAGAATTGACGGTCGCACTTTTAGAGGGGGGGGGGGGGGGGGCTGTTAATTAATAAATATTAAATCAACAATTACTTTATATGAGAAGTACTTTGGGAATAACCCGCTTCTCACCTTACAGCCATCTAGACTTTTACTATAATAGCCAGGGTACATTCTTAAAAAAGCGATTCTTAACACTAAGTATTCACGATAGTAACACAAGAATAGCAAATCAATACCAAAAGAAAGAAACATTTTACTGACCATCACAATAAATAATTTAACAATGAACACTTAGAGAAAACATAGGTAGCATTGACACATTAAACAGACGATTGGTAGGTAAATACACAGCCACGACACCGACAGAAATGCCGCGGCAGCGCTGGTATTCTAGCAGGACCTGTTGTGAGTGACGACCGTGTTAATGAATAACCATAAATAAATAAATACTAATGTACATAAATAAATGATTATGTGATATAGAATTACTAGATAGAACCAAAACCAAAATAAAAAAGAAATAATAACGATGTGTTGCAGCTAAGTGAAAAATATTGCAAACTTTTGTACAACCTGTGCGGATAAAGAATGGGATCAGAAATGGCGGCGCATCTATTCACTTCTCGCTCGCACACCCACGAGTGCGAGTATAGACGCAAATAGTGTGCGAGCGAGAAGTGAATAGATGCACCGCCATTTCTGATCCCTTTCTTTATCCGCACAGGTTGTATATATTGTTTTAAACTTTTACCCACCACCCTGGACAAACATTCGTGCGATGAACACTTGTGTTTGTTCGGTGTCTGGGTGTAATATATGTATTTAAGTATATATTTGTGTTCCTCTGTTGTCTGATATCTGTAACACAAGTGCTTACGCTACTTAGTACGGAATCAGGTCAACGTATGAGATGTTGTGAGAATTATTATTATTATTTATGGTTACTAACATTAGAATAGTTGTTTACGAGATTTCTACCATGGAAACTTAAAAATAAGGCACATGGTAGAAATCTCATGAACAGCATGATGATTTGATTTCGCTATGTCTTTATATGTGATAGGTGGCAGACGAGCAGTCGGATCTCCTGATGGTAAGCGATTGCTGCCGCCCGTTCAGCGACACCAGTGGAGTCATAAGTGCACTGCTAACCTTTAAACACCCCTTACACTGTGCATCCGAGGGTACACTTACTTAGACGCAGCAACATCACAGGCCATGGTATAACTCCATATGTGGCAGTAATTACTTATCATCAGGTAACCCGCTTACTCGTTTGTCTTCTTTAGCATAAAAATAAAATTAACATACTTACTTGCTACACAACACTTATATCTATATAATAAACATTTAAATCCTCTTACTTTACTACTTCACTATAAGTATAACCTTAATCATATACTCCCGCAAAATAACGTTTTTTATCAAGATCTCTGGGCTCAGACAAAGAGAAAATAAAATTCTTCTGTTCTCAGACAGTTTACTTTTTTTATTGCATATAATCCAGCATTTCGACCAGTATGGCTTAACCTTACGTACACAATACTACTTTAATACTAAGTATAACTTAATCTTCTTTTGCCACATATCAAATGAATTTCGACTTTAAAAGTGGGAGTGATAAAGGCTAAAATTTACTGTTGATATCAACAATGGCGCCTACGCAGTAGAATGCTATGGCAGTATAAGTATTTTTAGACCGTCCAGGCAGATTAGTATTTCTTTGAAGAGTTGTTCTATTTGTGTTTGCTGCGACCATTCCGGTTCAATAATATAAGTGTGTTTCCAAAACCTTTTCATTAAAATCTACTCATTTGCTAAGTACTTACCTAAATATGGAAAATGATGCGATTGGGGACTTGCTTTGCTTGTGAAAAATTCATTGGATGTTGTAATGTTAGACTAAGGTTTAACTTCAACAGCTTCGTTCTTGACATTTTATGACAAATCACCTATATGTCTACCTTAGTCCTATACAGAGTTCACCAAAAAAGTCGCGTGCAAGCGCGCCGAAGTCACCATCAATAGTCAAATTTGTGCTTTAAATTCATCAAGGATCCTAAACTTTTACTTACTCCGCTAGCTAAACGACCTGAACCGAGTCTTGGCCCCCAAAACAAGAGAGCGTTAATGGTCAATCCTGCACTACTTCTCGCTAGTCATTGACCTGAAGTTCTCGCAGATTAGTCTCCTAAAATTTTAGTTTCGTACTTTTCCGTGGGACTTCTTCCGTGGCGCGAACCTTAGTACACCATCTAGAGGATTTATCACACGTAATGGTCGCCATTGTGAACCGACTCCGGCATTTATTTCGACGGGTAAAAAGAAAAAGAACTACTTTACTCAACGCTGTCCACATTACCACAACATTACCGTTCGAAAGTTAAAAAGGCAAGCCAACAGAAATTCCGAATTTAAATTTCAAAAAGTCCTCTAACAAGGTTGGTCAAGTCGTCGCGAATTAGCCTCTAACGCCGAGTAATCGAGTTGTGCGGTGACGTCGCTCGGCCGGCTGCGACTGTACTTATTTGCACGATTTGCTTGCACTTGTGTTTTTATATGTACATGCATATCTGCAGACTCGAATAATTTCTGTATTCATTTATTCTAATATATCATCGTAAAATTGTCAGGTCTTCTCGTCACTTCTACCGCAATGCCTCAAACCCAGATTTTAAATCAGTATGTCCAACCCGTAATAATGATATGTGATGTAATTTATTTATGTTTATAATAATAAATATAAAAAAAAAACATTACATACATTGATCTGACTCTGAGATAGGTAGCTCAAGCACCTGTGTTACGTGTAATGACTTACGGATCTCAACAATCACCATCGAACGCAGGATATTATTAATGTGTTCAAGTGTGTGCGTAAGCACAAGTAAACCCTCTATACCCTTACCCTCATATTCTGATGGGGCACCAGCGTGAAACAACTGGAGAGGGATTGGGCGCAAGACAGGGGGGTACATGACCGCCGACTTTCAGACTCCTTGCTGACATTAAGAATTTCTTACCGAAAACTTAGGTAAAAGTTTTTGGCTTGACCCGGGGATCGACGTCGGGATCTTGCGCAGCCGTCACTTTATGCCACCCACTATAACCACTGCGCCACCGAGGCAGTCAATAAGTGTCAATATCGTCAATCTAAAATGTCAGTACTGAGGACCTATTCTCGAGCACTCGAAATTGAAGTCGATTTAGTGATTTGTATGGACGAATAGCGCCCTTTTGGTCTAGGGGTTTAAGTACCGGGCCGTGATCTCGGGATCCTGAGTTCGATTCCCCGGTCTAGCGAAAAGTATGTATGTATATGTAATAATTCGCATATTCGAACATAGCTCGGGTTTGTGATCACCAATCCGCATTTGGCAAGCGTGGTCATTAAGCCTAATCCCATCATAGTAGTGATGACTTGATTTCTATGATGGAGGCCTTTGCCCTGCAGTGGGACAGTTAATAGGCTGATATTATGGACGAATGTACGAAATCTCTAAATTCGTCTTCAATATCGAGCGCACGAGAATTGCCTCTGTGGCCATTTTTTGTCAACAAATAAAATCCGTTACTTACCCGTTTATCTTGATTGTTTTTCGCTGAATAAAAGCTCCAACTAAGCACAGAAAGATAAAGTTCACGAAATGGAGTACTGTTAAATTAATTAATGTTCGTAGTTTAACTTTGAAAGTTAGAGCTGTGTTGGTTTTAAATGTACCCGATAGGTTTGGAGCCCATTTTGAGTTTCCAAACGTTCTCGAACAGTAATACAGATGGCGTCTTGTCAAATTACTCGTACCGTGGGACACCGACCGTGGGAAAGCCACGCTTCGGCATGAATGGGCAGACTCGACCGGGATGATACCACGGCCTCACAGAATACCGGCGTGAAGAAGCGCTGTGCTGTGTTTCGCTGCGTGAGCCAATCGCCACGCCCGGACGCAAATCCGGGGGAAAGGGGGCAGCGCACTTGTGACTCCACTGGTGTCGCGGGTGTCCATGGGCGGCGGCAATCTCTTACCATCAGGTGATCCATCTGCTGGTCTGCCACCTATCTCACTCATTGTACCGTGTAGTTCCCAGTGCGTCCAAAGCTGCCGCTTCGAAAGCTGGGGTTCGCTTGCATCATCCATTCAAATTATCTTGCGCATACGATTCCGGAGGAATTTCTTCCCTCCAAGGCTTCGGCTGTGGAATGAGCTGCCATCAGCCGAAGGGAAATACAGCATGAAGTTCTTCCAAAAAGGAGTGTTAAAGTTTTCGGTCCGCAGCGCTGATGCAGGTCCTATGGAGTTGCTGACGTCAATAAGGTTTAAGGTTTAAAGATATTTATTCTCATAAAGACATATGCCACCGTCTGCGAGCCTAGTGCAATGACTAATGTAACTCGATACTTGTAAGTGCTTTTTAAGAAATAAACAACAACATGATTAAATATAATGACATGCTAAAAAATAAAAAGAAAACATTATTAACTAAACAGCAAAAACAAGTAACACTTAAGTAAACATATTGTAACTTTAATGTGTAAACGTATTTTTTTTACAAAACGGAACCGTAACATTAACAAATAACTACCCATCTACACAGTTAACAAAATCCAAATAATTCTATAATCAGGCAAGTCGCACGCTTGTTTGTATCAGTATAAAAAAAAACACAATCAAGGATTCGGAAAGTCTGGTAATTACAATGGAGCGACTGCCGTCTGACCTTTGCAACCCTTAGGGCTGATTTTTCCATCGTCTGATAAAATTTAACAGATGGATAAAGTATTACCCGGAAAAATTAAATGATAATGGTCTTATTGTTACTTACTTGCATGAATGTGACTATTACCTTTAATGGTATTTCATTTTATCGATTTGTTAACTTTTAACGGACCATTGAAAAAACAGCCCTTAGACAAGGGAACCCGACTAAATAGATCACGGTTACACGTTCAGAATCATTATCTCAAATACTTATTTGTTTTGATGCTTCTACAGGTATTGTAAATTAATTCATTTTATCAAAACTCCATAATCTTCAAATCAAAATCTCAAAGGTAAACGTGTTTTGAAAAGCTTTATACAAAACCATAGCTTAAAGAAAATTAAAAAAATGTTATTTTTTTTAATATTATTATGCAACAGTATTTTTTAAAGCATAGTCTTGTTGGCGACAGACCTCTTTTTTATTATATATAGTTTTATAAAGATTTTATATATTTGAATTTACCGTTCTTTTCTTTTGATATTCATATGTTTATTGAGTGTGATTTCATGTGTCACGGGAATAGGTAGAAAAATGTTGTTTTTATAATATAAATTCTTTAATATAAAAGTTACGCTCAACAGTGCGTTTTAATGTTGCCGTCTTCCTAGGTGAGTTCCCTTTTCCCTATTGTAGTGCTGCTAGCATGGATGCTAGGTAGGCGCCTCATATTTCATCCTCAATAAGTTGTGTATTCAATTTATGTATATTCGCTAATAAGTCAAAGGTTTTCTCTAAGATTTCTAAATTTTAAGATTACAAATAATAAGTGCAGAGAAACAAGTGTTTGAAATTGCACACAACTTGGTATCAAAACACTCTTGAATGCTATGTTATAAAAAATCTTGCTTAGCCTAATTTTTTAATTTTCCCTGTTATTTATGATAAAGGTGCACCGTTATTTTTTTATCGCTTACATCCCGAAAATCACAAAGGTAATGAGTATCAGTATTCTGCCGTGTGGTCCCCGGCAGAGTAGAATAGGCCACCCTCACTCTTACCGTGGTGTCGTAAAAGGCGACTAAGGTAAACCTGCTGACATGATCATCAGCACCCAGAGAAGGAAAACTCTGCATTTATACCTTAACCCTCGCCAACCCGTCTGCCAAGCGTGGTGAGTATGGCAATTACCCCTCATGTGATTGAGGGAGGCCCGATCCCCAGCAGTGGGGACTTAAATGGGCTGACGATGATAATACATAAGCTGAGTGAGGGCCATTTATACTAGACGTCATAACACATCATTATATTCATTTGGCACTGTCTGGACATGATTGAATACAGTTTTGTTTTTTTTTCCTTTTGTTTTATTTTTATGTATTTTAATTGTTTTATGTTTTGTTTTCTGTTTGTACCAAATTGTATTCTGTTTATAATTACTATAATGTTCTGTGTTGTGATGTCTATAATAATAAATATTTTCTTTCTTTCTTTCTAATAAGTATCGTGAATAAACAAAATAAGCGAAAAAAAATCTGATGTTCCATAAAAAATTGAAATTGCACCCGGCGATAATGTATGGAATAGCTGATTTTTTTTTTCGGTTATTTTGTTGATATAACAAGCTAAGTGTACTTTATTCACGATACCTATTATGAGGTTTTCGGGGCGTAAACGATAAAAAATAACGTTGTATATGTATGTGACATTTACATAGACTATGAATTACTCATATAAATTTGGATAGAAGGTAAGTAATCTTTTTTGTCTTGTCATGCCATAAAATTCATAAGCGGAACAAAAACAATGTCCTTTAAAGCTTTAAATTACTTGCAACCGCCTGCGTTTAAGCCGAAATTGCACCTAATTTCGGCTGCACCCGACAGCCGAAACGCGCCCAACAACGGAGTGCTATGCACTTTTCATATGCACATTTTGGTGCGCTCAGATAGCAGCAGGGGACAGCTGCTGTATACAATACAGTGTGTATGGGTAAACATTTACATCCTTTTAACCACGTCTTCTACTAATCATTCTGAACAGCTTAATTTGTTTTACGACTTTTGAATTCTTCGAAAATCTCGGTCTCTTCCATTTTCTCGTATTAAGGAAATTTTAGAGGGTATGCCTCTGGACGGCCTCTGGTTAGGCTCTACCAGCTTTGGAAATCCTCATAAATAATAAAGTTATATAACTAAAACCGGACTACCAAAAAACACGCTCTAAAAATTAAGAAACAAGAATTTTTTTTTTGCTGAAATTATTATGCCGTATCGCCGGGGTCGTATGCCACATTGATTTTATTTTATTATTATAATGAATCTGTTTTAATACAGTAGGCGGCATACAACCACGGCGATATGGCATAATAATTTCAGCAGAGACAATTTTCTTGTTTCGTACTATTTAGAGCGTGTTTTTTTGGTAGTCGGGTTTTAGTTTTAAACTTTATTTTTATTTATCATATTTTTAGTTATGTAAATAAAATTACATATTTAAAATGTCCTAAAAAAGTTCTTTCATTTGATACCCCACACGGTACTGTCAAGCAATTTTTTTTTATTTCCTTTGATTCCCCAGAGGGCGTTGTAGTCAATTAAATATGACGTCATGTCACCTATAACCAGTAGACAATCAAGACGCTTCTCACGACACCTCATTTGTTCAAATATGATAACTAGTTAAGAAGTTATGAGGGAACAGCATACATACATACAGGTCAAAATCATAACCCTCCTTTTTGCTTCGCCGTAGTCAAGTAAAAAAATTATACAACATCTCATAGGTACATCTGACAAAGTTCCCGGTAGGACTTTTAGACCTTTTTTCATCGCATTAAGGTGTACATTGACCTGATTCCGTGCTAACTAAGTAGTTTAAGCACTTGTGTCACGGATATCAGACAAATAACGTATTTAAATACGTCAAGACACGCTTATGTGACTCAGATGAGTACAAAGGCTACTTGTGTGCGTACGCGCAGTGCTAATGCTTTGGAAGAAACTCGACGCTTTGTCAGTATTTTTAGAATTTTTATCTCTTTGAATAAATCGGGTTACATCTTTGTTGTGCTTTTATAAAAGACAATGTATAAGCAAAAGGTTAAAGGTTGCTTTGCGGTAGGTAAAGTGGCAATAGATATTCGCACATTTTGTAAATACATATAATATTCATATTACTTTGATTCTTTTTATCTTTTCTGAAACTTTTAGTAAGCTTAGTAAGTAAGTTTTTTCATACAGGCGTACTAAAAGTTTCAGAAACTGACATTATACGTGAAAAGACCTTTCGATCTTTTCACGTAAAATGTCAGTTTTTATAATATATATTACGGCTCTACCCGAAAATATCTTGCCAACGTCAAGTAACTTATTAAGAATAATGTCAACAGTCGATGTCAGTTGAAGTCACAGTCACTCAATAAAACGCCGGTGATTTACGTTTTATCGACCTACGGATTCTGCCGATACCACTCTAAACACAATCTTGGGTTTTGAGACTCTATATTAAGTCTAAGCAAGCTGTTCGTGACAACTCACTCGACACACAATAGCAGTGTTAAAAATGACATATTTCAACGATTCTTAATATTTGGATATTTTTTGTCTTTTTTATAGATGAAGACATATTATATAAGTGCTTTCTTATTATCAAAGCCACTGCGATGCCAAGGTCTTCAAATGATCATGACTCTGGAAAATTACACGAAAAGCATGTAAATAAACAAACTAAACTGCACCCGCGGCGTTACTTACGCAGTTTTAGTCTTTATAACAAAAGTCTTCATTCCAACTTCAAACCCGCGCAACTACCCCTTAGGGGTTGAAAATTCAAAAGTCACTTTTTTATTCAAAACCGGTGCCGAAACATCAATTTTAAGACTTTTAAACTGTCTAATCCAATACTGCATTTTATCCCCTAATTTACCCCCTCAAAGGATGATTTTCCAAAAACGTTTGAGTGAATAGCATTTTATTTTAATTAATAAGTATATATACAATTGTGTAGAATTGTATATATACGCATTAATTAAAATAAAAAGCAATTCACTTCCTAACATTAAAGATGACGGACATCCATACAAACTTCAAACCCCCATTTCACCCCCTTAAGGGTTCAATTTATAAAAATGTTAACATCACTTGTTGGTTTAAATTAGGGCGAACGTATAGCGATTTTCAAAATTCTTATATTAAAATGGCTAAACCCCATTCCTGGCATTTTATCACCTATTGTACCCGCTTTATAGGTGATTTTCAAAAAGCGTTTAATGGGTTACATTTTATTTCAAATTATTAGTCTAAATTTTCACATTTCTAACATCATAGATGGCGGTCAAAAGGTTTAATGACTTTCATCACTTAGTCACTCAGGTTCTCCTTTTATATACTTAATTAGAAAAAGAACTACTTACAGTGCAGAATTAAAATTATCTTTTAAAAGCCAGTCTTTAGAACAACATGAATATATAGAACAGTGAACAATGCCAATAGGTATAGGCATAATTGTTTGAGTGCATCATCTGAAAAAGCTATCGCTTAAATCATCTTCAAATAGCCCAATGATAGTTATCTTACCCCCGACTGGTACACAACAATGTTGAACAAATAATACAGCATAATAAAAGCAAGGAAAGCTTATTGCGTGAGTCAACGCATCATATCCGACCTATAAAGGATTAAAACATGCGCGGGCGTCGTTGGACCCGTCTCAGATGCACTGTGGTGCGCGTTAATGCTGCCAAATGCCAATATACATTTGTACATAAAAAAACCGCCTTCAAAAACCACGAACTAAATATTGTAAAATAATATTTTTAACACTATACACTTCAAATAACATTTTATAACAGTACACTAGAGAAAAGGTGTTACCGAAGTCGGCGCCTAATCCCTGTTGAATAATTGATCTACTTTCCAACTAAAAAAGAACTATCTAAATCGGCTCATAAATGTCAAACTTATTTTTTTTTTTATTGAGAACCTTCCTCCTTTTTTGAAGTCGGTTAAAGCTCCTTTTAAAAGTATAAATTAAAAGTAAAACGTTTTAATAACTAGGTTGGCGCATCGAACCAAAGTGAGTCTTGGCTACGATGGTAAAAGCCTCCATCTAGGAACCTGACATCCTTACCATGGTACCATTCCGGGACTATCTCCTTTCCAACTAAAAAAGAATCATCTAAATCGGTTCATGGAACAAACATGAAAAAAAATATATAGGTATATACGAGTCGAATTGAGAACGTCCTCCTTTTTTTGAAATCGGTTAAAAAGTGCTAAATTTAAAAGTAAAACGTTTTAATAACTAGGCTGGCGCAGCGACTTAAAATGAGTCTTGGCTACGATAGTAAAAGTGTCCATCTAGGTCGGTCCTGCGCCACCTCTTGCCAATCCTTCACCCAGGATTTGTGGAGTCTGGTAATGAAACGACTGATGTCTGACCTTCGCAACCTTTTGACAGGAAAACCAGACCAACTGAAACATGTTTACACGTTTCTGAAACTATCCGAAACGTGCAGGTTTCTTCACGATATTTTGCCTCACCGCCGCACGAGAATCGATAGATAGATAGATACTCTTTATTGCACAACATACAAAACTTAAGAGCTAGGTATATAAAGATACAATGTACAATTTAGGCGGTCTTAACGCTGGGAGCGATCTCTACCAGACAACCTTCAGTTAAAGGACATTAGATAGAAGAGGGGAGGGTGGTGCAATCCTTTTGATTTTGAACATTGATTAAGTAAATTTATAGTAGGGAGTTTAGAATTGGAGAAAGGGATACGTACCTAAATAGATTTAAAAAAACGGTGCATGCTCAAATTTTAAAGTGCGTTCTAATCCACTGATTATTTTACTAAATTAATTTGTAAGTTGGCAACATTGTGCGGCTTGCGTCTGCGCAATAAATCTGCAGCTCTGACCACACGTGGATGCGTGGGCGAGGACTGTGTTGCTGCTACTCTTTGTACCTGGCTTTTCTTGTATTGTTGGTATATTTGCTTTATTTTATCAGGTTTAATACTTAAACTTTGTGCATAATTTATATTTACGTAGATATTTATCTACCTTAAAAGTAGCTGGTGTTATAAGTATCAGAATTGATGAAGGAATCACAAACGTGTTTTAACGTACATGGAACAATTCATAAATTAATTAAGTAACTAGGTTAGTGAAGCTATCCAAAATAAGTCTTGGCCTCCGATAACAATAGCCTCGATCTAGGTCAGTTCAGCGCCACCTTACATAAATTATTAATATAACAACAAAAACAAACAGACCAAAATTCCAAGCTTGTGGATCTTTGTGTTATAAAAGAAAAGTATTAAACAATGTATTGTCCCACAGTAAGGCACAGGCCTCCGTCACAGAAATCAAGTCTTATTGCTTCTATCACGGGATTAGGCCTAATCAACACGTTTGTCTATACAGATTGGTTATCTGATCACAAACTCGAGCTATTATCGAAAAATTCGAAACATACATTTTTCCCGACCCGTGAAGTGATTCCCTCGATTTCGAAACCACGGTCCAGTACTTAAACCGCTATACCAACAGGGCGTTTGTTTTATTAAAACAAACGAAAATGTAAGTAAATATATAAATATCCGACCTCGTTTTCAGGCGGGACTCGAACCCACATCTTCCACAATCCGGGCGGATGTTCTACCAATTAGACCACTGAACGCGTCACTAAGCCGACAAAATTTGTAAGTTCATGATTCGACATGAGCTGTCAATAGTCTCATTAATATATATAGTGTGTATGCAATTTATTCACTTTAGAATAAATTGCAAAAGATTGCTATAAAAAACATCAACTACATATACAAAATAACTGACCTACACTTTAAAACTTCAACTTGATAATAGGCAAAAAAATACTGCCCGTAGTGTGTTTATTTCCATATACTTAAAGTACAAAGGGTGCATTCTCCGCACCCCCTTCTAAAGTTTTTACGATTCCACTTGACAGAAAACAGATGTCTTAAACAAACAAGGTATTGTCATAGCACAGAGAAGGTTTCCAGTAAAGAAACAGACTATATGCTTCTGAGATTGGCTGACCTGATTTTATTACTTTCACACATACACACACAGATTTTTCACAGTGGATAAAATTTAATTACGGACTAAAAAATTTGGCAACTCCCATTTCTGCCGCACCATCAAAAAATGGAACTCGTTGCCAGCGCATGTATTTTCTCCTTCCTACGATATGGATTCCTTTAAACGAGATGATGCCTTGACATCGCTTCCGTTGTAATTGTAACTTGGGCTCTTCTCTTGCTTACCATCAGGCTGAGGAAAGTTAATATACTGAGCCTCTATAAAAAAAACCTTTGATATCGTTTTGAACCAATAGTTTGCTGGAAAGGACCAAGAACATCAAGTAACCTCATCGCTATCATGATTTATCAGCCTGTTGCCGTCCATTGGTGGACACAGGTTTCTCCAAATCTTTGCCACTCCGATCGATCTTTGCCTACTTGCATCCAGCTCCATCTGGCCTTAGGGCGTCCAAACTTTGCTTCCCAAGATGTGGTCTTCACTCCAGAACTCAATTATCAGTCTACCGCCGTTCACTGTTGAACGCAAACCTCCCCCATAGAGCGCCAACTAACCTGGTCATGAGAATGATACAAAAAACCAGTCACAGAGCATTAAAAGGCCGGCAGAGCACCTGTAACTTTTGACGTGACAGGTGTAACAGAGCGGCGGTAATCGCATACCATCAGGTGATACGTCTGCGCGTCTGCCCCTATATATTAAAAAAAAAATCTTTACTGTTTTTAAGTAAACTATGTTTAAGTGGTAATCCAGACTGTGTGCAGGAGAGGAAGTAAGTTGTCTCTCTCTAGCAATATGAATGTCAACGGTCCCATTTGCAGAACAAACTTCGCCGACTAAAACCGTTCTTAAAGATTTTTTTTTCTATTACATATACAATTTCTGTAGATAAGCTATCTCGAATTGTCTTCTAATTTAGAACGTAGTAGACGTCTTAGAATCTTCGTCTATGTATTTTGTTTGAAAATAATTGTGGATTTCAAATTCAAAATGAAATGAAATGAATTGACTTATGTAATTAATTCATATTTTAAGTTAAACACATAAGTGAATTAATTATTATTAAGAATAAGAAATAATTTATTGACCACAACACATTACATACAAATCTGAATAAGGACAAAACATTATGAAGTTGCGGCCAACAAGGTTCAGCCTCAGCATGTGCTACAGCAACCGCTAAGCAGCCGCTGCAGCGCTGATTTTCAGGCTGTACCTTCGAGCGCCGACTCATAATAAAACATACAACATGAAAAAAAAATACTGACAATATTAATAGAAAACGGAATAACATCTATAACGTGAACATAAATAACAAGACGCATACATACAGATCCAATAAAAAAAAATGCAACATTATATCCTAATGTAAGTATTTTTATTGCACTCAATGATTTTCAAGTCTTGGGAAGGAGCGAGTCAACCCCAACACAAGTATTGTATTAATTACTGGGGATATTGCCTCAACACCAATAATGTTACGATAATTTGTGCAATATGAAGGTTTTTAAGAATCTTTTGGGTATAGCAATTTGTTGCAATTTATTTTTATTATAAAGCACATACTTATATTGCTTATAAAGTACATACTTATAAAGTTTTTCATTAAAAAAAAGAATTATGAAGTTTTCTAGTTAGTTTGCCTCAAGTATTTTTATTACCTTACTCTATGGCTTGCCTTCAATTACTTTTATTTTTCAAAATTGAATTCGTTGCTGGAATATTGCAAAACATTTGATTTCATTGATTGATATTCTGCGAGAATTTTCTTTGTCTACGAGGAATTTGGAGTAGGTGTGTCTCCCAGGCAGGTTTTTGGGAGGCGTACTTATTGTATCTTCCACCCACCTCCTACTCATAAACATGTGCTTGATTTGAACGAGAGAATTTTCTGGGACTTAAGACCTTCTATTGCAGGAGATCTTTTCCCGATTTTTTAAGTACTAGTTCATCAACATCATCATATCTACATTTCTTCCCTCCTCCTGATCCCGTCTGCTGACGATTGTCCCTTTTTCCCTGAAATATTGAAATGACTTTGAGTGTTTGATAGCTAATTGGTAGCTATCACAGCCTACACAAAAATACCAACTATAAACAGCTCTTAAACAACGAGTCGAGGATTACTAAAAAATAAAATAAAATATCTCGGACATGCACACAGCGCCAAGAAAAAAAACATTGGTTCCACACTACTGGGTACCTACTTGTACTATCTATTGGGTACCTACCTAACGTAATTTACTAATCTAGGTAACTCATATTACACTTATTTAAATTTTAACATATACATATTATACATAGAACCTACCAGGCCTCATACAAACACTTTGAGAATAACACACAAACATTTGTTTCGATGGGGTTCGAACCCACGACCCTCAGCTCAATAGCAGATCACTATCAACTGTGCTATCAGCAGTCAAAAAATTAAATGTAATAGACAGAATCCGGCTCATGGTTGATTCTGCCATAACACCTAGTTTCGATACCTATAGTTACCCGTATTACTTTTTAACTTTCCCGATTACCTTAAAAATCTACTTACGATGGTCCGTTTTCTAAAGTTTTGCCATGTCGTCTCACGTAGGTATGTTTCCAATCTTTGCTAAACATGCCTCAAAGATTTCAATTGTTCAGCAATGTCCTTCCACTTTTTTACTTTACATCGTGAGTAAGTTTAATCACTAAACCTACCAAATAAATATCCTTATTCTCATACGTTAAGGAAAGAATCAATATTTTGTTAGCATGCTCCATGACTTTCGTTACGAATCAAACAAATAAGAAACAAAATGTTTTTGAAATCTACCCTTGTTAATTGTCAACAAAAACTTACAATTTTATGTAAATTGTAACTTACAACTACAAATTTGTAACTACAATTTTGACATCGAGTTCTACAAGCGTTTTCTACATATGTAAAGGTTTATTAGACAGCATTTGTAATTACAATAATTGTAAGGTTTTTACTTGTAGATTTTTTACAGAATTGTAAGGTTTATTAAACAGCACTTGTCATAAAAACTTAAAAATATCCATTCATACCGAAGAGTGGCTCTCCCACGGTAATTTTACACTAAATTATTAATTATGTTAACCGTCCAGCCGTTTCGCTATGAATGGTCCGGATTAACCGGAGAGATACCACGCCTCACAGGAAAGCTATACTGGCACGAAGCAGCACCAACACTGTTCTCATACGAGTATAAGTATATGTGCCTGATCCTGAGAGAATACTTGTGAGTACTATCAGTGACCATCAAAATCGGGCAATATTTTTGCGGAGGCCGTCTCCCAGACAACAATCCGGCTACTGTTGTTTACTCAAAGGTTACCACATGCAGACTAGGCCGAGAGATGGGGTACCAATTAAACGCAATACCCAGTGAAAAATAAAGTTAGTTTACCTAAATTGACACTGAATACCGGTTGCTGACTCCTCACGAATAAATTATGAATCGCCCGACCAGTCGCATTCACAAGATATTTCATAATATGTATTTTATTTATCTATAACATCCCATAATATGTATAATATTAATCTACATTTAAAAGATCTCAAATACACTTTACAGTCCTTAGATTACACTAAGCAATTTTTTATTGTTTAATTAATCATTTATTTTTCGTAATTTTGTCACTATATCCCCGTGTATCCGTGCAGCCTCTAGATGACTGATTTTTTTTTGTAATCAGTCTATAAATTGTCCCACTGCAGGGCAAATGCCTCCATCGTAGAAATCAAGTTAACGCTTTTATGATGGGATTAGGCTTAATCACCACGCTTGGCAAATGCGGATTGGTGATCACAAACCAGAGCTATGTTCGAAAAATTCAAGACATACTTTTCGCTAGACCCGGGAATCGAACCCATTACCCCCTGTAACGCCCTGTTGGTCTAGTGGTTTAAGTACCGGTTTTTTTTTTATTTAAAAACTTTATTGAACTAATTTTGATACAATAGGCGAACCTAATGCCAAGAAGTTAAGGTAGTTGTTTCCTTGTAATTAATAAACTTAATCATGGATTAAGCGTAACCTGGGCTTTGAATTTGATTTAACCATAGCCAGGATTGATACCCTATGATGATGTGAAACACCCTAATAGTGCGTGGAATAGTCAATTTGCAAAAATTAACAGTTTCGTATCTCCTTACCTATCTCAGCTCCAGTGAGTCAGAGAGCCAAGGTCAGGGGATTAAACAAAGCTAAACAGAATCCAAATTTACAACCAACACTCAGATTTAATGTTGCCACATGCTGCCAGAGTCTTGCGCACTTATTTGTGTAACAGATTTTATAAAACCATTAACTCTACATAGATAGTATTGCTAGGGCTGTTTCAGATTAATGTTTTATTATATCAAATAAGAAAATGTAAGTATTAAAACGACAATCTATGAAAAAAAAAATATTCAAAAGAATACAATTATAGATTTGTGTGTGTATGTTTTTTTTGTGATAGGTGGCATACGAGAATTTATCATTAAGTTTAAAGAAGATTTTCATTAAAGACTTATTTCCTAGCTTTTAAGAAAAAAAAATTGCAATCTTTTACCAAATAATATTATGTTGTAGGTACATACAATTATTGTTGAGGATCGACGGCTGTACCAGGCTCTTTTATATTGTTTATGTTTTTTTTACTTTTTTTCCTTATTTTGATATATTATTGTTTTATTTATTGTGTTGTCATGCCTCATGTCTGATGAACAGAAAAATACATTGTTTTGCTAATATCAGAAGTTTTTGTTCGCATCTCACCAGCAGTTTGATATATACAATCCATCGCCCACAATTATTATGTCCAGTTCAGTATAAATGTAAAATAATGACTGCCTTAAGGCTGATTAATAGTTATTTAGTAAGATTTAAACATAAAATGTTAAAATATTTCAACATACATATTTCGAGTTTACATTTTTGTTAACATATTTTGTGATTTTGTTAGCATTAGTATAAGAAAACGTGTTCCATGCAAGGCTGTATTCATCTCACTTTCATAAATTAATTTTTCTTTATATTCGTCAGAAAAACATATTGCGTTAATTTTTACCCCTTCAGTTACCTGCCCCACACCTGTTAATTCTAACCCCCAATATGAGGTAACAAAATTAACAACTGCCATTTTTAAGAAAGAGCGTTATATTTATGACATCTTTTCTATTACGTTTGTTTTGAGACAGTTACGTAATACCGGAATGATTAAAGCATTCTAAAAATCAAGTCTAAATGTTCCATAATTTTTAAGCTACAACTAAAAAAATATTTTTTGTTGATTGTGGCCCCGCTCTCCCCTACGTGGCTGATCGTTGAGATTGGCCGCCATGGCCGTAATCGCTGGGAGGATATTATTATACTTTAGCGTGTGGCTGATCGTACGCTTACATTATGGCACATATGTACTTTTGACCGACGAGTTATGAAATTCGGTTCGACCTAATTGAGTTAAGCTAAACAATAAAGTTTTTATGAACTAGTGCGGACATGATAGCTAGCTTGATTAATGTGAGTTAACTTGTTCCTCCCAGGACTATTAATTAGATTATGAAACTGAACAAATTCATAAGTTCGTGTAGCAATGCTACTAGGGTATCAAGTAGAAAAAGAGAATTGAAAACAAAAGTGGCATCTATTAATGAAACTATTAGCTGCGTTAAGTTGATATTGTGTTTTTTTTAATATGTGGGTGGCAGACACGCAGATGGACCAACTGATGGTAAGCGATTGCCGACGCCCATGGACACCCTCGACACCAGTGAGTCACAAGTGCACTGCCAAACTCTAAACTGTCTCCCTTCCCTCGGATTGGGCCTCCGGTACCCTCACTCACGCAGCGAAACAGAGCACAGTGGTGCTTCACGCAGGTTTTCTGTGAGGCCGTGGTATGTGTATGTGGTGGTAAACTGGCCCATTCATGCCGAAGCGTGGCTCTCCCACGGTCAAAGAAACAGAAAATTGCATAGAATCACGTCCCTTAATACTAAACTCCGGTATTAATGGGCCGGCTCTACCAGATAGATACCATGTGAGGTGGGCCAGAGACCCTATCAGGGGGGATAACAAATCATTCACAACATCACATACTTTGATCTGACTCCGAGATAGGTAGCTCAAGCACCTGTGTTACGGATTTCAGAACCAACAGCGGAATTTTATTACGTAGGTACATTTGATACTTTTCTTTTGTAAATACATAGTTATAATTATGTAGAAAACACCCAGACCAATACAAACAGACATGTTCATGCTCACAAGTGTTTGTACTGTGCAGGGATAAAGCCCGCAATCCTTGCACCAGAGGCAGCTTTTACTACCACTGATCCAAATGAGTCGTCGTATAATGGGTTAAAAAGTTCGCGTGGTCAAAAGGTTCGCAATTTAACACCAGGTAGTCCATCTGCTCGTTTCGTCTGCCACCTCAAAACTACTTATTATTACACGGTAGCGCAGTGGCTAGTGACTCGCATAACAGAAACATCGAATGAAGGTCATTAATGTAATATTAAAACAGTAATATTATTATCGGTCACCATATCACAGCCAATGATAAAAAGTATGATACGACAGAAAAAACTTCTTACAATAATATCACATTTCATTCGTTACATTTCTACAAGGCGTGTTGTAAGCGATACTTGTTATTTAGAAAGGGAAAGACGATTTATCTGTTAGTGCAAGTGGGAAAGGGACAACTATCTCTCAGATTCTATTAGTGTCTTTTTGGGTCGAAATCTGAGACTGTACTTTGATCTCGGACCACGCGATGGGCGAATTTTAAGCGTAGGATATGTGTTTATTTCGGGCGAGTATTTTAGTGTTAGGTAGTTTTATTATTTCATCAAATAGTGAATGATTAAATTTAAGAGTATGGTAGCTCTCGTTTTGTGGCCCGCACTATGTTGGCATGTGTAGTCATTGTGTAGATTAGTTTTGTGCCATTTGACAAGTTACTACCTTAAATAAATATGTTTGATTATATTTCAGTCTTCCATTGCGTAGTCCGCTTGACGAAGGTGTAGTTATTATGAAACAATCATATCAGTTTAGGTAACTAGAGTTAAAAACGTGGAATATCTGTTTCTTATTTCAAATCTTTGAGCTGACTAGCTGATCGGTGAGGGAAAACATCGTGAGAAAAATGCACATTTAGTCCAACGAAGGGTTGCGTTAGAAGCTTTTCAGTTCATTGGCACTACCAAATTTACCGAAGCCTGAGCCACATAGCCCAAGCCCCAGGCTCTGAAAATTACGATTATTACACGTTATTACAGTTTGACCAATTTTAAAAGAAGCAGAAGTCTTATTTTCAAAACGTGCGGAAAAATCTTAACCAATCAAAACGCTCCATTTACGCGCGCCAAAAATTACAATTTCTTATTGGTTGATGCGTCCGGGGATCGAACCCAGGATCCCAAGCGCAGCCGTCGCTTTAAAGTGGGACGCACTACCCACTGCGCCACCGAGGCATTCACATAACCTATGTAATTGACTACAACTGGAAGATTTATACGGTACTTTCTCTCTCCAGAACAAAATATATGCTCCCTCAAAATCGAACAGGTGGAAATCTGATAACCCACAGTTACTAATGTAAATCATTTGTAAATCTACACCGACCAATTACAGTGACGCACTGTCGACGTGTCCGGCCATTGGACCATACAAACAGACGAAGGTGTCATTTTCGACGAGTATTTTTAGCCTAACTCAGAAATTCTTTGCACCTAGTAGAAACCAGTAATACCTATCTATGCCTCGTCATCATAGCGTGTAAGTCTGGGGTACGCTTGGGCCGTGATTCAGGATTCGGGAAGTCTGGTTATTAAAATAAAGCGTCTGCCGTCTGACCTTTTTTTTTTTGGTAACGCAGAGAGAATGCCGCCGGCTCAGAAGGAACCGACGTCGGTGCCGTTGGTCGGCGTCGCCTTATGCACACCCGGCCGCTGGGAGTCGGCCGGGTAGTGTGGGACTCTCCCCTGGGGTGCGGGGCACTAAACTCTCTGCGACAGTTGCCATCCCTCGCCCGGGAGAAACTCTCAGAGGGGGAACGCGGGCTATAGGACGAACCTTTTTAAGTCACCGCTAACCCGCTCAGGGCGAAAGAGGCTCGCCAGTACGGCCTCTCCACACTCCGGTCCAACGGACCCAGAGCCTCTCCCACGGCCCACCAAACACCACCCCCCCCGAATGGCATCCACACTGCTGGCTGCAATGCAAATACCACCAGAAGACGGACTGCGGGTACCCTTCCCCACCCATACATTGCTGGCTGCAGTACAGAGTGGGTTGGGGAAATAAAACCCGCAGGCTTCAAAGTGAAGCCGCCACGAAACCCCAACTCCGCTGGATACGGAGCCGGGAAAGTTGGCAACACCGTCCATCGAGCCCCGTGGCTCGAAGACTGGACGCTTGACTCCGGACAAGGCCTTTCGGCCACTGCGCCCGAAGGCGCTCCACTCTGCTGGGAGAGTGGGCCCCCCACGTCAAAACGCAATCACGTGTGAGCCTAGGTGAGGCCAGACAGGGCCCCGGGCCCAAATCAAAAGAGTCTACAGGACAGGGGTTTCCCCAAACCGTGAGGCTGGTCCTAGGCCCCGAGGGAGCTCAACTGGGAGTCGACAGACTCCAGGAGCCCTCCAGTGTGTGCAGCTGTTAGCCGCCGGGTAGCAATGGGCGATGCCGATTACTACCCGCCGTTGCCCAGGGACGCCAGGACCCTTTCGGTAGCAGCTCCAAACAGAGCAAAAATACTACCGGAAGGGCCACACGAGGAGGCCGCCGCACCGTAGTCCCCACCGTTGCAACCCTTAGACAGGGGAACCAGACTATAATAATATCTTCCAACCGGCGGCCAATCTCAACGATCAGCTAATTACGCAGGATATATTTTAGTGCTCAAGTGTGTGCGCAAACACTAGTGCATTCTCCCTTGCCCTCGCAATTCGATGGGACACTAGTGTGCCACGACCGGAGAGGGATCTGGCGCAGGACCAACGGCTTAACGTGGTTTCCGAGGCACGCGGGTACAAGACCGCTAACTTACAGACTGCGAGCTGATACTGAGAATTTCTTAAGGTGACGGGTAGGGCACACTAGCGACGCCAATCGATTTTAATTTGTAGCTACTAAACCGGATCTATTTTAAACAATTTCGGGGTTACAACCTCTCGGCGAACACTTATAATATTTATTAAATAACCATGCACAAATGTTGGGTATGAGACATTTGGCGTATGAGACACTACCAGATGCGCCGGTCAGGTCAATTAATTAAATTGCAAAATAATTTAATAAGTAGTTTTTTAGATTTTCGCGTTGAATTATAACTATAACAGTCTGCTCGTGACCACGGCTGCTCTAACGTAGCCAAAACGTCAAACAAAATATGCGAGTACACAATGTTGTATCACATAATAAATATCGTGATAATTCCCGTCTTGATAAATTATAATTAAGTAGGTACTTTATTGTAACCGATTATGAAACCAAACTGAGAAAAAAAGATTTGTAATGCACAGATTTAGCTCTAGCTCTATCAAGCTCACGTTCGGTCGTGCATGGAGTATTGCAGTCCCCTATGGGATGGCTCTGCCAAGTTACTACTACCTTCGACTCGATTGAGCGTCGAGCCATGAAGTTAGTCGGTCGGACGCAGAATTAGTGGAGGGTAAATCCCAAAGCCTCGCTCACCGACGCAGAGTGGCCTGTCTATGGGTTTTTCATAGGAGGAGTGTTCGAATAAGCTTCACTACCTGATACCACCTTCTCCTTTCTACCACCGGACATTGCGGAAAACGACAGGAATCCACCCTTTACACTGTGGAAGTTCCACCAGCTCTTACTAAGCGTTTCGCTTCTTCTTTCTTGGTACGAACAGCCAAGGAATGGAACAACTTGCCGGCTTCTGTATTCCCAGAGAGCTACAATTTGGGTGTCTTTAAGTCGAGAGTGAATAGACTTCGTCTGGGTAAGCACGCTACATCTTAGACCTTATTGTCACTTTAATGTGAAATGAGGTCAAGTGCAAACCCATTTAATATATAAAAAAAATTGCACAAAACACATTAAATCAATGAAAAGAACTGCATCCAGTCCCATAAAACCTTAACTTATGCACTACCCTCGGAACATGGTATTTTTTGCGCTAACCCTAACTATAGTTTACAGCTACAACTTTTCTCTTTTATACCAAGTTCGCAACAAC
Organism: Marasmia exigua; assembly: GCA_019059595.1. Lineage (NCBI taxonomy): Eukaryota > Metazoa > Arthropoda > Insecta > Lepidoptera > Crambidae > Marasmia > Marasmia exigua. Next base: position 3,377,763 of record CM032465.1, on the reverse strand, counting down.
GGGTTATAAATATCGCGAATACCACACACAAGTTTGGCGTGTAAAACTGTGTTAAGTTTCCTCGGTTACGCGCTTGTTTTTCTTGCAGCGGCTGTATGCAAAAATGTTGGTTAAGTTGACGGGTAGGGTACACTAGCGACGCCAATCGATTTTACTTTTTAGCTACTAAACCAGATCTTTTTTAAACAATTTCGAGGTAACAACCTCTCGGCAAACACTTGTACTATTTATCAAATACTTATACTTAACTTTTGGGTCTGCTGTTGTACTCAAAATTTAAATTACCGCCAAAATCGGCGTGAGTCAATTTTTCGCGTACAAAAACATTTGTGCATGGTTATTTAATAAATAGTATAAGTGTTTGCCGAGAGGTTGTAACCCCGAAATTGTTTTAAAAAATCCGGTTTAGTAGCTTAAAATTAAAATCCATTGGCGTCGTTAGTGTGCCCTACCCGTCGCCTTAACAGCCTTTTGGGCTAGTGAGGGTTAATTTTCCATGAATAGTGGTAGACGAGACTAAAGTCTCGTCTACCACTATTCATGGAGAATAACCCTAACATTTTTGCTGGCAAACCGAAAAATCGGGACAGATTTTTGAGTGATGTTTTGTTTTTTATGTGATAGTTGGCAGACGAGCAGACATATCATCATCATCATATCAGCCCACATCCACACACTGCTGAGTATAGGCCACTCCCTGCGTGCCCCTGCCAGCCTAATCCATTGTTTCCCCACTACCGTTACAATATCCTCGGACCAACGGGCAGGTGGTCTAGCCACAGGACAGACAGATCACCTGAAGGTAAGCGATTGCCGACGCCCATGGATACCCACGATACCATTGGAGTTACAAGTGCGCTGTTAATCTGTAAGCCCCTCTTTCCCCCGAATTAAGCCTCCGGCACCCTCACTCACGCAGCGAAACACAGCACAATGCTGCTTCACGCCGGTTTTCTGTGGCATTACTCCGGTCGAGCCGGCCCATTCATGCCGAAGCGTGGCTCTCCCACGGGTATTCATGCCGAAGCATGGCTCGCCCACGGGTATTCTAACATTTGTATTCTAATATGATTTTTGAGTATTCTAACATTCTCTGTGCTTTTTGCGTAACGGCAAGAGTTACAGCTTTCAAAAATGTTTGGTAAAGTTAATTTGGGTTTCGCCAAATGACCATAGTTATTATTTCCAGTTTTTCGTGACGAGTTAGAGAATAGCTCCTTACATTAATTTGCCCAATACTACTATGGGTTGCTATTAACTAAATTCGAGAATACAGCAAGACTTTCGATGCGAGTCTCGAATTTCACTAAGCAAAACGCAGTAAAAACATTAAATGACATTTGAAATCCAACAGAGCATAAAATTTTTGACGGTGCATAAATCTCATTCTATAGTTTGGTCATGTTTTGCGGCGATATCGGTCGATCCTAAGGCATCGTTCAGACCAAACGTATTATCGGCCGCTGACTGTGAGCGCGTTACGCGGTTTATTAATTTTCCATATATATTGAACTTGTCGTTCACACCGAACTGCCTATACGTATTACGTCGTCCGTTGTCGCTGACTCTCAGTGGCCGATTATTTTACTACGCGTCTATGCGGACGCAGTTGCTGAATAGCGCGCCGCGTACGCTATAGCGTATTGTCGGCTTGGTGAGAACGCGTACTACGTAAGTCCGATAGTCATAGTCTTAACACCAGAAATAAACATAGGCTTGCCGTCCCGGTCCTCAGACTTCATAGAATCGGTAATTTGTTTGTTGGCTTAAGTATTAAGATATTTAATAAGCTACCACAAAATGTCATTAACCTATTCACTGGATAAGTTTAAGTCTCATATTAAAACCTGCCTAATGAAGAAATGTTACTATAGTGTACAAGACTATTTAAATGATAAGGATTCTTGGTCAAGTTAATTGATTAATATCTTAACTCTGTAACATCATCAATATTTAATATTGATGATGTTACAGAGTTTCAATCGAGAAAAAAAAAACAATTATGAAAGTTAATAGACTACTATGAATAACAACTCAAAATATTAATCAATTAATCTTGACCAAGAATCCTTATCATTTGAAAAGAGTAACTACTGAGTTTCTTGCTGGTGTCTTCTCAGTAGAAATCGACATTCCGAACCTAGCGGTAGATATTATGTACCTATTTTGACATTCATAAGTGTTCTGTGTGGACCTAAATTGAATAAAGATTTTTTATCTTTATCTTTATCTTACAAATTGAGTCGACGTTCACACTGGGGCAGACAGTGAGAATACTCACAGTCAGCGGCGGACAATACGTTTGGTGTGAACGATCCCTAATTCATGTAATGTGGCGGAATAAGACTGCTTCTCGCCTTTGCTGATATAATTTATGTGCCGGCTTTCTGGTTTACTAGCTTCGGAGGTTTTTATTGAATTTTGAAGGCCTCGAAAAATAAACGGGTTGGTATACGAATGGGTGATTAAGGTGACTGGTACGCAAAAATTGATTCAAGCCAAAAGTGGCCGCTTTTGGCGTGAATCAATTTTTTCGTACATAAACGGTTTCGTACACAACATTTGTGCATTTGTGCATTCAATAAATATTATAAGTGTTTGCCGAGAGGTTGTAACCCCGAAAATGTTTAAAATAGCTTCGGTTTAGTAGCTAAAAATTAAGATCGGCGTCGCTAGTGTGCCTTACCCGTCACCTTAAGTGGGATAATGACCTTAATAGGGTGTTTAAAAGAAATAATTAAGGAAAACTTCATTATTATAGGCATCAAAACACTCATGTGTTGTACTCAACTGCTGTATGTCAGCAGTTGTAAACACAATTTGCCACGAACAGAAAACAATAAATAAAAACAAAAATATATTCAATCGTATCCAGGTAAAGACGGACCAAGATCAGAAGTCCCTTCAGTGACATTCACATGGGGGCACTGTGCAATTTTTTTATGGTAAAAGAAGACAGCGTCAGTTCCGACTTTTATCACAGGCCAAATAACTGTGATCGGACCATATAGTGCCAAATGAATATTTAATATAAATGGCTCTCACTTAGCTCAAGTCACAAGTTTAAATAATAAATAATAATGAAAGAAACTCCCACTTAACATTTTGTGCCGTCTAAGTGTTTGTTTATACGTTTTGTTGTATCTTTTTGTTTTAGATGGTGTAAGAACTCAAATTAAAATAATATCCTGAAGAATTTATCTCATCCATACCGGTCAATTTTCTTTCAAAACGTGTCTCGTTAAACACTAAACATTGGCAGAGTTAAAAAAATGTGTTTGGCATAAGCAAACGCAATAGCAGCTATTAAAAAAAAATAATCCTCTAACCGATTTCGGCTAAAGCGGCCAATCTCATATTGTCAGCCACTCATCTCATATTGTCACACACACACACACACAAGAAATATTATAGTGCTCAAGTATCTGCGCAAATACAAGTGCACTTTCTATTCCCTTGCCCTCATATAGGTTTAAATATTATTTATTTCTTAATAAAACATAATTGTCACTTACTTGAGAACAGAATTAACAAATCCGTTTATTTGTATAAGTGGTCGTTCGCACCGATCAGTTTTATAAAAACCGGCCAAGTGCGAGGCGGACTCGCCCATGAAGGGTTCCGTAGCAGCAAGTAAGATATATGGAAGGTAAATTGCGGTTTACGGTTTATAACGTATTAAAAAAAACTACTTACTAGATCTAGTCCAAACCAATTTTTGTTGTTAGTTTTCATAATTATGTACATCATATATTTTTTTTTTAGTTTTACAATTAATTTATTATAGAAGTTAGAGGGGGTAGATACCCCACACGTATAGGTTTGATGAAAAAAGAACTTGAGTTTCAGTTTCAAGTATGGAGACCCCCGCCCCCCAATTTTTTTTTTCGTATTATTGTGTAAAAATCGTAATGCGGTTAACAAAATACATCTATTTACCAAGTTTCAATAGTATAGTTTCGGAGAAAAGTGGCTGTGACATACGGACGGACGGACAGACGGACAGACATGACGAATGTATAAGGGTTCCGTTTTTTGCCATTTGGCTACATAACCCTAAAAGTGTATACTTTATTTTTAACACTCAGACACTGAACAAACACAATAATTATTCACGCGAATATTTGTCCCGTTTGGATTTTCATCTAATTTCGTATCCCACAGCCCAACTGCAAACTGTGGTCTTCACCTTCGTAGTAAAAAATCGACAATTACTCAGGAATGTAGTTTCATATAGTTATGATGTAACTCACAAAAAAATACTTTATTCCTTAATTTTAATTAAATGAAGAACTTTAATGGCTACTCAACTATGTTATTCGTCCTCGGAATCCCATCCTGCTACTACAATTATTTCAATCTGGTTTATTGCGTCATAAATATGTACAGTGACAGTTTTTATGGCCGTGTCCAGTTCCGGAGATTAGTGAAGCGCCTTGAATAACTTAAGTGATTTCGGGTGCAAACCATTTGGCTTATTCCTGATGTCCTCCCTATTTATTCACCACAGGTAGCCATTGGAGAAAAAAGTTGTTATATTCTCCAGTAGGGGACACCGGAATACACTACTGAGCCAACCTGGGTTGACCAAGTTCAAGCTGCCGGCGATTATACGCCGATATCCTGCGACGGATGGCGCTCTACGGGTCGTTCTACCTGGTCGGACTACCTTGCGAGCCCTTCTTGCTACTTATAGCATTGTGCTCACTGGTGTATATAGCAACTTTTTTTCCAAATGTCAACCAATGGATGACAAAAAGTGGGGAACATCGGAAATAAACTGACTTGTTTCCTACCATCTACCTTAATACAGTGATGAAGATGTACCGTTTTCAGCAGGTACCTTCTATTCGATTAGGCATTATAAATAGAGCTCAGAGCTCTTTTCCCAGACAAACATTCTCACTTGTAGCAACCCATGTCTGTGAAAAAGCACGGTTCTCTTAGCACTCCGGGCCATCTCAGGTCGTCAATTCTTATATACTTTTCTTAATTCGGTGCTCCGCGCTTCACCAGGAAGATCAAAAAGAAATGAAGACCTTTATGCTTTATCATCATCATTTCAGCCAATATACTTCCACTGCTTAACATAGACCTCTCCCAATGATCTCCCCACACAGATCGGTCCTGTGCCGTCCGCATCCAAGGGATTTCCGCGACCTTCACCAGATCGTCGGTTTACCTTGTGGGGGGGCTGCCACGGCTTCGACCTCCTATACACGGCTTCTAGCAGCCTCTAGGCCTTTCTGCCCTACCAGCCGTCACTTGAGGCATGCAATTCTTAGGGTCATAGACCAAAGTCAAAGACATATCTTTGACCTTAGTTCTCCTGCGAATCTCTTCATTCCTGGTACGATAATGCTAGGAGATTCCGGGCATAGTTCTTTCCATTGCTCTTTGGGTGACTTTGGGCCTTCTTAAGCGGCATCGATGCTTATTATGATTGAAGAAACCATAAAGAGCGCACTTGTGACTCTTCTGGTGTTACAGGTGACCATGGGCGACGGAAATCGCTTACCATCACGTGATCCCTTTGCTTGTCTGCCCCTATGTCATAAAAAAATTAAATAAATAAATGCCTGGGACTATTATTACTGTAGTATGAATTTATATACATGGAAGCTGAAAAAATATAGATCCCACTTTATTTTTTAAAACGAATCAGCCGGGATTCAAATCTATTACCTTTAGAGCTTAGTCGTAAAATGAAATCTCCTTGAGAGGGAGCTACTAGAACCACTTGAGTAAAATTATAAATGACTCGTGTAAGGGAGTGGCGTAATATGACTCGAGTCACAACACTACCGGAGATTGCCGGACAGAATAACATACGTGCACAGAATTCCGATTCATGTTCCGGAATCGTCACTTTCGCTTGTTTTATTTTTTTTCCGGTCCGTGCTGAAATTGGTGCGGCTTTTCACGGTTACAGTTGGAGAGTTTGTGGTGTAGTGGTGTTAGCGGCCCGCAAGTGGATGTAAGTTAAGCATTGAACGAGAAATCTTAGAATTAGATGGGTGATCGTGCAAATAGGTACTTACTTTGTGTTTCGAATTGCATCCTTAAAGTAAAACAGTATTTTCTAAAGTAGATAAGACGGTTTCATTGTGGGCGTTCAGGTTGTAACAAACCATTTAACTTATATAACGTCGGACCAATATCGAACCCTGTGTGACTCCCGCACATCCTACTACATACTCCAATAGATTTCGCTGGGAGTACATTAATTCGCACTAGCAGCGTTTCGATTTTCCGGACCTATAAGGGTCCCAGTAAACTTTTGTAAGGCAATTCGAGTTACACTAGCTCTAGCGCGGTCTACTCAATCTGAATTGCTCTCTCCGTACCTAGGAGGCTCTAGACGATTCAGGTGTCCTATCTAGGCTACCTAGCTGCCGGTTTTCTCGACATTGGCCAAACTAATTCCGGCCCGGTACTTTTGTCAATAGTTTTCAATAAAACCCATCATCATTCATTGTCGCCGTTTTCTTCGCGTCCCACCAACATCATCACTTGACATCAAACATCATCAAGTAACATCACTTACAAGGTTCCTTTTCACGTGGAAATACTTAGTTAAGCTGATGCTGCATTGGTTCGAAATCAAGTTTGGACATTTTGTCCGTACAAAAAAACTGTACAAATAAAACACGTAGTTTTATTCTTTGGTAGAAACAGCAACATATTTATGTACTAAGTTTGAGAGCAAATATTTCATAAATTCCTCAACTATAAAGTAAATTATAAATATTTCATTTTGCACAACATCACAGACGTATTTTTATTAAATATTTACTTACTTCGAAAACATATCTTTATTAAACATTTACGTATTAATTAATTTCCTTGAATTCAATGTAAATGAATTCGAATGATTGGTGAAATCCAAGAAAACAATGACATCATTAATCATCATCTAAAATCATAGAAATAAAGAGTCTAGTACCAATTTTTGTGTGTATTTTAGTAGGTTTGTCCTAATAAGTATTTAAGCTAACTAATGTCAAGACATCAGAAATAAATCAATATTATTTCGCTAAAAAAATTAATATTACAAAAAAGGCTTGTCGTCGTTTTAACCAAAAGAGTCTACTATTAAAATACTTCCCCCAAGGATCTTAATTTTCCACAGGAAGTATAAATATTTTTCAACATTTGAATTTATTGTTAAGAACAAAAATTACTGAATAAACAGCGTTGGTTTGGATTTTGAAGGGCGCCCCCTTTTTTCTGGCCCTTAAGCATATATTATGCATCTCCTTCTTCTTGCATGGGCTTCCGATTTAAGTGTACAGCTAATCCGATAATATAATTTTCGTAAGCGTTGCAATTACCTAATAATACGACCCATCCCATCTCCATACGGCCGAATTGGTAAATTTTTAAAAGCGCGCCAATGCGTCCGCCTATTTAAACTGTTGACTTGAACTTTTTTTCATCAAAATTATAAATAATTGATGTAAACAATTTGTTAACTTTAATAACTGAATGAAATAAAATGTAACCACCTACTGTAATTTGGTGACAAAAGGAATATATTATAATATTAAACTATGGTTTTGATGTGTTGGGGGATCAAAGTTAATTAATATCATCTGATCCGAGTCGATTAGCCACGCACGCAAGATATGGGTATTGCTCAAGTGTGTGAGCAAAAACAAGTGCACACTCTATACCCTTACCCTCACATTATTATTTCGAAGGGACACCAAAGTGGTACAAGAACGCCAACTTCCTGACTTCGGGCTGACCCTAAAAAAAACTGAACTCCTCCCTCCTCCCCCTCCTGCAATAAGGTTTTGGGTTATTACAATATAAGGTATTGGGAATTTTGTTCTGTTAGTCTAGTGGTTTAAGTACCGGGCCGTGATCTCGGGTTCCTGGGTTCGATTGTCGAGCGAAAAAAGTAGGTTTCGAATTTTTCGAACATAGCTCGGGTTGGTGATCACCAATCCGCATTTGGCAAGCGTGGTGATTAAGCCTAATCCCATCGTAGTAGCGATGTTGGCCCCTTTTGATAATAGTAATAATAATATCCTCTAACCGATTTCGGCTATGGCGGCCAATCTCCACGATCAGCCACTTACGCAGGATATATTATAGTGCTCAAGTGTGTGCGCAAACAAGTGCACTCTCTATCCCCTTGCACTCATATTCAGATGAAGCACCAGTTTGACACGACCGGAGAGGGATTGGGCGCAGGACCAACGGCTTAACATACTTTCCGAGGTACCGGGTACAAGAGCGCCAACTTCCAGACTCTAGGCTGACACTGAGAATTTCTTAACAGAAAAACTCAGGTACACATTTTGGCCTGATCCTGGGATTGAACCCGGGACCCTAAGCGCAGCCAACAAGGCAGTATGTGAGTACACAGTAGGTAACTAACATGTGAGCTACTGTGTAGAATTTTATCTTTTTCAACAATTTTTTGTCCCTTTTGATAAGTAATCTCGAAGTCGTTAATTCTAAATGTAGAAAGGTACTTTAATTTTCATTTCAAGATAATTTCCATATTTATCTTGGAGGGCAAATGAAATATCTCTTCAAAAGTGAATAAACATTTCGAAAAGACGACTCATCTTTGCGACCTCCCCACCTACCAATATCTTTAATTACACATAATAAAGTATGCGACACAAAAGCTTATAGCCCAAGAGCTAGGTACAAATTATACTTCAAAATATAAGAGAATTTATATGAATAAATAAAATAAATTCATACAGCCTTTAAGAAAAGGGCGTATTCCTTTTTAAAGAACCGACGGCGCATTTGTAAATCCTCTGATATTGCAGGTGTCCATGATCAAGTGATCCGTTTGCTCCTTTGCCCCCTTTACCATTAAAATATAACATCTCAAAAGTTGCCTGGAAGAGATCGCTCATAGTGAAAAGGCCGAATCAATATTATATATCCTGTAATACCTTACTTTATTTTGAGGGCAATAAAAGTATATTAATTAATTAATTCATTCATTTATCTCAACATTAAATGTTGGCAGGCGAACTTGTGACTCCACTGGTGTCGCGGGTGTCTATGGGCGGCGGCAGTTATTTTCCATCAGGCGATCCGTCCGCTCGTCTGCCGCCTGATTCCGTACTAAGTATAAGTACAAGTAAAAGTAACGACCGAAGTGATACCACGACCTCACAGAAAACTAGCGTGAAGCAGCACTGTGCTGTTTCGCTGCGTGAGTGCGAGTACAGGACCTCCCTTCGAACAAAAAAAAGTAGCCTACGCACTTCTGTTCCGAATATCAGACAAAACAATTAATATATTTATTTAATACTTTTAGGATCAGAAGCGGTAATTGATTAAAAAAAAACAATAATTGGACCTAAGTCCGTCACAACATTTATTTAAATAATTTAACTAAACGTAAACAAAATAACCAATCTCAATTGCAAAACCTAATCAAGAAAATGCGATTGCACACTCAATAAATAACTCACGAAAGAATTAGAAAGATAAGTAAGTAATAAGTGTAACCTTCAACGACCGTAGTGGTTCGAACGTTCCGTCCACTCCGAGCGCCAAGAAGCAAATCAGCTTTGACTTCGGACAGCGTTCTATTTATAGAACCCGAGGGGTTGCTCAGTCCACAGGAAGGGGTGACCCTTATAATATAATATCTAGTAAAATTATATTGAGTTTGTATGTGCATGTTACATATTACGCGAATGACTCTCCAGGATAGAACCGATCCCACGAAGAAACAGAAACTTAATCATTTGTTTCACAACCCGTTTAGCGCAGGTTCAATTCCTGCACCAATACCAAGATTATAGATCTGGGTCTTTGTGGTACCATCGTAGTTCATGGTTTCCATAGTACAAGGGGAAACCTTGGTTTGGGACCAAGACAATGTATGTGATGTTGTCTCAATTTGATTATTCTTATTAATTTTCAAAATTACTTTGACCGTGGGAGAGCCACGACACGCTTCGGCTGGAATGAGCATGCTCAGCCGGATACCATTATCTCACAGAAAACCAGCGTGAAGTATTAATTCAACTCAACTCAACTCAAATATTTTTTATTTGCATAGGCTTGTACAAAGCACAACACAACACAGCACTTACAAATCGTCATACATTTCATCATCATCGTCATCGTCAGCCCATTTAAGTCCCCACTGCTGCGGCACGGGCCTCCCTCAATCACATGAGGGGTAATTGCCATACACACCACGCTTGGCAGACGGGTCGGCGAGGGTTTAAATATAAACTTTTTTGGTAAATAAAGATATTTTATGTTTATTTTATTTTAAATGCAGAGTTTTCCTTCTCTGGGTGCTGATGATCATGCCAGCAGCTTTACCTTAGTTGCCTTTTACGACACCTCGGTAAGAGTGAGGGTGGCCTATTCTACTCTGCCGGGGACCACACGGCATCATACATTTGAATGACTCAAAACTATTTATAAGTACTTATGTATAATTTACATGTTAATACATATATATGTTGATACATAAAACTACTGCACTTTCTGCATGACCCAAAGGTTGACTGGTAGATGCTTCTTGGCATTAAGTTCGCCTCATTGTAACAAAATTTGTGCAATAAAGTTTAAATAAATAAAATATACTAAGGAAATAAATAAACATAATGCGATTCTACCACCGGCTCGGAAAGTTGTTTTTGGTCGAGAAGATCCGGCAAGAAACTCGCCAGTTACTCTTTTTAATAGCAAAACTTTCATACAATGTTGTGTCATCATAATACCAAGCCATAGAGTTTAATTGTCACACAAAATAAAATTAAGGAAATAATAATAAAATAAATATTATGTATGGTAATCCGAAGCAGACCAGTCCCCATAGGTGGCACCTGTTCACAAGTATGACGTATGGTGCTGGAGGCATAATCTAGGAAAAAGGGGTGTTTGAAGGTGACAGCGGTCTTTGTGACTCGACTGCAACTGGTCTTGAAGGTGTCCAATGTCTCTATGAGCGGCAGAGATCGCTAACTATCAGGTGATTTGTCTACTCATTTGCCACCTATCTCATAAAATAACTCTCCGAATTAACTCTTATCCCCTCGACTCAAAATTATATTGATTCTCGTTCACATTAGAATTAATCTCTGGATGATGTACGAAAACGGCTGAATGGACGTCGACGGTATTTCTTAATATTTCCCTTAGCCATTGAGAGTTCTAAACAAATTCTGTAGAAAGGAATTCCCTCCCCAAATACGTCAATCAACTTTTGTAGGATTGTACTAAAAAGATAAGGAGCGGGGACTCACGGATGATGAGTTGCGGGCTGGCTCGTTTTACGAAGTACGGCGGAATTCAGTAAAGTAATTGAAAATATTTAATAACGGGAAGAATAAATCCTTATAAGTAGTTATATTATTTTGTTCTTATGCCAGTGGCAGAGCCACGCTTCTTGAGTGAGGGTACCTGTTACCTGTATACTTTTGTTTCCTGGTGAAAAAAAATACAAATATATACATCTTAACAACAAAATGAAATTAACAATGGAATAACAAGCTAACATATCAAAAACAAGCGAACATCTAACACGTGTGCTTGGTAAAACAAGGGAACAATTTTAAAAACAAGTAGGCAATTGAAAAACAGGTGAAACATCGTCAAAAACAATAACATTGGGAAAACAATCGAGCGCGGCCACGCTTCCAAAGAAAATATGTGTACATCCAAAAAGTTCGCTAGAAAAAAAAAAATATTTTGATCTATTTCGAACGCGCGGGCGCGGGCATGTCGTAAATGCGAGCGGGGGGTTAAATCTCATTACTTTATAGCAGATGTAAAAGCGATTTATAGAGGTTCGGGCCACGGTCATATTTTGTTATGTACCAATAATTCGACGGCTTTCGATGCTACGATCTTCGGAAGGGTTGAGGCTGCATTTTAAACGAAATAATGTTGGCGTAGCTAATAATACCGTTAACCACCAATCGTTTAGTTTGAACGTTATAATACTATCCAAATCAGAAAAAATGCTCTTGCATTCTACAATTAACTTTATCTTGTAGTTTCCGAAATCCTTTAGCTAATAGGAGTATGCATAAATGTGTGTCATGACATCAAACCCCCTAATAAGCATTTTTCGGTAATTATGAACTACTATGTTAATACTGATACATAACGTAATTATATATAATAAAGTTGATGATTGAGTTCATCATCAACATCATCACATCATACACCCGCGTAATCGCGAGATTTCGGAAATGTTTGTTAACGCCGTGACCAACCGCGCCGCGCCCGCTACGCCGCTCGCCCCCCCTCGCCGCCCCTCATCAGTCCCCTCAATCGTCTGTCGACCCACGACGACTCGCCGCCCGAAACTAGCTGCACTTGCATCTTACCAGCCTAAAGGATCGACGCCTCTCGAGTGTACAGACGACCACATTTGTACCTTACTTTGAAAGTACATCGCTGTAAAGAAAATCTTCGTCGTATTATTTCATCGCCCCGTAGCTGCCTGTCCAATGTTCAATACGTGTAAAATACATTTACCCTCATTAAATTAAAAAAAATAACAAGCGCTTTAATTTTATGGATTTTTATCGAAATTTTCATCCTTTTGTGAGCGCCAATGGTGTATCCATGTTAAGGTTTCGTCAAAAATTGCAGACCTAAATCCGATCACTGATCTTTCATTCTGGACATATGTATAGAGACGCTGTGGAACTAAGGCGTGTATTTAACAAAAACCAAAGCAGCACATGTTACAAATTCCTTCAAAAGACAAACGAAAACATTCTCCAGCCTGCGCCGGCAAATTAATAAGAGCGCACGTGGCGAGAAAGAATGGCGCACAAATAAAGAACAATAACTCGAGCGCTATGCAAAATGCACGCACCGCTTGCGCAGGGTACGGTTTGCGAGGTGCATCCGAGAAGCGAGCGGGCGGGCAGACGAGCGGCTCAGACGCCGAAACCACAATACACCGTCATATTTTCTCGTTTACATTCCGAAAACCTTGGACTTTATTCACGATACTTATTATGATAAGTCCATTTAGCATGTTAGACCAACAAAAAAAGTGAAAATAAAATCAGCTGTTCCATACATTATTTCTGGGTGGATATTCTATTTCGTATAAAACAACGGATTATTTTTTCGTTTATTTTGTTGATCTAACATGCCAAATGTAATTTATTCACGATACTTATTATGAGGTTTTCGGGATGTAAACGATAAAAAAATACGGTGTATAACCAGAGGTCGAAACTACGTGGAGTTATTTTGGTACTGAAACTGATATCATACAGTTAAAGAATAAAGTAGATACGTCTCAAAACCCGAGATTAATTTCAAGAAACAAGAAAGTCCCGTCATTTATTAAATTAAAAATAAAATATGCGAAATTCATGTATCTGCAGTAATTTAGGAGGTACGGACAAAATTTTACTTTAGGATGTCCTTTAGAATCCCGGGAAAATCCATTTTAATATCAATATTTAGATGCGAATACATAAATAAAGCCCTGTTGGTCAAATGGTTTAAGTACTGGGCCGTGATCTCGGGGTCCTGGGTTCGATTCCCGGGTCGAGCCAAAAGTATGTTTTGGATGTAATAACAACCGCCTGCGTGTAATTGCAACCGATGAAATGATAGGGAATCGCAGGGAGTAGATGAAACAGTTCTTCAGAGCACTTCCCATGATAGATGCGGTATAGAATGCTGAGGGAAGCTTTATCACGCCGCAGTTGCTATTTGCCTACGGATCCCTAAAAAAGAGATAGAAAGTGCAGCAAAGGGTGTCTATTGGCTAGAATGATGATGATATAGATGTAAAATCGCTGGTCTGCCTAAACCCGTAATCTGTTTACCACGCGGCACATGGCCACGGAGTCGTCTTTAATTAAATTTAAAACTCACCCGTGACGTCACGTCCGTGCACGCTACTTTGCTTTTAGACGCTTTCGGATGTTGTTTAGGTTGCGGTATTGAAGTGGCCGACCTTTTATGTATATATGCGAGTAACTTAGTGCGTGAGAATAGTGTTATGGTTGAATATTCAATTTACGGTAGCAGCTCCAATATTATTTTCAAAAGCTTTTACTTCTAAAATGCATCAGGAACTTCTCTGGTAACACAGGTGTTTCTGGGCGATGGTGATAACTTAACATCTGGTAACCCGCTTGCCCGTTTGTCGCCCTAAGAATAAAAATAAAAACCTAATTTAATAAATTGGGGGTCTCTCTCTCTCTTTTTATGTCTTAATTCAACGATAATTTAGTTAAACTTGGGTATAAGCTTTAATCATGTATATAAAGTTATAAGGACTCAAGAAATTAGTAAAAAACTTGGGAAATTAAGCCAAAGTAATCTTAAAACTCCCAAACCCAAAAATACTTCCATCATAATCCTAGTACAGTCAGCTGCAAAACTCCACGTCCTAAGGAGGTAAGCTTCAAAAATCCCAGCAAACTTATAACGAAATTACACTAATTGAAAAAGTTTTCTAATTATCGTCTTAACAGATACTTGAGCAAATCGCCTTAAGGGTAAACAACACCTCAAGAATTCGCCCGGTGCGTTCCTGATAATATGGCGATATCGAGTTATAAGTTGAAAGCGGAATTTAAGATTACTAAACATTTTATTCACGATCACGGCCCGGTACTTAAACCACTAGACCATCGCTCTGATGTCTAGTGGTTTAAGTACCGGGCAGTGATGTCGGGGTCCTGGGTTCGAATCCCGGGTTGAGCGAAAAGTATGTTGCGAATTTTTCGAACATAGCTCGGGTTTGTGATCACCAATCCGCATTTGGCAAGCGCGGTGATTAAGCCTTTAGCCTATCATAGTAGCGATAACTTGAATTCTATGATGGAGGCCTTTGCCCTGCAGTGGGACAGTTTATAGGCTGATACTAGTAAACATTTTATTTGATTAATACAAGACACATCACATTACAGACTATAACAATAAAATATTAACCTACAAAAAGAATTAATTAAAACACACTTTTCTTCTTCTTTCTAGCTCTACCATACTTTAGGTGGGACTTTTTTTTTCGACTATTCTAATCTTTTAGCGCCAGGACAATCTATCCAGGCTTGTCGTGTCAGGTAAGTTTTCACTAACAACACACCACACTAAAATATAAAAAAAAATACTTAAAAAAAAGCCAGACAATCAAAATTTCTATGTAAGCAGGTACTTGAGATCTCCTTTGTGCGATCATATCATCAGAATGATGAGAGATGATGATCCGGAGAAGAACCATGGTCGCCGATTTAGGCCAAAGGATCGCAAACCTCAAGACGCGTCACGTGGGCAGGGTATATTATTCCTAGAATGGTGGTCGCGTCCAGAGAGTCGCAACCGTTATTGGCCCCTTTCAAGGTGGATTGGGGGATCACTCCATAGAGATCACTCACTCGCTCGAGTCTACATTTTGTACCACACTAATATCCCTTAAGCCCCATCGAATTAGCGCGGCTGCACCTTAAATTTGAATTGAATAAAAATCACATTGTGGCCCTTACCTATATAAAATTTAGGAAAGTATCTTGAAAATGAAACTTTTTAGTGGAACCACTCCTTTGGATTGGGAATAAAGCTGTTATACAGCTTTAAGCTGACTGACTTTTGTTTTTATTGAATGAAAATTATGCATAATTCTCTATTTTTATTGTATCATAAATATTCGGAAAATATAACGTATGGAAACCTATGCCTTTTAAAGAATGCCACACAGGATGGTTGGTATTGAAATGAAAATGAAATGAAAAAATATTTATTTCCAAAAAATGATGATACATGGTAAAATAAAATATAATTATAAAGGATAATATGTGCTTATACCATAACATTTGGTTGCTTACAAGACGTCCAGTAAGATGACCTTTGGTCCTCACACTAGGATAACCTGTACTGCGAGGGCCATGACGACACCTTACATCATTTAAAATGCATAATGTAGAAGATAAATAATATAAAGTAAAAAGCAGAAAACCATGAACAAATTTATTCAGACAAAAACAAAAGGCAATGTTTATCATCGAACTTGAAAGCAAATTTTTACTAGCGTCCTCCCTTCATAATAAAATTTACAATTTTCTCCCATAAAGCGCGTTCCGCTGCCTTCGCCGACACAGTACAGCCATAACCAATAGCAAGTAATATAAATAGTATAGTAGTTACTACGTACAATTTCCCCCCCCCTATGTGTGTTTTACCACTTGTTCAATGGTTTGTGCTCCGAGGAACTATTTGACTTAATGCCAACAGCCGCATTTTACCACCGCACCGCACCGCCGTCGTCAGAACATCCATCTTCACACATTGGAACCCAAATGGTCTCGCTCAGTATGGTTCTTTCCTCCCGCGAACGCTTTGGTTGTGGAATGAGCTGCCATCAGAGGTTTTCCCGGGGGAATACAGTATGAGATTCTTCAAAAAAGAAGTGTTAAGGTTTTTTACAGGGTCGGCAGCGCGTACCTGCCTGCGCCTTTAAAAACCTTACCACTGGAGTTGCAAACGTCCATAGACTGCGGATTACCGCAGCCTATGGACTGAACGTTTGCAACTCCAGTATGTAAGCTATTAAGCTTACCATCAGGCGAGCCGCACGCTTGTTTGTACCACCGACGTAGTATAAAAAAAAGACATTCTTAGTGTCAGCCTGGAGACTGGAAGTTAGCGGTCTTGTACTCCCGTGCCTCGGAAAGCATGTTAAGCCGTTGGTCCTGCGCCCAATCCCTCTCCAGTCATGTCACACTGGTAGCCTCGGAATATGAGGGTAAGGGAATAGAGAGTGCACTTGTGTTTGCGCACACACTTGAGACTTAATATATCCTTCGTACGTAGCTGATCGTTTAGATTGGCCGCCGTAGCCGTAATCGGTTGGAGGATGATTATTATTATTATTACATTGGGCGCAATTACATAAAAAATGTTAGGAATAAACAAAAACAATTTTGCAGAAAAAATACCTTATGCCATTATTGGCATGGACGCTAGTACTCCTTATGGAGATAAGTCACTTCGCAGTTGTATCTATTTCTCCATGCACGGTCTTCTCTTCTTTTCTCTTCTGATTTCAGATTAATTCTCATTTTTTTTTCTGGTCAAGCTTCGCACGACACGCGTATGTATAACATTAATCATCTCTGTAAGACAAAATTCCTTAATTTAAAATAAAAGCGTAAAAAAACATCCACTGTGTGTCGCCGAGTCAGCGAAGTATACAGTATGCTTTTTAAACCGTCTTACTTACTTATCGAGGGTATTATACTGATGAAAACAAGATTTTTTTCCCCAAGGAAAACAAGATCGGTCAAAATACGAACTAACGAACTTTTTGATATCAATGTTAACTAGATTCGACCGTCTGTGTCTATAATTTCGTATTAGCACCCCCCACCCCAATTTCTGGCTTAGCATCGACTCGTTATCAGACTTAAACCAAGCTGCTGACTTTATTTAGTCTGTGGTATTATGGTGTAGTCTAAAAATATGATACATTAATGTTATCTGTCGTATGTATGTGTAATATACAATATCATCGTATAATGGGCGCATCAAATTGTATAACGGCAACTGTCAAATGTCCTTTGCCTTATGGTTGTATGGTAAAAATCACTTCCAGCGATAAGACCGCTGAAATTGTACATTTAAGTTTCTGTAATGCCTGTTTTTTTTTTAAGTTGTGTTTTTGTGCAATTAAGTATATTACAGCAAATTATACAAGTGACTCGTTTTGAAGGCAATGTTTAAAAAATACAGTTCATCATCATCGTCATCAGCATATTGCAGTCCACTGCTGGATATAGGCCTCACCAAATGTTGCCACTCCGCACACACTCTAATTGCCCAGGAAAAACCGTGCGCCGCGGTAACCGTTTCTGCCTAATACCAACCGATGTTGCAAACAGGACAGAACTGATTACCAGCAGGGCCACTCGAGGAGGTAGATGCACCTGAGTCCCCATATTTCACCAACTATCCCAAGTCCTTCATCCGACATGACCTTTTTTTAAATTCACTGTCCGTCGTGCTGCTAAAACATTATATACCAAAATGTAAAATTTTCCATCTAAAAAGGTTAATTTATCACCGAAAATCTAATTTTCCAAACAATCTACCACCGAATTTGAGAATACGCATCGTATGCCCTACTCATTCGTTATTCATCGAAAATGCGGCGACGCATCCAAAAAAACTGAACTGAGAACGTCGTTAAGTAAATTAATACAAGTATAAAACATGATTAAAAAAATTACGCCGACAACCCAAGAGGGGAAGAAACGAACAGAGGGACTATCCCTTGTGTATGAATAGATGTTTTCTTCATCCGAACGACAACGATTCGCGTGCAGCCCATCAAAATTTACGACAGCCAAACTTGATCTTTAATTCGAGAGTTGTAAAGACGGTTGACCCTGCCGCGTAAAGCATGATAACTTTGTAATTGTATATGCCAACTTTACCTTCAAGTGCTATAAGTTCTAATGTCCCTCAACGGTTTAATATAACTTGCTGGGGGGCGAAACAATGAAAATGTTAATGTAGGACGCACACTCGACGCGATATTTATTTTTAACTTTTACCGCTTCTTAATAGGGTAGTTTTGTTATGCCCGCCTCCAGTACTTGCTTTCAGGCAATTTTGCTCTAATTTATTGTTGTTTCCACTTGAATAAGACGCAAAAACAGTTTGCAGAAAAATATAACGTCTAGTCTTTAAATGAGTTTTTCAGTAACGAACGTTCATTTGTACGCATTTGTTGCGAGTTTTTTGTACTGGAAATACGTTCTCAAATGGCTTTATTAGGGCGGGTGTGAAATTGCGAAACCATCCTAAAATATGCGTAAAAATTCCTGTGAGCATAAAATTTCAATCAGCCTTCTATACATATGCAAAGCGTATGTTCCCCTGAGTGACGCGTAGAGTGAAGGCCAATCGACTGTTTGTCGTGAAGGAGAAGTAGCTAAAGTAAACAGAAAAACGGGATGTTTCCCTATCTTGAATAGGAAATAGAATAAGGAATTTGTCGAGTACAGACTCTTTGGGTTTAATTTAGTTTTTTTTATAATGTTTTTACTTATATTGACAGAAGTTGTCATTGCTATTTTGGTTTTCGGTCTTGTCGTAAAAATCTTGCTTGGAAATTTGGTTTGTATTTTTTATTTATTTATTTTTATGTATTCTTTCACTATTTTATGCGCGTTTTCTTTCGTCTGCCACATTTTGGTCATTCCATGTCCAGTGCAGACTCCTTGGGTCTAATTTAGTTTTTTTTATAATGTTTTTACTTATATTGACAGAAGTTGTCATTGGTTTTTTGTTTTTTCGGTCTTGTCGTAAAAATCTTGCTTGGAAATTTGGTTTGTATTTTTTATTTATTTATTTTTATATATTCTTACACTATTTTTATGCGCGTTTTCTTTCGTCTGCCAAAGAATTTTTCAAGAGGCTTATACACACAAGCATCTTATACAAACACTGTATAAGATGTTTATAAGCTATATTTATACCTATTTGTACTGGCCTGCTGACTTTGTTCTCTGATCTGATATACGTAACACAAGTGCTAAAGCTAAATATTACGGAATCAGTTTAATATATGAGATTATGTTTGAATTTGTTTATTTATAGCGTTGAATCTATATATAGATATCCACTAACCTATACCTGCTTTTAAAACACCTCCAGGAGGTGCTCCTGAAGTTGTCCTACGATGATACAGAGAAATTACTCACTGTCCCCAAGTAACTATATCCTAATTTGATTGTTAGCGTTGAGTAAGATTAAGTTTAAGTTGTAATTTACTGCTTACATTGTTATAGTTTCTAGGACCTATTTTAAGCCTGAAACACAGGTCACCCTAAATGTTAAATATAAGTGCTAATATATTCGATTTATTGATCAAAAGTTGTTAAAGACATAAATTATTTTGAAATAAATAATTTATTTTAATTATTTATTTATTAATTAAAAGATTGTGCTATTAAACAACATCATTACCTCGACGTGTATTTCCAAGTGGCTTCCAAAAACGTTCCTTGGGATCCGGAATAAACTTGGACCATGACAGAGAATTTAGATAGTCCGGAAATTATAATGAAGCAACTGTCTGTACTTCTCAAATGGGAAGCAGGCGATCTATACCAACAGGATCATGTTAACACTATAATTATCTCAACTATTGACAAACTTTCCGAAACGTACAGGTTTCCTCACGATTTTTCTCTCACCGCCAAGCATATGGTAGAAATACGCACATATATTTAAAAAATGTTCAGATTTAGGACTCAATAAAACACTTTGTCGTCGCTTTGACAGTCATATAAGACCTAAAAGTTATTAAAACACGAGCGAGATTTTAAAAAAGAACTTTAGCGAGTTTTTTAGAAGCATTCGCGAGTAAGTATTTTAATACTATTTGATTTCTCAAGAATGCAAAGGAAGAATTCAACTTTAACATTTTGGGCACTATTAGGGAAATAACTCGGCCTCACGGCAAGGCTTTAAAATAACAACTGTGAAAAATCGTACCTTTAATGGTTATTATAAATAAGACACGTAAATTAAAAAAAAAAAAAGCTATGTTTTTGTGTTTATCTATATGATGATGATTATATTGTATTATAAAGTCTGTCAAAATATGTTGACTTTGATTTCTTATTTTGTATATTACCTACCATATGAGTGTAGATAAAGTATATTACGTATTATGTTAAAGTATCGATCCGGTATTTGCGTTTGCTTATTAAACTTTCACACGGTGCAGTTAATGCATTACAAGCATGCAATATGAGGCGTGCCTGAGGTTCCCGAGACGCATCCCAGCGTTCTTATTGTAAGCTAGGTGTGAGGCAGAAGAATTCGATAGTTAATCTTGTGTAGCTGAGAAATGTGACGTTACGATTAAATATAGGTTTTAAACTTTCACTAAAGTTCACATAATTCATATGAAAAAAAATAAAAATTTAAAACCTCCGACAAAAATTTTAAATGTCAAAAATCAAATTGGAACTGATGTTTACTGTCCTAAGTATGAATATTTTTTTTGGTAAATATTGTGGATTAGGCTTAATCACCACGCTTGCCAAATGCGGATTGGTGATCACAAACCCGAACTATGTTCGAAAAATTCGAAACATACTTTTCGTTCGACCCGGGAATCGAACCCAAGACCCCGAGATCACGGCCCGGTACTTACAAACAGGGCGTGACGGGACAATATTTAAGCAAAAATGTTCATACGAATCAAAGATTAATAAAATTCACTATTCAAACATAAAAAGAAACACAATCAAAATTGGTTCATGTAGTTCGGGACTTAGACACCCCGTCGATTTTTCGTAGAGGTTAAAAAATTATAACGTCATGCAGTAAGTACCACAATGTACTTGTTTATTAAGCTATGCAGCCTAACCGCCCCGCACTCAGAGACGTTAAATTAACTGAAATGAAAATAAATTGACACGTATTTCGATACACATAAAGACTATAAGTTAATAAACATTTTAGCTTATATGATCACTGAGTGTGGCAGTTAATGACTACTATAAAGAAAAACCCTAAAACCAAAATAAATTCAGCAACCAAAATGAATGAATGAAAATGCCGGCAGCATTACTCCGCTGGATCGCGATGGAAATTGGCTGGGCGAAGTAGCTACCTTAGCTAGGTCACGGAAGAAAGAGAGAGCGTCGGAACCCCACGGGTCCAGTGTTTCAACAGCTATAAGGCTACAAAGTGGTAGGTACCGGATAGATGCCTATTAGATACTTTGTAGCTTTCAATTTCTCTGCTGCGTTGGCCACAGCTACGGCACTCCTCGTAGTCCCGGGAAGATGAGCCGGTGCCAAAATGTCAACGCAGGTAGCATCCCACACAAGATCACGTCCCATCTTTCATGGGATGAGAGACGTTCCGGCCTCTTGCCATCATCACATGAATTTCCAGTTGGTTCCAGGTTTGACGGCACATTGATGGTGGCCAGAAACGGACGGATAATGTCATTTAATGAGGGATGCCTGAATATATGTAAGATGCCACCCACTTCGGGTCCCTGTCAGAAGGGGCCGAGCCAAAAGGGTGTGGCATGGCGTGGTAAAATGACATGCGTGCTAATAAAGTGACCACTAGGGATGCACAAGATCGTGCAAAGTGGAGGAGTCGAAGTGGAAAAGCAAACCCCGGGCTCCGAAGCGACAGCTTGGGACGTAACCAGGGAAAAATTAAGATGACAGTATCACTTCTCATAATCATTCTATCCACGGTACAGCAATTTAATCAAAAGCGGCCACCCATAAAATGAGCCTAATCTTTTAAAACGCTATATTGCCAGCTTAAATTAAACAATTCACTCGCGTCAAAGTGACAAATATATGAAATAAGAACGTTGGCAGACAGAAAAATTTAATCAAAAATATTGCATGACATCACAGGGCGTTCAATATCGCTGATTAAAGTTTAGCCTCTATACATCAATTGGTGGAATGCATTGCATAAACGTTGTAGCACGTAATTGGATGGTTTTTCGTGAGCCTTTTTAAAACTGGGTGAATTCAGTGATCTATTTACTTCGAAAGACTGAAGGACATCGACATAATATATACTATCTCCGGGTTAGCAAGCTGAAGTGGCCATATCAAACACAGAAATGACAACTGCTGGGGTAAAGGAGTTTTGGAGTGTAGACCGTGGCTCGGTAAAAGCCCTCAGGTGGTTGGATGGAGTATGATCTGCGTAAGATTGCTGGCAGAAGCTAGATTTGAGTTGCGAACATTTTGATAGGTCTACGTTCAGCAGTGGACTACAACAGGCTAATGATAGTGATGATGCCCGGACAGGAGCTTTACAATTTAAAATAGATAGATAGATATATTTTATTGCATCAAACACAACTTAAGTACTGAGTACAATTTAAGAGTGCAGATTTGCTCAATGCACGAATGAAGTTAAGTTAACGCCATTTAGAATTTACTGCCAATTGTTTTATTTGCTTTTACACCGAGTATATAAAACTAGCCTTCAATGCCCTTAGAATCTTGTTAGAGCTGCCGCACCACTGCAGTGCATTTAGTAAATTTACAGTTTTCACGCCATAATGCGTAAGAGGACTGAGTCTCTATTGCAGCGGGTGCGCACTAACAATATCTCAAGGACCATGGCCGCTTTGGTCCTTTCTTTCCACTATACCCAACTAAATCGAATTATTAAACAACTTTGGAAACGGTCATGGGTTTATTATTTCGTAACTCTTTGTAATTAATTTTGTGTACTATGAATATGATTCTGAAATAGAGATATTGCTAGTATAGTTACAATCGTTAGCAATGATAATGACGACTTATTCGCACTTTCCACTCAAGGATTGATGGCTCTAGTGACCTGAAGTTCAACGATCTTTTTTCGGATGGGCCGGCTGGATTGTAGAGATGCCACTGCCTCACAGAAAACCGATGTAAAATAAAGCCACCGCCATAGATTTCAGAAGTGTTTGCATGATAAATCCTAAGGTGCATGCTCGGATTTAAAACGATAGCAAAGCACGTTCTTATCCACTGAGGCACCATCGCTTTTATTGTATTGATATAAGTCTAGTACATACAATCAAAAAGTCTAATTAGCTCACGCAATTCAAAGCGAATGAACTCTATAGATTTCCATACAGTTGCACAAAAATCCAAATTAGCAACAAAATCCAGCTGAAACTCTTTGGTCGTCCATTTGCCGGCTCGTTCCACTCCCACTTATCTTTTTGGCAAAAAGTATGAATAAACAATCCGCGGCTCAACGGCAGTTGGCAGGCGCCGCGCCCCACTGACCCACATCGAGATGGTCTTTGTAATGACTCCAGACCTGGTTTATCTAGATGACATGACATCCCATTTAGGCATTGTATTTGAAACCTTTTGTTTTATAATTGCCAATTTCATGTGACACATTTTCAGAACTATTGATGGAACTATTTAGGTTGGAAAGCTTTTCTTTGGAGATGACTGACTGGAGGTGGTACAAGACCAACGTTTTTTAGGTAGCAGACGAGAAAACAAATCACCAGATCGTAAGCGGTTGCCGTCGCACATGGTTATCTATGTGGCATACCAATGAAACCATAAGCACCCGGAAATGTTTTGACTCCCTTCCTTCCCTCGATTGAGCCTCCCATACTCTCACTAACATGGCGAAACAGAGTGCTGCTGCTTTACGATTTTTTGTGAGGCCATGACATCACTTCAGTCGAGCCGGCTCATTTATGCCGACGCTTGATTCTCCACAGTTAAATTTGCGTAGAGCATCCATCAAGAGATGAAGATCAATTTTGATGGAGGCATGAGGTAGCAGCATCGGACACATCCAGACGAACCCACAATTTGCAACAAAACATCAAGCGTTGATCAATGTATAATGGAAGTGTTGTTGGTCGTCTTTTTTCTACTGTATTAAAAATCTACTACTATTTAAAGAGGATCTGAACTTGTAGTCTTAATTTAATATATTGTTTGTTCCCCTATCTGATCGCAAAGTAAGATGGCACAAGCTGAAAAATCCTACTGGTAGCAGCTTACATACTCAGTAGCAGTAAAAGCCGTTAGAAGGCATTAATTAAGAAAGATATTTATAATTGAGATTCTGATAATGCAACTAGTTTATCTAGATGATCATTTCATTTCATTCCATTTCTGTTCCCTATCTAAATCTATATAAGCAAAGCTGACGGACTGATGTATCAATGCGGTGCCTAAATATTAAGTTAAAAATAGGGTTATAAACAAATATGAACGAAAGAGCCGGCAACGCCTCTGTGATGCCCCATATGTCGCAGATGTCCATGGGCGGCGCTAATCACTTACCATCAGGTGAGCCGTCTGCTGTTTGTCCGCCATAATGTAAAAAAAAAGATTTTGTCCGGAGAGTGAGGGCGGACCAGGAGCCTAATTCTCGGGATTTTCGATATGGAAAAACATGGCAGATATTGCATGAAAATCACAAAAAACTATGGTTTTGCGACATAATATATCGATTTTCGATAACATTATAAGCATGACAATTGGGCTCCAATAGTTGTGTATATCGCGTTTGTATTAATTACCGCACAGTACGCCGTATTACTATTCTTAGAACTAATTATTTTGAAGTATGTGTAGGTACTCGCACGTACACATTGCTATGCTTAAAAAAACTGTCATTACTGACTGCTGAAGTGGTTTAAGTTGTTACCATACTGGGTCTGGCGTGTGCCTGAGTAAGTTTTTATTTAAATCAACTTTTTACCCCTATTGGTGACTTTTTCTCTGCAACATTTCTTAGGACATAGGTATTTATTTTATCAAATACGTATAGATGTCTACATGAAGAGCTGGCTGGTTTCACATCTCTTTTAGATTAAATTGTCTATGGAAAGGGCATCTACGTGTTGGCTTCGGCTCCATGCACGCCTACCAAAATCTGGGACATAATTTCCCGAGGTTATCGATCTAACGACAAACAATAAATTTGGGGTTATAGAATGACTGACAAACATAATAATAAGTAAATTTTATTTGTTTATTTAAACATTTCTTTAATGTGCGTACCTGAACTAGGTTTAACCTATAATTCAGGCAGATAAATAAGGCATTATTTAACTAAGTTTTAACAAAAAAGCAATTAAGTAAATAGTATATTACAGTATGTAATTTATGGGTTGTTTTCTTGGCATCGTAATTTTACAATATTTATAAATAAGCATATATATCCTGCAAACCATAGATGCAAAAATACCCTGATAAACTTTTTTAGTGTATTGTTAGACAAGACGCATATCTGAAATAAAACTTGACTTTTAAGTGCTTACTAACCTACTTAGCAATTTTCCCTTTCTATTCAATCCTGGAATACTACCTCTAGACATCTTCAACTGGATCCTAATCACAATTTAGGAATACTTTCAATAGATGGGATTAATTCCTCCTAGTTTTGGATTACCCGGAATTCGTTTTAGGTCGACCCATGCGACCGTGTTCAGGAAAGTCCACCTGCAGGGACCAATCTCTGGACTAGTCCTCGGATTATGGGTTTAATTATTCACGGGAAATGTTTAGGACCTCGATTAAAACTTTCTCTTAAGTCGGATTTACGGTTTCGGACAGATTTTTATTTTCATTCGAGTTAAGATTAGAAATTATTTGTAGTGAAATCTTAGAAGGTTATTATTCTAAGAGTGAAATGATTTATTCCTATTCTATTTTGAATATGTAAACAAGTAACAGATCTTATGATATTTTGTGGCTAGCTATTTTATTTTTATTTTATTTATTTTTATTGCTTGAGGAAACTCAACAGCATTTTTACAATGATCATGCCTAAAAACTAAGATTAGACACTTAGCCAATAACAGAGTTCCACGGCTATCTAAATTACATTATCTCACAAGACATTGACACCGAGAATAATCACAAAAAGATATATAACAAATCAATCTATATCTCCGTCGTGCGTCTTAGGTATGAATTACATTATCTCACAAGACATTGAAGCCTAGAATAATCACAAAAACATATATAACAAATCAATCTATATCTCCGTCGTGCGTCTTAGGTATGAATTACATTATCTCACAAGACATTGAAGCCTAGAATAATCACAAAAACATATATAACAAATCAATCTATATCTCCGTCGTGCGTCTTAGGTATGAATTACATTATCTCACAAGACATTGAAGCCTAGAATAATCACAAAAATATATATAACAAATCAATCTATATCTCCGTCGTGCGTCTTAGGTATGAATTACATTATCTCACAAGACATTGAAGCCTAGAATAATCACAAAAAGATATATAACAAATCAATCTATATCTCCGTCGTGCGTCTTAGGTATGAATTACATTATCTCACAAGACATTGAAGCCTAGAATAATCACAAAAATATATATAACAAACCAATCTATATCTCCGTCGTGCGTCTTAGGTAAGTAAGCTATACAAAATAAACAATAAAAATATTCATTGCAAATAACTTAAATCTATTATTATTTGAGATTTTGCCTGAACTAGGATGACCCGTGTTTAAGGCTAAAAAATAGGTCCTAGAAAACTATATTGGTAAAAAACATTAAATTACAACTTAAACTTAATATTACTCTACGCTACGCTAACAATTAGGTATATAAAGAAACAGTAATTTGGGAATAAATAGGATAGGCTGCGGTAATCGCTTACCATCAGGCGAGCCGCACGCTTGTTTGCCACCGACGTAGTATAAAAAAATCTTAGATAACAATATTTTTTAGTTATAAACGAACATACCGTTTCAATAACAGATATAGCTATGTCAGCAATAAGTGGTTCTAATTTATTTTTGTCTTCTTGTTACAGGTATGGAGTTGACTACTAATTCTGGTGTAAGTCTTACATGAATACTAAATAATAATTAGAATATAGTAACAAATAAAGAATGGTCGAGTTTCTTATATCTATTTAACTAATAATTAGAAGATAAATAGATATAAGAAACTCGACCATTCTTTATTTGTTTGGCTTGGTGGATTTTTAATTTATTTATAGCATCAATGAACACCTTTACTGTTCACTTATCGTTGAAGGTAGTTATAGATAGATAGATAGTATATCTATATATGTTATTGCACAAAAAAACAGCATTACAGAAACTTAATTGTACAATTTCGGCGGCGCTGGAAGCGATTTCTACCAGACAACCTTCAGGCACCGGACATTTGATAGTAGAGGAGGGTTATCATTTTTATAACCCGGTAACATGTCTATTAACAACTTATGTAACTTGCTAAGCGCTCATAACACCCCATCAAGCGTAATCAGGTGTTAAAACGGAAAATAAAACGACGCGAAATCATTGGGCTAGGGTGGCCAAAGGGCTACGATGCGTTCTTGTAAGGACACCCACTTATATGGCATCTGCAACGTAAACATGAATGGAGTGATACCACGATCTCATAGAAGACCGGCGTGAAGCAGCGTCTCTGCCGTGTTTCACTGCGTGAGTACCGAAGGCCAATCCGGGGGAAAGGGGGTTTGAAAGGTTGCCGGCGCACTTGGGACTCCACTTGTGTTGCCAACACTCGTCCATGGGCAACCGCTTACCATCGGGTAGTACGTCTGCTTGTCTGCCACCTATCACATAAAAAAACACAACATGTTTAAATATTTCGGATCACGGAAAAGCAAGCACTTGCCAAATTTCATTGATTTACTAAAGTACCTAGGTATTCGATTGAAAAATAATTTTTTAATTCACCTAGTGAAAAAGAACTAAATAAAATTGAACTGATTAAATGAGACAGACAGACGTGCAGAAAAGGACACGATACGTTATACTGCTAATGCGTAGGTCCACGAACACTTTTCTGTGTCTAATTATTTTGTCTGCGCCACCGAAACAAAAAGATCAATAGTGGGAGTAAGACGGGTGCCCTAACAGGAACACTTCTCAGTGCAATGACCTCTTGGGTAGGAATTAGGGGCTCGATGAACTGGACACAACAGATACCGGGTCTATAATGTGAAGGTTTTGCTTTTGGCTGGATTTGTAGGTAGGAGATATTGAGGAATTTGTTAATAGTTTTTAGATCATCCTTTTGTTTGGTGGATTTTAATAGATATGGTCTGTTATATTACGATTTGTGCTGGTTAAAGTATTTGTTTGAACGTAAAGTCTACCTAGCTATAAGATATCGTAATATAAATACCTTCATTGCGATATATTTCCACTTTATTTTCGAGCGGTTTCACATTGATATCTTACCAGTATGAGCGATGGTAGCTCAGAGGTTCTAAACGCGCCTTCCATCTAGGGGGTCGTAGTTCGAATTCGAGCATGCACCACTAGATTTTTTTAAATCTATGTGCATATTTATACCAATGTCTTGGCAGTGATGAAAAACATCGTGAGAAAACCAGCACGTTTCGGATAGCTTCTGAATCGTGTAACCATGATTCAGACTTGACTTCAGTGACACAGGTGGCGCCACCGTCACTGGAGGGTGTGTGAATAAAAAAGTTAATGATGGCGCCACTGTCGTTATTTCTATTTATTGTATTTGTGGGAGCATTGTTTTTGTTTGTTTATTTATTATTTATGTTACCTAATATGTACCGGTTTATATTAATTTATTTATATTAATGTTGCATTTTTTTTTTATAGGATCTGTATGTATGCGTCTTGTTATTCATGTTCACGTTATAGATGTACTTTTCCGTTTTCTATTAATATTGTCAGTATTTTTTTCATGTTGTATGTTTTATTATGAGTCGTTCGCTCGAAGGTACAGCCTGAAAATTAGCGCTGCAGCGGCTGGTTAGCGGTTGTTGTAGCACATGCTGAGGCTGAACCTTGTTGGCCGCAACTTGATAATGTTTTGTCCTTATTTAGATTTGTATGTAATGTGTTATGGTCAATAAATTATTTCTTATTCTTATTCAGCTGTTCTAGTTTCCCTGTTAAGGGTTGCGAAGGTGAGACGGCAGTCGCATCGTTGTAATTACCAGACTCCTCAAATCCTGAATCATGGTTCAAGCGTACCTTAGGCTCCAGACTGAGATCTCTAATCGAGAATTACACGCTAATATGAAGAAGAAGCTTGCTAGTATGCGAGATACGAGTCGTCAAAATAAATGGAGCTGTTGTTTTGGAGCTCGGGTACAAGACCATGATACAGAAATTACTTAATCTAGTTTTACATATAATCATATGGACATTAAAGCAATAATTACAGCACTTGGGTCTCCAACCAAAAACCGCATAGGAAACCTCAAATCCGGGGTCATAATTCAAACAGGAATGCTAAATCTTTTTCACATTTTCTACCGGACTAAATAAGGGATGGAAACAATAAAATTATGACCTTCAGAGCCCAAACGATCGCCCTGAATGGCATGCCATTACAATTTGACATTTAAAACAACGAGGAGCAAATTCGTTTTCACAAAATTTGGTAGGTGATTAAAAATCTCCGGGGCGCTGTGTTTTGTTATAATTCAATTTTGTTTGAATAATAGGACATTAATTTTGTGGAGGTACTTGCAAAGCTTCACACAGGATGTAGCAGGGATTACTAACATACGCACAAAAATACTATACTTGAAAAGCGTCATACAGATTGTATCATTAACCAACATACGCTCAAGAATATTATACTTGAAAAGTTATACTCAAAAATATTAAAATACGTACGTACGACTGCTTCGTTGGCGCAGATCCCCGGGTCGGGCCAAAATTTGTACCTGAAAGCAAATTAAACCGTTGGTCCTGCGCCCGATCCCTCTTCAGTCGTTTCATAATGGTGTCCCATAGGAATATGAGGACAAGGGAATTGAGACTGCACTTGTTTGCGCACACACTTGAACACTATAATACTGCGTAAGTGGCTGATCGTTGAGATACCTTAGCCGAAATCAGTTGGAGGATATTATTATTATTACTATAATACGTAGACTTTTTTTTTAGTATAAACACTTCCTGTACTCGTATGACCGTGCTATTACCCCCTAAAACTATGCCATAAGTGAGTCAGGAATTGGCAAACGCAAAGTACGCTGTAAGTACAGTCTTTGTGTCTGTAACTCTCTTAAGGTCGTATCGGAATAAGGTTGGTCGAAGTGGCCCTCATAATTTCAGCCAATAGACGTCCACTGCTGGACATAGGCCTCTTCCAATGTTCTCCACACAGATCGGTCCTATGCCGCGCGCCGCGCATCCAATGGATTCCCGCAACCTTCACTAGATCGTCGATCCACTTTGTGGGAGGCCTGCCACGGCTACGACTTCCTGTACGTGGCCGCCATTCGACGACCTTTCTGCCCCAACGGCCGTCTTTTCTACTCGCTATATGCACTGCCTATTGCCACTTAAGACATGCAATCCTTTGGGCTATGTCTGTGACCTTAGTTCTTCTGTGGATCTCTTCATTTCTGATACGATCCGAGCAAGTATCTGAGTCGGCCCTAAGTTTACAAAATTTTAAAAAAATTACTTTAAGTACTT
Source organism: Marasmia exigua (assembly GCA_019059595.1). NCBI lineage: Eukaryota > Metazoa > Arthropoda > Insecta > Lepidoptera > Crambidae > Marasmia > Marasmia exigua. The sequence continues at coordinate 3,346,811 of CM032465.1, read as the reverse complement.
ATAGAAAACAGTATAATGTATCGCCATTTCACTTAAAACAATTTCTCGTGTGGGCGGACCTTCTCGATTCACCTTTTTGCTTTATCTTAATATTTACTTACACTCGAACCTCGGCGAGTTATTGTTCAATTAATTTTATCATGCCATGAAAAGGTCATAATGGTCAGGGCATGGTACTCGAACAAGGGACCGACACGGCCGCGGAACAACTCTACTTTTTGTAAATTTTATTTTTAGAGTACCGTGTCATCAGAGAAATATTGTAAGACTAGAACGAGTATGTTAGGGGGCCTATTCGATCAATCTTAATCCGATACTAAATCTATGGACTGTATACAAATCTGACGTTATAGATTTATCCACGGATAAAGATAGGGCAAATGGGCCGGAACATTTTTTTTCCATAAATTAAAAATCTATTTTTTTTTATATGATAAGTGGCAGACGAGCACACAGATCACCTGATGGTAAGCGATTGCCGCTGCCCATGGACACCACGACACTAGTGGACTCAGTGGAGTGTGTTGACAACCTATTGTAATTTGTTTTTTTTTTATAAGCGTAATCGTCACGAAGGAAAATCATTTGCTCCCATTTCTGCTATCGGCAAAAATAGATTAGTTGCACTGTATACTCCGTAGAATGTAGCTTGATTAGAATGACAGCTGTCACTTGACATTTATTTTAATGAAAATAAAGTTTACCATTTTATCAAGTTTAATTCCATAGATTTTTATTTCTATTGACCTAAAGATCATTTTTCTGTAACACCAAGCTGTCAAGCTACATTTTACAAATTGTAAATGAGTAATTTTGACGGCAATATCTTTCATTAAGTACGTATAACTGTAAAAAATCACAAACCTCTCTCAAACAAGTAATTAAAATCGGAAACGAAAAATTTCAAAACGAAAAACAAGAATACAAAACAAGTGTTGGCTTTGCAAAAATGGCAAGAGGAAGGAAACCCGGCAAAACGTCGGATTTTATCTCAAAGGGAGCATCCGTTATCGGGCTGATACACTGACAGCGGATGGCATAGTTTGTGCTTGGCATTTACATGATAAGACTTTTTTTTTGTTGCAAATAGGCGGGCTACGTGCGGCCCATCTGACGGTAAATGGTTTGGATTTGCAATAAAAATCCGACCTGATCAATAGAGAACCCTAATTTGCCAAAGAAATAGTAGCTCAGTGGTAACAAGCTATTAAACCACGCCCAGTTTGAAAGTTGGCGAGAATGTTCTATACAATATGAGTTATTTACATAGTAAAAAACATCGCACTCTTTGTGAAAATCAAGAAAAAGAAAAAATACCTCTTTTGTACAAATAAAAAAAAAATGCAACAATGCATTTAAAAAGCTCAATAAATGCTTAATAAATCAGTAATTCCATTATTTTAAAAATAATTTTATGACTCTCTAATCGGTTTTGAAGTAGTGCATGATGATAACCGGTTATTAAAAATTTCAACGCTCAAATTAAAAATAAAACAAACGGCTCTAAACACCGGACAATTTCGTCTTCGAACCTCTGTGCCTCTTTAATCACTTGACATAGGCAAAGTTAAATCGAAATTCGATAGACGCCATAACAAATAAAAAAGAAAACAAAATAACAAACAGGGAGTTTGTTAGCAGATTTTTTTATTTGAAAAAACTTTACTGTCGCACATTGTAACGACTACCTCATAACCAGGGCACAATATCACAATGGGTCGAGTTTGTGTTCACGGCATACAAAACATCGCGTCGTGTGCAATGCGACTGACTCAAGCTGGATCAAAACTGGATGAAATTTTAATATGATTACGACGTCACCATTATATAAAAGTTGGCGATTAAAAAGAGTAACTGGTGAGTTTCTTGCCGGATCTTCTCGACCAGAAACAACTTTCCGAGCCGGTGGTAGAATCGCATTATGTTTATTTACTTTTTTTAGTATATTTTTATGTATCAACATATATATGTATTAACATGTAAATTATTACATTAGTACTTATAAATAGTCTTAAATCATGCAATTGTATGACGATTTGTAAGTGCTGTGTACAAGCCTATGCAAATAAAGAAATATTTGGTTGATTGATTGATTGATTGATCGGATTCTAAACAGTTTTGTTTAGTTTGTTAGAACCTTAATGGACGTATAGAAAGTGACCGTGGGAGAGCCTCGCTTCGGCATGAATGGGCCGACTTGACCGGACAGATACCGCGACATCACAGAAAACCAGTGTGAAGCAGCATTGTACTGTGTTTCGCTGCGTGAGTGAGGGTACCGGAGGCCGAATCCGCGGAAAAGGGGGGTTAAATTGGCAGCTCATTTGAGACCCCACTGGTGTCGCGGATGTCTATGAGCAGCGTGAACCGCTTACCATCAGGTGATCCGTCTGCTCATCTGCCACCTATCATATAAAAAATATAAACAGAAAATATGGTGTGTAGGACTGTGGGGCAAGATGGACAAACGATTGGAGAATGATGGCCTGTCTGTTTAAAAAAATATTTTACACATCACATACCCATTTGATGACCCGTTTGGATCAGTGGTAGTGAACGCTGCCTCTGGTGCAAGGGTTGCGGGTTCGCTCCCCGCACAGTGCAAACGTTTGTCTGCATGAACATATCTGTTTGTATTGGTCTGGGTGTTATCTATGTATTATAAGTATGTATTTACAAAAGAAAAGTATTATATGTATATATTTGTAATCCCACTGTTGATTCTGATATGCATAACACAGGTGCTTGAGCTACCTATCTCGGAGTCAGATCAATGTATGTGATGTTGTGAAATATATTTTTTTTATACATTGAACCCGAGATAGGTAGCTCAAGTACCTGTGTTAGCGATATCAGAACCAACAGTGGGATTATAAATGTATTGCAAATCCACCGTTCACTACCACTGTTCGAATAGGGTCATCGTCGGGTGTTGGATGCAGACTGCTCTGCACCGGTTTTCGTTTTGAAGGGATTTTTCCCTGAAAAACGCAAACCGGTTCAGAGCAGTACGTTCGACTCAAAAAAATTAAGACCTTCTTCATCTTATTGCCTAATTAGATCCAGAGGGCCTAATTAAAGCAGACGTTACTACCGAATAGGAGTATCCCTCTCTTTCACACGCGCTATGTGTCTCCATTGTTTGAATGCGACAGGTATATTCTCGTTCGTTGTGGGACGGCTTCAAATTAAGCCACCAGGAAACCCTTAGGAACCAGACCAACTGAATCACGGACACGTCCATATCATTATCTCAAATATTATAGGTATTCATTTGGGAAACTGTCTGAAACGTGCAGATTTCCTCATGATGTTTTCCCTCACCGCCGAGCTAATGGTAGAAGTATGTACATAGATTTGAAAAATCCAGAGGTACATATGCTCAGATTAGAAACACCCAGACCAATACAAACAGACATGTTTAAATGACCAACGAACCCTCAAGTCACTAAGTGTTAGCTCTTTTACGATTACTATTTTCAGTTTTCACCCTCTCAGAGCCTTTCTATTCCCACCAATCGAGCAATAAAAGACAGTCTGCTTCCTATTCTATAAATAAGCTGCAAAACCAATAATTATTCCTATACCAGGGGCTGCTTTGTTTTAACTACCCCTGAGATGCGCCCCTCCACTTTTAGCCCCCTACTTGAGATCCGATGGCCCTTTGCTATAGTGATATTTAACTGAGCGTTCTATCGTTCGTTTTTGTTGGGGTACAAATTTATTCCGTAATAAGTTTGTTATAAAAACAGATTTTTGGGTGGCATTTGTACAATTTCGGTTTTGACTTTTTCATGTTAAAGATGGCGGATGACTCTGATGTTAAGCGATTGCCTTTTTTTAGCATAATGTATATACTCTATAGTTCCGCATGTAGCACAATTAATTTGACATAATTCATTTTGGCGCAATATTACTTAAATAAATAAATATTTCACAACATCAGATACATTGCCCTGACTCCGATATAAGTAGCTCAAGCACCTGTGTGTTACGGATATCAGAATTAACAGTTGGATTACAAATATACACCGTTATTTTTTAACGTTTACACCCCGAAAACCTCATACTAGGTATCGTAAATAACATTTAGAATGTTAGATCTATAAAATGAGCGAAAAAAATCTGCTGTTTTTTTTTCGCCATTAATAACCAAAAAAGAAAACAAAAATATGCTAAAGAGGCTTTATCCAATGATACGTAGGTAATATGAGGGCGTCGGCATTAAAACTATGTATAAAGAACTTATGCTTTAAATTTTATGCAATCAGATAGTTAACCAAAACAAGAAACCCTTTTATGACACCTACACAGATACCGACAGCATAAAAACTTCAACCAACAATGTAACCACCATTCCCAGAAATAATAATCATAGTCGTAATGCGAAATTTGGCGAAATCGCCCCAACTTATGTCAAAAAGGTCGGTTTTACTACATCTCCCCTCATAAACATATTAACTTTATTCGACAGTTAGCTTTAAGTATACCTTAAATGATATGAGCCAAAAAGGATCACACCTACGGTATGATGATGTAACGTTATATCTTTCCGAGAATAGCTCGGTCACAGATGATGGAGACAAGATAGGTCATATGTTTGAAGGGGGGAAAAGTAGGGATTGCTGTAATTATAATATGAACTATATTGGCAACTAGTGGTCTGTCTCTACTTCTTTTCGGGGTATTAGCTATACCTATAAGCGTTATCGCTGTCTGTAGGATTCACCTCTTTAGAAACTCTGTATAAATAAAACTAATAGGGTATTTAGACCAGATTTGACCAATCCTAATCCGATACTAAACCTATGGTATAGCGCTGTCATTCTATACGAATCTGACGTCATACCATAGATTTATGCACAGATAAAGATTGGTCGAATATAACATTGGTCGCCTAAATGAGATAAAATAATTAAACTTGGTTCATAATATGAGATCATTTTTTTTTCTATCTTGAAAAATTAGACAAATAAAATATTAGACGATCACATAACTGACATCATAGTAAGTAAGTAGTTTAAGCACAGGTGTAATGGAGATTAGAATCAAAATAAGTTGCACATAATCTACTTAACTTAATGGAGATGTGATACAATATTTGATAATAATCCAAAATATAACACCTTCTGTACCAGAATCTTTGCTAATATCGTCTCCGGCGACTTTGCAAAGTTGTCAAGACAAAGACGTTAAGTCCCTAAATTATGAACCTATCCCATTCCGTGCTCTCATCGCCTTAGATTCGGGAACGTCGGAGCATGAGTCAATTACTAAATATGTTGATGGAGAAAGAATTCCGCCTTGCGTTACTCCTTCCGGAATTTTAATGGGTCGCGTATCTGGATTGTGCTTTAGTATGTACTTTTTTTGCGAAATGTGTGCTTATCGTTGCTTGTATCTTTTGTGTTGGTATGTGGAATCAGCATCCTGATATAACCACTTTATTGAAATTCCTGGAGTTTTAAAATCGATCAATGTTACCATAATACCTATAGGTACAACTTTGTAGTTTTGAAAACGGACATAGTTAGTTTTATGGCTTGGATACCAAAATAGGGCATTGAAAAGGAACCCAGTATTACACTTACACACGTAGGTTCGAGTTTGAATCTGAATAATCATTGTAATATACAGCGTCTTTGGTGTCTAACATAGTGTGTATTTTTGATGCTTTTGTTGATTTTCGTTTCCGTAACCGTTCCACTACTAGGATCAAATTTATGCTTGTCTTTATTTCTGATATTTTATTTAAAAAGGTAAGTGTGATAGTTTTTACTCTTACATCTTCCCCTAAATTTTTGAAATAACATGTAACACAAAGGTCGTCACATACCTAGCTAATGTTATTGTGTATCGCAAGGCTTTTAGCTCATTACTTTTGTTTGTTACACGGTAACTTTTTGTGAAACTTTCCCAAGAGCCCTTTGTTACTTAGGGACATAATAGCGAAAGCGTTAGATAAGGGAATATAAAACATTAGGAAAGGGACTTGGAAGTCAAAATTCACAATAAAATCTTATCCAAAGTGATCTTCAATCTTGTACTTGTCAATTTAGGTAATCACTAAAATATATTTGAATCGGTATCAAGAGCCTAAATGTAAATAGATTGCCGAAGTATTCGATAGATTACCATAATCAATCACTTTAAAAATACTTTAAATCTACAGCTGTAACTTAAATCTATCATGACTTGGAATCGGTACTTAGTTCAAAAATAAAACCAACCGATGCTAGTGATTCCAAATTAGGTTATCGTCCTTTATCAGATTAATGGGGTATTAGAGCAACCTGAACGTGGGCTTATTTAGGTAATGTTAGCTAGGACTACTCGGTTGGTTCTAGATATTGACTGATTAAAGTGATTATCCTTTCAAATCAAAGTTCAGGCCGTGGCTTAATTGTGAGGGCATTGGCAAGAGTTATGGAAATATCCTATTTTATTCAAAAGGCACATCGTTAAGGGCCTTATGAGAAGTCCTGTATATTTAATAAAATTATCTATCTATCGTCGAGTATCTATGGGCGGTGGCAATCGCATACCACCAGGCGATTCGTCAGCTCGTCTGCCACCTACCACATAAAAAATACGATCTTATGTGCAGGCAAACCACGGAAGCAAACATTTTTGCAATTTTCAGATTTCAAATTTTGAAGTTTAAAAGTCTTTGTTGTCCGTCTGGCCATCTATGTGACACCACTTTTTATTTTAAGAACGCGTGAAAGTATCGAGTTAAAGAAACGATATACTAAGGCCTATGGCTTATTAAAGTGATATCAATATTGTTATATTATATAGTAATGTGATAGTATTGGTCAATTTTTACCTTTTTTTATGCTAGAGGTGGATAAACGAACAAGCGAGTTACCAGATAGAAAGTAACCAACGCAGCCCATTCGCAAAAAACATTCTTGAAATCAGAGAGATCGCTAATGTGTTGCTGCTGACCTTTTTAAAAAAGAGTTCGCACTTCTCTTGAAGGTCCCTAAGTTGTATCCGTCGGGAAATACTCCTGCAGCCAAACCGTTCCACAGAACTGAGGTACGTGGTAGAAAGCTCCGCGAAAAACGCACACTGTTGACTGCTCATCCATCTAGATGATGGGCATGGAATGGCAATCGCTTGCGAGTGGTTCGATGTAAGAATTCAGCTGTAGGGAGTAGATTAAATAGTTTCTCAGAGCACTACCCATGATAGATGCGGTATACAATGCTGACCTGTAGGCATAGAGTACAGACCGCTCAAGATCAGAAGGCACTTCAGTGTCATTGACATGGGGGCGCTGTACAATATTTTTTCTATCGAAAAATGTCAAAGCACTGACACATGTAAAGGAAACAGTGTTAGTTTCGACTTTTTCCACGTGCCAAATAACCATGATCGCACTGTGAGATAATAATAATCTACCTATAACACTAGTTGATATTTTTTAAAGCAATCTTTTGCAATTTATTCTTAAGTACATAACGCACTTAAAAAATCATCTCGTGTTCAGGCGGAACTCGAATCCACACCTTTCACAATCCGGATGATGAGACTATCGACAGCTCACGTCGAATCAAGCACTTACAAATTTCGTCGGGTTAGTATCGCGTTCAGTGGTCTAATTGGTTCACCCGTTCATTCACCCGGATTGTGAAAGGTGTGGGTTCGAGTCCCGCCTGAACACGAGATGAAATTTTTAAGTGTGTTATTTACTTAAGAATAAATTGCAAAAGATTGCTTCAAAAAATATCAACTATTGATTTAGCAGTCACATCTTAACTGGTGGTCAAATATTTGTAATAATATTTCAACTGGATATTGTAAATATACCTACAATATTGATGCTCGGTTTGTGCATGCACTTTCTATGGGACCAGTGACCATTGACAGTGTATGCGACATGCGCAGTTGTCATCTGATGCGACCGAGCGGGTGAGCAGGTTGCGGATAGCTCGCCCTCCCCCATACCCACCTCTTTGCTTGAGGACGGGAGAGGGTGTCACGTTGACCCCGGACAATAGATGGCTGCTCCGAAACCCAATCCCAGGCTAGGAGCATTCCTGACAACCTCAAACCCATGCTCCCCGCCTCATCCTCGAAACACCCTAACTCACCTTATCCTTCCACTCATGTCCTGGAGGAGTTAACCTCGACTCTAAAAAACCCCAATCTAAGGTGTCATCCGACCCGTGCCGATAGATGCATGGCCGAAGGGATGTTCGGTCGAGAACGGAGGGGCCTCGAAACCAGGCGAAATCGAGGTCTATTTAGCCTTACCCCTGCAAGCGGGGCTCTGCAGGGGTGGACCTTTACTTCCCTAGCTTCTCGTGGGAACTATATGGATATTCTTGACATTATAGACGACCATTTAAATTCTACCGAAGAGGTACCAGGTACCTCTGAGGCTATGCTCTTTGGTAGCGATACTGAGGAGCATACTATCACTGCCGAAGCACCTGGGACTGATGGACCGGGTACTTCTAACGCGGAGTCGACCCCTCTGGGTGCAACGCACCAAAGGGACTCATCGACCAAGGGGCCAGAGAGTAAACCCAGGGTTAAGCTCTCTGGAGCTGATAGGAAGCAAATCTATCGGCTCGTAGCGAAGGGTATGACCTTCGAGCAGGCGCTAGAACTGCGCATTAGTGAGAAGGCTAAGCAGAGGACCCAAGAGGAGGGGGAAACGAGGGAGCGGGCGACTAAGCGCCCTCTCAATACCTCGTCTACCTCGAATCAAGGCTTGGCGAGCCTTCCACCTCGAAGCCTACCTTTAAGGAGGTTGCTGGGTCCGTCACGTGTGGCATCATAGACGCCCTGGGAAAAATGGACCAGGAGAGGGTCGAAATGCTTCAAGGTGCTATCTTGAAGTGTATTGACACCTCAGATGATGAGGACGGTCCCAGCTTTATTGGATGCAAACCGCGCTCGGGTGGCATCCTTTTGGCGTGCGCAGATGAGGACTCGAAGGAGTGGCTCATCCGCCAACTGCCCAACATTAAACCCTGGGATGGGGCTAATCTCTCCGTTGTAAACGAAGAGGATATGCCCAAGCCTAGGTATGGCACGGCCTGGATACAGGAAGCCAAACACGACGCAGGTACCATCCTGCGGAGGTTGGCAAAACAAAACAAAGGTTTAGACCTCTCGAGTTGGAGGGTAGTCAACCGGAAGCCCGAAGCAAAAGGCCAAACAGTGACCTTTTCCTTCGACGAGGCGGCCTTGGAGACTATTCTTCAACGCGAGGGGCGCCTCTACCTTGACTTTGGCCTTATCCAGATAAGGGTCAAAGGGGGCAAAGTATCCGGGGACAAGAAGGAGGGGGCAAGCGTCGAGGCTCGTCCAAGTACCTCCAACTTGGTCTCGGGTACGGAACCCTCAAGAGGAGCAACTGGAGCCGACTCCAGCAGCACCACACCACCCGTCCGGGGGACGCATGGAGTCTCGAGGGGCAACAGTCGTGTTGCAGGACCCTCGAGAGGCAGGAGCACCACTACCTGCCAACCATCTGCCCTAGACGGCAGAGGTCATGGTGGTCGAACACGACCAGCAGGGGGACGCGGCAAAAGAGGCGCTGTGCGAAGGCCGGTAAATCTACCGACCCTAGCACAGGAGCACTCCAGCAGGAAAGCCGCAAACAACCTGCTCAACAAAAACCATTAATCCCCCCCCCCCCCTCTTCCCCGTAAGGAACAGACACAACCCACCTACACAAATATCCTCCTATCCCTTCCCTCCGAATTAAGAAACTTTCTCCCAACCCTTCCCTTCCCAATCCCCAAACCCAACTACATAATGATTAAGGTGATACAAGTAAACCTCCAGCACTCAAAGGCAGCCTCAGCTGCCCTTTGCCAAAGATTCCTCTCTGGGGACCTGGACATCGCCTTGATCCAAGAACCGTGGGTGAATAAAACCACAGTAATGGGGCTAAACTCGGCAGGTAAGATATTAAGTAACACCTGCGGAGTGAGGCCAAGAGCATGCATGCTCTTCAAGAGAGGCATAAATTACCTCCCGATCCCTTCTCTGTGTACAGATGATGCTGTTGCAGCGTATATAGACCTACCCGGGGGGAAAGGTGGGGAGACATTGATAGTCAGCTCCATGTACCTACCCGGTGAGGACCAGGATCCGGTGAACAAGGTGACGCCGGTAGTGGAATACTGTCTGGAGAGAGAAACCCAGCTGCTGGTGGGTACCGACTGCAACTCCCACCACACATCATGGGGCAGCTCCAACACGAACGCTAGAGGTGAGTTACTGTTTGACTACTTGCTCACTAGTAATCAATTAGTTCTTAACGTGGGTAGCAAACCAACCTTTACCACACGTTCTAGGCAGGAAGTACTAGACATAACTTGGTGTTCAGGTAATCTCGCACACCGAGTGACCAATTGGCACGTCTCAGATGAGCCGTCCATGTCCGACCACACCCACATTAGGTACGACATACTATGCTCGGGAACAAAGGAACCGAACACCTACCGTGACCCCAAGGGAACAGACTGGGAGGGCTTTAGGAACCCCCTTAGGTTATACCTTGGAGATTTTAAATACATCAAAACTGTGGACCAAGTGGAAGCCGCAGCAGAGGACTTAGGCAAGAGCCTAATGAATGCGTATCTAGAAAATTGTCCTCTTAAGACCACTAAGAGCAACAGAAACACGCCTTGGTGGAACAAAAACCTGGAGCATCTGAGGCAAAAGGCCCGTGCCTTATTTAACAAGGCAAAAAAAGACAAGAACTGGGATGCTTACAGGAAGGCGTTAACACGTTTCAATAGGGAGCTCAGGAAAGCAAAAAGAAGATCCTGGCAAAAATTCTGCGGGTCAATCAAGGACACTGCCCAAGCTGCCAGGATCCACAAAATACTATCCAAGACACCTGAATCCCATCTAGGCCTGCTAAGGAAAGCGGATGGATCTTTCACAGAATCTCCGGAGGAAACACTGAGACTGCTTGCTCAAACGCACTTTCCGGAATCCGTGTACATTAATAACGAAAGAGAACTCCAGGTCAGTAAGTCTCCGGACAGGAGACCGAGGAATGAAGACTGGAGGAGAGCTTCCGTTATTTTTCGTCCCCAGCAGATAATTTGGGCCATTAGGAGTTTCAAGCCTTATAAATCTGGTGGGGTCGATGGTATCTTCCCGGCTTTGTTGCAGCGGGGCGAAGATATCATCATCTCTACGCTGATAAAACTATACCGTGCAAGCTTTGCTTGGAGCTATCTGCCATCAGCGTGGACTCGGGCGAGGGTCACTTACATTCCCAAGGGAGGGGACAAAGATAAATCGCAGCCCAAGTCCTACAGACCGATAAGTCTCACCTCATTCCTACTAAAAACGATGGAAAAGGTGTTGAACAGTCACATCAGGGCAACATACCTCGTTGAAAAACCCCTGAGTGCAAGACAACATGCCTACCAAACAGGCAAGTCCACGGAAACGGCACTTATTGACCTGGTGGACAGAATTGAGAAAGCCATAGAAGACAAAGAAATTGCACTCTGTGCCTTTCTCGACATCGAAGGGGCGTTTGACAACACCAACTTCGATGTTATAACACGTAGCATGGTGAATCGTGGAATCGACGACACCACCACCAGATGGATGGGATCCATGCTACAAAATCGGACTGCAACAACAACGTTGATGAATAAAACCCTACATTATAGAGTGACCAGAGGATGTCCACAGGGCGGAGTCCTATCACCCCTTCAATGGTCATTGGTTGTTGACAGTCTCATCTGCGAGCTCAATGAAGCCAGATTTCTGACTCAGGGTTACGCAGATGACATAGTAATAATGGTCATAGGAAAATGCCCTAGCACCATTTCCAATCTTATGCAAAGGGCCCTACGAATAGTAGAAAACTGGTGCACGAGACACGTGCTAACAGTCAATGCACGTAAGACGGTCTTAATCCCGTTTACCAAAAGAAGGAAACTAGAGGCGCTACACACCCCAACACTTCTTGGTACGAAGCTATGCTTGTCCAACGAGGTCAAATATCTCGGAGTCTTTTTAGACCAAAAACTAACATGGAACAAGCATCTCGACTACATCACTAGAAAGGCAAAAATTGCGATGGGGGCAAGCAGTAGGTTGGTGGGGCTAAAATGGGGGCTACGGCCCATGGCCGCACTCTGGATTTATAAAACCATAGTGAGGCCGATCGTCACTTATGGCTGCTGTGTGTGGTATAAGAAGACGCACCAACTTAACTGCGTAGAGAACCTCAGCAAAGTTCAAAGAACTGCCTGCCTTATAGCCACTGGCGCGCTTTCGTCCTCTCCCTCTGCAGCACTGGATGCCCTCCTGAACATTCCACCTCTGCACATTCACGTGCAGATGGAAGCGAGGATGGCTATCATGAGAGCGAAAATCAGAGGGAGGACGAGATGGCATTCTAGGGTCATTAGAAACCTCTACAATGAACTAATGAAAATTCTGGTCATGGATATGCCCTCTGACTCCATGGTCCGTGAACACCGCTTCGATAAGCGGTTTACAGTCTTGTTACCAAGTAGACAAGACTGGGAGGCTGGAACTCCCGGAAATGTTAAGCAGAATGACATCGTTTGGTATACAGATGGCTCCAGGAAGCAGGGCATATCCGGGGCGGGATTTTGTAATGATCGCTGCGGAATACGCAAATTCGCCAACCTGGGTCGCTATACCACAGTGTACCAAGCGGAAGTCTTCGCAATAATTGGCTGTGTCCAAGAGAGTCTACAAATGAATCTCCAGAATAAGAAGATATTCATCTTCTCAGATAGTCAAGCTGCCCTCAAGGCGTTAACATTCTGTGAACTTGACTCCAAACTCACTAGCGAGTGTGTCCTGCTCCTAAACCAGCTTGGCAATGCCAACATTGTAAATCTGATTTGGGTACCGGGACACTGCAATATCAGAGGCAACGAAGTCGCTGACGTGCTAGCAAAGGCCGGGGCAGAGAGCCCACTACTCGGACCGGAACCAATAAGTGGCGTTCCAGCATGCATGGTCAGGTTCGAGTTAAAAGAGTGGGAGAAAAAACAATGCACTGAATTCTGGAAAAGACTACCTCGACTAGAACAGTCTAAGGCGTTGATACAGGCGTTCGATCAGAAACGAGCTGTAGAAATAACAAAACTGAGTAGAGGACATGTTAGGGCACTCACTCGGACCCTCACAGGGCACTGCAAATTAAATAAGCACCTGCACAACATGGGCCTTACAGATACCAAAATCTGCAGGTTCTGTCGCGAGGACGAGGAAACGATTATCCACGTCCTCGGCGAGTGCATAGCGCTGCACCGCTGCAGAAGCCGGCACCTGGGAGCACACATGATCTCAGCTGACGAGATCAAGAGCTCCCCCATCAGCTCCATTCTCGGGTTTATCCTGGAACTGGAGCTACATGAGGTGCTATAATAGGTTACGGGGCTGCCACAATAGATCATCTACTGGTCGCAGTGGCTATGAGACGCAGGGCTCACCCCATTTCTATCAAATAATAATAAATACAATATTGATGAGACTATCGAAAGCTCATGTCGAATCAAGCACTTACAAATATCGTCGGGTTAGTAACGCGTTCAGTGGTCTAATTGGTAGGACATTCACCCGGATTGTGAAAGGTGTGGGTTCGAGTCCTGCCTGAATACGAGATGAAATTTTTAAGTGTGCTATTTACCTATAACACATTCACACTCACGCACACATACACACAAACACACACTGAATCAATACCTACGAGGTTGTTTTGGCAACAAATTAAATTACATTAGCTGTTGGCAAAAAACGAACCAGAGGGGCTTTTTATAACCAGAGTATTACCTAACTCTATGATTTACACATTTTTACTTTTTATCTTATAGAAGTTGTTTCTTATTTTCTTAAAAACTGTTGTTTTCTACAGTAAGTTCAACACAGAGCAAAGGTTTCATTGTTCACGTAAATGAGTGTTATTCTTTTATTGCTAAGACAAAAGCGGCACTTAGCCTCAAAAGCGAGGCGCCAATATTTATACAACCTTCGCTTGTTCCCTCCTTGAGGGAGGGAGAGGACACATTGCTTATGAAATCGTGGTGACTATACTAAACCCAGAGATTCGCGTCAAAAGGTAGTTTGAGTATAATTCATTCTCAGGGGCAGGGAAATCGGACCACTGAAACTAGGCTTTTTTCATACAAACGCGCTCATATTGTCTCATATATAAGAAACTATTTACGTCTCTCCTATGAGTTTAAGGACAATGAAGATGGTAAATGCCCAACAAATAAACTCAAATTTTAAATATCCCTTGAACATTCCGAAATATGGAAAACAATGAACCGAACTCTACGCCCCATATAACATTATATGGGACATGACTTTGAACTTATGGTTCTCATCATCATTATTTCAGTCAAAAGACGTCCACTGCTGGACATAGGCCTCCCCCAATGTTCTCCACACAGATCGGTCCTGTACCGCCCGCATCCAATGGATTCCCGCGATCTTCACCAGATCGTCGGTCCACCTTGTAGGAGGCCTGCCACGGCTGCGACTTCCTGTTCGTGGCCTCCACTCGATTATGTGGCCTTATGGTTCTACCGCCACAAAAATATTGGTTGGGTTAGATTAGAACAGTGGCCAGCAAAAAAATCCTAAAATTCTGGAAAGTTAATACATACAAACTCTACAAAACCAAAAATAGAGTTCTCCCCTAACACAAAAAAGACGCTTTACTCCACTGAACATAACCTCACCCGAATTCTCCCGAAGAAGCGGCTCTTGATTATATAAGAAAACGTTCGATGCTCTATTCTAGTAGGAGGGTAGTTGCAAGTAGAGTGGTCGGGATGTTTATATACAAAACACGCTACAGTGTTGATTTTGTGCGAGATGTATAGTGGCAAATTTCGGATCAGGAAGGGCACTCATTGGTTAGTTTATGTAGAGGTGAGGATAAATAGTAAAATTATTTAAGTAAATACGAAAGCTGAAGGTAAGAATAATAGGAATTATAGTATAAGAACCTAAATTTAGTATCCACTGTCTCTTTTCTGATTTTATTGTAATTAAGTACATACTACCTAACTAAGCTGAAAAAAACATAACAAACCACTGCAACACATATATCTACTACATACAACGTACCTAGTTGCTCTACCTCACGAGGCTTGCACGGAAGACCAGCATAGAAGCGTCCCTTCGGCATATGCTGAGTGCAAACCTTTTTGGTGACACATTTTTTTTTATTGCCTTTATCTCTTTTACTGTACCTAGCCTTAATATTTTTATAGATGTCATAATGTTTTGTAATTTTGTTACTTTATTTGTGTCACTAAATAAATATTATTTCTTTCTTTCTTTCTAAATTATTATTATTACATACGAATCGTTTATATAAATTGATAAAACATCACTTTTTTATGTAATCAAAGCAAACGGATCACCTGATGGTAAGCGATTGCCGCCGCTCATGAACACCTGCGACACCAGTGGACTCACAAATCACTAGTCGTTATTTAGTAATTAACGCACTTAAAAATAATTAATCGTGTTATTTACTTAAGAACAAATAGCAAAAAAATGGTATAAGAATATCAACTATTAATTTAGCAGTTTCATCTTAACTGTAGCCCAATTCTCGGGATATTCGATATGAAAAAACGTGGCGGATGTCACAAGAAATCCATACAAGAAAACTTTGTTTTAGTGATATATGTCGATGATGATAAAGGTCACTATCGATATGAAAAAACGTGACGGATGACGCATGAAATCCATATTAAAAGTATATTTTAATGTTATATGTCGTATAAATGTCACGAGCCCGAAAATTCCTCCTGGCTCAAAGGGTCCTGGACCCCAATTCTCGTGCTCGTGACATTATTTTGATACGACATATATCACTAAAACATAGTTTTTTGTTTTGGTTTTCTGGTGATATCCGCCATGTTTTCAAAATATCACAAGCACGAGAATTGGGCTCGTGGTGTTCAAAATATTTGTAATAATACTGGATATTGTATTTTATACACAATACAATATCCAGTGACTACGCTTTGCCATGAATGGGCTGGCTCAACCGGTATGATACCACGGCCTCACAGAAAACCGGCGTGAAGCAGCGCTGTGCTTTGTTTCGCTGCGTGAGTGAGGGTATCGGAGGCCCAATTCGGGCGAAAAGGAGCTTTAAAGGTTGGCAGCGCACTTATGACTCCACTGGCGTCGACAATCACATACCATCAGGTGATTCATCTGCTTGTCTGCCACTTATCACATAAAAATAAATATCTACAATATTGATGAGACTATCGACAACTCATGTCGAATCAAGGATTTACAAATTTCGTCCGCTTAGTAACGCGTTCAGTGGTCTAATCGGTAAAATAGCCACCCAGATTGTGGAGGTGGAACGCGAAATTAAAGTTTTAAGTGCGTTATTTACTTGATAAAACATCAATTTACTTGCTTTTTTGCTATCTTCATGAGCTATGCTGTTGGTATTTGTAGTAGTAGTAGTACCAAATAAAATGAAACACCATGCTACAAAAACTCGCGACACCGACTGCCACGAGTATTAGTACTTTACTTCCCTTTAAACCTACTGACTATTTGAATAAATTTACTGTATTTCTCGTATGTGCATGTAGTAATTTATTACTCGTATTAATAAATGTAAATATTCTACGGTCTGCCATGAGCCTTTGCGTTACACTATTTTGCGGTACATTATTTTGATAGTAAAGTAAACCATACGTGGGTCAACTAAAAACAATCTTTATTTCTTTTTATTGTATATGATATTATGGTGAAAATTGTAAACATGACAGCTTACCTCTTAAGGCCCAGACAGCAGACACATTAGTAAATCATTTTTTCTTGGCTTTATTTAGGATTTTGGGCCTTACGACCTTAAAGTACAACAGGTGGCTGTATTTAAAAGAAATGTTTTCAAAAAAGGTTCAAAAATAATTTTTTGTTTGATTTGTGAAAATGTTTATATCAAGCGATTTTTATCCCATAGTACCTATGAGATTTAAATGATACAACTTAATGCTAATAAATACATATATTTGATTTGAAACTGTTATAATATTGAAATTGAAAAATATAAATAGCATTTATCAGAAATACTGAATACTCAATACTTTATTTGCTCCACAATGTGCAATAATATGTGGAGAACTTACTCCATACCATCCAATGACAAATTGTACAGTTCAAATTAATGCCCAGAATAAACTATTTCTGTTAATTCTGAAATCATACCCAAACCATATCCTTTATCAAATAATCTTGATCGATGAGTGTACCCTCCCAATATTCGAAAGGCCAGATCCAAAGAACACAGCAATTACTTATTAATTAACTGTATCAGTAACAGCCGATGAGCCGTTCGTAATTGAACTATAAATCATAACCTTACACCCAAGCACTCTGCAAGTTTGATATAATATGTGAATGAAGCACCTAGATGCTGATTCAAGACTTGCTGGCTTTCGACTACGTTTGCAACTTCGTCACCAACTCATAAACGCTTTAAATCACTTCCCAGATCAGTTGTAAAATCAACTGTAACTTCTGGAGATAAGGTGTATTTTGATAAGAGTTCCACAAGGCCGTATGCTGGGAACGCTACTATATAGCCTGTAGTAACTGAACCATAATCTTAAGATGATTTATGATATGTTGTACTTCTGACGTTTACGAGTTAACAGCCGTGCTGGGGAGGCCTTTTAATCAACTATGCTAATGTTAGGTGTTGATCCTTCGGTTGTGGCGGCGGGTTTCACTGAGCCTAATGTCAATATTAGGTCCTAATTGAATCTCCGAATGTGAGTAAAGTTTAATTAAGGTCCCATGTCATGTTATATTTTGAAGTGTTAAATATTTTGCGTGTGTAACTCGTTGGAATGTACTGGGTCGTTTGTTTAGTTACGAGTTGGAGTAAGTAAATAATTACATACCATTATATCTAGAGGTTTGATATTTAGGTAATTAGTTTATATTTTAAATTGCTATTTCTGTATGAATCATGGATATCTACGTCTAATTGTGAACAGTTTGATGGGTTATTGGGTTCGTTTATATATATCTGGATTTTGCCATTATTTTTACCATTTCCAGCTTTTATGAAGTAAACGGATTTTTTCATATTGCCATTATTTTGGAGGTCTATTCAGAGCACTTAAACCCAAAACGTAATACAGATGGTACGTGAGATGTGAAACATCCCGATATCTAAATTATGACTGTATTTTAAAACTCCCCTTTGACCGCTCACGACGACCCTCGGATATACTTTTATCTTTTTACTTGTTATCACTGGGTATAAATTCTGAAAAGGTTGCAAACTAAGATTGGATTGAAAATGATTTTATATCTAAAAAGTTCTAGGGAGTTTATACTCAGCTGGTAAAAATAATTTTATCATTCATCATCTTAGCGTTTTGAATCCCGGGTGCGGTTTTCCGAAGCATCACGGGTCCTGCTAAAGCATTTTTATGATTGTCACATCGAAGGATAGTGACACTATGCGGACTTAAATCAAGGGGACTATCGACATTTCAAATGCAAGTCATAATAAGTCATTTCATAATGGCTGAAACTATTTTTTTTTGCATTTGTTACTTATACAAGTTGTTTTGTGTGGGGTCTCAAGCGGAAGTCTATGGATAGAGCACCTCTCGGTACCTGAAATACCCCCCTGTAAAAATGTTGACAATTGCGAACTTAAAAAAATCGTAGAACATAAATACATGCGGCTGTTTCGAATATCCCAACGTGTGCTATGTCCATGGCTTGACACCCTTATGAAACACCCTGTATCTTTTCTATTACGTTTAATTTTATATTTTAATATATTTAATAGCATTATTATATCTTAAGAATGTAGATACTTAATTCTGATAAATTGTATGGGAATATGACAAAAATAATCTTTTAGTTCTTCTACCAATTCAGGGACAAATTCTGAGAAACATTCTGGACACAAGTCCACTTCGAGACGTCTCGGAATAGAAACGTCAACGATAATACAGTGGACCCAATTCTAATCCAATCAGAAATTCTTTGACAGCGCTCGGTGCACGTCGCGCAGATTTGAGCGGGCACCTCGAAAACTTTAATCCCCGTAACAAGCGCCCTGGATATGGTGGAAAGCATAGGAGGTGCGGTAGAAGCAAAAAAGAGCTGAAAATTTCATGAAATAATTTGTTTGGGTGTCGTTAAACAGTTAATAGAAGTTTATGTGACTGTCGCATACTAAGGGTTATTAAAACACGAGCGCGATTTTAAAAAGCGGTCAATCAGTAGCTGCGCTAAATTTCACCGAGTGAGTGAGCCCACAATGAAGGGGAGTTCAAAGATTAGGAACTCAGTTCTGATTTTACTGCTGCATGATGTTCAATGGACAATACGACAAAGATCATTCTCGGAAATGAAAAATACTATTTCTGAGAAAAATAATTTCAGAATTTTTAAATAGATATTTAGGGGAAAAAATGCAAAAATCCTCCTGTGACATAAACACTCGGCATGACAAAATAATAATGCTCACATTGAATAAAAAATATATAGTCTCTGATCATAAAATGACAAGACAAAATAATGACAGCGACAGTAAGTAACTTAAGATCACATAATCTTTTTTTATTGGACCGACATCGACACCGACATCACAATACGTTGAGCCTCAGGACTACGTCACTTCCGGCATATTAATTATTAATTTAAAAAATATTTTTTTAATAAGAACACACATTTATTGATAACTAAAAAATATTGGTCATCTTTTTGATCTTTCTTTATTCGAAAAGCGTAATTATAAAAATGCATTTTTTTGTCGTATTGTCCATTGCGTCGGCGATCTGCTTGTCTGCTCTATCACATATAAAAGGCAACTGAGCTGTCAAGGTCATCAGCTACAGACTGTAACTAAAACGCTAAAGTCCTATAACCTGCGCCCCTCAAGTTGAAGGGTCTGTGCTTGGACCCATTTCATTCGGCATTAAGCTTGATGCCCTGGATTTCTTGCCTTGAAATTTTCTCGTGTGACATAATTAATAGGGGCCGCCTATTAGTATGCCCTGTCGAGTATACTGACCCCAAGGTCCGACCCGGGGCTTACCAGTTGTCCAATCGGATCTGAATTACAATAATTACTAGTGTTGAATTTCTAACAATAATTGGACATTGAATTTTGATATTAGGACATCTTATTTTAGGAGCTTCCTAACGTTACGATAAAATTGAACACACAAAAGTAGCTGTCGTATCGAATCAAATAATTAAATTGGTTTTAATTTTTGGTCGAGATAATCGATTATAATTATTAACATTGATACTAAAATTGGGCCCATACTATTAATTATAATCGATTAATCTGCAACTATTTATTATGTCTTCTTAGACATCTTCTGTTTGAATGATGATTATTATCTAGAAATAATTGCTGATTAATCAATTTAAGAATAAGAAAACATTTATCGGCATAATAACCTAAAGTTCGATGAAACGGCTTTCGCACTGACCTAGGTAACCCTAATAAAGCATACAATGTGAAAGAAAGATACTCCACTAGACTCAAAGGCCTGTATCGAAGTACCCAGTAAGTGACTGTCCTACATACGGTAGATTAATAATATTTGACATTCATAAATGTTCTGTATGGACTTAAATTGAATAAAGACATTTTTGATTTTGACATAAATCCTGTAGCTTCGGTTTATTTTACATAAAAGGAACGAGCTTGGTTAATTTAATCGATAATATTGACACTATCGAAAGTAAAATTTGGACCCCATTTGCATAATCGTTTAATATTGACGACCCGTTTGGAACAGTGGTAGTGAACGCTGCCTTTAGTCCAAAGGTTGCAGGTTCGATCCCCGCACGGTACAAACATTTGTGTGCATGAACATTTTTTTTGTATTGGTCTGGGTGTTTCCTATGTATTATAAGTATGTTTACAAAAAAAAGAAAGTATTATATGTATATATTTATAATCCCACTGTTGATTCTGATATCCGTAACACAGGTGCTTGAGCTACCTATCTCGGAGTCAGATCAATGTATGTGATGTTGTGACATATTTACGAGGTGTGTTCAAAAAGTATCGCGAATTTTGTGTTTTTTCAAAAATTATTTATTTATTCATGAATATCTATTTTGTCCCCTTCAAATTAATCCCCATGAGATATTATACACTTGTGCGAACGGTTTTTCCAATCTTCGAAGCACTTCAAAACATCATTTTTTTATCTTGTTCAGCTCCTCCTTCGATGCCGTCTTTATCTCGTCAAGAGAAGCGTAACGTCGTCCTTTCATGGGCCTCTTCAGTTTAGGGAACAAGAAAAAGTCACAGGGGGCCAGATCTGGGGAATACGGTGGCTGCGGCATCATTAGTGTGTTGTTTTTGGCCAAAAAGTCGCGCACAAAGCAATGTTCATGCGATGCTGTTTTTGGTCACAATTGAGCAATTTTGGTACGAATTTCGCTGGCGACCCGTCTCATGCCCAAATCATTGATAAAAATCGAATGGCACGAGCCAATCGATATGTTTAGGTCCTCAGCAACTTCTCTTAATGGTGATTCGACGATTGGCCAATACTATTTTTCTCCACTTCATTAATTTTTTCGTCTGTGGTTGAAGTGCTCGGGCGTCCGGCATGCTCTTCGTCGTTCACATCATTCTCGGCCTTCTGAGAACATTTTGTACCACCGATAAACGTTGCTTCGGTCCAAGGTAAGCTTCTCCGTATGCCACAGTCAACATTCGGAATGCAATTTCGTTTTTCACACAAAATTTGATTCAGGTATTTAAAAATATGGATCAAATTTTTTTGAATAGTTAAAAATCGAAGACGATCCAAAACACGTACAAGCAAATCAGCTGTCAACAATTAAATGAACATTCCAAATGGCCGAGCTTGTCGGCATAAGTGAGAGACATGAGTACCAACATAACGCCACAAAAAAATCGAAATTCGAGTATACGTAACCCGCGAAAATTCAAAATTCGCGATAGCTTTTTGAACACACCTCGTATTTATTTAATAATCGACGACAATCGATTATCCGGCAACATTAGTGGAAACACGCCATTCTGCTACGTTTTTTTTTATTTGATATATTTCAATCCACAGACTCTAGGTCTGTGCCTTTGTTTGCTTGTTTTGCATAATTGCTTATAGTAGGTAGTTTTTTTTTGCTCCGCGAAAAAAAAACTTGCTTGGATTTAGGACTAGTTTTATTGTACATACATAACTACTCACGTACACACTACTCACTCACTCACTACACAACCAAGCCTAAAAGTGCTAGTGTATAGTAACTTATGTGCTAATTGCTACTTTATTATTTACTTCTAATAGTTCTGAAACGGTTCTTGTATAGAACTTTCTAATAACGCTAATAACAGACCAGTAAATAAAATCAGAACGACCCAACTCCAGGCAATTGTTACACGTGTCGTAAATCAGCGAACATGGAAGGAATAAACATAAAGATAGCAGGCACAGACGAAACCAGGGCTTCTCAAAGTGTGAATGCACTTAACACAGGGAGTGCTCTTAAGAACTTTTAATAAAATGAAGAATAATATTTTAATTGGTTAACACATCACAAACATAATACAAGCAAAGAAAAATACAAAACAAAGAGACACATTTCATTGACTTGTTACAGCCGATTAACGATTACGGCTACGGCGGCCAATCTCAACGATCAGCCACGTACGCAGGATATATTATAGTGCTCAAGTGTGTGTGCAAACACAAAGTGCTCTCTCCATTCCCATACCCTCATATTCCGATGGGACACCAGCGTGACACGGCCTGAGAGGGATTGGGCGTAGGACCAATGGCTTAACGTACTTTCCGAGGCACGGGGGTACAAGACCGCCAACTTCCGGACTCCGGGCTGACAATAAGAATTTCTTACCGAAAGTAACGATGAGGTCTAGAATGTAACGCGTTCGCCTTTAAGATGTCTGTTCACTCTAAAAGATGTCCACATTGTAGTGGTCCGGAATAACAGACCTTGGCAAGGAGTTCAGTTCCCTAGCTGTCTGCATTATGAATGTGGAAGCGAATTGCTTCGTGCGGATAAGGGGTAAACCAACAACGAAGAAGTAAAGCAGCACTGTGCTGTGTTTTGATGCGTGAGTGAGGGTACCGGAGGCCCAATCCGTGGGAAAGCGGGTTTAACAGGTTGGCAGCGCATTTGTGACTCCACTGGTGTCGCGGGTGTCCATGGGCGGTGGCAATCGCTTACCATCAGGTGATCCGTCTGCTACTCTGCCACCTATCACATAAAAAAAACGAATGGATGAAGCCTCTTGCCGTGCCATGTGGTCCGGTGAAAGAATGGGCAGGGGGGATCAAATTCTGCAGTACCTCCGCACACTTCCCAAAAGACTGATCCACCTTTATCTCTCACATGGGGGGGGCCCGTTTGGGTTCGGAAGTAGCGTTGCATGACTGTTAGTCTCGCAATATTTTAAGCGTTGTACTGGCCCATAAGTTTGAGAACCCTGGAATATACGAATCAGATACAAACGGGACAACTTAACACAATGGACACAAAAGAAAATTGAAACAGGAAAAACTACAGAAGACCCGGTAAATAGGTAGCGGACAATCAACTGACCTACTTGTGGACAATTGGACAGGAAGGGAGGGGGCGGAGGGGAAGAGATTTATCACCAGCTTCCGGCAAGTTTGAGCGATGCCACAATGGGTTATCGCGATTTTGAGGCGTGGATGCTGTGAAGGCTATTCGTTTTCTTTCTGTATGGCAACACTGAGTTTTGCTCCAGGTGTTTTTTTTTCTATTGTAACGACTTAAAGGGCCGACGAACAACGTATTTCCCATACAAACGTAATACCAGAATTATTTGCAATTTGATAATATCTCGACGTTTCATTGCTGTAATTCGGGTTAAGGAATTATTTATCTATGTTTGCGTTAAAACATTATCTTAAAAATATTTACCTGCTTTAAAATATATGCGATTACATTTTGTAAAATTTACGACGTTAACGACCTTTTTTCTGCGAGATGTCCGAGGAACTGCAAAGCTTGCCTCGAATTGAATTTGAACTGACCTTCGCAGGTCTCTTAATATCATTGAACTACATTGGGCACCAAATAAACCGAGCCTCCAGCTAAATGTCATACAAACGCGCCTAGTTCGAAAGCCTACAAGATGTTAAAGTTCACTGCCATGGTAATGATTTAATTGTAAATCAATGTCAATAATGTTCAATTTTTAATAAACATTTTAAGTGACCCCAGAAATATGACAATTCCCAAAAAAATAACCCAAAGGGTAAAACGGGACCCTATTACTGAGACTTCGATCTCCGTCTGTCCCGTGTTATAATTTTCACAAATTATGTATTTTTATTCCCGTTATAGCAAAAAATACTAAAAAAATATTCAAGGGGGCTCTCATACCACAAAAGCAATTTTTGCCGTTTTTTGCTCCATATTAATGTCAACAGGTGCCTACCTGTACTTGAAATATTCACAAAATACTCAGTTCTATGTAAACTTTTATGACAAAAAATAAAAAAATATTTAAGGGGGGCTCCCATACAAAATGGCCGTTTTTTGTCTATTTATGCTCGATGTCAATAAACGGTAACAGGTAGGCTTTAAAATGTTCACCAAACACTGAATTGTAGTTTTACTTTAATAAAAAATAATGAAATGAAAATAAAATAAATATTAAAGGGGGGCGCCTATACTGCAAAGTGTCTTTATTTTGCCTTTTTATCTTGATATTAAAAATGAGTCTCTAGTCGACTTGATCCTCTAGACATAGACATAGCTTCCCTCAGCATTCTATACCGCATCTATCATGGGGAGTGCTCTGAAGAACTGTTTGATCTACTCCCTGCAGCTGAATTCTTACATCAAACCACTCGCAAGCGATTGTCATTCCATCCTCATCGTCTCGATGGATGGCGGTCTAATACTGTGTGTTTTTCCCGGAACTTTCTACCAGGTACCTCAGTTCTGTGGAATGGTTTGGTTGCAGGAGTATTTCCGGACGGCTACGACTTAGGGACCTTCAAGAGAAGAGCGTAATCTTTTTTAAAAAGGCCGGCAACACATTAGCAATCTCTCTGATTTCGCGGATGTTCTTGGGCGGCGATGATTACTTTCCATCAGGTGACTCGCTTGCTCGTTTGTCCGCCTCTAGCATAAAAAAAAGTCAATAGGCAGGTACTTAAAATATTCACAAAATGCTTAATTGTTTATTCACTTAAAAATATATAATAAAATAAATGGTACAGAATCTTTCGTGCGAGAGTTAAACTCGCACTTGGCCGATTTTTATACATAATAGTAAAGACAAAACGGTTCTAAAAACTCAAGAGACAACATAAAAAGGGAATTATCCTTATAAAACTTAATAAATGTATTCTTTATTTCTTTCTTTCTCCTAAAACTCTTCGAAACTTCTGATCTGTGTAAGTTGATGCGTCGCACTATCTACTCCGGATTACCTTTCAAACTAAGAGACTTTTGCCTGAGAAATTAGAAAATTTATAGCCAAAGGGACCCTGAGAGTTGCGCGAGTCGTGAAATGTGCCACGATCTGAGCAAATGCTTGAAGTAATAAAAGTTGGTCTTATGAATATTGCCTCTTCTTAGTAATCTGAATGTACGGTTAACAGCACATCATGGTATACACTTGCAGTACGATAATAACGCTTATGCCCCGGACATAAGGGTGGTCAAAGTGTATAGTCTGATGTGATTTTGAATGTACAGACAGCCACACAACAGGTTACCAAAGTCAGTCAAATGTCCTCAATTGATAATAAACTAAACATCACAAATGCGCTGCTTTACACCAGTTTTCATCACACGGGCGGGATACAAACTGTTGATTAATTGGTATGTTTGCGGGAACAGATTAATTAAGGAATGCGAATTTTAATTTTCCTCAAACGACGATACCTACAATAGGCTTGTGTCCTATTTTTTTTCACTTTCTGATAATATACCCCTCAAAAGTGAAAACATTGGTGAAAGAATGGATTTGTTAGCTTTGAAACTCTTCGAGATAGGACAATTTGAAAATCACATAAAATAGACTTACCCAAAACGCTCCATACAAACAGCGACGCGAGGCGTGACGTAAGCTCTCACGGGTTTGTTCGCATCGCAATATAGCTTTGTTCGATAGCTATATGAAATAGTGCGTTTATGAAAATGATTTCTATACAAAAGTTGCTATAAATTGTAATTGTTGCTGTAAATTTAAGACATACGGAGCCGAAACGTGGACACTTACGGTACGGCTGGTCCACAAGTTAAAGGTCGCTCAGCGGGCTATGGAACGAGCAATGCTCGGCGTCTCTCTCCGAGATCGAATCCGAAATGAGGTGATCCGGCAGAGAACCAAAGTTATCGACATTGCTCACCGGATTAGCAAGCTTAAGTGGCAGTGGGCTGGCCATATTAGCCGCAGAACCGACAACCGATGGGGTAAACGAGTTCTGGAGTGGAGACCGCGTCTTGGCAAACGTAATGTAGGGCGCCCTCTGGCTAGGTGGGAGGACGATCTGCGCAGGATGGCTGGCAAGAGCTGGATGCGAGAAGCCATGGATAGATCACAGTGGCGAACAATTGGAGAGGCCTACGTCCAGCAGTGGACTGCGATAGGCTGATGATGATGATGATGATGAAATTTAAGACTTAAAATTTACTTGCCTATCTTAGTCTTTGAGGGATCATAACAAAAATAATACAAAAGGTTGCAAGCTAAAATTTTGTACATAGCTCCTTTTGACCGTTATTTCTCTATCATATTCAAAAAATCTGCCAATCTCTGACCTACTACACAAGCCTATTTCTGTTCCAGTTAGTTTATAAATAGAGGAGAACAGACGGCCGTTGGGGCGGAAAGGTCCTCGAGTGGAGGCCACGTACAGGAAGACGCAGCCGTGGCAGGCCCCCCACAAGGTGGACCAACGATCTGGTAAAGATCGCGGAAATCCATTGGATGCGGGCGGCACAGGACCGATCTGTGTGGAGAACATTGGGGGAGGCCTATGACCAGCAATGGACGTCTATTCGCTGAAATGATGATGATGATAGTTTATAAATACAGAATGACTTAAATTTTCAGTTTGCAAATTTATGTTTATGGACGCATAGACTTAACTAGCGCCCCCTATTTTTTTTTAAATGCTGATGAGGATGAACATAACATCGAACAGCGACTGCAGAGCATGCGACGAGGAGACGAAAACCATAGAACATCTTTTATGTGAATGCGACTCACTAGCCAGAGGCATTGTGTCTTCTAGGTAACGCTTATCCTAAACCAGAAGACTGCAGACGCTTCGATCCGAAAGACATCGTGACGCTGATGAAACGAATCTTTTGTGAGTAGGAGTGCAAAGGATAGGGGAGGTACAAAAGATCCCTTAGGGTCGACGTGCCCCATAAAAATGGCCCCTAACAGATAAGATAAAATAAGAACTAGCGCCGCCAGTAGATTAATTGTAGCGATAATGAGTTATTTTTTTTAAAGTACAACGGGGAATCCATAAAGGATAGTATTAAGAATTATTTTTTAATGTACCTTTGTAATATTATCTTCGTAAAAGTAACAATAAGAAATTCTTATTATTGCCTAGAGTGGCCACTTTTAGCAATTATAAAAATTATGTTTATATGAAGCAAGAAATTATGTCATAATTTTGTCTCAAAAAATTCTTAATACTTCCTCCATGGAGAGTAAGTATGTATATATTTGTGATTCCGCTATTGGTTCTGATATCCGTCACATTGGTGCTTGAGCTATTTATATTTATTTTATTTATTCACCGTTGTACTTTTTAAAAAAACGTCTCATAATCGCCACAATTAATACATATCTATTGGCGGCGCTAGTTTTGCCAATGCGTCCCCTTAATGGACTTGCTAACACAACAGCTATTTTTAAATTTGCTAGATACTTTTATCAATGTGATTTAGACGTTCCTAGCATTAAGTCTACTAATTCTTCGAACAAAATTTCAACAGCTTGTTACATGAATACTAAATTGAAAGTCTTCCAATTAAGGTTCAAAATGCATTGTTCCCTTCAATTTCCATTCAATATTTCATCCGATTAAAAGGCGGAAAGTGACCGTTTCTAATTCGAAAGGGTTGCATGCAATAAACTGACGGCAATTGCAGGGGCTGTCTGTCTGTCTGTTAAATTTTACTAGCAAACTTTGGTCATCGCCACGCTTGGTTATTGTTTGTTTTGATCGTAATCTTTTAAAATTGCAACGTGAATTCTGTTAGGTCTCCCTGAGGGTGTATTTGGGTGAGAAGGAATGAAATGAAATGGCCGCTGTGGTGCGCTGTGAAGTGGGAAATACAGTTGGTAATCCATTTTATATCTTTACTTATTTACTAAGGGCTCAGCGACCCTAAATGGATCTCGGCCTCTGTCACGAAACCTTGCTCTTTTTTTATGAACTATAAACCAACTCTTGATCACAATCTCACCTGATGGAAATTGACGATGAGGTCTAGAATGTAACGCGTTTGCCTAGTATATTATGCCTGTTCCCTCTTACTCACTAAGAGGTAAGCCAACAATGTATGGATGAAACCCCTCACCATGCCTTGTGGTCCGGTGATGGAATGGGCTGCGGGGATCAAAGTATGCACATCCTCCGGAAAAACCCCCAAAATAATCCGGTAGAAGACCGAGAGGATTGCCACACGTCTGCGGTGGTCAAGGCTCTGTAGACCAGTCTCTGAGAGTACGTCATCACCGATGATTTGCCAGTCTGACTGTTGAAGGTGGGTAATACCTTTTTCGATCTGGTCTATCTAGTGATGCTTTGACGTATCGCTGGATAGGCCAGGTTCCACTGAGCGCATGTCAGTTGGTCAGCCCAGGTATGCTCTCTTCGCAGCTTGATCCAACTCTATTCTCACAATGTGGCCGAGCCAGCGTTGTCTCGCTGACTTCGTCTCGCCCATTATATTTGGTTTAGCTACGAGCTCTTCTATTTCGGCGTTTTTTTGTAGCCTCCACGAAACGTCCTCGCGTTTGGCTAGGCCCAGGATTTTTCGGAATATTTTTCTCTCTGCTATGAGCAGTTTTTCTTCCTTATTGAGCGTCAGTGTCCAAGTTTCACAATCATACATCAATATCGGTCTAATAACAGTTTTTTAGAAACGAATCTTCGATTTTCTGCTCATTAAATTGGACATGAGCACTTCATCTGGATCCATAACGATGCTGTTTAATTAACAGAGAAAAAAATTCGTGTCCTCATACGTATTTTAAAATCTTAACACATTTAAATTTTTTCTTACTTATTAATATCAAACTATTCTACAAAATTCTCACAATTTCTAAAATAAAATGTTAGCTCGAATTGTTCATACAAACTCCGTTTGGCCGCTTAATTTTCATTCCAGCATTGTTATTTCAAAACCCGACTTACTGCGCGGCACGTGTGTCTCTAAAAATGTCCTTTTAAAACTTTAGTTTAAAAGTGTCTCTTATTTAAATTGCTAAGTGCAGCAGTCATAAAACACGCATAAGTTCCCAGCAATTTAAAAACTTGTGAGTATTGTCTTGCACACGTGCATAGACCACCCGGGTGTCTAAGAAACTAAAGGTTTTTATGCGCTTTTTTTCATTAATTTCTCCTAAGAACATGTGTGTGCAGATAAGTAAGTGGCCTTTACACGTGACGAGATGACATCGATTTTATTTTTGTTCGAATATCATTTCAAGATAGACTTTTGTGTTTTTTCCTCTTTTTGACGTATGGACTGTTAAACCCTGGTATTAAAGTTTGATTGATAGAATAACTAGCAAAATGCCACTGGTCTAACCATTGAGGGCAAGGGCGTCTCACTGGGCGCTACATAATTGATCGGCCCATGTACTGTTATATAACGGATTCCTTGGCAGTCTTCCTTTCAAGCCTTAATAGCTCATTCCATTAGCCAGTCTGTTTCCATTTCCCGATTCGAGCGATCGAATAAGGACCCAGAGATCCTCGCTTTTGAGTATAAAGATAGGCAAATAAATATATTCTAACTTAAGTGATTTTTTTTTTAACATTTAAAGTACGCTCTCTTAGCAAATTGGTCTTTTTTTATGTGATAGATGGCAGACGAGCAGACGAATCACCTGATGGTAAGCAATTCCCGCCGCCCATATACACCCGCGACACCAGTGGAGTCACAAATGTGCTGCCCACCTTTTGACCCCCCTTTTCCCCGGAAAGGGCCTTCGGTACTCTTACTCAAGCAACAGAACACAGCACAGTGCTGGTTCAAGCCGGTTTTCTGTGAGGCCGTGGTATCATTCCGGTCGAGCTGGCCCATTCATTCTGAAGCGTGGCGCTCCAGCGGTAAAATCTGTCTTCATTCTTATAATATTGGCAAATCAGCAAAGTTTTGTTACACTCATGATCTTTGGTTCGGTCACGAGCCTTTCGACATCAGTATTATTAAACCACAAGCCTCCATCCCCCGAGTCTCTTGAGGTAAGTCACTAGTTAAATGTTTCTGGCTTAATTTGATCGTAAGGTATAAAATCCCTCTATTTTCCAGGATTGAGTTAAGCAGGTCTGATTTACGACCCGAGTTCTGTTCAAGATGAGTGGATACGTGACGTCAGAGTGTGCTTACGGCATTTTTTGACTGGCTCGAGTGGTTGAAATATTGCGAAATATGAACCCGGTGTCGATAAGAAATCGATAGGCTTTTTTTCTGCGGAAGATAAAGCGACGAATTCAAAAAGACGTTAAAAAACCTGTGTATGTTTTTCTATATTTCGCAACAAAGAAATCCTTGGTCCTCCCTGGCTAATGATGTAGATTAGGGTTGTCTTTATCGATTGTTTCAATATAGACAAGTTCATTAATTTGGTTAAAAATATGACAACAATACTTGAGTAAAGTAATTACACATTAATACTTATTTATTAAAGTTGGTCGAAATTAACGAGCCAATCGGTCCTACTTACTGGACTACAGCAATTATTCAACGATTGATCAATAAGAAAATAAAACCGTTTAATAAGTACGACACTGTTGTATGTTTCACTAGTGCAAGCTAAGTAAACGCTGTTTGGCTTTGCTCGCATAGATTTCGCTTTCATACAAAATGGCCTCCATCCATTTTTTACTTTTCCAAAATCTAAATAAGTTATTTTTATATAGTAGGTAATATAATATTTTTGTTATAGTAGGAAACATTGCAACCTCATTGCATAGTTAACATAATTACACAGCAACACAACATATTAATGTATTATTAACTGAATTGATTTCTACTGACAAACTGAGGTCTCATTGCTCACATTATTAGTATTCTATAAACATCATTGCCAAGATTCCTGTCAATATTTCTTGTGACTACGACACATCTAGGTAGAAACGTCCTCAGGCAGAAAGGTCCTCGAGTGGAGGCCACGTATAGAAGGTCGAAGCTGCCTGCCACCGCAGGCCCTCCACAAGGTGGACCTGGTGAAGGTGATCTGGTGAAGGTCGCGGGAATCCCTTGGATGCGGGCGGCACAGGATCGATCTATGTGGAGATAATTGGGGGAGGCCTATGTCCAGCAGTGGACGTTTATTGGCTGAAATGATAATACAACACATGTGTGCAGAACTGTCAATTTTTTTCATTCGTTTTCTCACTTTAATGTCACACACGTGTGGTTCAATGACAATTAGAAAAATTTTACTAATTGTAGTGGTCTGATGATTGGCTGTCTGTACCTATCATGTGTCTTGTTACAAGGCAATACTGCGCCTAATACTGTAGATGTTGATGTTTTATTTTTTTTTATCCTTATTATAATTTTTTCTGCTACAATTAGCATAACAAATACATACAATTCTCTATCTTTCTCTCCATGTTCCGTTATTTACACATTATTATGTAATATGAATAAACAACGTCTATTAACATATTCAAATGTCCCACTACGATGTTGTTAGTATAATTTTATTAGCCAAATAGCTATAAGATAAGTTTGGCCTTCTCTGAGAGGAAGCGCTCAATGATCATCATTCACTTACAGTGAGACTTCTGTGTTTAGAACTAAAACACTGCTAATGCTATATTATCTTAATCAGCTATGTATGTGAATTTAAGAATTCACATACATAGTAAATAATTTATTTTAAAATTTTCGAGTCATTGAAAGAGATAAGAACCACGATCTTTTGCTAAGCGGGCAAATGCTACCAACGATTAACCACCACTAGAAAAAACTAAAGATACAAAGTCATGACGTTGTCAAAATCTTTTAAAGTTGACATCAAATGATCTACCTAAATAACTGATTAGTGGCATGTGTATCACCTATCAAAACACAAAAAAAAACTTTTTTTTTCGTCTGTTCCTCCAGACTCATACTTGGCCGTTTTTAAAATTTGAAGGATGTTTTTTCTCAACCATATTTTGCTTTCGTGATCCATTTTTTGCGCTGTAATCCGAGACGTCCATTTAAAGAGTTTTAGAATGACGGGTGACGTTGTTTTAATAAGCTGTGTTTTTGTTTTTTGTTGGGGTGTTTAGTTTTTATGCTACTGTTGCTTTAGATATGAGAAGGGATTTGTAAAGTTTAAGACAGGAGTGGTTTTGTGAGAATCGTGGAATTGACAAGTTATCAGATGTGATTTAATAATTTTTATAACGAATTGAAACCTACCCATTTCAAAGACGATTCGTCTTTATTTACAAACAAATCAAACAAACAAGTGAAAGGTGAGTGTAGGTCTGTGATAGGTGGCAAACAATTACACCAATCACAGATGACACAATTGTCACCGCCTAGGTAAGTAGGTATACATCCTACATCAGCGAAGGCAAGAGTTCGGCCAATGAGCCCTCCGAATGGGCCTTCAGTAAGTACCCTCACTCACTCAGCGAAACATCACCTCACTCAAACAGCAGCTTGTGCTGCTGCATCACGTCAATTTTCTGTTAGGCCGTTATATAACTTCGGTTAAGCCGACCCATTCATGCCGAAGCGTGGCTCTTTTATATTTTTAAATTATTTCAATGCATGGCGATTTGTAAGTGTTATGTTGGTAAGCCCATGCAAATATATATTTTTTTACGGTCTATTCTCCAAAACACACCTGATTTCAATAATGTCGGAATGTAGCGTCTTACAGTGTAGGTTTTTTTTATACATATAACCATAGTATATAGCAGTGGTTCCCAAACTTATTCTGTCTACTGCCCACTTTGAGAATAAATATTTTTTTAGCGCCCAAATTTTTTCACCTATTTAAAAACCACTATAACTTCAAATTAAATTAATTAATTATTGTGACCTATATATGTAGATTATGTATATTAAATGAAAATTCTATACGAAACTTACTATTTGAAACGCTATTTGAAACCTAAGCGCAGTAGGTAACATACAACGGCGCTTAGGTCTCAACTTAACTCTTACGGGCTCCACCTGCCAATAAGAATGATTATTGAAAGGCAACTTTATAGTATTAAGACAGAGTATCTTTTATTAAAAATATAACTAAAATAATCAATCCTTATATAAAAACTAATGTGAATGATGAATCTGATGCTGTTTAATAAGTTAGTTGATATCAGGTTCCAATTTACTCAAGAACAGTCGCAAGTCGCCACGTAAGGTAACAAGCAAACGATTTCTCTTTTTAGTAAGCAGTGTTGTCACAGCACTAAATCCACGTTTACACAAACATGACGATGGGAAAGCTATCAAGAATCGTTGAACGATTGACCACAATCCAGATTACAATTGCGGGATCGGTTTTTGTAGCCAAAATTCTTGGTAACCATTTTTGAACTTGATTTTTATTTCCTCGTTTGTTGTCAATTCTATAAGTTCTTCTTCCAGCTGAGGTGACATTGCTGTGTTGACATTTGAAAACGAATCCAACACCCAGTCTGGTATTTCCAAGTTCAAAATTTCTTGGTATCGTTCGGTGAAGTCAAAAGTGCAAACAATTCGTCGTTACTGCATGATACTCAAGTTGTGTTTATTTGAGTTTCACAATTTGGAAAATTGTGAAACTCACGTCTGCCCAGATTATTTTTGTGTAGAAGCAGTTTGGCTGCGAAAGCAGCAGCGACGTTTTTTGTTTTAATTAAATTTAGCTATCGCCTTGCAGTTTGATATTCATGTCACTGAATTTATACAGGTCTGTCATGTAAGCTGTATCATTATTTGATGTTATGAGCTTGTCGTTCAATTCTGTATCTTTCCCCCCGCGCCTATACACAACGCCCCCATTTTCTTTCTGGGTCTCTTACCGCCCCTCTTGAGACCTGCAGCGCCCACAAGGGGGCGTTATCGCCCACTTTGGGAAAGACTGGTATATAGGATATCTTTAGTCTGATGGTAAACAAAAAGGAGAGCCAACGTTACAGTCACACTTCCTACGGTGTTGTAATACCATACTGGCCCGTAAGATGTGTTTAAAGGATTCCATTTCGAAGGACGGAGAAAACATGGTCTGTCCATAGAGTAAAATGTATATTCGCCGTCTAGTAGGTCCATTTCTTTTTGCTTAGATTACAGACCGATCAAGATCAGAAGGCACTTTAGTGACATTGCCATGGGGGTGCTGTATAATATTTTTTCTATGGGAAAATGTCAAAGCACTGACACTTGTAAAGGAAACAGCGTTAGTTCCGACCTTTGCCACGTGCCAAATAACCGTGACCGGACTGTACATACTTTCTATTCGTATTATTAATCAAAGTCATTTTGGTACGGCAGAAATAGGAGTTGCCGAACTCTTTAGGACTGATTCGATCAATGTTAATCCGATACTCGATTGTGGTATGTTATGTATGTTTATGGTACAGCGCTGTCATTTTATACAAATCTGAAGTTATATCTTAGATTTATGTTATATAGAGTGGTCGAATCGGCTTTTGTCTGTGATGTAATGTAAAAACTGAAAGACAGGAAGAAAGAAAGAAAGAAAGATAGAAAGAAAGAAAATTTTATTTGGACATCACAACACTATATACGAGTACCTACAGTAACAGTTTCATAAACACTACAAACAAAAAATAATACAGAAAAAAAACAAAACAAAGAAAAAAAAAATGGTAAGGAAACATATTGTGTGTTGTAATTACTGACGTGAAGTCGACTATTACCGTCATACCAGCGTCCCAGCACTTTATCATCAAATGGCATCCATAAACCAATTGGTAATATTCCATTAAACTGCGGAACCAGACATCGGAACGAGCTAACGACAACATCATCCCATGAAACACTTAAATACATCGTTAGTGGAATCGTCACGGTCGCCGCCAATTAATTCCAAGATATTTCGCATTCAAATTGACCCGAACAATTTGCTAGTTATAAATTCAAAATGCATCCGAGCGGAAAATTGTATCGGAACCCGGGGATAATCACCCGGTTTGGAATGTCGCTCGAAAGTTTGGGCTAGCGGGTAGTGGGGGGGACTCCCGTATTTGGTTACATTGCCCTGGGTTAGTGATGTATTCTTTTACCACCAACTGATATGACCACTTATTCGATAGCAATTTTTTATTGATGACTAGTGGCTTGCTTTAACTTCATTTCGGAACATTACTTCCACTTTATACCAATAGATGGCGCTCATTGTTGATTACATCTCTCAAGCGTTTATTGTTTTCGGGTTACCTATAAATGTTGCCGCTGTGTGTAGGATTTACCTCTTTATAAATAGTTTAGATGGGATTTACTTTTGGCTTCACAATAAACCTTAGAGTTGAGGAGAAGCCTACCATGGAGCGATAAGTAGTCTATTTACTTTAGATTAAAAAAAGTAGTTGTAGTTATTTATATGTCCAGTGTTAACTCTAAAATTTTATGAAATAGAAGTCATCAGTGCTTAGTAGCCGATTCCACGTAAACAACCAATTTTACATAACCATGCCTCGTGTGTTCTGTTTGTCAGTGGAAATAAAAATTGGTTCAGTTTTTATGCTGGTTCTTCTCGGTAAAAATCGCATTCCAAAACTACGGTCCACCTTGGAAGAGCCACAAGGTTGATACCACGGCCTTACAGAAAACCGGCGCGAAGCAGCCTGCGCTGTGTTTTGCTGAGTGAGTGAAGGTGCTGAAGTCCCAATTTAGGGAGAAGTTAAGTTTAATGGTTGGCAGCTTACTTTGACTCCACTGTTACGGTATTTCATGATCGGCGGCAATCGCTTGCCATTTCCGTCTGCTCAGCTTCTAGGAAATAAAAAAGTACATCAATCCTGGAATAACTTGGTTTCTCCCGGGACTTTCTACCACATATCTTAGTTTTGTGGATCGGTTTGGCTGCAGCGGTATTGCCGGAGCAGCTAAGATTTACCTTCAAGAGAGGAGTGTATTCCTTTCTAAAAGGTCGACAACGCATTATCGACCTCTCTGATTTTACCACCAGGTTTGCCCGTTTGTTGCCTAAATCATAAAAAACGCAAGTACTGAAACTAACCCCGTCGCATCACTAGGGGCTTTGCCTAGGCGTGGGCAATTGGATCTTTCTCATTTGGTCCGGCCCCTGACATTGGGCGGACTTAACCGACCTAATGAAACTAATTAGATGGTTTGCTAGTTGATGTATTACTGTGTAGCTCGGATCGATTACAATTTATTTTGGGACAAGTGAGGGTATGCGAGGAAGGAGTTTTGTAGTTGGGAAAGTTAATCAATTGTTAGTTTTTTGGATGTTCGTGATTCATTATAACTTGGATTGTTTAGCTGTGTCGTTTTATCAAAAAAGGGTACTTGACGTGAAAACTAAAAAACAATAATAGATATAGAAAAATATAATTAATTCATAAAAGAACTGAAAAAATACCTAATACACAAATCATACTACAACCTAAAAAAATTCTTTATATGCACATTTTTATACATATACTAGAAAAGGACTTATATTCATCAGATTATGATCATTCGAGGAATTGAAGGGAAAATATTACATTCTCTAAAAATAATTATTGAAAATTTTATTGTTCCGATTAGCTAAATTTCAAAGCCTTTGAAGCTTAAGCATAATGTTTAATCAAGCCGTCATACAATGCCTTCATACAACTTCATACAACCCAGCGATTGAGGGCCGTAAAAACTAAGCGGTGCCTACGTACATACCCTAAAATCTGAATTTCTAATAACATCTCTCGAGCAAAATGAACATGCAAATATAGCGTACACATTAATATTTTAGGATATAATCGTTTCTAGATGTGGCAATAAAAACATTGTTTTTTTCAAATTCGTACAACATCTCATACACTTAGCTGATTCTGTACTAAATAGTAAGTACTTATGTTACGGATATCAGATAACACAGGAATTACAATTTTTATATACTTTATACATATATTACACCAGACAGGCAGACACTGCACAAATACAAGTGGATCGAATCCACAACCTTACGCGTATAAGGCAGGATCATGCAAAAGCACCAACCGGGCAATCAATAATCTAAAAAAAAGGCCAACAATTGCGATTCCCACACAGTACAAACATTTGTGTGCATGAACATGTCTGTTTGTATTGGTCTGGGTGTTTTCTATGTATTATACGAATGTATTTAAAGGGAAATATTATGTGTATATATTTGAGATCCCACTGTTGAAATCTGATATCTGTTCCAGCACCTGCTTGAGCTACCTATCTCGGTATCATTTCAATGTATTTAATGTTGTGAAATATTTTTTTATTTAATTTCCCGTTTTTAAATATTACTTCCAGCAAAGTTTGTGTCAGACTAGCAAAGTGAGATATCAACTGCCACTTGCAAGTAAATCAAATTCAAGGTTTTGATTTATTCAATATGCGAACATAACAAATCATATAAGTGGGTAAACTTTATTTGTAGGTTAATAAGCGTACAAGTAGCGAACTGAAGTACATCCAAGAGGCATACCAGTCAACCTTCAGATCATCCAGAAAGGACAATGATGGGGCGAATCATAGTAGCGATGACTTGAATTCTATGATGGAGGTCTTTGCCCTGCAGTGAGACAGTTGATAGGCTGATATTTTTAATTCATTACAGCCACATCCAGAAAACTGTATAAAACACACACTCCCGTTAAGAACATCGCACACGTAACCCGTTTGAGTCCCAAAATGTTTAATTTTGTCCCCCGCTCCCCCGTAGGTACCCAAATAAAAGGGGTGGGATATGCCCAGGGTGAGATGTACCTCGCATAGTGATGTGCCAGCGAGTGAGT
This sequence comes from Marasmia exigua, assembly GCA_019059595.1. Classification (NCBI taxonomy): domain Eukaryota; kingdom Metazoa; phylum Arthropoda; class Insecta; order Lepidoptera; family Crambidae; genus Marasmia; species Marasmia exigua. Next base: position 3,308,601 of record CM032465.1, on the reverse strand, counting down.
TTTATAACTTGACATAGTTATTTTTGACTCAAGCGTGAATATCGCCATCTTTAGCGATTCCGCCATAAAACTAAAATCAATCGAGATTGCACCCAGAATCGGTAAGGGTTCAATACCAAAACCTTCATAGAACGAGCTCAGATTTTCCTTAAAGGTCTTGGAGGATGTGAAGATCTTATTGTTCCTTTAAATATATTAAAGTTATCACATTTTTCATTTTTATATTATTATTATTTAATGCTAGAGGCGGACAAACGAGCAAGCGAGTCATTCGATGGAAAGTAACCAAACGCCGCCCATGATCTTAGAGAGATCGCTAATGTGTTGCCGGCCTGTTGAAAAAAGAGTAATCCAGATTCTTCTTGGTCATCCGGAGGAAAATGCCGCCGGCTCCAAAGAATCCGACGTCTGCGCCGGTGGTCAGCGTCACCTTATGCACACCCAGCCGCTGGGAGACGGCTGGGTTGTGTGTTGCTCTCCCCTCGTGAGCTTACAGGAGCCTACCCACTAAAAACCTCCAGGGCACTTCCGGGACGCCGTCCTGTGGGTCGCCCGAGATATCACTGGAGGGACGAAGTCGCCTAGGACATCAAGTTCCATTGTTATATAATCTATGCCTTAATTCAATGTGCACGATTGGGCAGAGTTGGCACTGGACAGAATAAAATGGCGAGTTTGTACATCAGAGGCCAATAGCTATTTTGGGTCGCTGAGCCAGCGTATTTTTTTTTGTGAAAGGTGGCAGATGAGCAGACAGATGATTTGATGGTAAGCAATTACCACCGCCTATGGACATCCCCCTTTCTCCGGATTGGGCTTCCGGTACCCCTTCTCTCATGCAGCGAAACACAGCACAGACGTTGCTTCACGGATTTTCTGTGAGGCCGTGGCAAACGTGGTAAGTTAACTCGAGTCATGTTGGCCCCTGGTACATTCCTGCCCGGCAGAAGTCACCGGGCCACTTGCGTTGTAACGCGAACGTATGACGGGTAGTGCGCCTTAATCACTTATTTAATTGCTACATTTATTTTGTTGATTAAAATACTTGTTAGTTCGTACCGTTGGCAAAGGATTGCTTTTTGGCTTAAGTTTTTTTTTAGATGTTTTTTTTAAATTTAATGTAAAAAACATCATTGATCTAAACGAGAGACCTGAAATTGGTGGGATGTCTAAGTATAATAATAAATAATGACATGACGGGAATGTTTCCAAAATATGCATTTTGGAAACATTCCCGCCTGAATACATTTAAAGAATCTTGTGTGATATATGGAATTAGGAAATTCTCTTCTTGTTCGGGTGCCTCTTCACCCGAAGAAAAAGAGAAGGTTGGCCGCCAGTTTCTTAAACTCCTTTCTGTCTTTTGCGAAACGGAAGAGTTCTTCCATGCTGAAATATTTGGAAATGTAGATAGCTCAAATCAGATATTTTAGCAAGAAACTGAAAGGAACATGACACCAAATTTTGACCAAAGTCGAATGTCAATCAAATACCGGCGAAATTCTGCGACGAACGAGTCATCGAATAAGTTATGTTAAGGTAGTGTAGATAAGAGATCAGATATAGTGTAACAATGAAATAAAAACTCGATTCTATTCAACTTTACACATAAAGCATAAATACCAAAAAGTTACGCAAAGGTCGAGCTCATAATCCCAGCCAGAATTAATTTGACACTGAAAGTACTGAAACAGCTGATGAGTACATTTTTGCCGACGCTACTAACCATAAGAAGAATGTACGGTTAGCAACGTCGAGCGCCGACAATTTAAATGCTCTCACTCTTCGCGAGACGCAAAGTTTATCGTCTCTCGTAACTAGGACCCCCAGAATATAGCTGCCATTGTAATTTGGTCTTCCTCGCTCCCCGTGTTTATAAGATGGTAGTACCTATGTTTTGGGGGAGCGTATGGGAGTTTAAGAGGTCTTTTAGAACTGGTTGGTACTGGTAGGAATTTGGGATATTAAGCAGTTGGTGTGTTCTTGTTAGTAGTAACGAGTGGTCCAAAGAAAATTTTGGCGCGCTAATGGGGGCCATTTTGGAATTTTATTTCGCATACAGGGTGCTGTAATGCTCTTAGTTTATGGCTGCAATTTTTGTTTAGATGCTCGTTTTGTGGAATGCAGATGGTGAAATAATTTAACTGAAGAGATAGTTAGCTGTATATATTAGAAACTTATCGAAAGTCGGTTTTAATACACCGTGACTTTTTGATTACCCGAAAAAGTTCTCAATGGAGTTCTACTTATGAAAATAAACATTTTTCTCCAAGCAGCCACACGTCGGGTTCTTAGACAGTGGTAAATTGTCTAAGCGTCGGGTTATATAAATCTGACATAATTTGGTTTAATGTCTATTGAAAAAAGCTGTTTTAATTTAAAACTGCCCCGTAACGAATTAAAATAAACTTGTCGCATCCAAACAAAGGAGACACAGCGATTCGGTCGTAACAGTTGCTTTAAATTAGGCCCTCTGTGAGGACCTATATTCACAAACTAAGTAGAAGATACTCCAATTTTTTTACTAGCGGACGTCCAAAGAAATGTGAAAGTCGGTCCACTATAAAAAATTTTACCATCCAAGTTTAACAGTTTTTTTCATCAGTAAATAGAATGCAACTGCTTTACAACAAAATCTCTAAAATAAAAAATGTGGACATATTTGATAAGCCAGGAGTTTTTTGAGATCTATCTGTACTTACTATGAAAACGATAAATAATTAAGCCTGCAGTAGGCAATGTTGTTTTATCTGCGGTGAATGTTACCTCTGTGGCAGCTGCATTAGCGAGAATATCTCGATCCAAAGACTTATCCTTATATTATAATATGTCGCAGGGCTACTGCAGCTGCCACAGTATTACATAACATGTAATTTTTTTTTCCATATTATGCATGTCGTGGCAGCCTGTAATTAAGGCGTCACTTTAGCACCTACATAGTACTAGAGTATGAGTCATGTTACTAAAGTGATGTTTTGTTGGCTGTCCTTAATAAATAAATAAAAAATAAAACAGTTACAAAAAATGTTTTATTCAAATCCATTTCTTACTTACCGAGATTATGGTAAACAAACAAACAGGCATACATATTCTTAGAGGATTTATCATATATTTGTTCAGGGCGATCAAACAAAAATTTAATATTTTGGTTTGATCGCCCTAAAATTAATTGGGATAAATATTAATATTAGTATGTACAGACTTTTATTATATAGATTCTTTACGTTAAAGCGATTATTTAGTAATTTAAAAAGAATAGCTTTATTTACTTTTAACGGTAAAAATAAAAAGCGTCGCTTTGATAGTTCACTTAATGAATTTTACAAAGATTTTTTTGGCATGAAATTAAATTTAAATAAAGACAGATGAGAACAGAAAAAAACGATTTTAATATCATTGATGTGCGCTCTGAGCTAACCCTTTAGAGATGATTTAAAAATGTATTCATTCGTAAAAACCTTTTATCCTGATGAAAAATTATTAGAGGATCCTTTCAATATTAATTTTCGCTTAGGTGGGTGAATGTTTAAAATGTTTTACATAGATAGGAAAAATTTAATGGCAATGAAAACATTTTTTATCAAATTCGGCTTACGTTTATGTACAGATAGCCAATCGTCAGGTTACTGAAAACTTACGAAATTTCGTTATTTACAATTGACCAAATGTATTTCACATTAAGATGAGAATCATTAATTTAAAGGACATAATTATCCTTTCCGTCGAAGGCTGTTGTTCTCGATCGTAGATATAAGAAATAAAAACTTTCCTCATAGTTAAATCAAAACTAAATCAAATGAAGGGAGGATTTCCAAGATCCGGCCAGTATTTTAAAGTTAACTCCTAATCAGCATAAAAAAATATGAAATCTTTACCCTTAATAATACTAAAAAAGAGTATCTATCTATAGAAGTAAACAACATTGTTAGGATATGGCATTGGCGTTCACATAATTAAAGCTTTATAATGTTACAACATTATTCCCTTGACCCAACAAATAGGAAATATTATTTTTTGGTAAAATATTTGGATAAATATTTACCTGCTATATTGTATCCTTATAATCTTAATCCTTAGTCTCCCGAACACTTTGTGATAGAATAGGGTGCACAAATATTTTTATTTTCCTTAAGGATTTCTCATCAAAAATCGGAAATCTTAATGCCTACCTAGGCATTCATAAGTTGCTTCAAAATTGAGGGAAGGTTACGCGTTGGCAAGAAAAAGTGAAGTCCACTCTTCAGCGACTCATCTGGGCTCGCGGATGTTCATAGGCGGTGATGATTACTGACCATCAGGTGGCTCGCTTGCTCGTTGTTTAACCTTAAGCATATATAAAAACCAATTCCAATTTTTAGAAATCCATGGGTCGACATTTTCTGTTGCAATAGAACCAACCAACGCCGTCAGTTGTACCTAAGTAGCAATGTTCTGAACTGAATCCACATAATCAAATTTTCAGAATCCTTTGAGACAAAAATGAAAGGTAATTTGTCACTCTGTATATATGTAAGTTTAAAGAATACCTGTTCTGAGAAATTTTTAGTGAACGGCGATTAGCTGATAGATTAATGAGAATCTTCGTTATAAAGAAAAAAACCGGCCAAGTGCGAGTCAGGACTCGCCCATGAAGGGTTCCGTAGCAAGCAAGTAATATATGGAAGGTAAATTGCGGTTTACAGTTTATAGCGTATTAAAAAAACTACTCACTATATGTCGTTCAAACCAATTTTCGTTGTTAGTTTTTATGATTTTTTTTAGTTTTATAATTCATTTATTTACCACTTTGGGATCGTCTCTTGAGCAAAGTATTGTGTTTAGAAAAAAATATGTTAATAACCTCAACATCATTTTTAAAGACCTATACATAGATACCTCACACTTATAGGTTAGATGGAAAAAAAATTGAGTTTCAGTTTCAAGTATGGAGACCCCCCCCCCCCCCCATCATTTTTATATTTTCCAATTTTTGGGTAAAAATCGTAATGTGGTTAACAAAATACATCTATTTACAGTGACATACGGACGGACGGACAGACGGATAGACGGACAGACATGACTAATCTATAAGGGTTCCGGTTTTTGCCATTTGGCTACGGAACCCTAAAAACCGTTCTTCTGATGCAGTGTCAGTAAGAAAAAGTCCTAAAATGAAAATTATAAATGGAATGTCCCCAAGAAAATATCCTCGCAACCCCGCAACCCATACCCACCTGACAACATCCCCAAAAATATAAACAATCAACAAACACAAACAAACGAGCCCACCAGCGGAAAATTAGCCGAAAATCTTCGGGCCGGCCTCAAACTCCGCATTTCGGCGGCAAAATGAGCCAAAATCAAATATGAACATTCAAAATGAGTAAGACAAACATGGTCGTACGCACAATGGACCGCCCGAACAATTCTTGGTCCCTTTTTACGTAAGACCGGCTACAATAGGCGGTTGTGGCGATTACATATTCTGATGCAAATATTTCGCGGTTCGCAAGCGAGAATTAATTGAAAAGGTCTCCGGTGACTTTGATTTATGGAGGCAGTCGGGACAGAGTTTTGACTGTTCGTGTAACAATAAGCTAGTGGGTTCCATCATGGCTTGTTGTTTGATTTGGATGCGCCTGAGTGTTTTGTTAACGTCATATATTTTTACGGTACGGCTGGTCCACAAGTTAAAGGTCGCCCAGCGGGCTATGGAACGAGTAATGCTCGGCGTCTCTCTCCGAGATCGAATCCGAAATCAGGTGATCCGGCAGAGAACCAAAGTCATCGACAAGCTCACCGAATTAGCAAGCTTAAGAGGCAGTGGGCTGGCCATATTAGCCGCAGCACCGTCAACCGATGGGGTAAACGAGTTCTAGAGTGGAGACCGCGTCTTGGCAAACGTAGGGCGCCCTCTGGCTAGGTGGGGGGACGATCTGCGCAGGATGGTTGGCAAGAGCTGGATGCGAGAAGCCATGGATAGATCACGGTGGCGAACAATTGGAGAGGCTTACGTCCAGCAGTGGACTGCGATAGGCTGATGATGATGATGATAAATTTTTAAACTGCCTCGACGGCGCAGAGGGTAGTGCGTCGCACTTTAGAGCGACGGCTGCCGGGTTCGATCCTGAGTTTTTCTGCTAAGAAATTCTCAGGGTCAGTCCGGTGTCTGGAAGTTAGCGGTCTTGTAGCCCCGTGCCTCGGAGAGCACGTTAGGCTGTTGGTCCTGCGCCCGATCCCTCTCCGGTCGTGTCACACTCGTGACACATTGGAATACGAGGGCAAGGGAATAGTGAGTGTATTTGTGTTTGCACACACACTAGAGCACTAGTCCTGAGGCCCAACGTTCTCTGATGTCGGTGCTATAAGTCCAACAAAAAAATAGGTGACTTTAAGTTACTTACTGTCACTGTCATCATTTTGTCTTGTCATCTTCAACGTCAGCAAAAGCGTTTTTAATTTGTCATGCCGAGTGATGGCGTCATAGGAGAATTTAAATAAATAAATAAATAAATATTTCACAACATCACATACATTGATCTGACTCCGAGATAGGTAGCTCAAGCACCTGTGTTACGGATATCAGAATCAACAGTGGGATTACAAATATATACATATAATACTTTTCTTTTGTAAATACATACTTATAATACATAGCATACACCCAGACCAATACAAACAAAGATGTTCATGCACACAAATGTTTGTACTGTGCGGGGATCGAACCCGCAACCCTTGTATCAGAGGCAGCGTTCATGAGAATTTCTACATTATATTTTTTTCTCCATTAATAGCGCAGCATTCTAGGCATCAAAATATCAGATAGAATGCGTAACTCTGACATACGCTCCAAGACTGGAATCGCAGATATCGATCGAAAAGCTGCCAAACTGAAATGGGATTGGGCGGGTCATGTGTGCAGAATGGGCCCCGTAAGATGTACAAAAATCGTCACTCAATGGCGCCTACGGGGTAGGCCCAGAAAAAGATGGTGTGACGATTGTCAAATATGTCCAAGATTGGCAAGACAGGGCGTTAGACAGGGATCAATGGATAAATTTGGGGGAGGCCTTTGCTCAACAGTTGGACGCTACAGGCTAACTTAAAAAAAATCTGTTTAAAAATTCTGAATTTATTTTTCTTAAATTTCTATGAGTCTAATCTAGAAATGGTATTTTTCATTTCGGAAAATGATTTTTTGTCGTATTGTTCATTAACCAATAAAAAAAACATATCGTCTTAACTGCGGTCGACTAGCTTTTTTCTCATATACGCCATTTTGATCCTTCATCAAAAGAATGTGATTCACCACCAATGAATCAATTGTTTGTTACATTTATGTTAAACACATGATACATATGTAAAGTTTTGATTAGAAACAATACGACTACGTATTACTAACACACTCATTGGTTCATTAGTTAATTATTACTATAGTACCTATTATTGAAAAGTAAGATAGCTTGAGTATTGTTGATGTAAATACTAAACTTTGTTTATTTGTGTTTGAATTATTATTAATCATTTTAATATAATTTATTATCATCATCTGCATGTTAGTCTCTCTTCTCCTATACATAGGTCTCTCCAAATTTTCTCCATTTTGATCGATCCTCGGCTACTCGTATCCAGATTTAGCCAGCTATATCTTTCGAAAATCATAATTCCACTCAGTCGGAGGCCTTCCTACTACTTTTGCCAATTTCAGCCCGTTTGCCGCAACGAATGAATGAGAAAACTTAAAACTATACCTAGTTATAATAGGACCCTACAGGAGATGTACAACGAAGGCGGCCTTATTGTTATGAGCAATCTCTTCCAGGTAAAGAAAAAACTACTTACTTTGAGTAAAGGACACTGTGAACGTGTAGGGCGGTGAAATCTTACTACTTATAATGCCGCAATGGTTGTCGGTTGAATAAATATAAACGGTTGTACTTTTAGGAGAGCCACGCTTGATAACGATGAATGGGCCGGCTCGACCAGAGTGATACCACAGCCTCACAGAAAACCAGCGTAAAACAGAGAACACTGTGTAACTACGGTTAGAAAGATTTTCGCCGAGTGAATGAGAGTGGCAGGCCCCCCACAAGGTGGACCGACGATCTGGTGAAGATCGCGGGAATCCATTGGATGCGGGCGGCACAGGACCGATCTGTGTGGAGAACATTGGGGGAGGCCTATGTCCAGCAGTGGCCGTCTATTGTCTGAAATGATGATGTTGATTATGAATGAGGGTACTAGAATTCGGGAGTAGTGATTAAAAAGATGGCAGCGCACATGTTTGTGCAAATATTTTAATGAACTTGAATGACATTTATTAAATTTTCTTTCTTATTGATATTTTTGCCATGTTTTAATAGTATTGCTGACATGTCGATTTCTTTTATTATATGTCAAATCAATGTTGTCTATGACGTGGAGGAAGACAATTTATCCCGCAATAACTGTTGTTGTCCATGGACGTGGGAAGTCGTTTACCATCAGGTAATCTGTCTGCTCGTCTATCAACTATCATTTAAAAATCCTCAACTAGCTGTTTATTTGCCTGTTTACTCCTACCTGCCTTTTTTTCCCAGGGGAAACCATCATGGCCGTCACCTTGCTACATGTAGGGAACAAGGTGGTGTGTGGGACTCAAACCCTAACTAAAACCCCTGGGGTGTCCATCTCCGCGCAATCGCGGTCGCAAATCCCACAGCCGGGACTAGACCGTACCGCTAATCACGCTCGCCGCGTCTCCCCTATCTGGAGAAATACAGCCCTTCTACGCTGTACGACCTACCAGGACACCCAGTAATGTCGTTTTCCGCGAAGTCGTATGCTGAGCAAGCCACTCCCCAGCAGTGGATACGCTCACGTACTCCAAAAGCCCGTTTAGTCGCCTCTTACGACCAGCCGGGAAAACCTTGGCAGTATTCTTAAACGCCCCTAGCCACAGGGCGTACTCCTACTTGCCTCGTTTAACTTGCTGTACTTTTCCTTTACCCCACGGTTGTCTGGAAGAAATAGATTTACCAGTGACAAAGCAAATAGTGAGCAAAAAGTGTCCTATGCTGTAACCCTGGAGCCCGGGGTACGATTAGACTATATTTCAGGATTTGGGGACTCTGGTAATTACGATGATGTGCTGCCGTCTGACCTTTGCAACCCTTTACAAGGAAACCAGACCAACTGAATGATGGTTACACGTTTCAAAAACTATCCCGAACGTGCAGGTTTTCTCACGAAACGAGAACGAAAGAGTATCTACCTATCTTGGAGTCAGATTACTGTATGTTGTGAAATGATCATATTAATTTATCTCTTACTCTCGTATTTTTACTATGGCAGTAAACGCGTTTGTTAGCATGTATTGCTAAGCGGTGGGTGTTCCGGGAATCAAATCAGGCAACTGATAGGATAGTTCTGTTCGCGGTTTTGCTCATCAAATAAACACGAGCGATGGCACGATGGCCGGTTTGAGTAGAGAAACAAGTGTTTGTGAATGGACAATACGACAAAAAAATATTTTCCGAAATGAAAAATACTATTTGTAGATTAGACTCATAGAAATTTAAAAGAAAAATAATTTTAAAATATTTAAGCATATATGTGGGGAAATACATAAAATGTAAAAATCCTTCTGTGACGTCATGAAAAATTAATAACGCTTTTGCTGACGTTGATTTAAAAAAATCTCTGATCATAAAATGACAAGACAAAATTATAACAATAACAGCAAATAACTTAAAGTCACCCAAAACTTTTTATTGGTCATATACTCGTAGAACCGACATCACAATACATTGTGCCTCAGGACTACGTCACTTCCGGCATATTAATTAGTAATTTAAAAAATAATTATTTAAATAAAAACACACATTTAATGATAACTAAAAATATGGGTCATCTTTTTTCTCTTACTTTATTCGAAAAAGGTATAATAATGCTAATATTTATTTTTGTCGTATTTTCCATTGGTAAAAAAATGCAATCCAGTTAAACAAGATGTACCGACGAATTATTATTTTTTCATACCTTTTACCACGTCTTCCTAGTTAATTGTCTATTCTTAACGACAATTGTTTTCCGGCTTTTGGATATTCGGCAAAAAATTATTCGATTCCCTATATAAAGTAAACAAGTCACGTGATCGATTTTGTATAAAATGCTAGATTTTTTATGTGAATGGGCTATGGGAAAAAATTAAACAGGTCTTTAATCGAAAACCATTTCGAGGCATTTGAATTTCATCCAACCAATATTTTCAAATTTGACAAGCTCAGGTACTAGGAAATTTTTAATAAAATATCGTTGACATTCATTTGACCCTTGTCGCGGATGGCTGAATACAAGTTAATGTTCTTGCTATAGTAATAAAAAGTAAAAATAGCGATAGCACGCCTATTAACAGTGACATTGACATTTGACTTTTGATGTGGACCGTAAATTTCCAGGTAGACCTTAAAATTCCCCAGATTAAAAGGAATTTTGTTCACAAGATCATGACGTTGCTCTGTACAAGTAATGAGCGTCTAATTTAACGAAAACTTAACGTATACTATGGTAAGAATAACATTGGTTAACCTTTAAATGGTTTTCGGAAAGCATTTATTTTCTTCTTGTAATTCTATTCCTATGATTTAGGCTAAAACCGCATGTGGGAACACTTGACGCACTTGTGACGTCACGACCTAAAAATCTTTGAAAATTAATTACAAAATTTGTTCAGAATGGTTGGTAGAACAAGTTGTTAAAGGAATGTAAATGTTCACAGATACACCCTGTATAATAGTGATATTGAAAATTTCAAATAGAATGATAAAAGTGGTATAAACTAATTTTAGAGGTAGGAAGGAAAAAAACACATGAAATTCACTGTCCGTAACTAAGTAAGTTGTAATATTTAACCCTACACTAATGAATTAAAGCGAATGTATGCAAACGGCTTGTGTGCGTACGAGTACAATGGAATATCTATTAGAGAATTGTTATGTCGGCTGTTCATCGTAATTGAATCGTCGGACTGTTGTGTCACCAGGGAATAGGGGATAGGGTAAAGAGGTCCTAGTTTAATTAATGACAGCAAGACACTAACTGCCACACTCAGAGTCCTTGATTAACTTAGTTGACTACTTAAGAAAAAATGACACTTATTTTGATACGCATAAATACTACCGATGACTACGACGTCTCTAAGTGCGGCCGTAAATATAGAAGTTTGTCCAGATTAAAATAGTGAACTTTTACATTTAAATCAAACAAACAAACCTGTCAATGTTCCATACAAGTTCTAAAGAATATAGCTAAAACCGCAGTTTATCTGTTTAATTGTGGACAGATCTCGAGGTACCCATTGTTATTTAAAATGCTTGGTTAAAAGACTAGAATAAAACGGATTCATGTTACGATACACCTAAAAATATTGCGGAACTTTTTGCACCTTATTACAAATAACGAACTTAAGTTATTACCGTACTAAAGCGCATGTCATCCCGTTCCAACAGGCAATGTTAAAATGGGGCTGGCACAAGTTATGTTCCGGGACTATCTTTAGTTCGCGATTCGTAATAAGGGGATAACATTTTATTTAGATTTATGAAACTGTGGAATAAGAAAAAAACTTTTATGAAAAATACTGTTAAAGGCGCTCTTAGTGTACATATTTTAAGAAAAACAAAAAAGGAGAAAAAAAAACATTTTGCTACTCAGGTCGAGTAAGGATTGCCTGGGTGTGTACGCGGACCGAATTGAGCACAATAAAAAGAAACTCACTCGGCGGTAGCCATAGCTTGTGGTTCGGTTTCGCCGTAAAATCATTTACATACGAAACATCGGTTCAGTTGCACTGTCTACTCTTTTGTACTGTGGCAATATTACTAGGTACCAAATCTAAGCTAGATTTCTACGCAGTTCACTCACAACGTTTTAGTATATAAATGTAATGTTTTAAAGTTTGTACGTAGAAACAAATGTGTACTCTATAGGTTAAATGATCTGCAAGATAGCGTACTGTAGGTCTGAAGTTCAACTTTGACGGCAATGGTTGTTTATGGTCTGGGCGGTATTGCGCGTTTAAATATATGAAAAGTAGACCTAGAATAAACTGGATAAAAATTAGGTCTGCCAGGGCTTGTCATAGAGGAAAGGTGGTGATGATAAGAATGGCACTAATAACATTGCAATCTTATCAAAATCAAAAAGTACCTGAGTTTTTCTGCAAAGAAATTCTCAGTGTCAGCCCGGAGTCTGGAACTATCTCCACTTAAAAATCAAGCCAATTCATTGTTACGTTTTGCCGTGAATGACGGAACAAACAAACAGAGAGACACACGCTTTTCTGTTCATAATATTATACTAAACGCAAGAAATCACCACGTACCTCAGTTCTGTGGAACGGTTTGCCTGCGGGAGTATTTCCCGACGGCTACTATTTAGGGACCTTCAACGGAAGATCGTACTCCTTTTTAAAAAGGCCGGCAACACATTAGCGATCGCTCTGATTTCGCGGATGTTCATTAGCGGCGATGATTACTTTCCTTCAGGTATCTCGCTTGCTCGCTTTTCGCCTTTAGCATTGACCGGTATGGATGAGATTAGGTATATTCTTCTGGGTATTATTTTAATTTAAGTTCTTACACCATCTTAAACAAAAAAATACAGCAAAACGTAAAACAAAACCATAGATGGCACAAAATGTTAAGAGGAAGCCAAAGACTCTTGGCAATCGCTTATTTCACTCATAATTAATTAATGAAACATTATATCGTCTGTGAGTCTTTGCGTTTAGTATTACCAAGTTATTCACGCAAGATTGTAGTCCGTTCGTAGCAACCCTAGAAATAGACAGAATTATTCGAGGTGTAATAGTTGGGTTTCATTATTTGAAGCAATACCATGATTCGTGGCATTTAGCTTAGATTGTTTTATTAGAATTAGGTAATTTTAACTATCTGTCTATCTCCTCTCATATACAGAGTGACCTTATAAGAGCATCAGGAAAAATCTGCCGATTTCGGGAAAAATACAAAATAAACCATTCATCATACAATTAGATCAGAAAATCCGAAAATAAATTAATAGTTTTACCCCCAATCAATTATATAATATGGCGTCAGGTGATACACGAAATGAACCATAGATAGCAAATGATAACCAATGTCAGATGTCTCTTTGACATAGCCAATATGCTTGTATTGTCAAACCTGACAGTTGAAAGACGTCATCATCGAAATGGCATACCCGCCATGATGGTTTTTTCCTTTTTTGTAAATAGTATATAATTTTTCTGTGATTTTTATTTTTCCATTAGAAAACGAAGCCATTATAAAGTTGGATAGTGACAAGGTATTGTAGCCATATTGAACAACTGTGCCAGGTCCTAGCTAAGCCTCCATACAATTTTGGACAACACCTTCAAAAACCTAACAAAATCCTGAGAGTCTGGACTTTTCACTTGGTAATATTTTTGAAGTTTATAGACAAAAAAAAAGTCAGCTGTTCGATATATTATTGCCGGGTGGATAATCTATTTTGTATGTTACAGCTGATTTTTTTTCGCTTATTTTGGCGACCTAACATGCTAAATAGATTTTCTTCACGATACCTATTATGAGGTTTTCGGGGTGTAAACGATAAAAAAATAACGGTGTATATATCTCTACAACTGCAAAACATCTTATACAAAACGTACCATCCATTGGCAATACAAGCGAGTTATTTAGTGCATGGAGTGGAGCTAAATTCGCAATTATCCGAGGTGTACACCGAAATCACGCCGGCCATTACTGCTGGGGTATTTCTCACGGGGCAACTGTCTGTTTTAGCGGCGCACTCGGCTATGAACAATGGATATGGCATATGGAATCCGTTGGCCTTAGGACGCGCTCAAGCCGGGTGGAGCGATGTCCATGGATAGACACTATGGGTAGACTGTGTACATACACACATTATTAGGCTACCACAATCTAATTTCCTTAATTTTTTTTCATGTTATAGGTGGCATAAGACGGTACTGTCGAGCCGGCCCATTGATGCCGAAGCGTTGTTCTCCCACTCATTAGGCAGGTTTTAAAATAAGACTTAAACATATCCAGTGATAGGTTAATGACATTTCGTGGGAGCTTATTGAATACTTAAGCCAACAAATTAATTACCTAATATAATTAATAATAATATGAATTATTGGCGGGCCTAACCATCAGCTCATCCATCTGCTCATCTGCTCCCATAGCACAAAGGGCACCATCAACCATTATCGTAGCGATTTATTGATATAATCATTAGCAAGTTTTGCGAGTACGATAAAGCAATTGCCGTCTTATCTTCGCGATTTTTAGACAGAAGAGCTAGATTAAGTGGGCCAAGCTTAGGTACAAGTCCAGAACCATTATTTTAACAATTATGTGTTACCTTACAAATCATCGAATGAAAATGCACTCCCAAAATAACTGCAATCTCAATGGTTTGTCGCTTACTATCAGGTAAAGCGGTACGCCGTCTGCTACCTTTTATATTAAAAAATACCTTCAATAACATCTCAGCGTATCGTTTCAGTCACTTCCAAGCGTGGGGTAAGCGGCCATGATTTAGGATTTGAGTCATAAGTCAATAGACTAATACTCCTTTCATTTTTTCATGATATCGGTGACAGCAGGACAGAGTTATACGTGAGTCACACGTTAGAAAGAGACTAACGTGAAAAATGTATAGATTTTGACATCTGTCACCCATATCATGCTAAAGCGAAAGGACTATAGTAGTGTGCTAAAATCATAGCCTTTTCTTTTTGAGTTTGCCATAATCAGCTATTAAAGTGTTACTTAACATCAGGTGTGATTGAGGATATCAACTGCTTATCTCTCGAATCATACAAAAATCGAACAAAAATGCCGCATCCAAATTGGGTACTGTCATACGTCTAATATAGCCGACGCCAGTAAATTCTGCCCGGAGGCTCGTAGAAAAAGTATATTCACCCCGGGAGAGCGTGAGCCGCAGTCTGAAGACTGGTGCTTTGCAATTCCAATCCCCTGGTCCATGGATTTTATTGGCTAATTGTTACTGAGTACCACAGTGAAATAACCACCTTTGACTTTTCGATCACCGCGGAAGCGCATAAAGTAAAGTATCGGCCTATATACTGTCCCACTGCAAGGCAAAGGCCTCCATCATAGAAATCATTACTACTATGATGATATTAGGCTTGATCATCACGCTTGCCTAATTGCGGATTGGTGATCACAAACCCGAGCAATGTTCGAAAAATTCGAAACATAATTTTTGCTCGATCCGGGAGTCTTAGGATCCTGAGATCACGTCCCGGTACTTAAACCACTAGACCAATAGGGCGTTAGCAAAGCATTAGCCAAGATCATATTATTATCATTTATTATTATGAGCTCATAGTGTCCCACTGCAGGGCAAAGGCCTCTCTACCCCTTTTTCACCTCTCCCACTCCTGGTGGCTTAATTTAAAGCCGTCTCGTAACAAACGAGAATATACCTGTCGCATACAAACTAAGGGGACACACAGCGCGTGTGAAAGAGAGGGAAACTCCGATTCGGTCGTAACGTCTTCTTTGAATTAGGCCCTCTGGTCTGCTGTGGACCAATCTTGAAAGAACGCATTGAGTGGTGAAATTAGATACATTTATTGATTTTCAACTAATTTAATGCACAAAATTTTTGAGAAACCGTGGGAGAGCCACTCTTTGGCACGAATTTGCCTGCTCGACCGGAGTGATACCAAGGCCTCACAGATAACCAGCGTGAAGCAGCATTGTGCTGCGTTTCGCTCAGTGAGGGCTCCGGAGGCCCAATCCGGAGATACAACATTGTATGGAAGTTTGGCGATTAAAAAGAGTAACTGGCGAGTTTCTTGCCGGATCTTCTCGACCAGAAACAACTTTCCGAGCCGGTGGTAGAATCGCATTATGTTTATTTATTTCTTTAGTATATTTTATGTATCAACATATATATGTATTAACATGTAAATTATACATAAGTACTTATAAATAGTTTTAAGTCATTAAAATGTATGACGATTTGTAAGTGCTGTATACAAGCCTATGCAAATAAAGAATTATTTGATTTGATTTGACCAGGGAAAGGGGTGTTTAAAAGTTGGCAGCATACTTTTGACTCCACTGGTGTCGCGGGTGTCCATGGGCGGCGTCAATCGCTGATCATCAGGTGATTCGTCTGCTCGTCTGCCACTTATCACATAAAAAAAATAATTACAGAACTTAAAGCTGTGGTAATGTAATTAAGATATATTTTATCTTAATTTTTACCTTAAATATTGTTCGCATTAAAAGACGTATACTTATTCATTCAATTATTTCAATATTTCCTTAAAACATGTAATTACAGACGTTGTCTTTTCTTACAATACAAAGATGGCTACCTTATCCCTAGTAGCAATCTCTTCAGACTGCTCAAACATAAGAGCAAAGATCTGGATTACAGAATGGGGTATGTCAGTACAAACTTACAGTTCTTGATGGGTTTACTAGCACCGTAATTTAATTTTTAGTAACCACAATGGACACCACGATAAATGGGCTGGCTCAACTGGAGTGATATCACGGCCTCACAGAGAACTTAGGTGCCACAGCACCTGCCTTGTGTTTCGCCTAGTTATTTAGGGAACCGGAGGCCCAATAAGGAGGGAAAGGAGTTAAAAGGTTAGCAACGCACTTGTGACTCTACTTGTCCATTTTCACCATCAGGTAGTCCGTCTGCTACTGCCACCTATCTATAATTAAGAAAAAAAATGGCGGCGTTAGTGGAATGCACAAGCACCCTTAAGCGTAAGCTTTTTTCTATTTTATTTTACTTCTTCCTGTAAAGTGGAACGGAGATTGCAGGGAAACTAAAAGCTATTTTAGAGGGGAAAAAAGTAGCCTACATAACTTTAAGCACCAAAACCCATATTTCCCAAGTAATGGTGGGAATGGCATGACGGAATTAGGCGTAATTACCACGCTTGCCAAATGCGGATTGGTGATTACAAATCCGAGTGTGGCAAACCGACCTCTTTAAGTTAATAATTTTATTTTCGTTTTTATTTTTTTTCTTAATTGGACTATTCTATATTGTCATTGATTTGTTTTGGTGCAAACGGTAGGTACGTTAATACAATTTATTTCTATATTTTTATTATTTTCTTGCTATTTTTACTCAGCTCCCTCGCTCGCTAACAATTTTGTTACAATCTTATGTCTTAACTGGGACACACACACACACACTACGCAAGCCCGTCAAAAACTTGTAAATATTTCTGTTGTGTTCATTCATTAATTTCTGGCTTTGAGTTTTACCATTATGGTTACTTTTTCTCTACTTCGCGTATTTGCATACTAGGGGGGAGAATATGGCAAACTGACCTCTTTAAGTTAATCGTTTTATTTTCGTTTTATTTTATTTCGAAAAATTCGAAAAATACTTTTTTCTCGACCCGGGAATCGAACCCAGAGATTACAGCCCGGTACTTAACCACTAGATCGACAAGGGGTTATTTTTATTTTTAGGATAAGTTACTAAAAACAAAAATATATCCCGAAAATTTATCAATAATAGCAGAGACTTGTATTCGACTTACCACCCCACTTAAGGCGAATATGAATACACATTACACATTAGTAGAAGGAAGGGTAACAAGAGACAATGCACACCGCAAGAATTCATATATCATCACTGACGCTTATGGGGGAGTAATGGCGGATGACTTTCAAATCCTATGTTCATTAAATCAATGCAGCCTCCAGAACTATCATTTTAGATTCAGGGGCACATTAACAAAGTGCGCGGACACACGGCTGTCTTGAGTGGGCGGCGAGTACAAATGAGTACTTACCTATGTAGTGAAACGTAATAAACAACACTAGGGTCGCTTCGAGGATTTTTTATCCGAGAATAAATCTATGGTATAACGCTGTCATGCTATACGATTCGTAGCGTTGTACTATATATTATTCTTGGATAAAGATTGGCCAAATGGGGCTTTAGTGTTACACTATGGATTATTCTCGCATAAAGATTACATAGTCAAATCGTGTCTTATTCATATTCGTTGGTGCATTATATTAGATTTTATTCTGGAAGTTGAAAGCACTTTAAGCGGATGGTCCTGTACCCAATCCCTCTCTGGTCGTGTCACGCTGGTGTCCCATTGGAATATGAGGTCAATGTAATAGAGAGTGCATTTGTGTTGGCGCAGACACTTGAGCACTATATGATATCCTGCGTACGTGGCTGATCGTTAAGATTGGCCGCCATAGCAGTAATCGGCTAGAGGATATTATACTTAGTTAGAATTTATGTTACCCGCCATTGGACACTTGCAAATTTACATGTTGACGTTTTTGGTTTGACGTTACAGGACGTTTTTGGTTCACTCCGGCTTCGTCGTGGACGGAGCGGACGCGCCTGAAGAGGAGCTCGTCACAATAATGCCCCGCTTGGAGGGTTTCGGTTGGTAGATGCGGGGGCACCGACTGTCCCATAAAGAGACACCATATGAGGAGAATGACGCGCTGCAAACGGGCGCAAATTCTTAAAGTCAAGGAGTGGGTGATATTATTGCACCCCCCTGAATCGGCCTGCCCTTTTCGTCTGGCAGACGTTGGCCGTAGGCGAGGTCAATTGGACTGTTGAGTCACCGTAGGCCTCGCCTATAAATCAACAGCGAGCGTCGGAAGGTTTTTAGTGGGTGTACCTCTGGGAGTCCCACACACCCCGTCAGGTCCCCCGACCTGACGGGAAGGTGCCTTATGCATTTTCCCTTTGTTACCAAAAAAATGACGTTTTTGGTGAGATTGCACTTCTTGCGTTCTCTCGTATAAACTCTGTCATGGTTCAGAAAAGGAATGTCGTACGGGAGTGTTTGCTTCGCGCTGGACTAGATCTTTAAAACGTATCTGCAATCTTTCTGGTATCGCCGATGTCCATGAACTGGGATGATCACTTACCATCGAGTGACCTGCTTGTTTAATTACCTCCTTTTCTCATAAAAAAGCTTTCAAGGTGCATTTAATCTAATAGTGCAGTTTTATGGTGTGTTCTATAATGGTTTATGAATCTAATAAGTCCTAGCTATTGGCTTACTAATCACTGTACCCGTATTCACTACTTACAGGGCTGAGTAAGCAGAAAACAACCGCATCTGACGAAGGGTGGTGTGTGCAGCAATATTCTACATTAATTTAATATCTCGCTTTGAATTCATCGATTATTCATTACATACGCTCAACTAACTTTTGCCTATTTGATAACTGAAATTCATATAGCCGATAGTGTGGGAGGTAACGATGTTTTGTACTAGAATGAAGACAGCTAAATTTAATTCAAAACAAATTACTTGTGAACAAAAAATTCTACTACAAACATTAAAATATCATATTGAAGTCAGAATTATTGAAGTTGAACATCTTTATTGTTATAATTTGGTTGCTTTAGGAATGAAATTGAACTTTAAATGGAAAAGTGTTTATGTTTATTTTACAACTTTGCATTTTGTACACGTGACCTATGGCTTCTTAGCAAACTTTTAACTGACTCCAAGACTTTTTTATGTGATAATTGACAGACGAGCAGACGGATCACCAAAATTAGTATGCATTTTTAAAGGGTGAATTTTAAAATGTAATTCATATCTGATCTTCTTTTTGTGATGGACGTTTCGGCAGTGTCAAGAATATAATTGATAAAGCTAGTAACCAACGCAATATATTTATGCACCATTTTTATTACTCTCTCTTCTTCTTTTTAGCTATCACTATCCTATGACATGGAATAGGCTTTCTTCAATTCTATCCATATCCTCCAGTTTGGAGCAATATCATCATGCCCAGTTTCTGTCCAGCGTCACAATGTCATCCTATTTTAATTTAAATAAAAGGATTAGACAAAAACTTTTATTTGTTAAACACACACGACACACAACTTTACAAAAAAAGAAAAAAACAAACTTGTGAAATTAAAACAAAAGTAAAAACGACACATAATAGAAAAAAAAGAAAAAAAAAGAAGTACCAATATATTCAAATAATTCGGCCGGGCAATATATTTTGTGTCCAGGTATGTCGCGGCGCGTAACAAAAAGGAGCTCACTCAGCTAAAGCCACGACTTAAGGAAGGGGTAGGTACCTTCCTGTAGGCCTTGGCGCTGGTATTATGTGAATTTCGGAGTGAGAGATCCACATTTTCACATGAATGAGTTGGAGTTGATACCAAAGCCTCACAAATTATTGGTGTGAAACAACGCTTCCGCCATCTGTCCCCAGAGTATGAGGATATTGTAAGCCCAATCCTGAGGAAAGGGAGTTCAAAGGTTGGCAGTGCACTGGTGACTACACTGGTACTACACGTGTCAAGGGGCGGGGGCTATCGCCTATCATCTGGCGATCCGCCTACTTGTTTGGCATTTATATATACATTACATTATTCTTCTTTAGTCTGTTTCAACTACTTGAGTGTAGGTCTCCTTCAACATTTTCCAGCCTTGCTGGGATTGATCTTTTTGCATTCAGTTTGATCCAGCAACCCTCTTCACGTCGTCTTTCCAGGCATTTGAGGTCTCCACAGCTTCTACTCAAGAAGACGCTTGCACTTTTATTATTGCATATTTCGTCCTAACCCTGTATATTTGTGGTACCCTCCTGGGCTACGAAGAGAGGACTAGAACTGCTAATAATATTCATGCTGTGAACAACTATATGCCTCTCGAAAACTTGCCGAATGTATTCTCTTGTAAAGGGAAAACTTTTGTTCTAGAAATTGTGAAAACTTTGAAGACTATGTACAGCTGGCTGCAGAAGTTGGTAACGCTCTGTGGCTCTTATTTCCTAAGACATAAGGTACAATGCCTGTTAAAAAAGTGACAGCTACTATATTCTGTGTAAAAATGTTCTTGGAATTATACGTTGTATTTCGTTTCTAACAGATTGTGTTTGAGATTTGTTCCGAGTTTTCAGACGTTTGATTCACAGTTTTAGGATTTTTTGTTCGTTGAGTTTTGAACCCTTTATTTATTAATCACCTATTGGAAGTTCCCAGTATTTTTTCAGTGTATGGGTTTAATATTTATAATTCATGTATTGTCTGATATCCGTGTCACAAGTGCTTAAGCTACTTAGTAAGTGACTGCCTCGCTGGAGTAGTGATTAGTGGGTCGCACTCTAAAGCGACGGCTGCGCAAGATAAAGTTCGATCTTCGGGTTCGGGCCAAAAATTTGTATCTAAGTTTTCGGACTCTGGAAGTTGACAGTCTTGTACCAACGGCTTAACGTGCTTTCCGAGGCACGGGGGGTGCCTCGGAAAGCACGTTAAGCCGTTGGTTCTGCGCCCAATCCCTCTCCGGTAGTGTCACGCTGGTGTCCCATTGGAATATGAGGGTAAGGGAATAGATAGTGCACTTGTGTTTGCGCACACACTTGAGCACTATAATATATTCTGCGTACGTGGATGATCGTTGAGATTGGCCGCCGTAGCCGTAATCATCATCATCATCAGCCCATTTAAGTCCCCGCTGCTGGGGCACGGGCCTCCCTCAATCACATGAGGGGTAATTGCCATACTCACCACGCTTGGCAGACGGGTTGGCGAGGGTTTTGGTATAAATGCAGAGTTTTCCTTCTCTGGGTGCTGATGATCATGCCAGCAGCTTTACCTAAGTCGCCTTTTACGACACCTCGGTAAGAGTTAGGGTGGCCTATTCTACTCTGCCGGGGACCACACGGCCAATCGGAGCCGTAATCGGTTGGAGGATATTATTAAGTATATGAAATGTTGAAAATGAATTCGTAAGTTCGAATTCATTTTCAAAAGGAGTTTTTTATTTTAACAAAAAGGACTTTGCCATTTATGAACCGATTTAGATTATTCTTTTTTAGTTGTAAAGTAGATAGTTCCGAATTTGTACCATGATCGGGATATCAGGATCTGATAATGGAATCCTGGAAAAATTGAGGGGAACTCTCAAATTTTATAGGGACACGTAATGTTTTTATATCGTTTTTCAAAACTGCACTAGTATTTACGCCTGACTGTATTAATTTTGTGGCTCTGCTGATGACAGAAGTTCAACTCCTCAACGGTAAGGAGTTAAAGGATAACTCTTTCAATACTGTAATCACAATTAGTTTTTTAGTTATTTGGCGAGTGTGACAACAATACTATCTTGTAATTTAATACAACATTCAATTATTCAACAGCGGTTAGGCGCCGACTTCAATAACACCTTTTCTCGAGTTTACAGTTATAATAACATTTTATAACTGTACACTTGAAGTGTATAAAGTGTTAAAAATATTATTTCACACTTTTTAGTTCGTGGTTTTTGGTGGGGGTTTTTTTCGCATAATTTTCTTTGTTTATTCAGTTTTGTTATTGTCTTATCTCAGTGCGTTTAAACCTGTCGCTTCTGAGTTGGGGGTATGCTTGGAATATAATCCCTAATTACTATTCCGAACGTGTAACCAAGATTCAGTTGGTCTGATTCCACTGTCTAGGGTTGCGAAGGTCAGTCGGCAATCACTTCATTGTAATAACCAGGATCAAAGCCCATGATCCGAAGCGACTGCTTTAGACGCTACTGAGAAAGACACGCTAGGATGATGATGGTATCTCTGGAGTTCGGGAATCAGCAGATTTGAGCCCTTGACTTACTTGACTTATTATCCTATGTCCCCGAGCTGGAGCAGAAGGCGCCCACAGTAGTCTTCCATCGCGTTCAGTCTTAAGCTTCGTGTTCGACCTCACTCCAAGTCCTGCCGATGTTCTTCACTTCGTCTGCTACAGTACGTCGCCAAGTTTGTTTGGGTCGGCCACGTTTGCATTTCCCTTGGGTATTCCAATCCAGATCCTGTTTAGGGTTATGATCAGAGCACCTCTGGAGAGTGTGGCCAATCCAGTTCCACTTGCGGCGCTTGATCTGCTGGTCGATCGGGGTTTTGTTGCATCGTCCCAACAGATGCTTGCAGATGCAGTTTTGAGCTCTGTCCCTTTGGAAAGAAAGTTAAGCTGATGGTGCTGCGTCCGATCTCTCTCCTGTTTTGTTGGTTTGGTGTAATCATAATAGGAAATAAAAAGTGCACAGGTGCTTGTGCACACTTGTCCACTAAATTTGTCTTTCATATTTGGTTAATTGTTGAGATTGATTTATCATAGCCAAAAAGTGGCCAGGCAACATTATTATTTAATCTTGTTTCATGAATAAAATCATAAAGAATCAGATTTCTCATATAAATATTCTTATGTTACGACGTAATCGCATAAAAAAAAAGATATTAAATATAAAAACTCGTGCAAAATTCCAACATGGCGACAAACAAGCAGGACTTATTGTTTCTACTTTTTAATTTGCTCTGATTAAATTTAAGAGAGCGAAACAACCCTTGAGATTAGAGGGGCAAGGTTTTATTAGGGGCGACTAACGAGTGCCGATAAGAAGGCATAATGCCCCTCTACAGCGGGTTCGGTGCCGGGGAGGGCAGATAGCGGGAGGTGTAAACTAAATGACTAGTCGTCATACAAAACAATGTATTTACACGACTTGTTGCTAACATTGCAGAGATACCAGGTTCATTGTCCAGATTATTTGCTGTCAGGGGTTATGGGAAACTTTTTTACTTTCAAATATTAATCATCAACTTCTCATTATAACGGGTGATCCCTGGTTGCCACCAAAACTATCGCTGTCGCCCGTTGTACGCTAGACCAAGACTCAGGATTTGTGAATTCTGGTGATTAGGTACAATAAATCGTCTACTGTCTGGTCTTCGCTGTCGCTTTATCTTATAGCTATGACCACCCTCTTAAGGGGCAAACTATCGACTGTTTAATCTTCAGCGCGAGCTTGAGTTAAATGAACACTTATAGAACTACCCCGTATCGATTGTTAGATAGCTAAGCCAGTATTTTGCTAATGAATTGATTTGGCGCTAAGTTTTCGACTGATGAGGTTTGCTTTGACGATGGCTTTGCACTGTAACTATTTGAGATAGGTATCATCATGATCATTTAGCCAATAGACGCTAGTGCCAGGCAAAGGCTTTTTTTTCTTTTGGTTCTGCAGGGGGAACGCCGACAGCTCAAGAGGTGAACCGACTACCTTATGTATACCAGACCACCGGGTGGCGGCCGGGTTATGTGGGACTTCTCCTAAAGAGAAACCAGGCAAAAACATACCCACTAAACCCCCTGCGGTTCTCGCTCATCGCCCGTATAGGGAAATATCATGGTGATACAGCCTAAGCCTCCCTTCACGATATTTCCCTAGCGCTAAGCATAGGCCTCCCCCAATGGTATCCACACAGATCGGTCCTATGCCGCCCACATCCAAGAGACTCGCGCGACTTTTACTAGATCGCTCAAGGTGGAGATAGGTATACTCTACTTAACACTCAATGATCTTGTGTTATAAGTAGAGAAAAAGATGGAGGCCTATGTTTTATGATCAGGTGTTGACATGTGGACTGTATTACCTAAAAGGGAGATCGTTGATTTCTAGACGTTTATTGTACACGATGGTGGTACTGCACAGTACATACAACGATGGATGTAACAACAGTAAGCAACAGAACTACACGGAATCAAAGGATCGACTGAGTATTTTTTTTTTGGGATACTAACAGCTAAATATTACAGTAAACTTAAGATACAATAAGAGTAAAACAATAACAATGCTAATAACAAGTCTTCGCCTATGATATTAAACAATAGCTACGGAAAGCTGAAATGTAGTTAAAATATTCTGTTGTCCCTGAAAAAGTTAAACTAGTAACATATGGCGGCTATAAAACCGAATGAATAATAACTATAAAAGAACGAATACAATTAGTGTTGGCAACCCAACAGTCCGAGTATATCGTACTTAATTTTGCAAAAATAAACTTTGACCTTGACCACAATAAATTGGCTTTTTATCACGACATACTGGGTATAAAACAATGTTGCTTCCTGTATCTTTCCCTTTGTATACTCAGATCTTTAAATTATTCAACCGATTTTCATGCGATATCTTAGATAGAGTAGGCACCTAATTCAATGGGTTGGTGTGTATAATAGTTATAATTACATGCATAATTTGCACCGCACAAGTGCCAAAAAAAGGTCGCTAGTAGATAAAATTAGTTCAATACACACACACAATAAAGGCACACAAACCACTTGGTTTGCGTTTACTGAATACCTTTCCGTAGAATGAAACAATACGTTTTCAATTAATACTTCGCTTGAAACGCAGTTTTCAAAATGAAATATTTCTGATAATTAATAAAAGTGTTTTAGTCGGTAAAGATTTTAAAAATAAATCCACTTTGCTTTACAAATTTAAACGTAAAAGTAGGGTTTTGCTTGTAACCACGGCCAATGAAATGTGGTTATAATTATGTAAAATGGTGTTTTTATTTAAATCAGCCTTTTATCTATCCCACTGCAGGGCAAAGGCCTCCATCATAGAAATCAAGTTATTGCTACTATGATGGGATTAGGCTTAATCACCACGCTTTCCAAATGCGGATTGGTGATCACAAACCCGAGCTATGTCCAAAAAAATCGAAACATACTTTTCGCTCGACCCCTGACGCCCTGTTGGTCTAGTGGTTTAAGTACCGGGCCTTGATCTCAGGGTTCTGGGTTCGATTCACGGGTCGAGCGAAATAATACCTAAAATTTTATACAGTACTACAAAAGGTCATGCCATCCCAATCCAACAAACATTGTGAAAAGGGGCTGGAACAAGTTTTGTTCCATAACTTGGGCAATAATAAGAATTATGGTTAGTTGTACGAAGATTATCGCCGCCGCTACTCAGTGATAAGTAGACGCTGATGATAAATGAATATTACAAGATTCGTGTGACTATTTTGTAGCATTTTTTAAAGTACTAAATTGATAATTTTTTTTTTGTTCAATAGACTAACGCCAATCCCTTACCTCCACAACCTCAGCTACCCTCCTAACCAATTACTTAACTAATCATGTTCTCTATCACGTATTGATTCATCCCCATCGCATGATTGGGCCACATTTCAAATCCCCTCTTTTGAAATAACACTAAAAAGGTTTATAGCATCCTCTAGTATCGTATCGTATTATCATCTTTATATTCCTTAACCCTTAGGGTAAAAACATGGCAAATGCATCGACGTACCTTTCGCTAAGTAGGGATGTGGAGAAAAAAGAACAGCCTTCAAAAACCACGCACTAAAAAAACGGCCAAGTGCGAGTCGGACTCGCCCATGAAGATATGGTAGGTAAATTGCGGTTACTGATTTATTACGGTATTAAAAAAACTTTTATAATTCTTTTATTTTAGAAGTTAGAGGGGGAGCGGAACACATTTTACCACTTTGGTTGCGTCTCTTGCACAAATTATTAAGTTTAGATTTTTTTTTATTAGAAACCTCAACACCATTTTTTAAGACCTATCCATAGATACCCCAAACGTATGGGTTTGATGAAAAAAAAAGTAGAGTTTCAGTTTTAAGTATGGGGGGGAAGCCCCAAAATTTATTTTCTTTTATTTTTATAAAATCGTAATGAGGTTAACAAAATACATCTATTTACCAAGTTTCAATAGTATAGTTCTTATGGTTTCGGAAAAAAGTGGCTGTGACATACGGACGGACGGACGGACGGACCGACAGACCGACATGACCAATCTAAAAGGGTTCCGTTTTTTGCCATTTGGGTACGACGAAAAAGCGGTTTTTCGTCGTTCTCTTTTATTTTGTAAATTCATTCAATGTAACTTGTACTTACAATCCTTGATATGATCGATCCCAACTATATAATGGTAGTTTTTTATATAGTTTTTTAGATTTTCGCGTTGCATTATAACTACAATGTATCAATACGGGGTTTAACGCGATATTTCGGCTACGTTACAGCAGCCGTGGTCACGAGCGGACTCCGCTCGTGACCACGGCTGCTGTAACGTAGCCGAAACGTCGAGCCAAATATGTGAGTGCACATAATATAACTATACTATTGACTTACACTGCCGTACCCCACTTAACGTCCTTGTACTTTTCCAATGCACCAAAATTGTATGAAAAAGTTCGACCGTGATAAGATAATTTTAACCGTGGAAGAGCCACGCTTTCGGCATGAATGGGCCGGCTCGACCGGAGTGATACCACGGCCTCACAGAAATCCGGCGTGAAGCAGCACTGTGCTGTATTTCGCTGTGTGAGTGAGAGTACCGGAGGCCCAATCCGGGGGAAATTGAGGTTTAAAGGTTGGCAGCGCATTTGTGACTCCACTGATGTCGCGGGTGTCCATGGGCGGCGGCAATCGCTTACCATCAGGTGATCCGTCTGCTCGTCTGTCACCTATCACAAACAAGATGGCTATAAGTGATAAGACTCCTGAAATTCTATTAACATATTATGACAATATCATTAAGTTAAGCAGATAGTTACTGATTTAAAAATAATCGATTGTCCAAGGAGGCCCATCTCTATCGTCAGGAATAAATCCTAAGGACTATCAGTTCGTGATAAGGCTAGATTTATCACATTGTCAAGGTGCCTTTTTATTAAGGGTTGGGCCGGAAGGGAAGTAAGCCGCTTTCGGGATGGACCAGGGAGGTAATGTGTTGTGTTCACTACGAGGGGATTTATGGAGCCAGGAAATACGGTGTGCAGGAGGATGACTTGGATGCCTTTTTTTTTTTATTATGGCTCTACCCGAAGATAATTCGCCAATGTCAAGTAACTTATTGAGAATAAGTAGGTAGTCAACAGTCAAAGTCAGTCAAAGTCACAGTCACTCAATAAAACGCCGGTGTTTTACGTTTTATCGACCTACGGATTCAGCGGATATCACTCTAAAAGCAATCGCAGGTTTTAAGGCTCTATTTAGTCCAAGCAAGTTGTCACGAAACAACTCGCTCGACACACAATAGCAGTGTTAAAAACGATTACAATCCAACGATTCTTATTATTAGGATCACTTTGCGGCACTTCACTGCACAAATAAACACCAAATTTGAACACTAAAAACCACTAGATACTAATTTAAAACCTTTGAATTGCATCAGCCCATGCGGCTTGTTTTAGCCCTACCCGCCGAATCTCCCCAGCTCTTTATAAATAGTATAAAAGAATTAGTCATCTGTCAAAGAAATACGGTCTGCAGGAGGATGACTTGGATGCCTTTTTTTATATTTCCATTACAAATATGTCGGAGTCTTGTATGTCTCTTTCGCGTCTGCGAGACGTCAAACCAACGACAGCTTCCAACTGCCAACGCCAGGTCACGCTTCGACATAAATGTGCCGGCTCGACCAGAGTGATACCATGGCCTCATAGAAAACTGACGTGACTCAGCACTGTGCTGTGTATCGATGCGTGAGTAAGAATACCGGAGGCCCAATTCAGGGAAAATGGGAGTTAAAAGGTTGGCAGTGTACTTGTGACTGCACTAGTGTCGCGGGTGTCCAGTGGCGGCGTCAATCGCTTACCGTCATGTGTTCCGTCTGCTCGTCTGTCACCTATAACATAAAAAAATACACAATACGATACTATCCAACGCGTAGGTCAACGAATGCTTCGATATCAATGTCAGATAAAGTCAACCTTTTTTGTGTGTTCTGTGGCTACACTATCAGAAGTTTTTTTGAAGAAACGTCGAAATCACTATTACAAAAATTAGTAACATTTTCTCTTAACGTTTTTCAGACTACAAACATTACATTGAAGGATTTATCCATCATACTAACTTAATAATTCCACACCCAAACAAGGTTTTAAGCAGCAAAACAAGAGCCAAGTTTTGTGCAAACAAAACTTTAACGCGAGCAATCCTAGGTAGTTTACAAACAGCACCTAGCGAGTTGCCTGTAAAACTGCGGGTGGTCATAAAATAAAAAGTGTTTACTTGCCCCGAAGATAAGGGAACAGTGATGAGACTTGACTCGACTCGACTTTCACTGAGTAAAGTCACTCAAATCTGTGAAAATCTTGAGTGACATCGAATACTCGCATTTTCTCCCCCGAGGGCGCGGAGTGTTGGTATACCTTGATACATTTTTCCTGAGATAAAACAGGTAGGTAAGTATACTATATTTATATATTTTACCCCGATGGACCAAAGAAGTGGTATGTAGTTAATGCAGTTGTAGTAAGATAGATAGACAGATACATAAACAGATAAATCAACGAAAAGTCCCTAATGTACTAAAATATCTTGGACGACCCGATTGAAAGAAAGGCATATTTTATTGACCATCACTAAACACAATTTAATAATAACACTCATTAGAAAACATAGGTAACATTCACACATAAAAACTACTGATAGGTGCGTACGAAAACGATGATAGGTAGGTAATAGGTACACAGCTATACAATGAAAATATTCTTAATAAATAGGCGTATGTGAAGTGTGAGGTTAATCAGATCCCGGCCTCAGCATGGTGCTGCCACGACACAGTTTGAATCAGCGGTAGTAAATGCTGTCTCTGGTGCAAAGGTTTGCGGGTTCGATCCCCACTCAGTACAAACATTTGTACACGTATCAATGGTCTGGGCATTTTCTATGTATTATAAGTATGTATTTACAAAAGAAAAGTATATATATGTAATTCCGCTGTTGGTTCTAATATCGTAACATGCTTGCTTGAGTTACCTATCTCGAGTTACCTATCTCGGAGACAGATCAATGTTTGTGATATTGTGATTTTTTTATTTATATGTCTAATAGATTAGACAGCCTGTAAGTATTCCACAGTCCACCCTTATAATTTATATCTTCAAAATAAAACCCAACTACTGAAAATGCGCTCTAGAGGGATAGTAACGTTTATAATATTTGTATTGATCTAATTACTTATTCACCACGCTAGCTCAGTGATCCAAAATGTCTAATTCCGCCCAATCGTGCATATTAATTGTTTTGGGGTTCTTGACGATTTCGACCCCCCAGCGATATTTCAGGATGGCGTCCCATGGTTCCATTGGGTTGGACAAGTCAAGCTAACGAAATGCTTTAATGAAATCCTAAACGACCCATATTACTTAAGAGTCAAAAATGACTCAAATTCCATCACTATAAGGGAACAAAGTTCGTTGATAAGTTTTTATTTCCTTAGGGAGGAAGCAGGTAGAGACCCGATGTAATCCGTATTAGTTTAGGTGGTGACATTTTGAAAGCGTATCGGTAAAATGGTATAATTGTGTAAATATACAATTGGAGATTCCAAATATTTGGATAGAGTCATTGATGTGACGTCTGGATTATTGAGGATCAAGATAGAAAGGATACAAAAAAGACGGTCAACAGGCGATATTTGCCTGTAATAATAATAAGCTTATGTATGATAACCTTTTTCTTAATCATCATCATCTTAGCGTTTTGTCCCGGTTGCGTCCCAAGCTGTCGCTTCGGAGCCCGGGGTCCGCTTTCGTACTTCGACTCCTCCACTTCGCGCGGTCTTGTGCATCTGTAGTGGTCAGTTTATTAGCACGCATGTCATCCCTTACGATGTCAAGCCATACCTTTTTAGGTCTACCCCTTCTGCTGGGACCCGACGGTGGTGCCATGACCATTTGTTTCCCACGTAAGTGTCCGGTTTTCGCAGGACATGACGGTACCAACCGTTTTTTAATCTCTGCAATAAATCTGAAGGACCGTATCAGAATTATGCAATCCGACAGAAAACCAGAGTCAGCGAAATAGCCCACCGAATTAGCAAACTGAAGTGGCAGTGGGATGGTCATATTAGCCGCAGAACTGACAGCCGCTGGAGCCGTAAAGTCCTTGAGTGGAGACCGCAACTCGGTAAGCGTAGTGTAGAACGCCCTGCGACAAGATGGGATGATGACATTCGAAGGCTGGCTGGTGTGGGCTGGATGAGAGTGGCCGAAAATCGGGGACAGTGGCGTGCATTAGGGGGAGACCTATGTCCAGCAGTGGACGAGTGTGGGTTGCTGATGATGATAATGAATGAATCAAAATATCATCGACCGGAGTGATACCACGGCCTCACAGAAACGGCATCACAATGTTGTTTTTCGCTGCGTAAGTGAGGGAACCGGAGGCTGAATCCGGGGGAAAGGGGGGATTAAAGGTTGGCAGCGCACTTATGACTCCACTGCTGTCGCCGGTGTCCATAGGGCTGCAGGCAATCGCTTAGCATCAGGTGATCTGTCTGCTCGTTTGTCACCTAGCATATAAAAAACTGTGTTATTTTTTTCTTGCAAAGATAAAGTTTTTTTGTCTATGTACACATACAATAATGTATTCAGTTAAATATGGTTGGATTATTATATGCTAATTGGAATTAAAATAAGATACCAGTAGAAGTCATATTATTAATTAAAAAGTAATTTAGAAGACTAGGATATTTATCGTTCATCAAAATTCTTTTATTGGAGTGGGGGCCATTGATGTTGGTCACAACACACAATATATATTGCACTGCCTGGTTATTTGTACCCTTATTATTTTGTTTTTCCTTTGCTTTGTTTTTTTTTTCTGTATCAATTTTTTTTGTTTGTTTGTTCTTTTGTTACTGATGTTGTACTCGTATATAGTGTTGTGATGTCCAAAATAATATTTTTTTCTTTCTTTCTTTCATTGTTCACTTTATTGTTGTAACACAGCATAGTGCTGTTTCACGCCGGTTTCCTGTGAGGACGTGGGATCACTCCGGTCGAGCCGGCCCATTTATGCCAAAACGTCCCTGATCCACGATTATATGGTATAGTATATTATGGAACAGTAGCATTGATTGCTCCTTTACAAATTAAAATGTTAATATGATCCAAAATGTTAGTATGAAAATTACAAGTTCTCAGAAATTACAAGATATCTATCTATTTAGATATTCTTTATTGCACAAAAACAAAATACAAGTATGATACAACAACATCAGACAGTACAATAAGGCGGTCTTATCGCTTGTGGCGATTTCTTCCAGACAACCTTTGGGTGCAAGTTACCACTTCTCAGAAATCTCCACATTAAAATGACAATTTTATACCTAGCCCTTTATGCTTCACCTAAGTTCTTCATGTGTGCTTGTGGCCTATGCGTGCACATAAGTACAGAAACAAATCTGAAATAACATTCATCATTGTCCTTCTTTTAATAAGGACGTCATCCAGATATATGTGAAGGCTGTCTCCCAAATCCCAGGAAAGCGTAACGGCCCATTCTTCTCGCTCATTAAGCCAAAGGGACGTGTAGGATGTCAAAAACTTCGTACCTGTGAAGATGAATCATTTTTAGTGTCACGATTGAACCGGCGCCGACCGCGAAGCTTCCACAATGGCCAATAAACACACCATAAAATACGAAAAGGCCGCACTAAAAATGCCATTATTGTTTGCTAAATGTCCACCTTTTGTTAAATGAAGCTGTCAAATATTTCGCAAACCGTCAAAGGGGTTGGTCGTCGTAATTCTTTTACGATGCACTTAAAATCGACGGTTTATAAACGCGACGAACTAATTGTTCACTCGTTAAACTCACATGCTTTATGCTCTCCCTTATTACTGGTAATACCTTGATATTTCTTTGACACGCTGGTAAGAAAATTTACGAGCAACATTGATACTTTCGTAATTCAACGTCACCGGTGGGTGAATGCTGCAAATTAATCGTAATATCGAGGCTGGCCAACCGTTATTAGTACCTTCTGTAGTTGCCAAGGTGTTCCCACCCCTCAATAAATCTTGTCTAATTTGTGTGTAATTACAGGACGGTACAGTTCTCGTTGTAACAAGGAGTGCGTACCAGCGGGGAGTAGGCGGCCGGCACGTGCTTACGCGCGCTTTCAACCGCCCCGACTCCAAACGTTCCATCCCAAAATTTACCATCAACGAAAACACAACCTTAATTGGTAACCATTTAAGTCGCGATTCTAACACAGTTGATAATTCAATGAGAGGCTAAGCTATTGGTGAAGGCAATTCAACTAATTTCAATGCTAAACCGTACATGGAAGGTACAAATTGCGGTAGCAAACGTATAGTTATAACGATTTCTGCTCAAGTTTTGATCACTATTAAGGAGTGCTGCGAAGTAACGTGCCGAAAGTTCGCTGTTAAAATTTGGTAATGTGTTCTTTGACCCCTTGGTGAGATAATAATTTTAATAAAGAAACTAGAGGGGTGCACTATTCCAACTCAAATTAAAGTTACGTTATTATTTTCAAGTACACGTTTGCATTGGGGGACTAGAGTCTTCTTATAATCTTCTAAATTGTCATTTTATTATTTCATGCGACTATTAAAAAGTTCTATTTTTTTAAATTTTAAAGTTGTACATAATTTTTATAAAATTCCACACAGCAAACTACGAACTACATTGCAAAGTGCATTCACTCGTAAAACTCCTATAACGACTGCTTCGAAATATCCGACATCAAACGAAGTTTCCATTGACGATCACGAGACCGGGCTAGCTACAGACCAGATGGCTTTACTCTCTTTGCTTTAAGCCCTTTCATCCCTACATAATTAGCGAAGCGGACTCTATGTAATAAATAAATCTGGGCGAACTACAATTGCCATTTGAATAGTACGAATAAATCTGTGTCATGGACTATGCATTCTGCTCGCATGCATCCTAATACTGTAATCGAATATACATCTTAATCACTAGAAAATAAAGCTGAATTTCAATCAAGAAGTCTGTCGCATACACTGGTATTTCAACCCCAAAAAAGTCGTTTCGAGTGTCGATACGAAACTGTATACCATTTACGGGGTTGATTGAAATTTCGCCATCAACAGGGGGAGTGGTATGATGAAATTATTCGTGTATATTTTTTGCCCTCAGAGTTGCTGAGGTTATTCCATTATAATGGCCCTTCGGAATAGAAAATTTACGGGGGATTTAAGATTGTAATCTAAGGCCACTCGGTTGTTCAAAGTGATTATTCCACAGATAAGGCCCCGGGCGGCGTGGGTCGTCCCACGCGCCGTGCGATACATGTCCGGATATAATGCTTTCCTACAGTGTTGTGAGCCATGTCTTTTGAGTACCGATCATGGATTTTTTAAATTATTTTTATTAATATTATGGCTTTACCCGAAGTAATCTTGCCAATGTCAAGTAACTTATTGGGAATAAGTGGCGATTCGGCCATCTACAACGGCTAGCAAATACAGTTTTTTTATAGGTGGCAGACGAGCAGACGGATCACCTGATGGTGAGCGATTGCCACCGCCCATTTACACCCGTGACACTATTGGAGTCACAAGTGCGCTGCCAACCTTTAAGCCCCCCCTTTCCCCCGGATTGGGCCTCGGGTAGCCTCACTCACACAGCAAAACAGCACATTGCAGCTTCACGCCGTTTATTACAAACTAGCGACCTACCCCGGCTTCGCATGTTCTGTATTTACAAGACGTTTGGCAACTCTAATTGTACATAATAAACCTTTCTTTTGAATTACTCTATCTATTAAAAAACCGCATCAAAATCCGTTGACTAGTTATAAACATGATGACGTCTGACCTTCGCAATCCTTTAACAGGAAAACCAAACCAACTGATTCATCGTTACACGTGTCAAAAATACGAAACGTGCAGGTTTCCTCACGATGTTTTCCCTTACACTTGAACTACTGTTAGAAATATGCACATTGACTTGGAAAATCCCGAGGTGCGTGCTCGGATTTGAACCATGAACCCCGTATGGAAGGCGCGTTCTGAACCACTAGCTACCATCGCAGAATGTATACCTACACTTTAGTATTATGTCATAATAGGTAGCTAGACCATCTGACTTCTACTTTCCTACACGAATACACACGATATTAATGTGACAAGGTACTATTACTAATTGTTTACAGATCTCGGTTTTGTCTGTCCACAATCAGAAAAAATGTAGTATTTTGTGATTCAATCCCGAATCGTCCGGACATTTCAACATGTTTTATTCACGTGGAATGTTTAAAGGTAAACAAATTGACAAATGGTTTCATACATATATTCAATAAATAAGCATTTTAAAGTTATTTGGGCTACTATATAAAAAATCTATTGAGGTGTAACAAGTCGGACAATATTTACATACAGGTATAATTGCAGTAGCATAGAGGCAGTATGGCGCAGTGGTTAGTGAGTTGCACTTTAATGCGACGGCTGCGCAAGACGTACCGGGTTCGATCGGTCGGGCCAAAAAATTGTACCTAAGATTTCGGTAAGTTTTTTTTTATAATATGGATCTATCTGAAGATATTTTGCCAATGTCAAGGAACTTATTGAAATGAGTGGCTAGTCAACAGTCGAAGTCAGTCAAAGTCACAGTCATGTAATAAAACGCTAGCCAAATATAAATCCAAGCATGTGGTCTCGTGATAACTCACTTGACACACAATAGCAGTTTTAATAATGCACATAATATTATAATTTATAAAAACTCTTGCAACTTTAATGTATTAGGTGGCAGACGAGCAGACGGATCGCCTGATGGTAAGCGACTTACTTTTAAAGGACAAAATATACAATTTGAACACGAGTAGCAGATGTTTATTCAATGTTACATTACTGTTTATGTAGTTTACTGTACTCCCACCACCCTTTTGTTTTAACATATTTTTATAATGGAAATTATCTGTCGACAATGTTGTTTTTAGAATAAAATTAAAAATTAAAAAAACCCCCGATACAACTAAAGCTCTTTCATTTGATACCTATATTGAGGCAGTTGGAACAACGAATAGGTTATTCGTCATTTTCTGACGGCGGCCATCTTGGATTTGAAATTTTTCACAATTAATAGATTCTGCTACTCAAGCCCTTTTATATGATACCCATATTGTGGGAGTTGTGTTAAAACATAAAATCCAAATCTTTGTAACGGCGGCCATCTTGGATCGATTTTTATCCAACATAGATAAGAACACTCCCTCCTTATTCATCTTTCAAACAAAAGAAACAAAATCAAAATCGGTTAATTTGTTCGGGAGCTACGATGCCATAGACAGACACACAGACACACACACACATACACTGACACGTCAAACTTATAACACCCCGTCGTTTTTGCGTCGGGGGTTAAAAACGATACAATTCAAGGATTTTTATACTTAGGTGCGGCGCTTAATTGCAGAAATATAAACCACTAGAAACTGATTTCAAACCTTTGAAGTAGGACTACAACAATACAAGGAACCCTAATAAACCTGTTTTAAAATATTTACACTTTACATGAACTATTGTATAAATATGAGTTTGAAAATCTATAACAAAATACCCGATAGTTCGAAAATGTTTAATCTTCCATTATTTGATAAAAAATTGTATGTATGCATGGCTACTGGATAAAAGTTTTTACAATATCAACCATTTTACAAAATATTTATATGCCAACCCATTTGGCGAAACATGTGAAACTCTTTTTTAACAATTTTATTGTAAACACTATTTTGTGTAGTACCGTGAGTCGATTGAATTGAACACTCCGCGTGAGCTGATGCTCCACGGGGAGTGTTTTAGTCCTACCACCAGAATCCAAGTACATATTTCATTATAAGTTTGAAGCTTAGAGTTATAATCAAAATCACCGCCTACTAGTAGTCCGCAGTATAGAAATGCATGTATACATTATGCACTGCGTCCGTCGTTATAGCAGCGCACACAAAACAACGCTTACGACCCAACGTCATGCAATTCAAATTGAATAACAATATTGTAAGTTCTTTAAGAAAGGTCTATCATGCATCTCTATTCAAATGTGGATTTTAGGAATGCGACCCGAGTCGATTTACTCGAGTTGTGGAGAATTTTATTCGATTAAAATATTTTGAACGGGACGGCTTGCTGTGGGTTGTCCGAGATATTGTGAGGGTCGAAGTCGCTAAAGACCTAAATGTTCACGATTAGGTGAAATCGATGCAGGTGCTGGCTTGGAAAAACTATAGACTGACAGAATACCTATGATTTCACAATGATAATAGGCGTGGTAGGAATTCCGATTATAGCTTATGGTGGTAGACCGTCGACCTTCTAGATGACATGGACTTTATTGTCAACATTACATAGTAATTTGTATTGTGTTTATGTCCTAAAAAGTGTGTATATTTTTCTTGATAATAAATAAATTGAATGAAGTCTCCGTTTATGGATTGTGAAGTATTGACTGTCTAGAATAAGCGGAGTGATTGAAGATTTATTTTTTTCTTTCGAACCACTTAAGTCCTATTCGATTTCTAATTTAAAATTCTAAAATAACTCGAAAGAATCGTGAAGCATAGAGTTAAGTCTCACCACTAGTTCACCAAGGTCTGTTTCCAATTTGTTTGTTGCTTTTAGTTGATAAGATTTATAGAATGCTCTCTGTTCCTTGTACACGGCTTTTTGTGTTCGTTAAAGATATCGCTTTAATTAACTTCTATGGTTGTTTTGTTTTTATCATTTAGATTTGTCGTATCATATGACTAATCGGCGTGCTAATGTGAGAGTTAACTAATCAGTTCTGCCGTAGAACCAAGCAAACCGTAGTTTTATGAGTTGTCTTGAAATAGAAACCACGTACCAGTTTCCAATACTAAAAAAAAAAACATTTTTTCCATGCCGAAAGTTTTTATGTGACAAGGGGCAGACAAACAAACGGATTATCTAATGGTAAGCAATTACTAACGCCAATGGACATCTGCAACAGCAGGTTTCCTGGATTTGCTTGATATAGAAATTATGAAGACTAGCAATTTGAATTAATTATTTCACATCCCTTGTACTTGTTATTTTTCTCTAAAAATCGTGGGATGAAACAATAAACAAAGATATTCGTCTTCGCATACGAAAGTGGTCAGTTGATTAATGCCATTCGTATAGGAAGACTCCAAGCCCCCACTTACCAAACTTCGATGGCTTCTCAATATCCCGAATAATACGATGATAAATATAACAATCCTGGCAGGTTTAGGGGGAGTGAAAATGGATTCTTCGCTATTAGTGATATTAGTACTTTTTAAATCATCATAGGGATATAGTAGCTTAGTGGATAAAAAACGTGAAATAAAAAACTAAAATGCATGAAACAAAACTTTCTACGAAAAAAACACGAACTAAAAAGCGTAAAATTATATGTTACTTACACTTTTTAATTCGTGGTTTTTGGAGGCGGTTTTCTTTTTCGTAGATTTTATTTGTCTTCAACATCGTACAGGTTATCACATAAAATCAGTAGCAACAATTGCCTCCATATCCAAAGAAACAGAAACACATCAAGTCGACCTACGCTGTAATTTGTTTGTTTCTGTATAGGATTCCTTTCATTACGCTTTCGAGTT
The DNA here is from genome assembly GCA_019059595.1 of Marasmia exigua. Lineage (NCBI taxonomy): Eukaryota > Metazoa > Arthropoda > Insecta > Lepidoptera > Crambidae > Marasmia > Marasmia exigua. The sequence goes on along the minus strand of CM032465.1, from coordinate 3,270,380 downwards.
CCATAAAATATGCATTCGAAATGAGAAAAATGTGTCGCAGTGTCGCGGCCACATGTACCTCCCACAGCCAGTCATAAGTTCACAAGTGTACAAACAAATTTAAACCTAAACGTTAGAGAAAAGGAATCTGGAGAATATGTAGTTCTGTGTGGTTCATAAGCCATTTTTGGTTGGGTTGATGAAGAATCATAATCTCAGCGAACAGTATGAGTTATACATGTGTCGTCTATTCACATTAGTTTTCGAAATAAACAGAAGGCACACCTATGTGAAGTTTATTTCTCAAAGGAAACGCCTTTATTTCTGTGTAGAATATTTTTAAGTTGATTTAGAGACGTTCAATCTAACGCCCAGTTGGTCTAGTGGTTAAGGTATCGGAGCATGATCACGGGGTCCTGAGATCAATTCCTGGGTCGAGCAAAAAGTAAGTTTCGAATTTTTCGAACATTTTTCGGGTTTGTAATCACCAATCCGCATTAGGCAAGCGTGGTGATTAAGCCTGATCCCATCATAGTAGCGATGACTTGATTTATTATGCTGTGTTTCGTTATGCTGTGTATTATGCTGTGTTTCGCTGCGTGAGTGAGTGTATCGGAGGCCCAAAACGGGGGAAAGGAGGGTTTAAAGGTTGACAGCGTACTTGTGACTCCACTGGTGTGGAGCTTGGCGCTTACCATCAGGTGATCCGTATCAGTACGTCAGCCACCTACCATATCAAAAAATATTATTGTTGATACTGAAACACACAAAAAGTAACGTTTGTAATTATATTTTTACAACATGGATTGCTAGATTTTATCCCATCACACTTTAGCTGCGGACCCCTAAGTTGCGCATACGATTCCAACGCTCGATATAATCGTAATAAATAGACATAATGCCTTATAAAATTATTTTATGTAAGCTGATGTAAAGCTAATAAGATTAATGCTATAGACATGATACTTTACTTAATGCACCTAAGTACTGTAGACTGGAAATCGTTTTTTTACGCTAGAGGCGAGCAAGCGGGTCACCTGATGGAAAGTAATCAACGCCGCCTATGAATATCATATCTGTTTGTTCTACCAGGCTTGCCAAGGAAAATGTTTTCATTTGACAGTAGCACTATAGATAGATATCTATCTGTGTTTTTGTAATAATAAACAAAATACAATTATGACACAATAACAACAGACAGTACAATAAGGCGGTCTTATGGCTTGTAGACAACCTTGAGAAGAGGAAAGAAATAACGTATTTCTAATAGGGGAAGGGAGTGCAAAACACTTTAATAAATGTAATTGACAATGGCAGAAATATATATAACTAGACTGCTCCCACAGGAGACTAAAACTGCGTTACTCACGCAGTTTCAGTCTTTATTACAATAGTCTTCATTCAAACTTCAAACCCGCGTAACTATCCTTTAAGGGTTGAAAGTCCAAAAGTCACTTTTTTATTTAAAACCGGTGCCCAAACATCAATTTTAAGATTCTAATTACTTTTAAACTGTCTTATACCCCATACTGCATTTTATCCCCTAGCTTACCCCCTCAAAGGGTGATTTTCCAAAAACGTTTAACTGAATTACTTTTTATTTTAATTATACGCATATATACAATTTTTCACTTTCCTAACATCAAAGATGACGGACTTCCATACAAACTTCAAACCCCCTTTTCACCCCCTTAAGGGTTGAATTTGTAAAAACGGTAAATCAACTTGTTCTTAGTTTAGAATAAGGAGAACGTGTAGCCATTTTCAACATTCTTACTTTAAAATGGCTAAACTCCCGTACCTACTAGTATTTCATCCCCTATTTTACCCCCTTTAAGGGTGATTTTCAAAAAACTTTATAAAGGTTACTTTTTAATTTAAAATTATTAGTCTGAATACAAATTTTCGCACTTTAATATAAAAAATGGCGGACTTTCATACAAACTTTTAACCCCTTTTTACCCCCTTCAGGGTTGAATTTTCAAAAATCCCTTCTTAGTGCTCACTTCACTATTAAAGGAAAACCATTCCCAAATTTCAAGATCCTAGGGTCAGTAGTTTGGGCTGTGTCGGTGCATTCCTAGTCACTTAATACTTTAGTCATTCAGGTTCCTATTATATAATATATAGATAGATTGATTATATAACAATAATATTACATAACATAAATAGTTTCAACTATATTAAAAACTTTTCACCCAGAGACAGTTTTATGTTGCCAACAGTCAAAGTCTGAGTTACTTTCGTATTTTTTATGAGTGCAGACGAGCAGACGTATCACCGGATGTAGGTAAGCAATTATCGCCACCCATGCACACCCGCAACATCCTTATGTTGCGGGTGTGCACCCACCACCTCCACCTTTGGAGTGACAGTGTAAGAAGTTGGCGCTGCCAACTTTTAAACTCCTCTTTTCCCCCGATTTACACTCCGATACCCTCACTTACTCGGCCAAACACAACACAGACACTGCTTCACGCCAGTTTTCTGTGAGGGCTTGGTATCAATTGTGAGCCGACCCATTTATGCCCAAACGTTGTTCTCCTAAGCTACTGTCAAAATTATTATTAGTGTTTTTTATAAAGTATAATACTGAACCACAATCGCACCTAACGGAAAGCAATGATAATCTATTTATTAAATTATTATTGAGAAAATACTTATTATTGTTTGCAATAAACTTTAGGACAACGATCAAATTATCTGCATGTTTATATACATAAGTAAAATTTATTTGCATAATATAGGTAAGTAATACACACAGGTCTTAAAATTAAATGTGTTGCACTATATTAGGCCTAGGAAGGGCATGCAAATTTTAAAGTGGCTTAATTAATTAATCATTCAATTGTATTTATTCAAAAGATACAAAATAGAATAGGCTAATTTTTTTTTATTAAAGTCAATGAAGATTACAGTATAATTATTATTATAATCATATCATGTTATGTATTCCACAATTATTATTAAGTATTATTTAATCTTAAATTAGGCATTTCTTATTGTTTTATCATTTAAAAATTCCGACTACACTGTTCGACTGCACTTCTGTATTAAAAATAATTTGAGTGTTTTTGTAAATAAGTTATAGTGTTCTATATCAATTATAGATTCTAGGCAAATTATTATAAAACCGATGTGCCGTGCAAAATACACTATTATTCAGTAAAGCCGTTTTATTCGTTGGAATGCTTAATTTATGGTTGGGCCTACTACTTTGAAGGGTTTTAAATTGCTCCATATTATTCCTTACAAATAAAATAACATTATAAACATACATACAGGGAAAAGACAATATATTCCATTTTATAAAGTAAGGCTTACAGCTGACAGTTTGTTTTAGGTTAAACATAGACCTCAAACATTTCTTTTGTGTCTTAAAAGCGGTTTCTTTTCCGGTTGAATTACCCCAAAACATACCTGATATATCCGGTACTTTTGCAAATATATATAGTGCATATGAAAATTAAGCAAGTCGGGTGCATAATGCATCTATGTGTGCCTTTCAGTTTAGGTATTGGTCAATATTTAAACCTAAAAATTTAGTCGTACTAACTTGTCCAATTTTTTGTTGCGAATAATGTATGCCTAGGTCCGAAATATAATTAATTTTAATTTTAATAAATTAATAAGCAACATCAAATACATTGATCTGACTTCGAAATAAATAGCTCTAGCACCAGTGTTACAGATATCAGAACCAACAGCGGAATTAAACATTACATTTAATACTTTTCTTTTGTAAATTAATAACCACTTAACACCCAGACTAATACAAACAGACATGTTCATGCACACAAATGTTTGTACTGTGCGGGAATCGAACCTGCAACCCTTGCACCATAGCCAGCGTTCACTACCACCTGATCCAAACGGTTTGACATAGATAAAGTCTATAACGTTTTACCTATATTTTCTTTGTCATACCTTTTACGAGTCCTTTTTGAGAGGCGGATAGCAAATAAGATCAGTATCAAGTTTATGAGATGAAAGAATTTTGAATGCCAACCTGTCGTTTAGGTTATTGGTATTGTTATCTTTAGCAATATCTATACTACGCCTTTGTAGTATGGAAGCGAGTGAGTCGCACTTTGAAACGATGACTTCCACGTTTGTAGGTTACACAATTTTTTACCTAATTCCCGATGTCCACAACGGGGGGTGGAAAGCGAGAACCATTTTTTCGGGAAGTGAATAAGTTTTTTTTTGATAGTTGATGTTGTCCCTCTGCTAGACAAAAGCCTTCCCTTACTTCTTGCAATGATCCTAATTCATCACCACAGCTTCCAAATTTGAGAGTATTTGTCCAAATCGTCACGCCATCTCTTTTTGGGCCTGCTTCTTAGTTGACGGCCATTTCCGATCTGGATTTGACGATCCGGGTTCACCTTTAGCATTGTATAAAATAGAAATATGTTCACCTTTATGAGAAAAGGTAGTAGGTACCTTAAGTTAAGGAAGTAGGACTGACGTATATCACGGCCGCTTTGGCGCAAACAAGAAATTCATTCGTTGAGCAACGGGCCTAAAGGTCATCGTCGTCGTGAAAAAGCCAGGGCGGGTGGAGTTGGGCTGGACACGTAGCACGGATAAAAAGGAGCCATTGGACGAGGCGGTTCCTTGAGATGAGACCGTTGTTTTGCCGCTGGGGAATCCCGACGTCGCCTTGTGCAGGGATCAGACCACGAGGCCGTCCATTCTAGCGATGGACTGACGACATTATTGAACACGTGCCTGCGTGTTCTAGTAAAACGGATGGTTATGCATCTATCCGTTATGCATGGAATCAGATTGGAGAGGTCTACATATTGACCAGTAATAGCTGAAGATGATAACATAAAAAAATATGATAACATAAAAAATAAACAAATACCGCTGAATATTACACGTTACTACCGTTATAGCTCACAAAATAAATCACCAGATAATGGTAAGTGGTTCTATTTTTAATAGGCCATAAAAGTTCGGGGTTTGGCCCGATAAATATTATGTTGATCCTTAGAAAGCGGCCTGTAATGAGATACGGAGTCTTATAATAATGTATCCGTTGATTTGTAAGTACGAGTTATACTTGGTTTTAAGCCCAGAAGCGGTAGATATGCTATCGAGGTAAACACGGTTGCGAAGAATGGCTAACTTTCGTTAGCATTAAGATTCATATTTATTTTTTCTACGTTTATTTTTCTTAGTCAACTTGTACAGGTGTCTGATAGCGCAAAAATGTCAATGAACGTAGCACTCCATCGCGCAGAAAATCACAAAAGGTGGAAAGAAGTCGTACACAGAATTCATCAAAATCACGATCCACAACAATGTGGGACCGACTGAGGAGATCTGCTCGTGCTTTCTTCTTTTAGGATAATCAATTCAAAGTACATGTCTGTCAAATGCCGGCGCCCTTTATGCTGCACCACAGATTCTTTTACCAGGCATTTCTCATCCAGCTACTGCAAAATTATCTTGACAATTTAAATAAACTTGGTAGTTAACTTCATAAGTACTAAGTTACAAAAAGTGGCATTGTCTACGATATTAATATTACGGCACTCAAAACCATTTAAATTTAAATTTGATTCAAGATTTATGACAGCTTTTGACGATTTGATAATATTGGCAGAGACTGCAACACTCAGAACAACAATATAACTAATCTATGTAAAAGAGGTATATCCACAGACTAGGTGTAGACATCTCGAATCGTATGGTAAATCCCAAAGACAGCGGCAACCCTTATAATAGGTGACCCAAAAACATGAAACATTTGCGCGATGTAATCAACACCTAGCGCCTTCTATTGGTATAAAGTGGAACTAGTGTTTCGCAATGAAGTGAGATCTTGCCACTAGACCGATATAAAGTGACTATTAGTTCTAATTTTCATAATCTGGACATCTTCAAGGCAAGCGCCTTGAAGATGTCCAGATTATGAAAATTTATGATAATAATAATATTCAATTGAATAAGGCATCATCAATATTTAATTTAATTAGACATAATTATGATATTAAGATGATAATAATTAGCCATATTGTACCTACTTCCAACGACATGACTCGGTATCTCAGGTGCGCCACGTGTACCCTCAGGGCTTAAGGTGAAAATCAGTGTTTTGCTCTCTGACTTGATTGTGTCTTTGAAAAAAACTCCACTGAACTTTGACCCACTTGCACTGCTGCGGCACACATGCAGAAAATTTGTTTATATTTCAGTGTTTAAAATTTTGTATATGCATGTGTCCTTTGATGAAATAAATTAATTATCTATCTATCATTATAATGACGAGGATAATTTTACGTACAAGTTTAAATATGAAAAAAAAAAACAGTTAAAAGCATTGTCGTCAATTCTCTACAGTCGTATGTCCCCACATAAGCGAGTACTTACGAGCCCCAGTCGGCTTTACTTCGATTACGGCTGTAATAATTGAGCTCCGAATGGGAAAATGTTAATTCAGTAGCCCACTGCATAATGCATCGCCGTAGGTAACAAGTTAAGACATTGCAACTGCACTTCTGCTTGCAACTATTCCGAGCATTTTACTTTTAAATTCCGCAAGGTTAACGTGGCTACTTTGAAGCGTACGAGTATTAAAGGTTGGAATGAAAACTGATTACGGCAACCGTGTGAGAGCTAGGCTTTGGCATGAATGAGCCGGCTCGACTGGATTGATACCACGGATTCAAAGAAACAAGCGTAAAGCAGTGCCAGTGTTTCGTCGAGCGAGTGAGTACCCTCACTCCTATAAACCCAATTCAAGAGAAAGGGGAAATGGTTGGCAGCAGACTTATGAGCTTGCATGATCGTATCAAGAATGATGAGATCTGCAGGAAAACCATGGTCAAAGACAAGCCTTTTGTATGCCTAAAGTGGCAATGGGCAGGGCACATTGCAAGGATATCAGATCAGGGCAGAAAAGTCCTCGAGTGGAGGCCGCGTATAGGAGGTCAAAACCGGGGCCGGCCTTCAATAAGTAGGACTGACATTCTGGCGAAGGTCGCGGGAATCCCTTGGATGCGGGTGGCAAAGGAGCGATCTGTGTGGAGATCATTGGGGGAGATCCATGTTCAGCAGTGGACGTATATTGGCTGAAGTGATTATGATGATAGATACTTATGGTACTGGTGTTGCGGGTGCTTATGGGCGGCAGCAATCGCTTACCATCAGATGAACCTGCTATTCGTCTGCCACGCTAATATGATGATGGAAGTCATCATCATCTGAGCGTTTTGTCTCGGTTGCTTCGGAGCCCAGAGTCCGCTTTTCTACAACAATTCCTGAACTTCGTAGGGTTTTTGGCACCCTGGTCAGTTTATTGGCACGCATGTCATCCCTTGCGACATCCTGCCATACTTTTTTGGGTCTATCCTTTCTGCCAGGATCTGGCGGTGGTAGCATAGCTAGACAATTTTATCCTACGTAGCTGCCCGGCTGTGCAGGTCATGGCCGTACCGTATTTGCCAGCTATCAGATAAAATACGTGCTGTTCAAAAAGATACTCAACACGCACGTCGCACGCCCATGCAACTGCACTGTCAGATCCTGCATTATTAATACTCGCGTAAATGAAGCCCTGTTTGTTTTCAATTACGGGCGCACCCGACAGATTACTGAATTATTGCTGCCACGCGTGGGGTTCATTAAAAACAACCTGATCTGTATATGTTGGGGATCCGTTTATCCTGTGACTACTAGCACCGGCTTTTTGCTCTGCATTCAATGCCCATATAATGAGAACTTACTGTTATGTATTAGCTAATATGACTGCCCAATTGCAGCAGTGGCTGCTTAGATGATCTTATAATTTTATTTCAATTTCCTATTGCATGAAGCCGATGCAATAGGAAATCTAACTATCACGACTTACTTATTTTTACGATCAGTGGATACGGCGCAATTCCACTTCATATCATCTTAGAATTATACAACAACAACTCCTACAGATTGCACGATCCATGTCAGTTAGCCGTGTGGCCCCGGCAGAGTAGAATAGGTCACCCTCACTCTTACCAACGTGTCGTAAAAGGCGACTAAGGTAAAGCTGAAGGCATGATCATTAGCACCCAGAGAAGGAAAACCCTGCATTTATATCAAAACCCTCGCCAACCCGTCTGCTAAGCGTGGTGAGTATGGCAATTACCCCTCATGTGATTGAGGGAGGCCCGTGCCCCAGCAGTGGGGATATAAATGGGCTGACGATGATGATCATCAGCACCCAGAGAAGGAAAACTCTGCATTTTTAACAAAACCCTCGCCAACCCGTCTGCCAAGCGTGGTGAGTATGGCAATTACCCCTCATGTGATTGAGGGAGGCCCGTGCCCCAGCAGTGGGGACTTAAATGGGCTGACGATGATGATGATGATGATGTCAGTTTATTGGCATGCATGTCACCCTTTACGACGTCAAGCCATACCTTATTGAGTCTTCCCCTTCTGCCGAGACCCGGCGGTAGTGGCATGGCCAGATTTGTTTAAGTTGAAATACTGCCCTGTAATAATGCACTATTCAACCAATTGGTTGCAGTTGCAGTAAAAAAAAATTGTGTCTAAATTAAGTACAAATTCATAACGAGCTAATTTTGTTTCTGTGTAATTCACTCTTTGACAATACGAGTCGCCGATCAATATGAAAACTATGCATGTCCCATTCCATAATTCAAAAAGTACAGTCCAGTAAGTTTCTATCCTCAACTTTTTAATCACCAATCACCTTGCTAAGGAAGGGAGACAGCGACAGGATAATTGTTACAGTTGGTAACAACTAATGACGCCAATTTCTGCGGAACTCCGACCATATACGAGTAAGTACGCGTACATCGATGTATCGATAAATATCAAGTTTCGTGGAAAACGCTACGATGGCCTATTGCAGGTGAGTAACGTATTTTAACTTGGAAATTCTAGGCAATCACGTCTTCTTTTTCATTGTAGCGTAGTATTTCTAGTTGCGATCTTTGGAGCCCAGGCCCAGAGTACACTTACCATGACCATGTTTTAGGATTTGGAGGGTCTGGTAATTTTCAATAAAGCAACTGCCATCTGACCTTCACAAAAAAAATACTGGGAGACTAGACCAACTGAATCATGGTTGCACGTTTCAAAAACTATCCTAAACGTGCAGGTTTCTTTACTACAGCCAGTATTCCAAGTTATAAAGCCAGTATTGAAGAACATTAATCCGATACGGAAACAAGTTTCTTCCTTGTTTGACAAACGGAAAAGTTGTCACCTTTGAAACCCAATACTTGTCAGAAGTTGTTAGGTTGACCCGGGGGTATGGAGTCACTCGAGTTGGCGATTCGTTTGGTCAACTTTACACAATACGTCCAACATAATATATTTAAGCTCTTCTCATTATAGATACAAAGAAATTATCTATACCATTAAAGGCGGATTCGACTATCATGACAGATAATATAATGTCCTCCAAACCGATATTTCGGTCATGGCGGCCAATCTCAGAGATCAGCCATCGACACAAGACATATTATAGTGCATAAGTATTTGCGCAGACACAAGTGCACTCTTTATTCCCGTACCCTCTTATTACGATGGGACACTAATGTGACACGACCGAAGAGGGATTAGGCGCAGGAGCAACGGCTTAACGTGTTTTCCGAGGCACAGAACACACAGACACAGAGAATAAAATAACAAAATAACTTTTCCGCATGACAATTTATTTTATTTGTGTCCGAAGCCGGAATATCTATACTATATCACGAGTGAGTGAACGAATGTCATTATAAACTGACAAAAACAATGAGCATTGTATTATAGTTCATCGTAGTGTCACCGGGATATTTTTGTTAAGTGGGGTTATTAATAACGAAACATGGCCGCTTACAATGTGCCGATTAAGGAGGCTCAAAGTCACGCAGAGAGCAATGGAGAGGGCTATGCTCGGAGTCTCCCTGCGTGATCGTATAAGAAATGATGAGATCCGGAGGAAAACTAAGGTCACAGACATAGCCCAAAGAATTGCATGTCTCAAGTGGCAATGGGCAGGGCACATAGCGAGGAGAACAGGCGGCCGTTGGGGTGGTGGGGTCCTCGAGTGGAGGCCACGTACAGAAATTCGCAGCCGTGGCAGGCCCCCCACAAGGTGGACCGACGATATGGTGAAGATCGCGGGAATCCATCGGTTGCGGCCAGCACAGGACCGATCTGTGTGGAGAACATTGGGGGAGGCCTATGTCCAGCAGTGGACGTCTATTGGCTGAAGTGATGATTTTCACAACATCACATACTTTGATCTGACTCCGAGATAAATAGCTCTAGCACCTGTGTAACGGATATCAGAACCAACAACGGAATTTAGAATATATACACATACCTAATACTTTTGTTTTGTAAATACATACAACACAAATGTTTGTACTAAGCGGGGTTCGAACCCGCAACCCTTGCACCTGAGGCAGCGTTCACTACCACTGATCCAAACGGGAGAGCACGAACGAGGACGAAATCGAGCGAACTAATGCGTCGCCTTACCTCCACGCGTCCCGGTTTATATTTTATCAATTTTTGAAAAATACGCGATCACAGACTAGTAAGAAAAATCGACAAACCTATTTGCTGCCGCGCGATGCCGGCTATAAGATGACGCCACGCACACATTCCAGCTGCTGCGCGGCACTTTTTACTGTAGATGTTTCACTGTACATACTATGGCCCGGGGTACGCCTAGACCATGATTTAGAATTTGGAGAGTCTGGGTAATTCCAATGAAGCGACTACCGTCTGGCCTTCGCAATCCTTTACAGGGGAACCACACCCCGAACCAGAAACTGAATTGTGGTTAAACGTTTCAGAAACTATCCGAAACGTGCAGTTTTCGTCACGGTGTTTTCCCTCACCGCCGATCTAATGTAGATGTACATGCCTTAATTTAATTTTTTATGAGATAGATGGCAGACGAGCAGACGGATCACGATAACAAGTGCGCTGCCAACCTTCGAACTCCTCTTTTCCCATCGATTGGGCCTTCAGTGCCCTCACTCTCGCAGCGAAACAGAACACAATGCTGCTTCATGCTGGTTTTCTGTGAAGCCGTGGTATCACTCCAGTCGAGCCGGCCCATTCAGCGAAGCGTGGCTCTCCCACGGTCAGTAATCGGAGAGTTATCAAGATGTTGAGAAATCGTCTCATGTAAATTTAACATGTCCATCTTGTTACGTTTAGCGAACAAGTCGAATAGGCGTAACGTACTATACTTGGAGCCGGATTAACCTATCTAACGAGCGAGAAAGTAATGGCACTTTGAGTTCAAGCCCTTTTTAATGTCCCGATATAACTTCGTAAAGACGATTCTGCCGAATGTGGCAATCCAGGATTTGTTAAGTATGGTGTAGTAGGCTGGTAGAAACGAAGTTATTTCCCGGACAACTTAAGTCTTCAACTAGATGGCGCATTTGCTAGTGACCCTGCGTCATACTAGTCCCCCTTATTACAAAGACTGACCGGATGGCGCAATTGGTAGTGAGCCTGCCTCTTACGCCAAAGGTCGTGGGTTCGATCCCCACCCTGGGCAAACATTCGTGCGATGAACACTTGTGTTTGTTCGGCGTCTGGGTGTAATATATGTATTTAAGTATATATTTGTGTTCCTCTGTTGTCTGATATCTGTGACACAAGTGCTTAAGCTACTTAGTACGGAGTCAGGTCAACGTATGAGATGTTGTGAGAATTATTATTATTATTATTGTATCTTTCTGTACTTTTTCTCAGCCTCAGTGCTGGATTCAAAGTTCTGTTACGGATGTTTTACCAAGCAACTGAACTTATTATTAATTTGGCGGGTTTGAGTCATACGTTATTATTATTATTAAAGCGTGATATAAGAAATGATCCGAAAGAAAACTGTAGACGTGTGTACCTCTTTACTGAAACGACTCAGTGATCCGCTTCAGATAGATGATACACTGATCCGAATCACGAATGCTGACTCCGAATCTATCATTCGGATCTCAAGATCGTTTTTGTTCAATCTGTCAACTCGCTTACTGGCCCGCTGTTCCACTGACACGAATGAGCGACGAACTACAGCCCCCATATTACAAATCGCGAATTAAGGATAGTCCCGGAACAAAACTCGTGCCTGCCCCTTTTGACATTGCGTGTCGGAATGGGACGACATGAGCTTTAGTACGGTAATAACTTTGTGTAATAAGGTGGTATATGATCACTGATAGCGAGAGAACGAGCGAGTCGGTTCCATCGGCAACATCATATGTTGCCGAAAAAATTTTGTTTATCTTGAAATAAAACCTTTTGAACAGACACTCCATGGAACGTGTCACGCGGGGAAAGAGATAAGTCGACATAACATTGATAGAAATGACAGCCATTAGTGTCACTTAAAAAAATATCTTTAGGCTTACATAAAAGTATGAAAATTGGTTTAATAATTTAAATAAGGGGTCATTTTTGCCAGTGCTCCTAAACTCGTTCCAGTCCTTTTTAACATTACGAGTTGGAACGGGAGGTTTAGTACGGTAATAACTCAAGATTGCGTTTTATAATAAGGTAGGAGTATACATTATTTAATAATTATGATTAAATAATCTGTACATACCAACTTTAAATACCTCCAACCTTAGCTTAAGGTGACGGGTAGGGCACACTAGCGACGCCAATCGATTTAAATTTTTACCAACTAAACCGGATCAATTTCAAAAAATTTCACGGTTACAACCTCCCGGTAAACACTTATACTATTTATTAAATAACCATGCACAAATGTTGGATTGAACGCGTAGGCGAAAAATTGATTACCGCCGAAAGCGGCGACTTTTAGCGTGAATCAATTTTTCGCGTACAAAAACGGACCCAACATTTGCGCTTGGTTATTTAATAAATAGTATAAGAGTTTGCCGAGAGTTTGCTTTCCCAAAATTGTTTAAAATAGATCCGGTTTAGTAGCTTAAAATTAAAATCGATTGGCGTCGCTAGTGTGCCCTACCCGTCACCTTAATGCGACTAACGCTGAGAATGTCCTGATTATGACGTTGAACTCGCAACTCTGAATAAATCAAAACGTTGACGGATGCTCCGCGATAAGTGTTTACGCGTTCCAAGAACCAGTCAATTAAAGGAGCTCATTGTTTTATGATTGTATCGTGTCGTGTTAGGTTTGTAACATACTAGGTGACAAGATTAAAATATATATATGTTTTGTTTTAGATTTTCATCTTGTTATGAAATAGTTTGACCGTGGGAGAGCCACGCTTCGGCATGAATGGGCCAGCTCGACCGGAGTGATATTACGGCCTCACAGAAAACCGGCGTGAAGAGGCATTGTGCTGTGTTTCGCTGCGTGAGTAAGGGGACCGGAGGCCCGATCCGGGGGAAAGGGGGGGAAAAAGGTCGGCAGCGCACTTGTGACTCCATTGGTGTCGCGGGTGTCCATGGGCGGCGGCAATCGCTTACCATCAGGTGATCCGTCTGCTCGTCTGCCACCTATCACTAAAAAAAAAGCATTCAAAAATAACTACTAATTAATAAATACTCGTCGAGCCGTAAACTTTCATAGTACATTTTTTTTTCTCGAAAACTTCACAAAGTTGCGGAAACTTCATGTGTGTGTTTCAGATGAGCCTTGTTGATTTCAAGGCAATTCCCATATACTTACTTTATGTCAGCAACGTTCTAAAAACAAAATGGACATTAAAATCCGTTCGCACAGCACCTAAGGGAGTTGCCACACTGGCAGTTTGTTAGCGCCGGCCTGTGCCTGAGACACCGCCACAAACCAATAATGGCGTTCAGACTTATCTCCACGGCGAATCCGACGCGCATCCGCGGCGTGAACGCTACGCAGCCGCGACGAGGTCGCTGCGTCTTCGCTCCTCTTTGAAAACGCTCGCAATCCACCAGTGTGGCAACTCTCTAAGGGTTAAATGTTATCACCACAAGAACGTACCCAGACTGATCGAAATAGTTATTACCGCACTGAATCACGCGCAGGAACAATAGGCCATTTCCTACACGATCACTATTGTCTCTGACTTTAAAACATGAATAAGTGTAGGTACATCTGATAAGTGGGTATTCGAATACACTCGCTGACGCTTTTGGAATACGTTTGCATTGTAGGGTTAACAAAGGGATGGAAAGTTTGTTGTCATTATTCGTCAATAGTATTTTTAATGATGAATGATCTGCTTTATACATGACGACGGTTACTAGAAGAACGTAACCTAAAAAATTGAAATTACAATTATAAAAATACATGCACTTAGAATGTATCGTTTCTAGCGAAGACATGGCGTTGAACGAACTACGAAGTTTATTCTTATATCAAAAAATGTACGCAGTTCATATACACCATGCTTTTTAACCATCAAAGATTACATATACACCGTTATTTTTTGTATCGTTTACATCCCGATAACCTCATAATAGGAGTGATAAAAGTAAAAAAAAAATAATAAGCCTATAAACTGTCCCGCTGCAGGGCAAAGGCCTCCATCATAGAATTCAAGTTATCGCTACTATGATGGGATTAGGCTTAATCACCACGCTTGCCAAATGCGGATGGGTGATCACAAACTCGAGCTATGTCCGACAAAATTGAAACATACTTTTCGCTCGACCCGGGAATCGAACCCAGGACCCCGAGATCACGGCCCGGTACCTAAACCACTAGACCAACAGGGCAGGGGTAATACTCGACAAAAAAACAGCTATTCGAAACAAAATAGAATATCCACCCAGCAGATTGTGTATGGTACAACATGATTTTTTCCCGCTTATTTTGCTGATATAACAAAAAATAAAGTTTAAAAACTAAAACCCGACTACCAATAAACACGATCTAAAAAGTACAAAACAAGAAAATGGTCTCTGCTGAAATGATTATGCCGTATCGCCGTGGTCGTATGCCACAATGATTTTATATTATTCTTATAATGAATCTGTTTTGCTAAAGAAGGTAGCATATGACCACGGCGATACGGCATAATCATTTCAGCAGAGACAATTTTCTTATTTGTACTTTTTAGATCGTGTTTTTGGTAGTCGGGTTTTAGTTTTTAAACTTTATTTTTATTTAACATATTTTTAGTTATGTAAATATAATTACATATTTGAAATGTGCTAAAAAGCTCTTTCATTTGATACCCCACACGGTACCGTCAAGCAATTTTTTTTTTAGTTCCTTACTCTAAGTCCCCGAGTGTATGTGGTATGGTATGTATGACGACCCGTTTGGAACAGTAGTAGTGAACGCTGCCGGTTGCGGGTTCGATCCCCGCACAGTACAAACATTTGTGTGCATGAACATATCTGTTTGTATTGGTCTGGGTGTTATCTATGTATTATAAGTATGTATTTATAAAAGAAAAGTATTATAAATGTATATATTTGTAATCCCACTGTTGATTCTGATATCCGTAACACAGGTGCTTGAACTACCTATCTCGGAGTCAGTTCAATGTATGTGATGTTGTGAAATATTTATTTATTATTTATTTATTTATGTATATACTTATACCGAAACAGCCAGTATATTGCGGTATTATGCTTCTGTGCAATAAAGAGTACTTATCTATATTTTGTGACGAAGAACGATAAAAACATATGTATGTTTTTCTCCGCCCCAGCTATTGCATTTTACTTAATGATAATGTAAACCATTATGTTATTAGATACATACATATTCCAACAATAATTAATAACGTGTCATTTCGATTTGTTACAGGTAATTACTATTCAGATGGCATCACGCAATGAGTAAGATAATAATATCATTAATTGGAGAATAATTTATCATAATAACACATTATCTGGAGGGACAGGTACCAGAAATCATTATTTATAATATTATTAAAACTACAGTACATTTAATGGATAATTCTTGTGCACAAAATACGATCATTAGAATTTCACTCTTACACTAAGTTTCTATTATGTTATGTGGGATTTAGATAAACAAATAAAAAGCTTGAATAATAAAATGGTATAATTATAATTTACAAGCCTGATGTTATCTCTATGAAAGAAGAAGCATATTAGTCGATTAATTTATATTACGCATTATTTTTCACAAAAATGTGCAGTGTAGTTTGTGTTTGTCACATAATAAGGGTTATTAAAACACAAGCGAGACTAATAAAAAATATATGTATATATACATGTCGAATTGAGAACCTCCTTTTTTTGCGGTCGGTTAAAAATAGGAACCTTGGCGAGTTTCAAATAGCAGTTCGCGAGTATTTTATAGTTAGTTATGTGTCGAAGTCTCATACACTAATTTATCTACATCCATGTTTTAATCTTGCAAGTAAAAAATCATAGGTGAACTATTTTGACAAGTTTGATACACATACCACATACCTAATAATATAGTAGTTAGAACTTTGATGTTTTTGCAAAAATATCCTACTTACTTACTCCACTGGCTCAGTGACCCAAAACGAGTCTTGGCCTCCGAAACAAGAGAACGCCGCTTTGATCGATGCAAAAATATTTGGTAGAATCTAATCCTGAAAATACTTTTTTACAATTCTCTCATTCCGAGACTCTAAATGAAATATAGAGAAATTCGATTCTGTCAAATAAATTACAAAAAAAAAATGGCGCGAAACCGACCAATCGTGTGTGGCCACAAATTACTACACCGTCATTTTGTACAGTGGTAGTGAACGCTGCCTTTGGTCCAAGGGTTGCGGGTTCGATCCCCGCACAGTACAAACATTTGTGTTCATGAACATGTCTGTTTGTATTGGTCTAGGTGTTTTCTATGTATTATAAGTATGTATTTACAAAATAAAAGTATTATATGTATATATTTGTAATCCCACTGTTGATTCTGATATCTGTAACACAGGTGTTTGAGCTGCCTATCTCGGAGTCAGGTCAATGTATGTGATGTTGTAAAATATTTATTTATTATTTATTTTATTTAACGTTTACATCCCTGAAACCACATAATAAGTTTCGTGAATAAAGTCCACTTAACATAACTGTTAGATCAATAAATCAAAAATAGAAAAAATCTATTCTCTTGACTTACAAAACAAAATGGTGCGAAACCAACCAACCAAACCTGTGTGGCCACAGATAACTACACCGTATTATTTTTTTAACGTTTACATCCCTGAAACCACAAAATAAGTATTGGGAATAAAGTCTACTTATCATGACTGTTAAATAAGTAAACAAAAAAAAATATCTGCTGTTCCATACATTATTGCCGTATGGATATTTTATTTTGTATGGAACAGCTGGTTTTTTTTAGCTTATATTGTTGCTCAGGCATGTTTTAGGTGTTTTTTTGGGGTGTTGAAATGATGATTACTTCTTTGATGAAAATCATAATGCAGCATCCTAACTTTTTAACTTTCCTTAAAGCTATCAATATTGTAAAGCCTGTCATAATGTGTTTATTTTTGATTTCTTAATTTGAAGATAAATTTTATTATTGGGTTAGTAGCGCTTTGTAAGACTAAAGCTGGTGTTATAGATAAAAACTAACTTAGTACCACAAAATATGTATAAACAATATTTGTGTTCATAGGCAGAACTCGTAGAAAATCCATCCAACTTATTATAAATGTGAAAGTGTGCTTGTCCGTATTTTGCCAAATAAAAAAAGATTCTTTATTACGATTTTTTTATCTTTTTTTATATTACAAACCTTACAAATGTAAATCTTAAATCAATTTAAAAATATGGCATGACTTTGTTAACTTTTTGCTTATGAAAAGAGTTTATACATGGTTGGTAGAAAAGAACCGGAAACTTCATACTTAAACCCCTATTACTTTATAAGCACTTATTAATCTGGGCAATATAATATATTGTCCAGATTATGCAATATATTACATGTAAGTCATAATGTCATGGACATCAGAGAACAAAGAACATTATAACACCTTCATATAGTACAAACGTATTAAGGTGTTACAATGTTTATGCCATGTAATCGATTAGATTGGCTGTCGAAATATCAGCTGAAGGGTTATTACAAGAACCCTCATTTAAACTAGATCTTAGCTCGTACAAGTTACGTAACTCAACAACCTTCAGCGAAGGGCTTACTTTAAGGGCAAGTGACATTAATTACTCCCCTTGAGTTATAACTCGAGCAAATTGTTCTTGTTGATCAAAACATTATTTCGTAATTACGCGTGGGGTGTATTACCTCATATCATGTTAATGTGACTAACCTACGGATTGCGACTTTATTGATCTCAAGGCCGGCCGACCTGAGTTCAAGATGAATTTTTGGCTAAATATAGTTATGTGTTAACTGAAACTTTCTGAACCATGGTTCCGATGTTAAAGGGTTGCAAAGGTCAGACGGCATTACCTTCATTGTAATTATCAGCCTCCTGAAGAATCATGTTCCAAGCGTACCCCGGCCTCCAGAGCGACAGCTTTGGACGCAACTGGGAAATACACGCTAATATGAGTATAGTTTTATGTGAACTAACTACTAGTACTGCTACTACTAGTCAACGCAAGGACTCGCGGCAGTGTTTCATTCTTTAATTATGAATGAAATACACAGATCACCCCCAATAGATGCCGTATGAGTACCGCTTTCTTCTAATTTCAACGTGTAACTTTAGGCGGTAGGAAAGGGGAGAGGGAGACGTAACACTCGCTACGTGATTGGCTACTTCAACGACAATCGGTCCAATAGTGATGTGACGAGTAAAATAACTTTTATTCAATGTCGATAACCTAATATATAATTTTATTGATTATCAAAATGATTTTAACAAGAAGTTAACTAGACTTTCAATCTATGCTGTTTAAATTAAACTACCGTCCTCTACATACAAAATATGCTGTAATAGTGAGTGAAATTAAATTTATCAAGTTTCATTAAGTTACAAAACGTTGATTTAATAGTATATTTAATAAAAGTTTATTTATTATATTTATACATTTATTTATTCTTATTGCACAAAGTGTAACTATAAGTGTTGTACTTAATACCGGAAGACGTTTTTTGCCTCTCAACCATTAAGATAAGCTTTAAGTTTGTTGATGGTGTGAGAGAAACAATACTAAAACTACAAGTAAAATAATATAAATATACAGTTAGATAACAACTTTTTTTATGTTATATTCGGCAGACGAGCAGACGGCTCACCTGATGGTAAGCGATTGCCGCCGCCCATGGAGCAAGTCGAGCAATAATAGAGTAGGAATAAAAGCACTAATGAAATTAAAAATATATTTATTAAAATATTCACACAAGATACAATAAAATTTATGTGTTTTTAAAATGTTCAAGTTTAGTATACACCCTCCTCACTGCAGCCTTTGGATTTGACTTTCTGGTAAGGTACAGTAATCTTGCCAAGCGTGGTGAGTATGGCAATTACCCCTCATGTGATTGAGGGAGGCCCGTGCCCCAGCAGTGGGGACTTAAATGGGCTGACGATGATGATGATGATGACAGTAATCTTATATAAACTAATAAAAATGTAGGTGGTTAGCATCTTGTCAATTATTGAATAATCAATATAAATTAATTTTATACAGTAATAAATGCTGCTAAGCCTAATAAGAATAAAGAATAAATATATCTTAATTTTATTTAATTATTCGTTGAAAGAATGCAAATAGCTTCTATTTAATTATTAATTTCGTATTTCCTTGTTGACAAAAAGAAATCTACATGCAATTTATTATAGGACAAATATCGATATACCTATTATTATTTTCTAAAAAGTTAGTTGTGCATCACTCGTAATTCTTGGTCACATTTTGGTTCTATGACAGAAAGAGACGAACATATGAAATAAACATATGAGAGAAAGAGACCTTTTCAAAAAGACATCAACGCGCTTGGACAATCAACATGACACGTCCATTCTAACTTGACCTCTGCGAAAAATAATTCCAAATGAATTTTTACTTACTGATGAAAAGTTATACCATCTTTCTTCAAGCTAGATGTCCTGGAATTTTTTCCACATCATTTCACACAACAAGAAGACATTTTTCTGTCGAAAACAAACGCTTAAAACACAAATAACTTTTTTCGCACGGACAAACTTCCAGGTCAAAGACTTGGTCAGCACTGAAACAACGACTACTAACATATGTGCAATATCACATATGTTTGGCACGCGTCTGATGCCCGTAATGCGGTATCTATTGGGGGTGATCTGTGATGAAATATGACACCGACTGCCATGAGTCTTTGGCTCGTACCTATAATAGTTACAGTTAGTTACCTAAGATCATTTTGAGCAAAGAAAGGGGATAAAAGATTGGCAGCGTGCTTGTGACTCCGTTTGTGTTCAGGGTAATGGCTGCATATGTGTAAAATACATAAATAGCTGTTTGCACCCAAACGGGTGCAATTTATGTTTTCTACACAGATGTATTTACAATGTCAACCTAAACACATTTCCGTGAGTATGTATAAGTATGTCAGTATATCTGCTAAATCATCACAGCTCCAATTTTTTAACTAAACACACTCGAGAACCGTTCGCATCGAAAATCTTTCCCAAATACGAATCTTTTATTTAGTAAAACCGATCGTTACATGACAAACATCGCAGATTGAGTTCCTTAGATTAAATCGACTTGCGAGATCAAAGACATTTGCCTACACGGATTTGGCGGAATCCAGAAGTTAGATTGACTTCATACATGTCAAAAACTTTAGAGTTGACACTTTATAACTTTTGAAATTAGATGCTACGGGATCTTTGTTTATTGTTCTATAAACCGTTCTGAAAGAGGAACTTTACATAGAGTTCTCTTTTGCTTGTATCTGCACAGTCTGGAGTCAGGAGCGTCTATACCATAACTCACACAGCGCAATAATCGCTATGTGAGTGAGAGTACGGGCGGCCCGCGGCCGGGGGAATGGGGGTTTAAAGGTTGGAAAGGCACTTGTCACTTCACTGTTGCGGCTGTCCATGGGCGGTGGCAATCGCTTACCATAAGATTATCTGACTGCTCGTCTGCATCAATCATTAAAAAAAATACTGTGTTAGCGTAATGTCTTAAAGCAGATAGAGTAATTAGTATTTAAAACGACCTACAGTAAAAAATTCTGATTATGCGGTGATTTTAGACATTACGCTAACACAGTATTTTTTTTAATGATTGATGCAATCGCTTACCATAAGATTATCTGACTGCTCGTCTGCATCAATCATTAAAAAAAATACTGTGTTAGCGTAATGTCTAAAAGCAGATAGATTAATTAGTATTTAAAACGACCTACAGTAAAAAATTCTGATTATGCGGTGATTTTAAATTTTCACGTTGCATTATAACCATAATTATTCAAGACGGGAATTAACACAATATTTATCATGTGAAACAACATTGTGTACTCACATATTTTACTCGACGTTTCGGATACGTTACAGCAGCCGTGGTCATGAGCGGACTCAATAAATATCGTATCAATTCCCGTCTTGATTTATTATAGTTATGCGGTGATTACTTCTACCTTCCATCAGGTAACTGCTTGCATGTTTGTCGTCTTTAGCATTTATGTCTAATCTCTGATCAGTATATTGACTTTACTTACTTTAACTCTAAGAAGCTCTTAAGTCTAACCGTGACCGTGGGAGAGCCATGCTTCGACATGAATGGGCCGGCTCGACAGGAGTGATACCTCGGCCTCACAGAAAACCGGCGAAGTAGCATTGTGCGTTATTTCGCTGCGTGAGTGAGGGTACCGGAGGCCAAATCCAGGGGAAAGGGGGTTTATAGGTTGGCAGCGCACTTGTGACTCCACTGGTGTCGCGGGTGTTCATGGGCGGCGGCAATCACTTATCGGTGATTCGTCTGCTCGTCTGCCACCTATCACATAAAAAAAGTCTTTAAATATCGAGACAAGGTTCGCTCCTTTTTAGAGTACTGCTGTCACTCTTGAAATGGTTTTGACCGGTATTAGTTAGATGTTTTGGACCCGATAGAACGCCGTACGAGAAGGCTCATCGGTTATGACTCACTCTCAGTGGCTGGCTAAAGAGCCTCAATCACCGCAGACGTATGGCAAGCCTCTGGGTTTGAGGAGTTCTGCATACTTCGATCACACTAAGCCCATTCCCGCACTGGAAAACAAGACACGGCGAGGTTATCTGCACGAAGCGATTCGCTTCCACATTTTTATAATGCGTACATCAAGAAAAAGAACTCCTTGCCCAGGTTTTATTTTTTCCTGACCATTATAATCTTCGGACCATCGGGCAGGTGGTCTACCCACAGGACGTCGCCCAATTCGATGATATTGTAACGGCAGTGGGGAAACAATGAATAAGGCTGGCAGAGGACCGAAGGGAGTTGCGTGATAAAGAGAGGCCTATAAGCCTCTTAAGGAAGATAAAATTCTTCTTGAAAATTTTTTGATTAAATGTAAAGTAAAAAAGATTATGTATTGAACATTTGTTCATTTAACGTATTAAATTCTTTGAAAGTAATAAAATCAGTTATAGCGAGAGTTTACAAGCATATTCTATGCAAATTCGTAGTTATCATCATCAAATGAAATTGTGGTGAAGCGTTAGCCTATTATAGTACACCAAAATAAAGGAAAGGGGCATATTCTTGTTTAAAACTTTGTTTCAAACCGGAATGTTCTGATTATTATCTCTTGGTCTACATGCGAATAACACCATCCGTCCTTATTGCGTGGGCGCACAGATTCACACGAAGTTATCTTGTTAGGCATTTTGTATTTACTTATTTTAAGATTATACTGCCTCGGTGGCGCCGTGGTTAGTGGGACGAACTTTAAAGTTACAGCTGCCCAAGAAGACCCGGGTTCGATCCCCGCGTCGGGCCAAACTAATGTGTACCTAAGTTTTCTTTAAAAAATTCTTGGTGTCACACCCAGTCTAGAAGTTGGTGTCTTCTCCGGTGGTGTCAAATTGATGTCCCATCAATAATGAGGGTGAGGAAGTAGAGATTGCACTTGTGTTTACGCACATACCTACTTGAGCACTATAATATATCCTGCGTACGTGGCTGATCGTTGACAGGCTGCCGTAGCTGTAATTGGTTGGAGGATACATTTTAAAATTATTGGGAACACTTGGTTTATTTTTTAATTTAAATAGAATCGTGCAGGTTAGAAGAATGGTAAGTAAGTTTCGTTAATGTGACTGGTAGGGAACACTAGCGACGCCAATCGATTATAATTTTTAGCTACTAAACCGGATCTATTTTAAACAATTTCGGCGTTACAACCTCTCGGCAAACATTTATACTATTTATTAAATAACTATGCAAAAATTTTGGGTCCAACAGTACGAGTTGGACCCAACATTTTTGCGTATCATATAAAAAACAAGTGATAAGAGTGCTGAGAGTGCTTATTTCAAAGTTCCCCGATCATGCCCGTAAGCTCAAAGTTGCTGCATTAGAAATAATAAGTTTTTGTTTTCGTCTGCTTATAAACGCACGCGCTCACCATGAACCAGCCGCCATTAAAATTGTTAATTCGATCATCAATATCTGCTTCGACATTCGATCAGACTGCGTCCAAGTGTAAAAACATGAGCGGCTACTGATGCACCAGTTTATTTTAATAATTATATTACCTCGATGAATCTTAATTTTATTAATCCGGCCGACGCAATGTAGCGTTCTGTAGTTGGTCATTAATGATGTCATCATCGGACGGACGTTATGACCGAATTGGAGTTTCGCTATCCCTAGTTTTTTTTATCGCTATCCCTAGTTTAGACCCCTAGCCTTCCTATCACGCGCGCTGTCTTTCTCCGTCGTTTGGTTGCGACAGGTATATTCTTGTTCGTTACGGGTCGTCTTTGCGCTAAGGCCTCAGGGTTATTTTGACAGACAAAAACAAGGTAAAGGTTCTCAATTTCACGCGTTTATTTTTTATGTATGATCAATAATGCATGCGTAATTATGCGTTATTGATCATACATAAAATAAAGTTTTTGATATATGTGCGTATTCCCACCACCAGATCAGCCGTGAACGAAAACATCGTGAGGAAATCTGCATGTTTTGGAGTGTGTCTGAAATATGTGACCGTGATCCAGTTGATAAAATTCCCTTTTCTAAGGGTTGCAAAGTTCGAACGGCTGTATCTTCATTGTACGAGTATGTAAATGACCAGAATAATAAATAATAATATTTTTAGAGGAAATTAATGAATATAATTTTAATAATTTTACTTTTGGGGTGATGCGGTGATTATTAGGATTGGACCTAACACGATGCAAAAAAAAGCTCTTATAACTTGGACCACTTCAGAAAGAAGACGCCCAGCCTACATAACAGACGCACAAACGAACGAACAAACAAAAGGAATGTAAATGTTCGTCGACACTGGACACTTTAATGCCCCACGCGTTGTTTGATAGATGTTGCGTTCAGTTACTATTATCGGACAATGTTGCAACATGACTTTTTAAAAAAAAAATTATTTGTTATATTTTAATCCACAGACTCTAGGTCCGTACCTTTGTTTGGTGGTTTTAAATAATTTCTTATAGTATAATTTATTGCTCCGCGAAAAAAAACATTTAACATTTGGAAAATGTTTACAAGTAATGTATACCATCCAAATGTTTAAAAGTCATGTTTTCAAACAGGAATTACGGAATGGTTTAGAACACCAATAAATAAGCCGACTGGACTCAACTGCATACATATCACGAAAAATCCGCAGGAATTATTTCGCTGGGACTTAAAAAAAGATAGGTACAATAGTTGGTAAGACTAAGACTACTCACTACTTTTCACGAACGACATCAAATTTTTTTTTTAACTTTCATGGTCAGTAACAACCCGTAAAAACCGCTTCAGTAATACCGCTTGTGTAAAAGTGATAAGCATTGAAGCCCTTTGCTCTGAAGGTTATAAAGTTATTTATATTTAAATAGAGACCGATCTTAGGTACGCCATGCCAGCAGCTGCCAGTGACAGAATGTGAAAAGCCTGGAACCAAAATACTATAACACGAATGGCTTATTTTTTTTACCATCTTCATTATCTATTAGAAGGAAGTAATCTATGAAGTGTCTATTCAGACGTGTATCCAATTGCCCAAATTACAACTTGACCCGCGGCATTCAAACAAAAACTATTATCCGATCGTTCGTCCGGCCCACGTAAATGCGTGTTATATGTTATCTCAATACATTTTGTTACAGATCTCAGCTCTGTACCATTTCCGAACAACTTCATACTTCATTTAGTTTTAACCAACAACCTTATTTTCAACATCACTTTGCATTATTTTCAACTTTAAATTCTGCGTCTTAAAGGTGAATGCTACTGTAAGGTGGGTTGTTTATGTGTATGTTGGTATTGTTTGTAGTAATATCGTCATTCGTCATAGTTGACGGGTTGTAATGGATAATGGGATCGCGTGTACATGTATTGGGATGGTTGGGTACAACATGTTCGAAGTTCAAATGAATGTTGATGCTCGATAAACATGATTATATTATTAATGTTTGGTAATTGCAACATAAGTACAAATTGTTAAAATCTTACTAGAAGAGTTTATTGTAATAGTAAGAAATAGGGGTTCTTTACCTTTATTAAATGCAAAATTTTATCAGTGGGTCACATCTATTAGCCAAATTTGAGTCTGGGGTAACCACGAGCCATTGTGAATTACTCTTGGACCCCGACGGGACCAATGTACGGAGAACCACGAATCAGGGTTTTAAGAGAGAGAGAGTCGAGATCGTTTCCACTTTTTTTTTTCTTTCAATCTAAGTTATGGTCATCCCAATCGGCGGTAAAGGTTGGTAGCGCACTTGTGACTCTACTTGGTGTTGCGGGTGTCCATAAGCGACGGCAACCGCTTACCATCAGGTGAACCGTCTGCTCGTCTACCACCTATCACATAAAAAAACCGCTTGGTACACTATTATGCTTTTTAATTTTACCAGGATTCTTTCTCTATTTAAAAACAGAGTTTTTTTAAATTTACTTAACTTGTTTGTTGTAAAATCCATGCTAAGCAAATCAATTAAGACTCATTATTATAAAATAAAATTAATAAATTAAATGTATATCTGTGTACCCTGGACACTAACGCTTAAGGAAGAGACCAAGCTCTTGTGGTCAAACGAAAGATCTGGAGCAAGATTCTGGGTACAAACACTAGATGGAACATGGAGGAGGAGAAAGAACTGGGAGCTAGAAGAAAAGGCGAGCCTAATATCATCGGCGAAACAAAAGGACATCGACTTTGCTATCTCGGCCATCTCTAGAGAATGGGAGAGGATCGTGCAGTAAAAAGAGCGTACCTGGGACGGCCAAATGGTCGAAGGCCAGTTGGTCGTCGAAGGTACCGCTGGAGAGACGAGGCCGAAAATGATTTGCGCGGACTTCTGGCGGATGACTGGAAGGAGGTGGCGCAGGCCGGACTAGATGGAGACTCTTATGGATGGAGGCCAAGGTTCATTTTAGGTCGCTGCGTCAACCTAGTTAGTTACTAAATAAATTAAACTTCAAAGAAGCAGGTTGTTAGTTTCTTGCGTCCTAAAACAAGACATTATTGGCTGGTTTACTGATGAGAGAGAATGACTTTGTGCATTAAGTTCGCATATTATATCGTTTTGTACAATAAAGTTTTAAGTAAATAAATACATTATTTCGACACAACATTACACTCATATCCTCCTTTTCCAAAAACAAGATATAAATGCCTCATTCATCAGCATTACTCGATATGACGATAAAAATCGATTTCTCAAGACATCGCGATGTGTCATACAAATTAGCATTGAATGGCCGAGACGGTCTCAATTACATTTAGCATGTATGGCTCGTACGACTGCAGGTAATCATACACATCAGTTCCATTGCGAATAAAGGTTTTATTTTTGGATCAAAAAGAACAAGAAGTGTGTGTAACAAACACACACACTCTTTTTATTGCAACGTGTAGGTTCATCGTGTTGGCTCCTTTCAATAACTGTAGAGTTTAAATGTTTTAAGTTAGTTTCTAGTGTTTTTTATTGAAGTGCCGTGAAGTGATCCTGTGAATAAAAATCGTTGAATTGTATCGTTTTTAACACTCCTATTGTGTGTCGAGTGAGTTGTCACGTGACAACTGCCTTGGACTTAATAGAGTCTTACAACCCGAGATTGTGTTTAGAGTGGCATAGGCAGAATCCGTAGGTCTATATTGAAATTATATTGAGTGACAATGAGTTTAACTGACTTCGACTGTTGACTACTCACTTTTATCAATAAGTTACTTGACATTGGCAAGATATCTTCTGGTAGAGCCATATTTATTTATGATAGTTTTAACATGAACAAATAACAATAACAAAAATATCAAAGAGATATTGACATGACAGAGCTACTACATTAGAAGCGAATGTTGACTGTTAGTGTATAATACTTCTAGCTATTATAAATAAATAAATAGTGAATCACATTAGAGGCATTGGGGCGTTGTCACACTGGCGGATTGCGATCGTTTTCAAAGCAGAGCGACGACGCAGCGAACACGTTCCTATCTATGTAAATCATTTATGTGGTCAATAAATGACTGACCGGATGGCGCAATTAGTAGTGACCCTGCCTCTTACGCCAAAGGTCGTGGGTTCGATCCCCACCCTGGACAAACATTCATGCGGTGAACACTTGTGTTTGTTCAGTGTCTGGGTGTAATATATGTATATATGTATTTAAGTATACAGTTGTGTTCCTCTTTTATCTGATATATGTAACACAAGTGCTTAAGCTACTTAGTACGAAATCAGGTCAATGAATGAGATGTTGTGAGAATTATTATTATTATAAAAAAAATGTTTACTTACTTACTTTTTACTAACGTTACGCATCCGCGGCGTGAACGCTGCTCAGTCGACGTGTTTGCTGTACGGTCGTGTCACAGAGGTGTCCTATCAGAATATTAGGGCAAGGGAATAGAGAGTGCACTTGTACTTGACACACTTGAGCACTATAATCATCAATGACCTGATGGCAATCGCTTACCATCAGGTAGTCCGTCTGCTCGTCTGCCACTCATGACATAAAATAATAATAATAACATTATATCCTACGGATAATTTTTGGGCGAAAGTCACCTCAGAATGGAGGCCCGAAAATAAGAAGAGACCACGCGGCAGGCCGAGAAAACGATGAAGGGACGAACTCGATGCCCTCCTAAAAGATTTGACGACTGTGGCTCGTGACCGAAAACGTTGGAAGAAGGGTAGGTAGGCCTTTGCCCTGCAGTGGGACAGTACAGGCTAACAATAATAATAATAATATCCTGCGTAAGTGGCTGTTCGTTGAGATTGACCGCCTTAGCCGAAATCGGCTGGAGGATATTATTATTATAGTTACTGTGCTGGTGAATGTATGCGTTGCAAATATTAATCGAATTGACGCCGCACTGTTTGAAAAGTAAATAAATGTAGAGAATAAGGCAAAACCTGTACCACTAATACCACTACCTTCCAAACACCCATTAAAAATGGTACACATTACTTATCATAAACTGTAGTTTAATAAATGTTGTTAAGTGCGAATCATATACAACTTTATCTCATAATTCAGAACCATATTAAATTTAAGGGTGATTTCTAAGCGCATCCCATGAAACCCACATTAATTGGTTAAGATGAGAGAATATTAGAGAAAACTTGAAATCTTCACAAGTTAAGTTATAAGATAGTGGCGGGTTTTAGGCTGATTTTAAATGAAGTCAATGACTTTAATCATAATATTAAAATAAACATTGTAAATAAACAACGATTTCAAATATAAATTTAAACTAATATTCATACTGATTCTGACAAAAAAAATTTCAACTGTAGTAATGAAAGGAAATGAAAATGTTCTTTGAATATCCAGATAAATATAAAAATGTAATACCTTGTGAAGATGTTTGAAGAAAGTGGAATTTAAATACATAGGTTAATTATGTAGTTAAAGGTGAGAATCGTCACTCATGGACATCTGGTACATAAAAGCCTAAAGATACATATTCCTTTATGAATAATTTTG
Organism: Marasmia exigua; assembly: GCA_019059595.1. Taxonomy (NCBI): domain Eukaryota; kingdom Metazoa; phylum Arthropoda; class Insecta; order Lepidoptera; family Crambidae; genus Marasmia; species Marasmia exigua. The sequence goes on along the minus strand of CM032465.1, from coordinate 3,241,451 downwards.
ACCGTTATGTTTTAAATTAAGTCAGCTTCAACTTAGCAATAGGATATTAATAACCAAACCTTAATTAAACCGCTCCCATAAAACGTAAGGATTCATCTTTCCTGAATTGTGCCATCAAAATACATGTTCCCTTGAATGCATTCGGTTATTTAAGTCTGTGCAGTAAGGTTTAAAATTGAGTGGTTTTCCGTGTACATGGTACGTGTGTGTGAGTCCGATTCCCAAAGTTTTCGCCTGGGTGACCACGACGATTAATTTCTAAGTTACTTTAAAACTACGTTGGAAGTTTCCATCGTGTCGATTGGGTAAAATCGCTTCCGTAATGTAAATTATATTTTGATCGAGTCCCTAAGGGTATAAGATTAGTTTGGTGTTAAGATTAGGGGTTTAATAAGATATAATTAACCAATAATTGTTTGTTTGTATTGACCTGGGTGTTTTCTATTATAAGTATGTATTACAAAAGATAAGTACATATTATATGTATATATTTGTAATTCCGCTGTTGGTTCTGATTTATGTGATGTTGTGATATATTAAATTTTAAAATTCACTTAATGAATATCCATAACTTTTTCTTACATCCAACGCTTTACTTCGCCTCAATTTTCCTATAATAATGCGATGAAATATCAAGGGGTCTCTGCCATAATAACTGACCAATATTAACGTATCGCAATTTTCTACGAATGAATTTACTATCCTAGTTTCGACAGTTCTCGGACTCGGACCATAATTGTCTAACGCTAACAGGACGCATAAATTGTTCGCACACTCACCGATTGTTACCATCTATTGACCCGTGGCAAATTAGCGCCGGTGACTCACTCGACTTGGTTCAGAACGCGCCTTCCACGTGAGGCTCCGGGTTCGAATCCGATCATGCGCCTCTAGGTTTATAAATCTAAGTACGTATTTTTACCATAAGCTCAGCGGTGAGAGCATCGTGAGAAAATCTATACGTTTCGGATAGTTCTTGAAACGTGATTTCAGTTAGTCTGGTTCCCCTGTTAAAGGGTTGCGAAGGTCAGACGGCAGTCGCTTCATCGTAATAGACTCCCCAAATCAAGAATCATGAGTCACAGCTTTGGATGCAACAGGGAATCACACGCTAAGATAAAGAGAAAACGAGACTCACTCGACTTGAGTTCAATCAATCCGTTACTCAAAGTCACTCAAACATATTTACAGTCGTCAAGTTACTAATGACGTCTAGTCCGAATCATGTTTAAGTTACGATGAGACGTTCCCGTCTCATTAATGAAAATTTTACTTTAGGTACATTTAAATGAGGTAAATTTTGTTTTCACTTGATTCATCATCATCATTTCAGCCAATAGACGCCCACTGCTGGTTATAGGCCTCCCCCAAAGATCTCTACACAGATCGATCATGTACCGCCCGCATCCAAGGGATTTCCCGCGACCTTCTACAGATTGTTGGTCCACCTTTCTGCATTTTCCTGTATTACTTGATAAAGTAAAAATATTTTCGTCGTCATTCAAGTTGAACAGGATTCAAGTAGCATCACTAATCAACATTAGACGCGTAGTCGCATCGGTTATTATCTGTTTGACTCACGCTTCCGTGGAAACATTTGGTGTGGAGAATGTCACTATCTTAATTACCAGATGTAAGGCGCTTTGTTTGGTTCGAGCAGATTATTTTTGGTGACGTAAGCAGTTACGTGATCTTGTCGAGGATGCGCAATACAAACAGTCGAAGAATTTTAGAATAATCATGATATTTTAGTGTAAAGGTTTACAAAATCCCAATAACAGTCGATTCTATAAACCCTAATACGGAGAATATGAAATGGATATAACACGTGGATTTAAATGTTGACAATCTCTTTATCAACGAGTCTTTTATAAACTTAATCAAATTTTGAAATTGTATGTTTTTTTTATAGCGACACAGTATATTGTTTCTCCTCTGACTGATGGTAAGCAAAAGAAGAGCCCACGTTGCAATTACAATGGAAGCCATGTCAGTCATCACCTCCGTTGGGACTAACATACTGACCTTCGAGATAAGCATCTTGACGTTTCGTTGGAAAGAATCCATTTGTAGGAAGCAGGAAATACATACGCCGGCAACGAGTTCTATTTCTTGATGGTGCGAATCAATGATAACTTGACTTTTTTTGCTGTAAATGAAAATAGAAGCATTGAATTTAAGGTGGTATAAAATCAGGCAGCTAATGATAATAACTCAGATCATCATCATCATCATCATCATCATCAGCCCATTTAAGTCCCCACTGCTGGGGCATGGGCCTCCCTCAATCACATGAGGGGTAATTGCCATACTCACCACGCTTGGCAGACGGGTTGGCGAGGGTTTTGATATAAATGCAGAGTTTTCCTTCTCTGGGTGCTGATGATCATGCCAGCAGCTTTACCTTAGTCGCCTTTTACGACACCTCGGTAAGAGTGAGGGTGGCCTATTCTACTCTGCCGGGGACCACACGGCCAATAACTCAGATATTTAAAACAAATTAAAATCTATTTATTTTCAGTAAAATAAAGGAAACGCAATTATATGAACATAGAAGAAGAAATTCTGAAACCATTGTGAACATTCACAATATATGTATTAATATGCTCCGTGAATGAGGTTACCGGAGTCCCAATCCGGGGGAAAGGAGGGCTTAAAGGTTGGCAGCGCACTTGTGTCTCCTCTGGTGTTGCGGGTGTCTATAGGCGGCGGCGAACGCTTACCATCAGGCGATCCGTCTGCTCGTCTGCCACCTATCACATAAAAAATATATATTATAAGGTCGGTTTATACCTACTAGTAAATTAATTCAACATACCAGTTCTGATAATATTCGAATGGTCTATTCTGGCTATAAATCCCAAATGCCGAAAAAACCAACCAAAACCACGATTTCGAGTACAAGGTACATATATTTATGACGTGTGTATGAAGTGTAACACATTAAAATTCAACGTCCGTCCTCATAAAAAGTTACAAGAAACGAATTCAGTATGAGCGCCCGCAGAGATACGTTTACCGATATATCGATTATCGAGTCATAAGAACAATGCTGACATTCGATTGAAGTTCTTATAAAAATACAAAGATCTAAAAGTTGGTGAAGTGACATGTCAATACATTTTTATTAGTCTAGGGTGTTTCCATTAAAGTTGGTTTACCTTGTGAAACCCAGAGGTCGGTAATTTTATTCCCATGTGACATACAACATATAAAAGTCCTTTGCATCTAGACAGACATTCCATAAGTGGGAGACTTTGGGACCGTGGGAGAGCCAAGCTTCGGCATGAATGGGCCGGCTCGACCGGAGTGATACCACGGCTTCACAGAAAACCGGCGTGTAGCAGCACTGTGCTGTGTTTCGCTGCGTGAGTGAGGGTACCGGAGGCCCAATCCAGGGGATAGGGGGGGTTTAAAGGTTGGCAGCGCACTTGTGACTCCACTGGTATCGCGGGTGTACATGGGCGGCGGCAATTGCTTACCATCAGGTGATCCGCCTGTTCGCCTGCCTACCTATTTCATAATAAAAAGGTGCTGTATTTTTATGTGATAGGGGGCAAACAAGCAGACGGATCACCTGATGGTAAGCGACTGTCCCCGCTCATAGATAGCCACAGAATAACAGTGGCTTAGCGTGGCATTGCATGACACGATAAGCCGTATACTGAGCGGAGACCATTTTGTTTGCTCTTTTATTGATTAAGTATTGTGTTTTTTTTTTAAGTTAACATGTTGATTCATGTTGATTGCTCACCGGATTAGCAAGCTTAAGTGGCAGTGGGCTGGCCATATTAGCCGCAGAACCGACAACCGATGGGGTAAACGAGTTTTAGAGTGGACACCGCGTCTTGGCAAACGTAATGTAGGGCGCCCTCTGGCTAGGTGGGGGGACGATCTGCGCAGGATGGCTGGCAAGAGCTGGATGCGAGAAGCCATGGATAGATCACAGTGGCGAACAATTGGAGAGGCCTACGTCCAGCTGTGGACTGCGATAGGCTGATGATGATGATGATGATGATGTTGATTCTAGTTTTTGTTGATATTCTGTATTATTCTTTCTTTCTTTATTTAAACCCCCCTCCCTCCGTATTAAGCTTCCGATACCGTCACTCACCCGGCGACACATAGCGCAGTGTCCATGGGCGGCGACAATCACTTAGCATCAGGTGATCCGTCTCCTCGACAGCCACTTATTACTAGTAAGTAAGTATACTCCGCTGGCTCAACGACCCGAATAGAGTCTGGGCCTACGAAACAAGAGAGCGCCACTTTGGTCAATCCTGCACTTCTTGCCAGTTATTACCCTGAAGTTCTCGCAGATCAGACTCTTATAGCATACAAAAATGACATTATGTTTCTAGTACTATTTAAAATATCAGTACACCTGATCGCTGGTAGCCAACAAGGCTATTAGTATGCGAAGCAGAATTCGTCTAACGCATGCACACCAGTACGCACGCGGCGACGCTGTGTTGCTCAGTGCTTGAACTTTAATTTTAAATGTGTGTGTTTGCATAGTATTAACATAATTTATATAGTTTTTGAGTCATAATATTGAACATACCAATATTCACCGTAGATCATCGTATCACCGGAGGTCACTGGATCTCCTCACTTTGCGCGATAATAAAGGTTTTCTCGGATGTATATATCAGTATGAGATTCTTCAAAAAATAGGGTCAACGTTTGAAAGGAATTGGACGTGGTCGTCACGCGCAATGGACCTCTCCATTGCGCGTAATACTTGGGATCTCTTTGCGTAATCGTAGCAGGAATGTTTTTATTTTAAATAAATATTTCACAACATCACACACATTGATCTAACTCCGAGATAGGTAGCTCAAGCACCTGTGTTACGGATATCAGAATCAATAGTGGGATTACAAATATATACATATGATACTTTTCTTTTGTAAATACATACTTATAATTCATAGCAAACACCCAGACCAAAACAAACAAACATGTTCATGCACACAAATGTTTGTACTGTGCGGGGATCGAACCCGCAACCCTTGGACCAAAGCCAGCGTTCACTACCACTGTTCCAAACGGGTCGTCGACCATATGATAAAATTCACAGGAGAAGTAAAGTCACAAACATCGACCAAAGAATTGCAAGTCTTAAGTCACAGGGGGCAGGGTACGGGTATTGCGAGGAGAACAAGCAGGCGTTGGGTCGGAAAGGTGCTTGAATGGAGACCGCATACAGGGAGTCGTAGCCGTGGCAGGCCCCCACAAAGTAGACCGACGACCTGGTGAAGGTTTCAGGAGTTCCTTGGATGCGAGTGGTACAGGACTGATATGTGTGAAGAATCTTGAAAAAGGCCCATGTGCAGCAGTGGGCGTCTATTGGCTGAATGATAAGACGATAATGTTTATTGCAGTAACTTTTGTTTTTGTTTGTGATAGTTGGCAGATGGATCGCCTATTGGTAAGTAATTGCCGCCGCCCATAGACACCCGCGACACCAGTGGAGTCACAAGGTCGCTGCAACCATAAATTCCCCCTTTCCCCCGATTTGAGCCTCCGGGACCCTCACTCACGCAACGATACACAACACAGTGCTGCTTCACGCCGGTTTTCTGTGAGGCCGTGGTATCACTCCTGTCGAGCCGGCCCATTCATACCGAAGCGTGCTCTCCCACGGTCAGTCAACTTAGTCTAATGCAATATTTACAAGTAGAATATAGATAGAAATATATATATTTATATACTTTATTAAACAAAATACACAACTTTAGCACTAGTATTATTTGATATTTTCATTTTAGTAGATATATATAGACACAAATGCAAGTATTATATACATTATTACATTACAAATACACGTTAGGTACACAAAATACACTAGACAAGCGTCCGTGGCACTCATTCACCTGGCCTCTGTTGGATAACTTCAAAAATAACTTAAACTCGTCCCATGCTAATCTGTACTTAATTGCATAGTAATAGAGTCCCTCTTGTTGTCTTGTTAATAAGGTTCATTATACGAATATTTCGAGGTTGAATCCTGAGGGATGACTCTGTCAGTTCAGTCGTATGACTCTATGAGTCCAGTCGTATTCATACTCATATCTTGTCGTTTGTAGACTGCTCATTATGTAAACATTCGTACTCTCCTATAAACGATTAATAAACATATCGTTTAGTAACAGTAAACAAGTGTATTATTGACTCCCATAAACCCAATAGCCTCACTGAAAACCAGCGTCATGGCCTTTGTCTGGGCTGTGACATAAGCTGAGTGAGGGCCATTTATACTAGACGTCATAACACATCATAATATTCATTTAGCACTGTCTGGACATGATTGAATATAGTTTTGTTTTTTTTTTTCATTTTGTTTTATTTATATGTATTTTTAATTGTTTTATGTTTTGTTTTTTTGTTTGTGCCAAATTATGTTCTGTTTACAACTGTTATAAGTTCTGTGTTGTGATGTCTATAATAATAAATATTTTCTTTCTTTCTTTCTAGTACTTAAGTCTGTAATGTCTATAAGGTCTAGGCATTACAGAAATTTCGTGTACAATTTCGGCGTTCTTATCACTAAAAGCGAAAGGCCCAAAGGATTTCTACCAGATATCCTTTGGGCAAAGGATAAATAATGAGCAGGGAATACTGACTTCGGCGAGGAATTCCATTCATTAGCATTAGATACACACACACACACACAAACACTTACCTACCTAAATTGAATTTGTTTTATTTTACCATTACTTCTGTCTTTTTTGGAAATAAACATCAATGGCTCAACATGTTTTAAAGTATTCAAAATCACTTAAATGTAACTTTTCACACTTTTTCATGCCGTTCTCCCAACTCGTGCGCTGTGTGGGTGTTTATTCAACTCATACACCTAACTTGGCAATGGCCGTCAACGCACCAAAACAAATAGTCTAATTAATAATAGACGAACAGTTACCCTATTAAAATCTATTCACCATTCTCTTGTCACGGTTATTGTGTGGACAGAGCTAGCTTACACTAAATAACTTAACTGTAGGGTTGACAATATCTACATTTGACTCACACACCCATGGTTTACACACGCATTCGCAATGCGTACGCGTCTGAACGCATCTTCAGCTTCCGAAAGCGTGGACCCTAATAATTGTACAATGCAATTTTCGACTGCACTGCTGTTGCAAGTGTCTATGGGCGGTGGTAATCGCTTTTAAGTGCCATTAGGTGATCTACTTGCTCTTCTGCCATCTATGACATAAAAAAAATAATGAAATTATTTACCGAACTACTTTTTTTTTTGTTGATGATGATAATTTTGAAAGGAACACCAGATTTCACCACGGCAATATGTTATTACGTATTTTATATAAACTTTCGCTCCATTAAGTAACTGGGTTTCCAACATTTTAATTTATTGAAAATATTCCAATACAAACGTATTTTTTTACATCTACATTATAGGTATGTTTTGTACGTATCACATGGATAAATGAATCTTGTGCATTCAACCAAAAATATTGCTGTAAAACTGAAAAAAAATGTTTCATACTTCATTAAAGAGTGTGTCCAGGAATATGAAACTGCCAGGGGGAAAATTAATACGTTTTGTAGAATGAACAGGGCTTGTAGGCATTGTGGTAAATTTATCTCAATACTTGTGGGTCGCACTTGAAAGAGTCGGTTGCGATTCAGGTCTCGGATTCAAACCCCAGGGGGGGGGCGATAAATTGTTCTTGAGTTATTCTATTAAGGAATTGACATTGTCAGCTCGAAGTCTTGAAGTTGGCAGAGATATACCCCCTTGCCTCTCCCTGAAAGCAAGTCATACGTTGGTCCGCGCCTGATCCTTCTTTGGTCGCTCTAGTATTCCATCGAACTATGAGGGGAAAATCGGCTAGGAGTTCACCCACACTTTTGGGCCGATGTGGTTGCTCACGGTACGGGTGCAGAGATTTTTTCTGCCGCGAACGCTCTGTCAAGTGGCAATGGGCAGAGATCATTGGGGGAGGCCTATACATAGCGGTGGACGTTTATTAGCTGAAATGATGTTTATGATGATGATGAAAGCTCTGGCTGTGGAATGAGATCTCATCATCATCATCATTTCAGCCAATAGACGTCCACTGCTGGACATAGGCCTCCCCCAATGTTCTCCACACAGATCGGTCCTGTGCCGCCCGCATCCAATGGATTCCCGCGACCTTCACCAGATCGTCGGTCCACCTTGTGGGGGGCCTGCCACGACTTCAACCTCCTATACGCGGCCTCCACTCGAGGACCTTTCTGCCCCATCGGCCGTCTGATCTCCTTGAATGAGTTCTGTTCAGATGTTTTTCTGTGGGACTACAGTATGAGGTTCTTCAAAAATGAAGTTCTCAGGTTTTTAAAGACTTGGCAACACGTATGCAAATTCTTTGAAGTTGGAGGTGCGATCCAACCTCTGCCACCGTTGCTGTATAAAAAAGAGTGCACTTATGACTGCGAACACACCTGTGCACTATAATATGTCCTGAATCTATGGCTAATTGTTAATTTTGACCGTTATAGCCGAAATATCGGTAGGGAGGACATTAAGTAGCAAGGCCTAGCCAGATTTAAATGATAAGGATTCTTGGTCATGTTAATTGATTAATCTTTTGCGTTGTTATTCATAGTAGTCTATTAACTTTCATAATTGTATTTTTTTTCTTTTCTCAATTGAAACTCTATAACATCATCAATATTTGAAAAGAGTAACTACTGAGCTTTGACACTGAAATCGACATTCCGAACCAGCGGTAGAAATAATGTACCTATTTTGACTTTCAAAAGTGTTCTGTGTGGACCTAAATTGAATAAAGATTTTTTTATCTTTTAGATTGGTAGTGACCTTGCCTCATGCGCCAAAGATCATGAGTTCGATCCCACCATGGACAAACATTCGTGCGGGTAACACACTTGTTTGGGTGTAATCATCATTTCAGCCAAAAGGAGTACACGACGCTGGACATAGGCCTCCCCCAATGTTCTCCACACAGATCGGTCCTGTGCCGTCCGCATCCAATGGATTCCCGCAACCTTCACCAGATCGTCGGTCCACTTTGTGGGAGGTCTGCCACGGCTGCGACTTCCAGTATGTGGCCTCCACTCGAGGACCTTTCCGCACCAACGGCCGTCTGTTCTCCTCGCTATGTGCCCTGCCCATTGCCATTTGAGACTATGGGCTATTCTTTGGGCTATGTCTTTGAACATAGTTCTCCTACGGATCTCATCATTTCTGATAGAGGGACTCCGACCATAGCCCTCTCCATTGCTCTCTGGGTGACTTTGAGCCTCCCCAATCAGCACATTGTAAGTGGCCACGTTTCGGTTCCGTATGTCATTACTGGCAACACACGCACATAAAAGACTTTTGTCTTGAGACATTGTGGTAGATGGGCCGAAAATATGCTGCGTAGTTTCCCAGACGCTGCCCAGCCGAGTATTTGGGTGAAGTATGTATTTAAGTGTACAATTTGTTTTATTGTTCTATTATGTGACATCCGCAACATAAGTGCATAAGCTACTTAGTACGGAATCAGGTTAATGTATGAGATGTTTATTGTATGAAGTAATAAATTTGTTTAGTAACTCGCTTGAGGTAACCCTACAATTCTGAGCCCGGGGCTTCTCTAAACATTGAATCATGAATTAGAAATATTAACTTTCGACAAGTAAACAGCGCTCGCAATATTCATAGGAGTCGTAAATACTGCCGTGGCTTGCCCTTTGCGTCGGAGCTATTTTTATTATGTTCATTACTAGAATTTCTGTTTTCGGTGCGTTGTTTAAGTTAAATTTTAAGTCGGAGATACCAAAAAGAAGCAATATCTACCCATCTACTTATTATATATTTTGGATGAAAAGTATTTTATATTGAAGGAGGCACAATAAATATCCATAAAAAGGCAGCTGGCAAGATGTGAGTTGTAATCGATAAGGCGTACAATATCCTCACGTAACCCTCACTTAAACCGCCTTTACCGGAGGCCCAATGCGGGGGGCCTCTGGTACTCACTCACGCAGCGAAACACAGCACAATGCTGCTTCACGCTGGTTTTCTGTGAGGCCGTGGTATCACTCCGGTCCAGCCGGCCCATTCATATCGAAGCGTGGCTCTCTCACGGTCAATTACTCCCGCCACCATTTCCTTACACCAAAATACTATTTACATTTAGAGAATCTTGTATTTAAATGAGAACAGCATGTTTTGAGTTGTCATCTGTCGATTTGATAATGAACTCAATCTTGAATGTAAATAAAATAAAAAAGTGGAGCCCAATTCTCGGGATCTGATATTTTATTTGTGTGGTTTTCATGCCACACCCGCCATGTTTTTTCATATCGAAAATCCCGTTAATTGAGCTCGTGGCCTATGATTTTTTTTTTTAATTTGTTATATTCATCTCTTTTATATTCATTTTAGACCACCTAGATTTTGTGAGGAGTTTCTAAGAAAAGTAGACGGTCTGCTTAAAATCCGGCCCAGACTATTATCATTTAATAAAAAAATTGTAAGGTGCTTTTTTATTCAATATTGAACCGCACAACGAAGTCGATTTTAAGGCATAAATGTAATACTAACCAAAAGTGTGAAATTTATAGAATATAAAAACCCTGAGTTGGTTATTTTTTGTTGGCATAACTGCTGGGTTGACAGGTCTAAATAGGACGCCGATAATAAAACCTGAGTCACAAATGCGCTGCCACTTTTCATCTCTCCTCACCCCGGATTGGGCCCCCAGTACTCTAAATCAAAGGCAAAGGCAAAACTCAGTGCTTCACTTCGGCAAAGCCAGCCCATTTGAGAATTTATACTGGTATCCAACTATGACACCCACGAACAGACTAATGCGTTAACTTTGCCCTCTAATGATCTAAAATTATTTAACACAAATATCTAGATAAGAATTACTGATGAAGCGCATTGATAAGGCTCATGCATAGAATTTTGAACTTTATACAAAAAGTTTCAAAATCTACTTTCCTTTATCAATGTTTTTGGTATGTTTTCGAGAAGTGGTATGTAGGAATGCAGTTTTAACTCAAACTGAAACATGTTAGTCATTATGTGGAAAATAAATCTACGTAAGAACAATTTCGTAATGGTAGAAAGCACAAGTTGAGAATGGTTTTTGTTGTTCTTGGCTCGTAAATGCTTGTTCAAACAATCCCAGGAGAGGGGAGTATAAAGGCCGACAGCGAAGACAATATTTTGTGCAGTGCACTCGTGACTCCGATGGTATGGGTGTCTATGAGCGGCGGCGATCGCTTGCCAGGTGATCCGTCTGCTTGTCTGTAATTTTTTTGATGTTACGACAGTAAAGCATTTATCCTCAATCCCACCTTATGTTAAATAAAAATGAGATCTAAGATGGGTCCATATCCAAATGGCAAAAAACGTAACCCTTATAGATTCGTCATGTCTGTCCGTCTGTCCGTCCGTCCGTATGTCACAGCCACTTTTCTCCGAAACTATAAGAATTATACTATTGAAACTTGGTAAATAGATGTATTTTGTTAACTGCATTACGATTTTTACACAAACATTGGGAAAAATAAAAAAATTGGGGTAGTCTCCATACTTAAAACTGACTCAAAATTTATTTTTTCATCAAACCTATACGACTGGGTTATCTATAGTAAGGTCTTTAAAAATGATGTTGAGGTTTTTAAGATCATTTTTTTCTCAACACAATACTTTGCGCAAGAGACGCTCCCAAAGTGGTAAATTATGTCGTTCTAAAACACTGAGATACCGTCGCTCATAAGTTTGTGACAATAATGGGCCGCAAAATCGCTATGATGCTGTACAGAATCGCTCATCACAATTGAAACCATTCAACGTTCATGATGTCACTTCATAATAAATATGACAAATAATAAATATAACAAGCGATAATAATAATCCTCCAACCGATTACGGTTACGGCGGCCAATCTCAACGATTAGCTACGTACGCTGGATATATTATAGTGCTCAAGTGTGTGTGCAAATACAAGAGCACTCTCGAGATTCTTTGCAAGATTACCTTACCCTCATATTCCGATGGGACACCAGTGTGACACGACCGGAGAGAGATCGGGTGCAGGACCAATGGCTTACCGTGCTTGCGCTAACGTACAAGACCGCCAACTTCCAGACTCCGGATTGACATCAATAATTTCTTAAAGAAAACTTAGGTACCCACAAACTTTTGGCCCGACCCGGAGATCATACCAACAAGCGATAATTAACCCGCAAAAGCTTTACAAATAAAAGGATACTTTAAAACAAAGGCAAGAGAGGACCCCATTATAATAAATCCAAATAGGACAAGTGTGATATTTATTTTTGCTATTTTATACACGACACTGGATGATGGTTACTCATTATCCAGAAATTAAAGATGCTCTAAAACTTATCAGAAAATAAAAATTAAGTTTTTCATTGAATACTGTAACAATACCAATAACTAAGGGCCCTTTACTTTTCATCTCTTTATTATTTCTTTCTTTTTAACCCCTGACGCAAAAACGACGGGGTGTTATAAGTTTGACATGTCTGTGTGTGTGTGTCTATGGCATCGTAGCTCCTGAACAAATGAACCGATTATGATTTTGTTTGAAAGATGAATAAGGGGGGAGTCATCATCATCATCAGCAACCCACACTCGTCCACTACTGGACATAGGTCTCCCCTAATGCATGCCACTGCTCCCGATTTTCGGCCACTCTCATCCAGCCCACACCAGCCAGCCCTCGAATGTCCTCATCCCATCTTGTCGCAGGGCGTCCTACACTACGCTAACCGAGTTGCGGTCTCCACTCAAAGACTATACGGCTCCAGCGGCTGTCAGTTCTGCGGCTAATATGACCATCCCACTGCCACTTCAGTTTGCTAATTCGGTGGGCTATGTCGGTGACTCTGGTTCTCTGTCGGATTACATCATTTCTGATGCGGTCCTTCAGAGATACGAGTACTCCGAGCGTAGCTCTTTCCATAGCTCTTTGAGCGACTTTGAACCGGTGGACTAGTCCAGCCGTGAGTGTCCACGTCTCGGCACCGTAAGTCATGACCGGAAGGACGCACTGGTCGAAGACTTTCGATATAAGACTTTGAGGGATGGGTGACGAGAAGACTTAACGAAGTTTACCAAAGGGGGGAGTGTTCTTAGCTATGTTGGATAAAAATCAATCCGAAATGGCCGAAGTTACAAAGCTATGGATTGTATGTTTTAACACAACTCCCACAATATAGGTATCATATAAATTATGACTGACCGGATGGCGCAATTGGTAGTCACCCTGCCTCTTACGCCAAAGATCGTGGGTTCGATCCCCACCCTGGACAAACATTCGTGCGATGAACAATTGTGTTTGTTCGGTGTCTGGGTGTAATATATGTATTGAAGTATATATTTGTGTTCCTCTGTTGTCTGATATCTGTAACACAAGTGCTTAAGCTACTTAGTACGGAATCAGGTCAACGTATGAGATGTTGTGAGATAATTATTATTATTAATAATATAAAAGCGCTTGAGTAGCAGAATATATTTATTGTGACTAACCATTGCGCCACCGAGGCAGTCAAGCGACGGTTGCGCTTAGGGTCCCGGGTTCGATTCTCAGTGTTAGCCCGGAGTCTGGAAGTTGGCGGTCTTGTACCCCCGTGCCTCGGAAAGCACGTTAAGCCGTTGGTTCTGCGCCTAACCCCTCTTCGGTCTTGTCACACTAAGGTCCCATCGAAATAAGAGGGTACGGGAATAGAGAGTGCAAATATGTCTGCCCAAATACTTGTGCCCTATAATATATCCTGTATCGATGGCTGATCGCTGAGATTGGCCGCCATGACCGAAATATCGGTTTGGAGGACATTATTATATTTATTGTGACAAATTTCAAATCCAAGATGGCCGCCGTCGGGGGTTTTTTAAATTTTCAATTTATATGTATTATTCAACTTAACGTCTATTAAATACGTCATTTCATTGTGTGTCAAAGTAATAAAATTTAAGTAACAGTGGCATTCACTAACAAAGTGTCAACATGATAAGTTACTTTCCTAGCGTTTTGTTATTCATACTAAATCTATGGTTTACTCTGGTGAATGCCATTTTTTGCGTTTTGCTATCCATATTTTAACGCTATCTTTAAACACTTTTAACTATTTATGAAACAGTTGTAGAAATAGGATACAATCACATTTCTAGTTTCGAGATTCAAGACGAATAAATGCGTAATATTTTCACTATCCCACATTGCGTAATAACATGGTAACTCGATAACATGGCTCTCTGCCTATCATCTTTTACGTCCTTAAACTAATGTTTTCTAATGTAGAACATGCATTCCCTTCGCATTCGTCACTATGCAATGACAGAGCGCTATTAACACTGCAACCCTTACACTAATCTTCAAGCTTATCTAAAAACAATAAATTTCGCTCACAACTTTCAACCCCCAAATGTCGCGCTATCCCCTTTACCGTTCGTCCCTGGGTCCCTCCTACCGCAAGCCATCGTTAAGATACAGAAAACAAAGACCAACTTTATAGTCTGTCATTGTTTAGTATTTTCCGTAATTGTTTTTCCATGTACGTTCGTAACTGGGGTTGCTTTAATCTGCCTGGCTTAATCGAATCTTCATAAGTCCGGGTACGTCTGACCGATAACAGACTCAGACAATACTAGTTCGTTGTCTGCTAAAGATATATCGGCGTAATTGTAGTGTTAGCAGCCGCCTCCGTAATTTAATGCTGATTGGATACAATTTTGTTGTTCATTAGTTTAGGCTAAGTGAATTTTGCTGGCTCTTTGTGAATTAAGCTGTTAAATTAGAAGTGTAAAGAGGTATAATTGAAGACGCTTAGACTTTGGCAGTGATAGCTATTGCTAAGTTCATTCACATTTTAGAATTTGAATCAAAACTTCTGATATTGCATTAGAATAAATGAAAGCTTAGTGTAGTAGAGAACGACTCCACTTGGATCATTAATCGTATTAATTATCATCAGTCACTCAGTAAGTGAAGTGATAAATTTCAAAGATGCGAGTAGGCAAACTCATTTTTTTATGTGAAAAGTGGCAGACGAATATCAAATCAAAATACATATTTTTTAATAAACACAATACATTTTTTATTTGTCTGTACGAATAGAATTATTTTGAATTTGAAATCGTAAAAATTAAATTCTTGAACAATTTTATTCTGATCCAAGTACTTATGGATATCAAAACTTCACAATCAAAACAATATTGTTGATTGAACAGAGACGTCTTCCTACAAATTTCTTGGCGCGTACTTAAAATTTTATGTCCTCAGGGCAACGCACCAGGGCATTACTCACAAGGCAATGGCCTGTCATTTTTACCACTTGACGGCAAACTTTGCCGGAGCCGGTATCGCCTGATTTATTTCAGCTTCGCCCGGGCTAATGCAATTATTGCAATTTATTATGAAATTAAATAAGGTCGGCGCGACACTCCTTCCCCCGCACGAAATTTATACCCCTTTGTAGAAACTATGTTGCAGTGTCTAAAAGACCCCATAGGGCAGACTGACGGTTGATTTTTGAATTTCGTCCGGTAGTTACAAGGTTTTCTTTTGCTAGTGCGGTCTTCAGGAGGACTGTTACGTCTTTTTAAGTGGGTAGTTTGCTTATTTTTCTCGCGGCTTATGTTGTCTGTTGGTGTGGAAGGTAATAAATTATTTGTGCCCCCAACACCTTGTTGGAGGGACCGCCTGATAGCGTCATTTTTATAAAAGTGTAATGCGGTTTTCTTGTTGTGATTGCGACTAGATACAGGCATCTGGAGACGGCTATTTCTCTGCGATTTGTTTGTGGGACATTTATTTCGGGTTTTTGTTGGTACTTTGTGTGAACATGTTATAAGTTTGTGAGTAGGACTTCTTTTGACTCTTTGTTGGGGAAGTGTTATGGATGATTAGAAGTTACGATGGCATTACACACATCTAGTTCTTAAAAGACGTATATATCAAAAAGTTATCGTTGCATTGTTAACTCAATTATTAAATTAACAATTCCACAAAGTCCTTTAACGGCCGCAATCAGAGACGTCATTTAATCTAATGTTCATTAACTTTAGTATCGGTAGTCTTTATGCGTATCAATATAAATGTTAATATGTTATCTTAAATAGCCAACTAAGTTAATCAACGACTCTGAGTAGGGCAGTAAGCCTTTTAAGAACGAAGTTGATATGAGATTTATTTTAGCAAATTCTTAATACCATTTTTATAATATTCTCTTTTTCGAAATTAAGGTTTTTTTCACTTGGATACTGAAATAATGTTCCTTATGACTTTTGTTAAAAGTGCTAAGTAGATACATAAGGTATTCAGTTCCCCAACATTTGGAAATTCACCTGGACCTTGAAAGTACGAGTCACGTGACCGACTTTGTTCATACAAAGTCGGTCACGTGACTCGTACTTTATGGGGAGTATTCAAAATTATTGATAGAAGAAGAAGAAGAAGAAGAGAGATATGCAACTGTTTACCAATACATCCTGTATCTAGCGAGTTGTTATTTAAGTGGGCAACACTGATTATGGATATTGGACGGCTGTGACAGAAGCAACATATCGGCTAAAGGACGTTTCAATCCGTGGCTTAATTAACTCAGTTAAGCCCATAGTGCGTCGAACCGCACGATAATGTTGTGTTACATAGATCCCATGAGTTTAGGACGAGGCATTGCTAAAGTGGTTACGTAATTTGAATATTTGGTGACTGCCTTCATAGCGCAGTGGGTAGTGGGTCGCACTTTAAAGTGAAGGCTGCGCTAGAGGTCCCAGGTTCGATTCCCGATTCGAGCCAAAAACGTGTTTAGGTACACAAAGTCATATCCGGCAGGAAATTTACATTTTCGAAACAGAGTAATATTTTCGGTAAGAAATTCTTAATGTCAGCCCTGTGTCTGGCAGTTGGCGGTCACAAGGACACAGACAGGAACGAAGGCACAAGCCCTCGTTCCTGGAGAAGCGCGTGGAGCCGTCAGCCCTGCGCCCTGATCCCTTTTAGGTCGTGTCCCATTCCATCGGATTATGAGGGTAACGGAATTGAGAGCGCACTTGTGTTGGCGCATACACTTGAGCACTATACTATATCCTGCGTACGTGGCTGATCGTCGAGATGGCCGACGTAGCCGTAATAAGTTGGAGGATATTACTATTATTTGGTGTTCATTATATCAGCTATTTGACGTCCACTGCTGAAATATATACGTCTCCCCCAACAACTCTTAAATTGGCCAGTTAGATGCGCCCTACTTACTATCTAGCGAATTCCTGCAATATTTATCAGGTCGTCTGTCCATCTTACAGAGTCTGGTTTGAGACCTCAATTCCAGAACCATTCTGCCCCAACGGCCATCAGTTTTGTCTTACTATTTCGGTGATTTTTGTATGTATATGTATCATACTTATTTCTGATCTGATTGATCTCGCATTTTTTTTGATATTTCATGCTAAATGCCTTTTATGTATAATGTAAACTTACAATACATTTTTTTGAGGTGACATATCTTGGTAGCCATGGTTGGTTATGCCAGCGCCCTGCCACTGGACATCTGACATTTGGAGGACTGTTAGCAGTCCAACCTTTCCCAAGTCCTCTGTCTATTATTCTAACCATCACAAGGCACATTTATAATGTAGGCAGGAAAAGAACTCAATCACGACATCTGTTTTCCCTGATCAATATAATATGGACATCTTTAACCTCCTAAAGGGTTGAAAAGGACTTTAGGCCTTACGACATGTATGCTGTTGCATTAATAGCAACCTTCTTGAGAGTAAAGTGTTTGTGTTAGCTCAAGAATGTCTTTATACGACACAGTTAGCAGATCTTTCAGCAAAGCTAAACTCGCTTCTAGCTGTAAGTCGCATCGCTGAGTGCGCTCACTAAAATTGATCGACATTTTTCACAAAACCCATCGTTTGTGTCGTTGATGTCATTAACAGCAAACCATTGCGCTAGCCGATCCCTTTACATTGTCCATGTTTGCGAATTATGATCAAAATTTGACAATAATCTGAATTGCGCCATTTTTTTTCATGTTGTCTAAACGTGGACTGAACGTCGCCAATATTAAATATGGGATCCTATGGAAATGCACAAGTAAAACGCTTGCTGGTTATGAACGCACTGACGTATATTTGACGTAACTTATAATCATCGAAATGGCGGACGCAGCCGCCATTGTTACTGCAGACCAAGAAGGCTGGAAACATAACACGGCCTCAAGGCAAGAGTAAGCAGCCATCTTTCACGCAAACGCGATACATCCTAGATCTCACCGTTACTCTTCATCAGGTGAAAATATGGTCAAGCCTATCAACATTAAAGCTATCTTTTTCAGTTATAGTTGGCAGATAAGCAGACGGATCTTTCGAAGGTATGTGACTACGGGCGGTGGCAATCTTTTACACCAGCTGAGTCACAAGTGCGCCGAACCTTTAAACTCTACATAGGGCGCTGCTTATTGCCGGTTTTCTGTGAGGCCATGCTTTCACTCTAGTTTATCTTTCTCCAATCCCCAATCTATCGTAGTGCAGTTACACTATTTTCCCAAAGGTGCTACATTTCCACTGCTGCCTAGAATCAAATTGTGGCTGTTCTTCGTGATGTTTCTACATTGCAATTGGAACTAAAATCGAAGCCCAACTGCCGCATCCAGATGTAATTACCACTGCTGAAAATATCGATGGCGTGGCAAAACAGCCTCGGGCGACCAGGAATTAGGAGTAAATTAAATGATGCCGCGTTCCATGCTAAAATGTCAGCCGGTTACAATGGTTCTTTACAAAGCTTATAGGTTTGAGCGTATTGCTACCGAAAGTGAGCTTGTATTTGATTGTTAAATGCTTTGCATTGAGCACTTTGAATAGTAAAGGACGTTTTCTGTTCGTAGAAAATTTGACAATGTCTTCTGATCGAATCAGGAATTAAACACTGGGCAGCAAATATACCAAGCCACCACCAAATGTTCATACAAAAGGTGACTAGTTTGGAAACCTATACATATAAAAGTTTCACTGCTTTGGCAATCATTTGAATGTAAATCGATGTAAGAAACATTCAATTTTATTATTTATAATTGAGGCAACATAACATACGTTTGTCCAGGACCCAAACTAAAGTTTTCCCTTGTACTGTGGAAACCACCCAGATCTAACACAAATATCTGTTTCATGAACCAACATTTATGCTAGTGCGGGAATCGAACCGGCGACCATTGCGTCTCAACCGGAGCACAAACCATTGGGCTAAACGAGTCGTCCAAATGTTTCATCATCATCATAATCGTCAGCCCATTTAAGTCCCCACTGCTGGGGCACGGGCCTCCCTCAATCACATGACGGGTAATTGCTATACTCACCACGCTTGGCAGACGGGTTGGCGAGGGTTTTGGTATAAATGCAGAGTTTTCCTTCTCTAGGTGCTGATGATCATGCCAGCAGCTTTACCTTAGTCGCCTTTTACGACACCTCGGTAAGAGTGAGGGTGGCCTATTCTACTCTGCCGGGGACCACACGGCCGAAATCCAAATGTTTTTTCTAAAGAAAATCTTGTTAATAATTATAATGAGTTTGAGAGCATTTAAGGCTAGTGGTTAAAATTTTACCCAGTATTTCGGCTAAAGCGGGCAATCTCATGTCTATCAGCCATTTACGCAGGATATATTATAGTGCTTAAGTGTGTGCGCATACACAAGTGCACTCTCTATTCCCTTACCTTCATATTCCGATGTGACATCAGTGTGACATAACTGGGAGGGATCGGGGGTAGTACCAACGCCTTAACCGGCTTGCCGAGGCACGAGTTTACAAGACAACCAACTTCCAGATTCCGGGCTGACACTAAAAATTTTTGAATAGAAATACTCGGGTACAAATTTTGGCCATCGCAAACTGCTACTTATTTTGCCACCTTATTAGACTTATGCTTACTGCGCCATCGAGGCACTCACCCAGTATATTATACTACGAGATATATGGTTATATGTGTGACGTATCAATACCAACACACAGATCGTTTTTCAATTGAAAATCGTTAACCAACTATAAAAAATTCATCAGCAATGTGACACAAACCACGATGAAAAGCGATTGTTTAAATAAAACCATTAGAGCTGACATACACAACACACACAATAGTAGCAGCTTCTCATTATCACAATTGCAACACTGCAGTGTAAATATTAAAACGCCGCTTTAATTCCATTATTGACAATGCAAATGCAAATTTATTGCAACACTGTACTAGTCTCTATATTCAGCGGTTTAGGGTCCACTTTTGGTGATTTAATGTTTTCGTGTTGGTTTTTAACTTATTTGGCCTCATCTCGGATGGTGGTGGTATTTTTGGGAATGGTTAGGGCTGGTGCCCAGTGTTTGTCTTGTCTGGTCACAAAAGAGAAAGGATTTTATTTTTGCTACTTCGGGGTGGCATATAAACGGAGAACCTGAGTGACTGAGGTATTAAGTGATTAGGAATGCACCTACAGCCTAAACTACTGATCCTTGAAACTTGAAATTTGCAAAGGTTCCTTTAATAGTGAAAGTAAGCACTAAGAAGGATTTTTAAAAATTCAACCCTTAAGAGGTTAAAAAGCGGCTTAGAAGTTTGTATGAAAGTCCGCCATCTTTGTTGTTAGGAATATGAAAATGTGTATTGAGACTAATAATTGGAAATTAAAATTTTATTTTTTGGAAAATCACCCTTTCAGATTACAGAGGGCTAAAAAAATTTAAAATAATTTGTTTTAACATTTTTGTAAATTCAACCCTTAAGGGAATGAAAGAAAGGATTGAAGTTTGTATGATCGTCCGTTGTCTTTTATATAGGAATGTGAAAATTAGTACTTATACGTATAATTTGAATAAAAATGTGACTTTTCATTCATTTGCTAAGGGACATTCAACATTCAACCGCTAAGGGGTAATTGCGCGGCTTTGAAATTTGAATGAAGACTTTTGTAATAAAGACTAAAACTGAATGAATGTGATTCAAAGAAGACTTATTTAAAATGTATTCTTAAAAGCTCTTATAATTTTTTTTTATATGGTATGCTGTTGGTGAACCTAAATAAGTAAATATGACTAACAGTCGCCCTCAGCTTCGCTCGCGTGGAATTCTATATGCCACATAGAAGACACTATCCATTCAACTATTTCCACTTAAAAAAAAAACGTTAATTTGTCGCCCCATTTTTCCGTGAAAGACGGACAATTGAACAGACATGCATACATTCTCCTTTATAATATTAGTATAATATAATAAAGGAGATTATGTGGGCAGCCCTATATTTAACCAATATGTTTAAGCGATTCGGTGAGTTAACACACAAATAGAGAAATTTAATGTTTACCGATTAGTTTTTGTGTATCAAATAGCGTTCAATTAATTTGAATAGATATCTGCAATACCTCACTCTTACCGAGGTGTCGTAAAAGGCGACTAAGGTAAAGCTGCTGGCATGATCATCAGCACCCAGAGAAGGAAAACTCTGCATTTATATCAAAACCCTCGCCAACCCGTCTGCCAAGCGTGGTGAGTATGGCAGTTACCCCTCATGTGGTTGAGGGAGGCCCGTGCCCCAGCAGTGGGGACTTAAATGGGCTGATGATGATGATGATGATCTGCAATACCTGTTTACTTAGTAAACACACATGAGAATGACTAAAAATTAAACTTTTTATCACTAACCCCTTTATGGGGCACTAGTGGGCCGCCTTCACTTGTTTTTTTTGTTTGGCACAAATATTGTATAAATCGAAAAATGAAGTCCCCTATTTATGAAGAGTAAGGAATTTCCTAAATATTTCTGTAATGTACTTAAATTGTAACATAACGAGTGGTGGTGATAAACGGGTCTTAATTGTACGATATTGCGCGTGGACGGCGTAATCGCTCTTAAATCATCAAATTGAATAGCACAGCAAGCCATTCATTGGGTTAGGTGTCACACATACTGCTGTACAATTACTTTATTTTAAGCCAACGCTAAACTATCATCATCGCCATCATCATTTCAGCCAATAGACGTCCACTGCTGAACATAGGCCTCCTCCAATGATCTCCACACAAATCGGTGCTGCGCCGCCCGCATCTAATGGATTCCCGCGATCTTCATCAGATCGTCGGTCCACCATGTGCGGGGTCTGCCACGGCTGCGACTTCCTGTACGTGGCCTCCACTCGACTAACTAAACGAACGACGAACGCTAAACTGTAATATGTAATAAATAATATAACTTATAATTAATCAATAAACAAGTAAAACCTTTATTTTCTCCCCACAATCTTTAGTTTAGTATGAGTTTTTAATTATATTTGCATATAATATGTATACTGATTAGGTATTGATAAATTGTTATTATACATCTACCAGAATCTTAAAGCATCAGGTCCATTACATCAGCCGTTGTCTGTGCCAGTCAAGTTGTATTTTAATTTAAAAAAAAACACAATAAAGTTTAGGTCAACGTACGAACTTCTCGATCTCAATTCAGATTGCTCACGTTAAATACAATGTTGACTCAACAATAATAACATTGTTTATAACACCTCGAATTAGCCGACTCATCTCGCCGACGTCACAGAACCATTAAAAGATTAACTTTTTCCAATGTCAAAGTTCAGATCGTGTTCGTTTTTTTTTTAATTGTAAACATCTGACGCGGTTCTGACACATTGACGTATTAATTGCAGGGTTACTGCTCGCCCTACGACTGGTGCTTCCCAGCGTAGTGCTGGGAAAACTACTGATAAACATAAATCAGCAAGTGTTAAACAGTTCTAACTGAAATAAGGTGATTGAACTATCAGCCACCACGCCTTTTTTACTGGTATAACTAACCAAAACAACAATAAACCAAAATAGTAAAAGTATAAACGCATAAACAATATGAAAGAGGTTGTTCCAGCCGTCGATCCTCAACATACACTTGACTGTCTCTTGATCCCTCTAGCACTGCGGCGGTATATAGCTTCCCTGTTAGAGAACTAGGGAACTGTTAGATCTACACCCTGCAGCTGAATTCTTACATCGAACAACACTCAAACGATTGTCATTCCATCCCCATCATCTCGATGGATGGCGGTTTAATACTGTGCGTTTCTCGCGGAACTCTCTACCACCTACTTCAGTTCTGTGGAACGGTTTGGCTGCAGGAGAATTTCCCGGCGGCTATGACTTAAGGACCTTCAAGCAAAGAGCGTACTCTTTTTTAAAAAGCCCACACATTAGCGCCCTCTCTGATTTCGCGGATGTTCATAGACGGCGTTGATTACTTTCCATCAGGTGACTCGCTTGCTCGTTTGTCGCCTCTAGCATAAGAAATAATAACTTCGTCGTAGCGTGTAATTACGGGCTGCGTCCTAAGCTGTCGCTTTGGAGTCCAGGGTACGCTTAGACCAGGATTCAGGATTGGGGAGGTCTGGTTATTACAATGAAGCGACTGCCGTCTGACTTTCGCAACCCTTTAACAGGGGAACCAGACCAACTGAATCATGGTGTTACACGTTTCAGAAACTTTTTTCCGAAACGTGCAGGTTTCCTCACGATGTTTTCCCTCACCGCCGAGTAGATGGTAATAGTAGAAACAAGCACATAAATTTGAAAAAATCATTGGTGCATGCTCGAATTCGAACCTCGACCTCGGCTTGGAAGGCGCGTTCGTACCTATTGAGCTACCATCGCTCATTGGTACGTATATCGTAGGTGTGAAAAGTAGAAGTTGGCGTCTATTGGCTGAAAGATGATGATGAAATAGACATAAAATATATTTATTATCTTTTCCCATAACGTGACGTATTGTTACATTACAAAAGTTCAAACCCTAAGACACTTTAAGTACATCACTATTTACGTGAAGTGGGATTCACACAGGACGATATTCACACCTGTCAAGCTGTGAATACGTGCAGCCAGACATGCCCTAAAGCACCGACATGAGACAGAGAAAGCGAATCACGCACAGGCAAAGACGGCTTTTAAAGCATCGTAGTAAAGTTTATATTGGTGTGTTTAATGTGAGTATGATTGTACAAATGAGTAGTAATTTGCATGGCTGTTGCATGCGAAAAATCAAACGTTCAAACTAGTAGATTTCTAAAACATAGCTGTTGCATTAAGAGCTTTAAGTTATAGCTCTTTGGTGCCAGCTTTGCTATTAGAAATCGCATTCAAATATAACTTGCCTCGATTTTGTTGCGGTGTTGCACGTTCGCATCACCTGAAAGTCAGACATACACATAACTCCGTGCATATTCACGGAAAAAATAGTCTAGATTAAAACAAATTCAACAAAAAAAAACCGTTTAACCATCTTACTCGCTTATCGAAGGCATTATACTGATGAAATCAAACATTTCTTTCCCAAGAAACAACGAGTCTAATCACTGAAAAAATATCACCTTCCCATACAAATTCGAATCGTTTTTTTTTTAATTCAGCCCTATGTTCCTTGAGTAAAAAAAAATGTTTTCATTCATAATACTTAATGCCCTCGGTGAGTGAGTACTTAAGACGGGTACAAGAGCACGGTGTACATGTATTTTTAATTTTTTTTTCGTTGGCGTAACAATTATTGTATGTTGATGCCATATTTACAGTCTCTAAGCTAGGCTGCGGACAGACGGTCATGGCGAAACTGGACAACGGAACCTAAACAGGAAATAGAGAACTCACTTGTATTTTGCTAACACGCTTTCGTATGTATAGCGTAAATCTACAACCAAACTTGAGCACGTAGCCTCAAAATAATTCTGTGCGTCCTGTGAAAAGTGGTACAAGTCGACTTATATGAGAATAAGAAATAATTTATTGACCACAACACATTACATACAAATCTAAATAAGGACAAAACGTTATAAAGTTGCGGCCAACAAGGTTCAGCCTCAGCATGTGCTACAACAACCGCTAAGCAGCCGCTGCAGCGCTGATTTTCAGGCTGTACCTTCGAGCGACGACTCAAAATAAAACATACAACATAAAAAAAACTGACAATTAATTAATAGAAAACGGAACGATTCAAGGTACTACATCTATAACGTGAACATGAATAACAAAACGCATACATAGAGATCCAATAAAAAAAATGCAACATTAATATAAATAAATTAATATAAACCTGTATTAGATACATAAATAAAAAATAAACAAACAAAAACAATGCTCCCACAAATACAACACAGAAATAACGACAGTAGCGCCATCATTCACTTTTTTATTCACACACCCTCCAGTGACGGTGGCGCCATCTGTGTTACTGAAATCTTATCATGAAAGAAAAAAAAATGTGAAAGTTAAAAAAAAAACCTAATTCATGATGACGAAAACATTTTTTACCTGCATGACAGTGATTAGCTATCAATAATTATTACTAGTTATTATATAAGTGTGTGCGGTGATGACCACATGTGGCCCACGCCCTGCCACGTAAGCAAAATATAACCTTCCGAGTTAGAAATGCCTAATCCGGAGAACAAACCATTGAAACATGTGAGGTTATGTGGCATCGTTTAATGTGAGGTTCCCCGTGTATTTTCCACCGATGGACGGATGAATTGATTTACCTACTCGGACGCTAAAGGGCGGCCGCTGTGTCAGAACGATTCCCCCAACGTACGTCGTGAGTAACTTGGAGGTACGTTAACACACTTTTGGTCAGTGATCAAATGCTTTCTGAGTTGGTAGGTACTTAAAAGAGTGTATCGTTTCCAGGTCACGGACGGGAGGAGGGATATTGTTCCACAGTTTGCTGCTTGCGTACCTAAAAGAGCCACAGAATGCCACCGAGCGGTGCTTGACAGTGGGGAGTAGGTGCGAGCATGACCTTTTTGGGTACCTGTTGGAGTCTCTCGCCCAGTTCAACTTGCTGAAGAGGTAGGGTGGCCTTTGTGTATTTATGATGCTAAACAGCATAGTGGCTAGATGCAAGCGTCTACGGGCCTCCATCCTTAATATGTTTCTAGCATTGAGAAAGGGAGTGACATGTGTTCTTGGTGGAATTTTAAAACAGTATCTTGCACAAGCATTTTGTACTCGCTGAATAAGCTTCTGTGTCGTGGCCAAAAGGCAGGGACCGTAGACTGTGTCACAATAATTGAGCTTAGACAGCACCAATGACTCGCATAACGTAACTCTCACTGCTTCACTGAGATAATGTCTTATTTTATACAATAGTTTTAACCTATAAAAACAATGCCGAGCACACTCCGCAACATAGCCCGCAAAGTTCAATTGACCATCAAAAATCAGTCCCAGGTTCCTGGCGGAGTTGACGCGCTCAACTACCTCCCCATCAATAACAATATTCAGATACAGAACAATATATCGATTTTGATTTTCTTCTTTCTACTTCATCACAAAAAAGTCCTCTATTTTTCCGTTTGATCAGACAATAATAGAGGACCTTTTTTTGATGAAGTAGCAAGAAGAAAATCAAATTCGAAATAAGTCGACTTGTACCACTTTTCACAGGACGCACATAATTAAACCCAGAACGCTTGATGCTACCTGGAACGGGTGTAAAAAATAAAAAATGACGATGTATTATTTACATATATAACACCCAGACACTAAACTATTTTTTGACTCACAGAAAACCGGCGTGAAGCAGCACTGGGCTGTTTCTCTGCGTGAAAGAGGGTACCAGATGCCCAATCCTGGGGAAAGGGAGGTTGTTAGGTTGGCAGCTCACTTGTGACTCCACTGGTGTTGCGGGTGTCCAAAGGCGGCAGCAATTGCTTACCATCAGGTGATCCGTCTGCTCGTCTGCCACCGATCACATAAAAAAATAAACAATTGTTTACCGCAATGTTTGTCCATGGTGGGGATCGAACCCTCGACCTTTGGCTTACGAGGCAAATCACTACCAAATGCGCCACCCAGCCAGTCAAAGTCAAAATTATTGTCAATTCATTGATACCTAACGTGTAAATCCCGTGATAGTTGGTCCGGGGCGTTCAGTAATGGGTGCAATTATAGTACAATTTGCGCAACTGTACTCACCGCCAGTTTCGCCTAATTTGATTTCATTGTCGCCTACCTCGTGTTTATTTAAATTTAAAATTATTATGTTAGACACGCTCATCAGCGTAAGCGTGAGTGTTGGACCGTGTGTGTTTTAAAAGGTTCTCAGTTTTTTTATGTATGTTCTCTCGGTCTTCATTTTTATTCTCTCTGTTTTTCTTTTTGCTTAGAAGGTGATTTCCATAGACGGCTGACGGCACCTCCACACGACCGTTCACATCCCGTACCCGCTGCACACTCGGCGCGCGGTCTGCCATCACCAAGGCTATCACTGTATTTTTTTGTATCCTCGTTCTTTTTGTCTTTTCTTTTGTTATATTTGATTATTTTTCACATTCTTTGTTATCTGTCACATTCAAAATTGATTTCACCAGTCACTCAAGGTCCAAACTGAAAACCAGCGCGGCAGCGGCGGCAAACCGCTACAGCACATGCTGAGCTTAGACCTTGTTGACCACTTCACTTTGTTCCTTTTCTTCTTCGTCCTTGGTCACTAGTTTATATAATAACTTATTTTATTTGTTTTGTTGAAATATTTTTTCCTATGTATTACTGTGCAATCTCCTTATGCTTACGTTATGTGTCCTGTCTATGTAATTTTTTTATGTGGTCAATAATGTTTACTTATTTATATTTCTACCGGATTTTTTTCGGGGAGTGTGCGGAGGTTCTACATAATTTGATCCTCCCATTTCCTGACTACTATAATCTGGACATCTTTAAAGCAAGAGTGAACAGGCATCTTTTAGGCAAACGCGTATCATCCTAGAACTCATCGTCGCTTTCCATCAGGTGCCATTGTGGTCTAGCGTTAGCCTATTGTCTAATAAAAATGTAAAAAAAACAGGAACAGCGAAGTTACCACAAACACCCAGACCTATTTTAAATACCTGTTTCATCGGCAAACTGGAACGTGTTGAGTGTTGGTCGAAATTCGAGTCTGTTTTACCTGACTGAAACCATTTTACTAAACAAAACGCCAATATCGTAACAAAATTAGAGTAATAATTTCACTACACGGGATTTTAATTTACTTAACCAATAAAATCATCAGTTATTTTAGTTACAGTGGATTTACCAACGATTTTTTGAGTATTAAGAAATAATATAATAATAATTTATTTCAACATGACCAGATAGGTACATATTATAAACAAAGGTTGGCCTCTTCTTTTAAGTGCAAGAAGCATTTGTGCCAGAAAAGGCCGCTCTTCCTTAACACTTATTACATTCTAAGGTACAGATGAAAACGTAACAATAAAAACAGTATAATGTAACAATTGACCGGATGGCGCAATTGTGACCCTGCCTCTTACGCCAAAGGTCGTGGGTTCGATCCCCACCCTGGACAAACATTCGTGTGAGGAACACTTGTGTTTGTTCAGTGTCTGGGTGTAATATATGTATTTAAGTATATATTTGTGTTCCTCTGTTGTCTGATATCTGTAACACAAGTGCTTAAGCTACTTAGTATGGAATCAGGTGAACGTATGAGATGTTGTGAGAAAGAAATATTTAAAGACCTATCCATAGATACCCCACACGTATGGGTTTGATGAAAAAAAAAATTTAGAGTTTCAGTTCTAAGTATGTGGACAATTAAGTTAAGTATATAACAACATTACATCAAAATAATTTACAACCAAGATAGAGAGCATGCATGCGATTGAATGCATTATGTGTGTTTGTATGAGTGTGAATAAGTGTGTGTGTGTGTGTGTGTATGTGTGTGTGTGTGTGTGTGTGTGTATGTGTGTGGGTGTGTGTGTGCGGTAAAGTAATAAGACTATTAGATAATATTATGGTGTTTAAAAGAGATAGATATTCCTGAATTATAAAAGATGCTTGAGTATTAACTCCGTTTCCTTATAATTTAAAGTTTTAAGCCAGTCAGTGATTTTGGGCTTACATTAAGTGAAGCGAAGTGGTATTGCAATGAGTTTTATTGGCACTAGGCAGTATTGTCAGTCTGCCAACCAACTGCCAGCAGTATCTGTGCGAGCTCCAGGTCGATAACTGACAAGAAGCAGTGCAGGATCGACCGAAGTGGCGATCTCTTGTTTCAGAGGCCAAGACTCTATTTGGGTCGCTGAGCCAGTGAAATAAGTATTGTTAGCGGAACCCCTCTACGGACAGCAAGAAGTCCATAAATAGACGAGCTGGTCGGATAGCAGCCCATTTTGCTTGTCGGCGTTCAGAGCACACGGATCTAGGAATCGGTCATGCGAGACATTATTTCAGTCAGTCGTTGTTTCAGTCAATGTTGGATGAGTCATTGATTGTTCAAAGTTATTGTCTAAGATATGTCCAGAATATTGTTTAGTACATTATTAACTTTACTTAAGTTCATAGTAAGTGTGCAATCGCAATTTCAGTGGTTTTAAATGATATTTGTTGAAATTATTACGTTTTCTCTCATATTTTGATGTTTTTGTTTAATGATGAAATTCAAATTATAACCGTTCGCTAAAATTGTCTTTTTTTATTCATTTCCACTTTTGAACCTAAAAAAATAATATTTGACCGGCTTAACTAATGTAAAATGGAAAATCGACCAAAATATATACTGTTTATTTGAAACTGCAAATTTCATTGCATCGGTACTCATCCATGAAATCCATGTGCAAACATTTTTCTTTGATTCTACGAAAAAGCTTATTCATTACAAATACTCGCAGTCAGTTCAATTATAGGTACCACAAAATCAACAAATAAGTGTGACCGTATTTAGCTTAAATAAGCAAGGCACGATTATAATTTTATCTTATTTCTTTTTCTATTCTTTTAAATAAAGTATTTGGGTATATCTTGTGAATCTTTGGAACGCAACGTGCACCTTATTTTTGAGTTTCCGATATTTCGGCACTGTTGCAAGCGCCATGGTCACGGAGTAACTTAAGTTTTTGCGGGAAAGTTGTTACTGGCAGACTTATCGGTTTACCCTCCTTCGCAGTCTTTTACTACGGGGTATACCTACATCGTACTAACTATGGATCGTAATGAAGCAATCAAAGAAGTATTTCTTTTCTTAATGTGGTCTATATTACGTGTCATGTTAAGCAACTATCCAAATATAGGTATTTCTTATGACTTTTTCTTTGTAATTGTGTATTTTGAATTGTTAGTAGATCAAATGGAGGAATTAATTTGTTATTTGCTTTAAATACTACATAAGACGTTTTGGTTATATTTATAATTAACAAGTTATCTAGCAGCCAGGTTGCGAGAATAGTAAGATCTTATTGGGCCAGTGAAATCAATTTATTTACGATTTTATTCCATTTAAGGTATTCCATAAGTAAAGGTGGTTCAATTACAGTGGTCCAAAAAAGAAATTAGTTGCCGTACACTGAGGCTCATATCAAATATTTATGTAAGGCCAGATTCAATTACTACTATTAGTATTTTTTACTGATAAAAAAGATACAAAAAGAATTGAAAAAATGTATAAATTGTATCTGGTCGTAAATTTTCATTTGAGCCATTGGAGAGCATCTTAAACATTTTGGAATACTGTAAATAGGCCACCTGTATCAAATTCCGATACTTTACGATCCCGTAGATGGCGCTATTATCAGTCGTCTAGAATTCGTGCGATTGTATCTCAAAACCAAAGGTCCGTTGATACTTTCTGTGCTTATCGGACTAAATTAAACAGCCGTGATATACATAGCTGTATATAATGCGGTTATGGTACGTACTAAAAATACCAGAATATATTGATACCATCACACGTGATCCGTGTAACCTCTCTGCCTGGAGATGAGGCTGTCTTAACACCGAAACGTAATAGACAAATTGTTAACAATAAGATTTACGTGTATTGCCTATGTTCCGAAAGCTACTATTCAACTGTGCGAATGAAAGACCAGCTACGAACGCACGACATTTATAGTACACTCTCTCTTATATTTTATTCCCTTATGCTCGTATATTTTGGATTAAGGGATCTGGCGCCGGGTCAATGGCTTAATGTGCATTTTGAGGTATGGGGTTACTGGATGGATCGGCACTCTGCTATACCCGAAGAATAAAAGTACTATCAACTTTGTGAAATTTTAGCCATCCTAAGTAGTTACAGCCGAGATAACAAAATAGTAAATAATAGATTGGTCTTAGGGCACAAATTGCTTGCATCGAGATTTCACCGCTGTTTTTTATTAAATACCACTTTCTGTAACCCACTGTTGGACGAAAGCCCTATTAACTCGTCTTTTTCAGTTCACTGTATTTCAGGGAGCTGGTCATAGTTATCACACCTTTTCTTCGGCTTTCTTTTCAATAAAATGATTAGTTCGTCCAGTTTGTTGATATCTTCACCAAATTTAATTACGATAAATTTGTTTTTTTTTACGAAAAAATACGTTTGCCTACACATCTGATGGAAATGACGTTGAAGTTGTGACGCGTTCACTCGAATATGCTTGTTTACTCAGACCCTCAGAACAAAAGCTCGTCCAGCTCGGTGTGACAGCCAGCCATACAGCCGAGCCAACGAAACGGTACCCAATCGATCCGTCTAATGGCATCTAATTGTTTAGCCGGTATCGAGGCGATCGCTCGCATCGAGATCGCATCGGATGAGATAACCTCTCTGACAGCGCATGCTTCGGGTTTTTTCTTCCAGCGCCAACGGGAATTCTAAATAGAAATAGTTTAAGTGGTATTTTGGATGGTGTAATATTAAAATGTTTGAAGTCCTGGCCATCTCTTTTCTCGTTGATTCAGGTACCGTTCCGTGTATAGATGTTAGAAAAACCGCCTTCAAAAAGTGTAAAATCCCTGACAGGGATTAGGCGCTGACTTCAGTAATATCTTTTTCTAGTGTACTGTTATAAAATCTTAACTGAAGAACTGAACTGTATGAAGTTTTTAAAATATTATTTTACACTTTTTAGTTCATGGTTTTTGAAGGCGAATTTTTTCCTTAGAAATGTTTCATGCTTTTTAGTGTGTAATTTTTCGGCACTGTGCTGTGTTGCGCTGCGTGATAGTACCTGAAGGCTCAATCCGAGGAAAAGGGGGGTTTAAAGATTGGCAGCGTGCTTGTGACTGGTGTTGCGGGTGTCCATGGGCGGCGGCAATCGCTTACCAACAAGTGAACCGCCTGCTCGTCTTCCACCTATCACATACAAAAAAAAAGACTAGAAGTAACCTATGCCCTGCTTCTCCGAGTATGTACTTACATATAATAATAACCGCGTTTTGTCCCGTGTACATTAATTATTTGTATAATGCAACGCGAAAGTTTAAAATCTTATAGAAGTAACCTTAAAAAAAACACGGTATTGCAGGGTGTCCATGGGAGGCGGCAATCGCTTACCATCAAGTGAACCGTCTGCACGTCTTCCACCTATCACATACAAAAAAAATTAAAATAAGATTAGAAGTAACCTCCAGAAAAACACTGTGCAGTTTTCATCCATCAATCTCCCTCATTTTAGCGTATCAATTCCCAGTTGCGTCCAAAGCTTTTGCTCTGGAGCCCGGGGTACACTTGGACTGTGATTCTTGATTTTGGGAGTCTAGTAATTGTTACAATGAAGCGACTGTCGTCTAATCTTCGCAATCCTTTAACAAGGGAACCAGACTAACTGAATCATGGCTAAATGAAAACAAAATAAGGCCAGAAGTAACCTGTAAAAAAACACTGTGCAGTTTTCATCCATCAATCTAGGCCCATAAACAAGTCAGGCTGAACATTGCGACAGCCGGTCACTACTCTTTATTAAGTTACTATTGACAGATATACGCTCGTAATGGACTCCACTGAGTCATAAAAATTATATCGAGCCGTGTGCATGGGAAATTGATTTTGGACGAATGGAATAATAAATTTACCTCTGTGCAGAACAAGTTTTTATTTGTTGGAATTTTTGAGTAATTACTGGAATGCTTTGTGGCTCCCACTCAATTAATGGGATTTTACGTGGAATTGGAATAAAAACAAACGTCTGTATATTGGGTGACCGTGTGTCGGGTTGTGGTAAAAATTCAAAAGAAAGTTAAGTTAATTGCATAAATGCTTATTATCTCCAGATGGATTCGGCTACGGCGACCAATCTCAAGGATTAGCCACGCAGGATACAATCATGTAACCTATTATACACCCTATTCCCTTAGGTACCCTGAATTTACGATGGGAATGGATGGCACACCAGTATTGCACGACTGGAGAAAGGTAAACAAATAAATTCATACAACATCACTTGTGTTATGGGTATCAGACAGCAGATAAATCTCAAATATAATACTTAAATAAATATTTTGCATCCAGACACTGAACAAACAAGTAACCATCACTCGAATGTTTGTCTAGGGTTTGATTCGAAAGCACGACCTTTAGCAGTACCAAATGCGGCATCCAGCCCGTGAAGCGCTAGGCCGATGGCTTTTATGGTGCTTACATCGAGAGTACAGAGCCGCTAGCTTCGAGGCTCCGGACTGACTAAGAATTTCTAACCGAAAAAAACTTTTTTTTTGTCAATAGGCTGACGCTTGACTACAATCGCACCTGATGAAGAGCGACACTAGGTTGATACGCAAACTTGTGTCCATTTTATTTCATACATCGTCCACATAAAGCGCGGACTTGAACAAAAGTCTGCATACCAATAAAAGCAAGCTTACCCAGTTAATTACGGTTCTAACCGGGCTCAGTCGAAGTTATTGTAAAAGTGAGAAATGCGTTAATTAGGCGGCGTGTTCGCTGTGAGTGGGCGTACGATCGGCCCTACGGGGATGCATCGTCTGTTAAGGCTCCTACGATAACTAAAATTATTTTGTTGTTATTTCATTTTACCAACCAGGTTGGCGAGCCTAACATTATTGGTGAGATTAAAGCGCATCGACTTCGCTGGCTTGGCCATCTCGAGAAATGAAGAATTTGCGCGGACTCTTAGTCTAGCGTGGTGACCAGGAAGTGGCGCAAGACCGACGTTTTTCATGTTAGGTGACGGATCACCTGATGGTAAGCGATTGCCGCCGCCCATGGGCACCCGTAACACCAGTGGAGTCACAAGTGCGCTGCCAACCTTTAAACCCCCCGTTACCCCAGATTGGGTCTCCGGTACCCTCACTCAGGCAACGAAACACAGCACGGAGCACCGTGCTGTGTTACCACGACCTCACACCACCACGGCCTCACAGAAAACCGGCGTGAAGCAGCAGCTTCACGCCGGTTTTCTGTGAGGCCGTGGTATCACTCCGGTCGAGGCGACCCATTCATGCCAAAGCGTGGCTCTCCCACGGTCGAAAACCACCACTTACTCGGCAAAATACAGCGCAGGAGCTGTTATACTCCGGTTTTTTGTAATGCCGTGGTATCATCTCCCCTGAGCCTTACCTCATGCCAAAGCTTTTTTTCGTGGTATGGTTACACCACGGAAAAAAGTACTGTTCTTCCAAAATCATACAAGGTATTTTACCAAACACTTTAAAAGACAAATATTTGTTAACATATTTCCACTGGATATTTGTAAGCACACATACAAATATTATAACAACGATATATAGATCGTCGGCTCACGGCGAAGCAACAAGCACTTACAAAATTGTTCAACTTACCAAGGTCTCCGGTAACTTAGTCGGTAAAGCAGTTGCCCGGTTACCAAAAGATCGTGGGTTCGAGTCCCACCCGAAGATTTTCGAAAAATATTTAATTGTATTATTTACTTAAGCATTCTGGGGATCAAAAGAGCGTAGCATTCTGAGGATCAAAAGATCAGATAGAGTGCGAAACTCTGACATACGCTCCAAGACGGGAATCATGGATGTGGGTCGAAAAACTGCGAAGTTAAAATGGGAGTGGGCGGGCCATGTATGCAGACTGAATCCTGAAAGATGGACAAAATAATAATTTTTAGCTACTAAACCGGATCTATTTTAAACAATTTCGGGGTTACACTCTCTCGGCAAACACTTATATTATTTATTGAATAACCAAGCACAAATGTTGGAAATGCCAAAAGCGGCCACTTTTGGAGGTAATCCAAAATTGGAGTGCAAAAGCAGACCAAACAGTTAACTATAAATAATAAATAAATAAAATAACCCCGAAATTGTTGAAAATAGATCCGGTTTAGTAGCTAATCATTAAAATCGATTGGCGTCGCTAGTGTGCCCTACCCGTAACCTTAAGGTTCGTTTTCACCTTAGTGATGGCTTCTCCTTAAACATGTCTTGAGTAATTAAACACCTGAATCGATATAAAATATTTTTACTTTCAACGTGTTCTTGTAAGATATTAGTTTTAATTAAAATGGAAACTTTGCTTGTTACAATCTGTAGGCTGATGCAAGCGGGATTCTAGCTGAGATAATTGCTTTGTTGTTTATGATACTATTTTGTATCATCTTTTCAGCCAGGAGACAACCACTGCTGGACATTGCTCTCCCAAAGGTTTTTCACAAATATTGGTCCTATGCCGCTCGCATCTAAGGGATTCCCGCAACCTTCACCAAATTGTCGGTCCAACCTGTGGGAGGCCTGCCACGGCTGCGACTTCCTGTACGTGGCCTCCACTCGAGGACCTTTCCGCCCTAACAGCCGTCTGTTCTCCTCGGTATGTGCCCTGTCCATGCCTATTGCCACTTGAGGCCTTCAATCCTTTCTGCTATATCTGTGACATATTTCTCCTGCGGATTTCATAATTTCTCATACGATCACGCCAGAAAATTCCAGGCATAGCCACAATTTTTTTAATACATTGAATTTATGTAGTAGTGAAATTAAAAGACGACAAGTGAACCAAACGAGCACTCTTAAAAAAACATGAACGAAACTAATAAAGCCATAGCTGAGAACACAAAAACATTGAAAATTACTGTAACAAATCGATCACCGTAGAACAAAGGATATGTAAGGATAACGGTGCCTCACAGAGAGAAATATTATTAATAACTTACGTACTGTTGCAGCAAATTGAACTTTACCAGCCAATATCGAAGTAACACCAAACACCACCTTACTAAGTAGGAATAAAGTTTACAATGGTAAAGGAAGTCGAGAGGCTTAAAGAAAAATGCTTGTAGGAGTTCATAATGAAAAGAATCTAAGGACCATTACTTGTGTTCGGTTGGGGTGCCCAAGCCGTTTGAGGAAATGAGGAATAAATATTTCTTTATCCCATATTTTCCACATTTTGATCATAATGATCGGAATTATAACATAAAACAGTTTTACATAATGCGTTTTGAATTAAATAGCTGAAAAACTTGTATTCGATATCAGAATCACTAAATTAACCACAAATACACTCAAAGACACATCTAACTGCTCATAGCGTATGTTTGTACATTTAATACCATATTTTCGATTGCCTCGGTGGCGCAGTGGTTAGTAGGTCGCACTTTAAAGCGACGGCTGCGCCAGAGGTCCTGGGTTCGATCCGTCGGGGCAAAAATGTGAACCTACGTTTTCGGTAAGAAATTCTTAGTGATAGCCCGGAGTCTGGAAGTCAGCGGTCATGTCCATCCATGCCTCGTAAAGCACGATAAGCCGTTGGTCCTGCGCCCAATCCCTCTCTGGTCGTGTCGCGCTGGTGTATAGATGATTGATTATTCTCGTTTCAAATAACGGTATATGGAGTAAAAAAAACAATTTACTTTATTATTTTTTGGACAAAGCGAAATCTGGGATAAGAGGCAGGGTAAAGAACTATAAAATGCGCCATCAAGCTAATTTGTCCAAGTAAAAAAAATATAAAATTTGGTCTCTTTCCTCGTGTTTAGACATAGGCAGCCCACACGTCCATCCGTGCTTTCGATTCGGAACAAATGAATGCACCTATTTTTGTACTACGATTCTTCATCTTGATTAATAGACGGGCGCAATTGTTACCGCTTTTTATCTACCACAGATTTAGTTGTAATGCCTCTGTAAAGAGTTAATGTGGTATGTGATCGAATCATAATTGTCGTGGAGCAATTACCAAACTTTTTATTATAGCTGACAAACAAGCTTAAAATGAACATCGCCGCACATGGACATCTACTACCCTTAAGGCATGACATCTAGCATCATCATTTTTTTACAAATTGTGAAATTTATATACCTAGCTGTATGATATACAAAATAAATCAAACCATTAATATGACGTTCTGTGCTGTTTTTCTAAATTAGGTACACTTTATTAACTACATCTAAAAAACTAATGATAAGTAATTGTTACTTTCTAATACATAATGAATTATTTAGACTGTAATAACATTGCAATGCCTTGTTAGGTATTAAGTATTTAAGCTACAATAGTATTATTGTTTGTTTCGAATTTTTCGAACATAGCTCGGGTTTGTGATCACCAATCCGCATTTGGCAAGCGAGTGAAGCGAATACTTGATTTCTATGATAGAGTCCTTTGCCCTGCAGTGGGACAGTTTATAGGCTGATTAAAAAAAAAGTATTATTGTAATATGTTTTGTACCTTATTAAAACATTGGAAAAAACAAGCATATACATTATACATGTCATGTTAAGTAAAAAATAACCTAATATAAAACGTTATAGCTACTTTTTTATTTATCTTTGTGACTGTGAAGTAAGCACGACGGTTGGATTTGTC
Source organism: Marasmia exigua (assembly GCA_019059595.1). Lineage (NCBI taxonomy): Eukaryota > Metazoa > Arthropoda > Insecta > Lepidoptera > Crambidae > Marasmia > Marasmia exigua. The sequence continues at coordinate 3,203,858 of CM032465.1, read as the reverse complement.
TTAGAGTGTATTTAAGGATAAGGTGGATTTGGCGGGTAGGGCTAAAACAAGCCGCGTGGGCTGATGCAATTCAAAGGTTTTAATAATTTAAAACCTTTGTGTGATCCTAATAATAAGAATAGTTGAATTGTATTGTTTTTAACACTGCTATTGTGTGTCGTGTTCGTTGTCTAGTGACAACTTTAATGTATCAATACGGGGATTAACACGATCTTTATTATGTGAAACAACATAGTGTACTCACATATTTGGCCCGACGTGTCGGCTACGTTACAGCAGCCGTGGTCACGAGCGGACTCAAAGTCCGTTGTTTCACATAATAAAGATCGTGTTAATCCCCGTATTGATACATTATAGTTATAATGCAACGCGAAAATCTAAAAAACTATTTAGTGACAACTTGCTTGGACCTAATAGAGTCTTAAAACCCGCGATTGCTTTTAGAGTGATATCCGCTGAATCCGTAGGTCGATAAACGTTAAACACCGGCGTTTTATTGAATGATTGTGACTTCGACTGACTTGTACTGTTGACTACCTACTTATTCTCAATAAGTTACTCGACATTGGCAAATTATCTTCGGGTAGAGCCATATTAAAGAAAAAGGGATAAGATAAAGATATATTTTTAAATTTTAATTTAATTTCACATATCGCTTACTTATTAACTACTTACTAATTTTCCATTGACTTATTGTCGCTCTATCATTTTCTAAACTAACCAGTGCCGTTACGCAGCCAAGATTCGTTAGGCAAATAGCCATCAATTTGCAGAGGAGCACAAATTAAAAACGTTTAGCACATACCAATAAAGTCGACCCAGATCTGGAACGAAAAAACAAAATAGACTTTTTTGAATCAGCAATTCTTAGAACGCTAATGAGCTACCAATGCAATTAGATGGAAAAAAATCTAACGAGATACCCGAAGCGAGGGATTTTTTTGTGGAAATTGATTTTGTGTTTAGTGGCTTTTGAGACTTTATGTTAGGTTTTCTTGTTTATTAAAATTGAATAAATATATGATATTACTTAGGTCTTTACCTATGAAATTGGATGGCGATTTCCTTGGAAGTTTTGTTTTTTATTTGTAAAGTAACTATTAGGTAATGCTACTACTCTATAATTAACTGTGTTTTAGTGTACATCGTTTAGGAACGTGTAGGATAGTTATTTCAATAAACTTTTATTCATAAATAATAGGTCTTCACCTATGAAATTGCCGTTCTTTTTCTAGATACAATAAGATGTATAACTTCTTTTATAAGCAAAAAGTCACCATATTATAATTTTATTTTAATTTAAAACTATATTTTAAGGTTTATATTCAATAGAGATCAGATATTATTTTATTTGTGATGCAAAAAGAAAAGTCTTGAAAATGACCCCTTTTTACTTGACCTTTTTATCGATAATAACTTTTTTTTTTGAAGAACTATCCAATAAGGTCCTAAAAGTTGTCCATTAAAGCACAGTTAATTATGAAGTAGTAGCATTAATAGTTACTTTACTAATTAAAGAAAAGTTAGTATGGAAAATACAACTTCTAAGACAATCTTCATACAAAAATAAAGTTAAAAAACTAAAACCCGACTAACAACAAAAGTACGAAACAAGAAAATTGTCTCTGCTGAAATTATTATGCATGCCGTATCGCCGTGGTCGTATGGCCCACATATTATATTGATACCCCACTCGGTACCGTCAAGCAATTTTTTTTAATTCCTTACTATAAAGTCCCCTAGAGGGCGCTGTAGTCAATTTTACGTGACGTCATGTAGCCCATAACCAGAAAACAATCAAGACGCTTCCAACGATACCTCATTTGTTCAAATATGATAACTACTTTAGAAGTTATGACGGAACAGATGAACAACCATACATACATACAGGTCAAAATCTTTTTGCGTCGCCGTAGTCGGGTAAAAACGGCAATTTCATAGGTAAAGACCTAATATAAAATCTATCAAACAACAAACATTAAATTGAATCGTTAACGCAATTTCGATTCAATAAATCCTCACAGCAATACCTCAAGCTCCGTTAAATTGACAAGCATAACTAAACCGTGCCTTTAACAGTTTAAAGCTAGCTTATCTGATGTTTTTAACAATGCTGTACGCATAGCTTGCCTTTTGTGTCCGATCTTAATGGTCGTTTTCGTTGCAGCTAAATTGTTAGACTAATGGCCGGTGTGGCCACATTTGGCGGCCATATTTGGGATCGCCATTTTGTTTGTGACGTTTTAATAAGTTGGCTAGTTTTAAATAGGCTTGGTGATGACAGATTAACATTATACGATATATCGTTAAATTTGTTAACTTAACAATACTTTGTTTGTTTTTTTACATATTTTTATTTGTATAATTTATTCTTATGAGAATTCATCAGTTATCTGTCTGTCATCAATCACATAAAAAAACATTAATAATCCATACTTATTGAAGCTTGTCATATAACTTTTTTCATAGGTAACAATATTGATAAAACATTTATTCAGTTTTACAAAACTTATAAAAATGGTACATTTACTAGCTAAGTATATATTAATATACTTAGCTATTATATATGGTATTTATTTATTAGCTAAGTATATATTAATATACTTAGCTGATAAGCAGACGGATCACCTGATGCTAAGCGACAACCGCAGCTCAATCACCCGCAATACCAGTGGAGTCATAAGTGCGCTGCCAACCTGTTCCCGTTCTCCCCACATTTTAGGTATCCTCACTCACTCGGCCAAAAAAGCGATGGTGTGTCGTTTTAATATTCAAAACTGAAATTCACGTTATTTAATATTTGCTTGACCTCTATTTTAAACCTTCGTATATTGTCATCATCTGTGTCATTCTTGATTGCATCTAAAGCTTTCGCTTCGGAGCCCGGGGTACGTTTAGACCATGATCCAAAAAAATGGTAATTACATTGAAGGGATTGCCGTCTTCTCTTCCCGACTCGTAGGCAGGCGAATCACACTATATCATGATCACGGTTACACATTCGAAATAATTTCCAAAACTTGTTCCTCTTAACTTTCTTTGTTTGTATCGCATAGAATTGGCTAATAAGTACCTACATAAGTAATCACAGCTAATTTATCGTTTAGCCTAACCCTGCTTAAGATAAAGGCTCCATTATACATTACAAAACGGACACAAGAACTCGAAGTATCACAAATGCGAACAGTCCATTTCTGTTTGAGACAAACGGAATTTACACGATGCGATTTTAAAAATATAATGTAGTAATTATTTTAATGATTCTGTTTATGAAAAAGTTAATAAATAAAAAATCTAAGTTAAATTTGCATGGTGATTTTAATTTTTTTACAGAGGTTACAAGGATTGTTTTAATATTTTGTTCGGTTTTAGTATAATTCATTATACTCGTATTTGTTTCTTTTTCAATTTACATTCTTTTGTTCATAATTTCTTCAAACTGGAAGGTCAAACAACAGTGTCTATGATCCGTGAACTAGCTTCGTCTAAGAGAAGAGTACTTATTTATATTTACACAGGCACTGAATAAACACAAATTTCAATGTTGATTACACGAATGTGTACGTTCAATAACATAAAGAGTAAGCAAATATCGTATTGTACAAGGAATTAAAGATGCTTACAGAGTTGAGAGAGGAATGGGGACTACTCCACCGACAAGATTGAATGAATGAATGAAGAATGTTTGTACAGCGTGAGCCAATAAAATCACGATATTTGTAAATATACCTAATTATAAATATTTGAACGCCCAGTTGGTCTAGTGGTTTAAGTACCGGGCCGTGATCTCAGGGTCCTGGGTTCGATTCCCGGGTCTAGCGAAATGTATGTTTCGAATTTTTCGGACATAGCTCGGGTTTGTGATCACCAATCCGCATTTAGCAAGTGTGGAGATTAAGCCTAATCTCATCATAGTAGCGATAACTTGATTTCTATGAGGAGGCCTTTGCCCTGCAGTGGGACAGTTTATAGGCTGATTAAAATAAATAAATAAATATTTGTAACTCCCTTATAATAGAAATGTATACAAATATCTTCTTTTTTTTCATAAAGTCATATTATGTAAATCCCTAAGGACCAGTAACTAAGCTTTGACCCACAAGTTGTCCGTTTCACATTGAATGGGCGATAAACAAAAGAATTACAAAACGCGTGTCGCGCGCGCACTTAATTGGGTCACTTTTGGTTGAATTAACTGTTTGAACCGTTTCTTTAGCATGGTTTTAATGTATACATTGTCGTTCATTGGAAGTACAAATACTCTATTAGTGAGGTGGATAAGAAGTTTTAAGGCTTCTAAATGGAAGGTTGTAGGTAAATCGGAGCAAAAATAAAGATAGTTGTAGGTAAATCGGTGCAAACATTAATGAGTCAGTTAATTATCGCTCATTAAATCGTTTTTATTTGGTTTGTAAGCGTTCTAAGGGCAGAGTTCACAAACATTTTGATAGCGGACAGTTACGAAAATAGGCAGTAATGGTTAAGTTAAACATTAACCTGCCGTACTGTTCACTACAAAAATTGAATACCCAGTTAACACAACGAACTTTAACTGACTGTTCCATGAGTATTTGAACAAAACTAAAACTAGAAGTCTCATTTCATATTTTTTAGGACCATTTTTGGTATCATTCATATTCGGTAGAGTAAAGTATAAGTAAATTGAAAAATACGCACACGTATTTTATATATTTCATTAAAATGTACTTTTTCACACGGTTAGGTAATAACGTCAAGCAGATGTCAAAAATATTAGATGAATTCAGGAAAACAATTTGACAGACTTTGTCAAGTCAATTTTTTTTTGGCGCTTCTCGGTTAAAGTGCGGATGCCATTGTTTGAAAAATGGGTGAACTCGGCCCTAAAAAGACATTTCTAATGAACATGAAAGAAATCAGAGTACACATTTTATAATACCTTCGCTATATGGCCCTTTCGATGAAAACCAAAATAATACCAGAACAAGATGACTTCGTTAGTCATTCTTCCGTTTTTAATGATGTCCGTGTAACTCTTCATAGTAATAATGTGTGCTTATTTTCGTCTGTCATTTCTCTCTACTGGTTCTATTATTAGTTGACGGAACTGCCTAGTGATTATAATAATTAATCGTCATCTTCCCAGGTTTATTAAAAGCATTAATTATGGGACGAAAAACATCGGCTGCTATCTTTTTCTTTAGAAGGCGGTACCAATTTGGGAGAAATGCAGTAGCTATTTGGGTATTTAATTAAGTAAAGTTCAACCGATGAATTGATAATCTCCTCTTCACTTGAAGTTAAATAGTGATATTCAATATTAAATTTCATTTGTGACCCTCAAGTATTTATAACTTAAAATTATTGCTATTGTATGTACACTATGACCCTTTTCAAAGAACAAATAGAATTCACCTTTGCAACAATAAAAGCCACGTGCGCTTTAGTTGGTTTAAATATTCTGAAAATTGTGTTTACAAACAAAAGTAGGATGTAAAATTTCAGACTACTTAGTAAACTAACCTCAATGATTGACCAAGATTGCAGGATGTTAGATAAGACCTTCATTCTCTCACCCTCATATTTTAATGAAACACCGGGTGTGATGAATGAGAGATCAGACTCAGGACCAAAATCTTAACCTGCTTTCCGAGACACGTACGGGTACAAGACCGCCAACATAGTATCCGGGCTGATACTAAGAATTGCTAAACATTAAAACTTAGGTACAGTCGACGAATTTTCCGGTGTATCAGCGCTAGGCGATAATCGCTTGCACACGCAACGGGGTGAACGAAGTTATTACATACGCTCACACAGCGTAATGCATGCGATTTTGCCGGCTAACTGGAACACCGCTACTTTCGCTGACCGTGTACTTACAAACCACATTTTACCCGACAGAACCCAGGACTCCACGTGCAGCCGCTGTTATTAAGTGACCGAATAGCATAGTACCAAAGCAGTTAAAATAACCTATATGTATATTATGAAATTTAGAAACCGAGATTGAACTTATTTGATTGAATTAAAAATTGGCGTATTGCGGGATAGCCCATTATAATTCAACTAGCTGCTGGCGACCAACTTCGTCCTGCCTTTATTTTACTTTCTCACATTTAAACCTTCCCTGGACTACGAGGAACATCACAAAACCAAAATCAGTGAAATCAGCTCATCAATTTTATGGTTTGAGCGAAACTAAAGAACAGCAATAAATTTTTCAGGCAAGATTACTTCTCACTTTAGGTTTCCTTGCCCTGATATCAAAAAGCAGTTTAAACGAATATCGCACCTAAAAATAACAAGTAAACAAAAATATAAACCTTACAGCTTACATCAGATTATGTTATTCTCTCTACCCATCAAACGTCTACAAACCCGAACAAAAAGTTACATTACAACTGGCTAATCGAACAACAATTTCTCGGGCGATCAGTACTGTCCGAGCAGACGAGCAAAAAAGCTTAAAACTTCAACAAAGTGAAGGCAGAGTCTTAATTAGAAATGTGCTTGTCAGATATTGCGGGACCTATGCACCTTTGAGCTGACGGAGTAAAAATAGACGGGGTTTCGCACGAGTAACTGTTACACCGTTATACATTATTAAATTGATGATAGAATAACGTTTGATCACAATTTGCACCTGGTGGAAAGCATCGGTCAGGTTTGGGATATTAGTTCATACACAAGGAACAGGGAACACAGATTTCGGCAACAAATTCCATTCTTTAACTGTCTGCAATAAGTACGAGGATACTTAATGATACTACAAATTGATATAGTCTAACTATTCCATCAGTCAGGGTCCGTGTTTGTACGCGAAAAATTCATTAACACCAAAAGCGGCCACTTTTAGCGTGAAACAATTTTTCGCGTTTGTACACGGACCCAACATTTGTGCACGGTTATTTAATAAATAGTATAAGTGTTGGAGCCGTAAAGTCCTTGAGTGGAGACCGCGACTCGGTAAGCGTAGTGTAGGACGCCCTGCGACAAGATGGGATGATGACATTCGAAGGCTGGCTGGTGTGGGCTGGATGAGAGTGGCCGAAAATCGGGAGCAGTGGCGTGTATTAGGGGAGACCTATGTCCAGCAGTGGACGACTGTGGGTTGCTGATGATGATGATGATGATGATAAGTGTTTGCCAAGAGGTTGTAACCTCGAAATTGTTTAAAATGGATCCGGTTTAGTAGCTAAAAATTAAAATCGATTGGCGTCGCTAGTGTGCCTTACTCGTCACCTTAAGGACAATCTTTATGCACAAACAAGTATAGCAAGATCAAAAACACGAATAGAATATCTAGTAGGTATTGGCTTCTAACCACCCGGTATACATATTATTTGAAAGCTGCTTTTGTTTGAGTTACATGTTCGGTGTATTTGCAGCTGCCTTTAAGTTGCCGGCGAGTTCAAACGCTGTAGGTCAGAGTGAGATTACATACTTAGGTACTTCTAAACGCAATGTGTCTCTGAAGTACGATTCCGTATTCTGTGTATTTTATTTTTTAGATAGATGGAAAGTCATTGCCGCCGCCCATGAATAGCCGTAGCACTAGTAGTCCGCTGCCACTATTCAAACTCCCCTTGACCCCGGATGTCACGTTCTTCTACTCACTCAGCGGCACACAGCGCAGGACCGGCTTCATGCGGTTTTTTTATCACGTGTATTTTTGAATAATGGTGGTTGCATAGACGAGATCAATCGGCGTATGAGCATCACAAGCGGCGTACGGCGACGGACAAGATGCGGAAAATATGGATTTATAGAAATATTACAAAGGCCACGAAGACCAGGCTCGTGAGGACACTCCCCATACGCAGCTGAGACATCGACTTTGCGAGAAGTGGAAAGGTAGAAAATAGACACTCTGGAAATGTGGTACTGGAGAAGAATGCTTGCAACTGCACCGAGTGGACCGAGTTTCGCACGGACGAATACGAATACTTCAAGAACTCTGTATCAAGCAGCGTCTGTTTTCTATAGTACGATCTCACATCCTGACGTTTTTTGTACATATTTAAATAAAACGCCTTGTCATCCAAGGAAAAACAGAAGGCACTAGACCGCGCGGGAGGTCACCCACAAGTTGGACTGACCAAATTAAGCCTGCCATTGGAGACTCAGTCAACGAGTGCAGCAGGATGACCTCGAGCAGGCAGCGGTGGCGGCGCCTGGTGAAGCGCTTCACCACTGCCGCTACCGACTCTATGAGTACATGAAGATCACGACCACTCTGCCAAGAGTGTACCAGATAGGCAGAAGATGTATTTTTGAAGAGTGTGCCACAATCAATAAGAAGGCTTCTTAACAAGGGGCTTCTTTACATACGTTTGGGGCTTATTTTTACATTAATTGGGGGAAGTGGAAAAGGTTTTTGGCGCACTCAGAGTCAATGTCAAAAGTTTTTTTATTTGCTTAGGCTTGTACACAGCACTTACGAATCATCGTACATTAAAATCTTTTGTAACTATAAGTATAATACCTAATCATTTACATTTAGTTACATCTATATTATCACATTAACGATCTCTCTGATTTTGCAGATGTTCATGGGCGGCGTTGATTACTTTCCATCAGGTGCCTCGCTTGCTCGTTTGTCCGCCTCTAGCATAAAAAAATGCTATACATACAATATACTAAGAATTAAATAAACATAATATGGTCATTCTACCACTGGCTCGGAAAGTTGTTTCGTCGATCGTGAAGATCCGGTACGAAACTCGCCAGTTAGTCTTTTTAATCGCCATCTTTTTATACAATAGTTTATTATCATCATACTAAGTCATACAGTCTCCTGCAATACCAAATCAAATGAAGCACATAAAAAGCTTATGAGGTAAACCTAAGCAGACCAGTCCCCAAAAGTGGCACTTGCTTAGAAGTATGACGTATGTATCAGCCATCATTTCTCTCAACTATATTAGAGGGAATGTACCTATATGTGAGGGAATGGGTGGTGGTCCGCCTCAGGGATATTTAAGTGAGCACGACGACTCAAGTTCCCCCCACTTGATACTCGACTGGTGTTGAGGATGTCCATGGGCGACAACAATTGTTTACCATTAGACGATCCGTCTGCTCGTCTGCCACCTGTCACTAATGAAAGTTTCCTAGAAATCATTAGATATTTTAACTCGCTACATTTTGCAAAGATTGCACCCTTACTGAGTATGAATAGAGTACCAACTCGCATGTATCTATATCCCAACTGAACGCTAGGAAGTTTAGGCCATTCGCGACTGGGCAAGCAATAAAAAGACCGCACCACTCCGTAGGCTTTTACGATTTGTTAACGACGTTCTAACTACAGAATGTATGCTTTGCAGAATAGCAGAATGGGGAATGACGGTGAATTTTAACTTTGGTATCACGAGTTTCGTATTGTATCTGGACACAAAGTGACAAACTAAACGGTGCTCCAGCGAGTCTTTTCTACCCGAGACTTTATGAAGTCCATCAAAAAGTGGAAAATCGAATACCTAGGTCAAGTACTTAGGCAAGAAAGGTATAAATTGCTTCGACTTATCATGATGAGTAAAATCTGAATTCGAATTGGTGGCGACGTGTTAAAATGAGAAGAAAGAGAAAAGAGTAGATGGTTAAGGATGTCAGTGAATGGAGAAACAGAGAACAGCCAAAAAAGAGATGGCTGGATTGTGTGAAAAATGACATGATTAAAAAGGGATGGATGATTTGATGACGAATGACAGAGACATATGGAAGAAGAAGTTATGCTGCGCCGATTAGAAATAACCTCGGAACAGTGCAGAAAGGTTTGTGGTTTCTTTGTTAATTCTGACACCCATCACATAACACAAGTGTTTCCGCTAATTGTTTCCGTGTATATTTTGATGTTACCTTATTTTTATTTCCTCATCTTACTGTGTAATTCCCAGTTATATCCAAAGCTTCGGAGCCTGGGGTACGCTTGGACCCTGAACCAAGATACACAAAGTCCTGGTAATTATAATGAAAGAACTGCCATCTCAGCAAGCCTAATGTAGGCGAACCAGATCAACTGAATCGCTGTTACACGTTCAGAATCATTATCTCAAATATTGTTGGTATCCACAATTTTATTAACTATTCAAGACGTGCAGGTTTCACAATGTTCTCCCTCACCGCCGCAGACCTATTCATATAATAGAAAGATTAGACAAAGATAGGTGAACGTCCAAATCTGAAGACAAAACAGCTAACCCAGCAATGTTTAAAAGTGCAACTTTTGTGTTGTCAAAAGCATTTCTAAAGTGGGGTTTTAGTTAGAATGTCCCGAACTACGCTCTAGTTTTGTAAAGAAAGGGGATGCAGAGGAGGTTGCCGCTTAGTGGGAAAGCGAGCGGGTCGCATCTTCTGGTAGCATATTGTCAAAACTACTAAAATGGTTATCATTTATTTAATAACTTTATTTATTCACTGCTGATGGTCCGACGATATTCTACGAAAAAATGGGTAAGGTTGGTAGGGGACCGAAGGGAGTGGCGTGATAAAGAAGAGGATGGTGGGTGTATGTGGACTGTTATGATGATGATGATTTATTTACTAGCCGAGTGGATAAGTACGCGCATTCCATACGAGGGGGTCGTAGTTTGAATCCAAACACGCAACTCTGGACTTTTCAAATTAATGTGTATATTTCTATCATTAGCTCGCCGGTGATGGAAAACACTGTGAGGAAACCTGCAGGTCTCGGATTCGTTTCTCAAAAATTTTGGATACCTACAATATTTGAGATCATGATTCTGAACCTGTCACCGCGATCCAAATGGTCTGGTTCACCTGTCTAAGGGTGACGAAGGTCAGACGGCGGTCACTTCATCGTCATTACTAGACTTCCCGAATCCTGAATCATGGTGTAATTGTACCTTAGGCTTCAAAGCAATTCCTTTGGACGCAACCGGGAATTACTGAGATAAGACTGCAAGCTGCTCAAAAGCCCGTCTATCCTCTAACCCAAGCCCAGAAATGACATTTCTGGGTATATGACATTTCCTCTGTTGGCGGAATGATAGGGACAGAATCGTTGTAAATTTTAAGTGCTAGATGAGACAATTTCGCTTGTGTTCCGATCTCCGCTGTTGGCTGAATGATAACGACAGCATCATAATATCCTCTAACCGATTACGGCTACGGCGGCCAACCTCAACGATAAGCCACGTATGTAGGATAATATAATAGTGCTCAAGTGTGTGCGCAAACACAAGTGCACTCTCTATTCCCTTACCCCCATATTCCGATGGGAGACTACTGTTACACGACCGGGAATCGGGCGCTGGACCAACAGCTTAACATGTTTTCCGAGGCACGGCCGCCAACTTTCAAACTCCGGGCTGCAACTAAGAACTTCTTACCGAAAACTTAGGTACACATTTTTGACCCGACTCTGGGATCGAACCCGAGACCTCTTGCGTAGCCGTTGCTTTAAAGTGAAGAGACCGCATCATAGTAAGTTTTCAGTCCTCAGAAATAATTTCCCTTCTTACATGAAAGCTGCAGTGTGGGCCGCCGTGCGTTCTGCGGCGGAGGTGTGCTGCGGGCGTTAAAACCTAGATTTCCTCAATCGCTTCCCACAATACTTTGCACCCCGATTGCTCGCCTCTATCTTAGAACTTAGACAAACTTGTTCCCGTACAAGAAATATACATTTTCCTACGTGTCGAATACAAACGGAACTATTTTTCGTTGCGTTGATTTCTCCTTGCTTTTATCTGTACATCTGAAATTTCCTATTAAAGATGCATTGTGTTGCATATTTTCGTACTTTTAAGGTGACGGGTAGGGCACACTAGCGACTTTTAGCTACTTAACCGGATCTATTTTAAACAATATGGTTAATGGTTGAGTAGTTATGTTTCTATGTTACAAAACTCAGTTTTAACGTGGGAGAGCCAAGTTTCGGCATGAATGGGTCGGCTCGACCGGAGTGATACCACAGCCTCACAGAAAACCGGCGTGAAGCAGCGCTGTGCTGTGTTTCGCTGCGTTAGTGAGGGTACCGGAGGCCCAATCCGGGGGAATGGGGTTTAAAGGTTGGCAGCACACTTGTGGCTCCACGTGTCGCGGATGTCCATGGGCGGCGGCAATCGCTTACCATCAGGTGATCCGTCTGCTCGTCTGCCACTTAGGTACCACATGGAAAAAAAATCATGATGAGTTGAAGCAACTTGTACCTCTCATGCCTAAGTACGTTACCTACGTACGTTTTTGATGGCATTCATTAAGTTACGGGTCATGGCGACACGTTGGAGTACCGTTTCGTTTGTCACTCTATGTGTCTATGTGTCCGTATGCTACACTCTATAGAGTGTAGCATACGGCTATCTACTTTAGATGTTGATATTCATAAGTTCGACTGTTCTGTATGGACCTAAATTGAATAAACTATTTTCATTTTATTTTATTTCAGATCGATTACCGACAGAAAATCTAAGACCAAAAAACAAGCATAAACATAAATACTTAACTCACATAACAACTTAAGGTGACGGGCAGGGCACACTAGCGACGCCAATCGATTTTAATTTTTAGCTACTAAACCGGACCTATTTTAAACAATTTCGGGGTTACAACCTCTCGGCAAACACGTATACTATTTATTAAATAACCATGCACAAAATTTGGGTCCGTTTTAGTACGCCAAAAATTGATTCACGCCAAAGGTGGCCACTTTTGGCGGTAATCCAACATTCGAGTGCAAAAACAGACCAAACGGTTCATCGTCATCGTCATGGTCAGCCCATTTAAGTCCCAACTGCTGGGACACGGGCCTCCCACAATCACATGAGGGGTAATTGCCATACTCACCACGCTTGGCAGACGGGTTGGCGAGGGTTTTGATATAAATGCAGAGTTTTCCTTCTCTGGGTGCTGATGATCATGCCAGCAGCTTTACCTTGGTCGCCTTTTACGACACCTCGGTAAGAGTGTGGGTGGCCTATTCTACTCTGCCGGGGACCACACGGCCAAACGGTTAACTATAAGTATTTAATAAATAGTATACGTGTTTGCCGAGAGGTTGTAACCCCGAAATTGTTTAAAATAGGTCCGGTTTAGTAGCTAAAAATTAAAATCGATTTGCGTCGCTAGTGTGCCCTGCCCGTCACCTTAACCAATATCCCAACTTAATAGAACTTCCGACCACAAAACTACCAACGAACTAAAAGTCATTAAAATTATCGCTTAACTTTTGTACCTTCAACTTGAGGGAGCCAAACGAATGTTTGGCCTATTTCGTTTATCAAACAACGCATCTCGTTCAGATAAGTTTATTTGTATGGGCCCGCTCTGGGGTGAATCTAGATAAAAGTTTCGTAGATAGGACGAAGTTACTTTGCAGAATGATAAATGATCCTGTATTGCGTAAGTAAATAATGACAACCTCCATAGCCGAGTGGCTGTGGTGTTGTGCACAAGTGAAAAGGTCTGGGTTCGATTTCCATTCGGATCAATTCAGAATACAAACTTTTTCTTTTTATGAGAAAGGGAGGCTAACGAGCAAGCGAGTCACCTGATGGTAAGTGATCACCGCCGCCCATGCACATCAGCCACACCAGAGGGAGTGGAGATGCGTTGCCGGCCTTTTAGAAAGATACATATTGTGCTGGGAGATTTCGCTGGCTATTGTCAGCTGATATTTATCATCCTCCTCATATAGAGAATCCCTTTGTCTGAGAATAGCTGAATAGTTTAAATTCTCTGGTTCATTTAAGTATTATATTTATCCAATGAGGGTTTTCGCGTGTGAAAATCCGCTAGATGGCGTACTGTTGGACTGAGGTCCAAAATCAACCGCATTGGTTTTTTAGTTTGTCAAATTGACATTTTGAGGAATGTCCCATAGTGCTCCACTAGACCAATTTTAGAACGACTGAACGGAATCAGCATTGATTTTGACAGATTTGAATGACTGAATTGTCACAAAGCAGTTCGTTCATTCAATGAACGAATGATTAGCAAAACCAGATAAATTCAGATATAATATTCAGAAACTAGACATATTTTTTATGATAACATGCCATTTAACAACAAAAATAAAATACATGCTACTTATTACACGATTTAATATCAAAATATTACGAAGCACATATTGTTACCTTCCAAGAATTTTATTGAGCAAACTTACAACAAATTTTAAATATCTTTACGCTTCTGCACATTGTTTAGTTTTCTTTAACGAAATAATGGATGTCCACAACGTTTATTTGCACTTCATTTACAATTTTTTTTAACAAATTCTATATTTTTTTCTTCTTGACATAACACTGCCAAGTTAGGGATATTCGATATACTTCGATGTATTGAAAACATCGATGTTTATTACGATCCAATGTTTTGAAAAGCTATCGTTATACGAGTATATCGTATAACGATACATCGTACATCGAGATGTATCGATGTTATTTCATAATACATCGAATCGATAATAACCGGTTTATGTCACAAAAATCAAGTTTATGAAAATGATTAAGGTATATTTAAAACTAATATTAATGTTTTTTTTTTAATAACAGTTTACCTAACTTTTTATGAAAATATCGAAAATATAGTCATAGTAACTAAATATGTGTCCTGAGAAAAGTAATATATGTAAGATAGCGAGCGAGCGAGAAGACCGAGAGGTCGTAGTCCCCAGCGATGGTCAGATCAGATAGCGAAAAAGCTCGAGATCCCGATAAGCACTGCCCTGCATAGAGCGACGGAGCGCAGCCGACGCGATGGCGACAGCTGGTGGACAAAATCGGAAGGAGTCACGAGCAGTGAGGGAATCGACAGGAGAGAGAGAGAGCGAGCGAGCTAATGAACCTTACCATTTCAGCTCACAAATTCACCCTTGCGCTCTAGTAATAAAAACCTGAAATGGTAAGGTTGACGAGACCGCCAATTCATTGTCTAAGGTTTTTTTTTTCAAAATGAAAACCGATTACGGCTACGGCGGCCAATCTCCACGATCAGCCACGTAGGTACGCAGGATATATTATAATGCTCAAGTGGGTTTGGTTGTATACGCAGATATCTAAACTGTAAAAAGATTTAGCTCTTTTCCTTCAAATACAAACAATTTCACTCTGAAAAGGTGACTTGTTTTGAGAGGCATTATTGACATAAGCTTTGCAATATACTTTAGAAAAATTACTCGATATTTACAAAACATCGATGTTTTCATCCTGATAGACATCGATGTACAGTTTTGATGTATCGAATCGATAAAAACATCAGTGTTTTTTCTAAGTGGACACCCCTTTGACAAGTCAATTAAATGAACGAATGAGTTGATGTCTTTCATACATTCATTCGAGATATTTTTGAAAGAAATTAGTCACGTTGTCTATGCTATCATCTTTCAGAAAGATGTTCTTTCTGAAAGATGATAGCATAGACAACGTGACTAATTTCTTTTCAACTGGATTCAGAGCCCCATGGACCTCACTCCTAATAGTACTCCATCTAGAGGAGTTTTCACACGCGAAAACCCTCATTTATACCAATCAATTGCACTACGAGTAGATACAAGAATTAGACCAAAGTTTACGAAAACATGTTCCTTACCGCACTTTTCCTTTGAACGGCAGAAAACTGGTCATAATAAAGCTACACCCATGAATATGACTTCTATCAAACCGAAAAACCATGTTTCACGAAACACAAATGCGTTTTGCAAAAGACGTGATGTTCCAGAATTTATAGAGTATTTTTTTAGTTTTCAGAACACCTAAATACTTTGAAATTAATGACAGCATTTTTGCTGCAGGCCTGCAATGCCTGTTTAATTGAATTTTCAGATTTACTTCACCCCATTTATACTTGCAGCTGATTCAGCCGCCCAAAGTCATTTCATTCAGCTGCCTAATGTTGTGGTTGTTGGTGTTTCATTCGATTACCCTAAGTAAAATTGAACATAATTATACTTTAAAACTAACATCACATTTCACTTTCTAAAGCTTTATACCCAAAATACCAACAGCGAATGAATAATTAGTTTTATCAAAGGTAATTAATTGAAAGGACTAATGTGTTGTTTCGGTGAGCTTCGACCATTGGCGTCGACGAAACGAGCGCACAGGCTACCTGTGAATTTTATTTTTTATATGATAGGTGGCAGACGAGCAGACGGATCACCTGATGGAAAGCGATGGCCGCCGCCCATGTACACCCGCGACACCAGTGGAGTCACAAGGGTGCTGCCAACCTTGAAACCTCTTTTGCCCCGGATTAGGCCTCCGGTACCCTCAATCACGCAGCGAAACACAGCACTGCTGCTTCACCCCGGTTTCCCTGAGGCCGTGGCCATGTTAAGGTGACGGGTAGGGCACACTAGTGACGCCAATCCATTTTAATTTGTAGCTACTAAACCGGATCTATTTTCAACCTCCTATACTATTTATTAAATAAGCATGCACAAACGTTGGGTCCAACGCGTACGCGAATAATTGATTCACACCAAAGACGGCCACTTTTGGCGTTGATCAATTTTTTGCGTACAAAAATGGACCCAACATTTGTGCATGGTTATTTAATTAATAGTATGAGTGTTTGCTGAGAGGTAGAAAATAGATCCGGTTTAGTAGCTAAAAATTAAAATCGATTGGCGTCGCTAGTGCGCCCTACCCGTCACCTTAATATAATTGTAGGGTAGGGCTGCCTAATAAAGTTTTAGTATTTTAATAATTGATATTGTATTTGTGGTTTTATTGTAAATAATATGTATGTAATCGCAAAAAAATCGTAAAAGCGATCATTTATGCAATATTCCTAGACAAAGTTGAGGTGTGTTAATATTTAAGGGAGGTTCCTATACAAAAAACGCGTTTTTGCTCGTTGTCTGTCTCCAGGCTGTATATCAAAGACCGCGATTAGATAGCTAGGCAGCTGAGTTTATCACAAATTATATATTTTTGTTGCCCCTATAATAACAAATACTTAACACTGAATAAGATAAGTATTTTTTACCCGACTACGGCAAAGCAAAAGGAGGGTTATGATTTTGACAGGCTATGTATGTATGTATGTATGTATGTATGTATGTATGTATGTTCATCTGTTTCCACGTAACTTCTTAACTACTTATCAGAATTCGACAAATGACATATCATTATAAGCGTCTTGATCGTCCGCTAGTTATAGGCTATATGAAGTTTCACAAAATCTAATGTGGCGCCCTCTAGCGGACAAAACATACAGAGTAAAAAAATAAAGTTATGATAAATATGCCGTGTTTGGTATCATTTGAAAGCGCTTGACTTGTACATTTTGAATATATATATATATATTACTAGCACTTGGACACCAAAATAGAACAAATAAAATAAAAGTAAAAAAACTAAAACCCAACTACGACAAAAAACGTCGCTGAAAAAGTATAAAACAAGCCTTCGTTGTCAATTTATGCAATATTCACTATGTAGAGATAAAATTTCATGTTTGGAAAGGCGTAGTCACACGTTAAATATACTACCCTTTGACAACGTGTGACTGCGGATTTCCAAACATGAAATTTTATCTCTACATAGTGAATATTGCATAAATTGACAACGAAGGCTTGTTTTATACTTTTTCAGCGACGTTTTTTGTCGTAGTTGGGTTTTTGACTGACCGGATGGCGCAATTGGTAGTGACCCTGCCTCTTACGCCTAGGGTCGTGGGTTCGATCCCCACCCTGGACAAACATTCGTGCGGTGGACACTAGTGTTTGTTCAGTTGTCTGGGTGTATTATATGTATTTAAGTATATATTTGTGTTCCTCTGTTGTCTGATATCTGTAACGCAAGTGCTTAAGCTACTTAGTCCGGTATCAGGTCAATGTATGAGATGTTGTGAGAATTATTATTATTATTTAAGCGGGGCTCTCATACAACGAACGCAATGTATTGCCTTTTTGTAGGTAGGTAGGCACTGCAAATACTCAGTTTTACTTTAATAATAAATACTAAAATTAAATAATATAAATATTTAATAATCTTACACAAAAACGGCATTTTTGTCTATTTATGCTCGATATGAATAAACGGTACCTAACAGGTAAACTCACTTAAAATATACACATTTTTCTTTTAAATATAGCACTTGATAGATTTACGGAAAGAGATTTCGTTAATTACGTTACGTGACAGCAAATAATCCACATATTAATATATATTGCAATCTTTAAGGCAGCTTGTCATTACAAGACACAAGATATTAAATAATAACTGAGTCACTAAGAGCCGTAAACTTAACTTTAATGATTACTTAAGAAAAAATATTCATACTTATTTCAATACACATAATGAAAAACATTTCAAAAATGTAATTAATTAACATTTACCTCAATTGATTTCCCTGAGTGCGGCACCTTTTCTTTTTTTTTGCGTCGGGGAATGCGTCGGGCCCGTAGTGCAGTAGGCCGATGTGGCCTTATGCCTATGGGCCAAAAATGTGTACCTAAGTTTTCGGTAAGATTTTTTTATTGTCAGCCCGGAGTCTGGAAGTTGGCGGCGTTAGTAAGCCGTTGGTCCTGCGCCCAATCCCTCTCCATGTCGTGTCACGCTGGTGTCCTATCGGAATATGAGGGTAAGGGAATAGAGAGTGCACTTGTGTTTGCGCACACACTTGAGCACTATAATATATCCTGCGTACGTGACCCATAGCTGGGATTGACCGCCGTAGCCGTAATCGGTTGGAGGATATTATGCATATCCATTCACCGGCTGGGCAGGCAGTAAACCAACACAAGTAGGTATTCTTTTTGGGATATGACTTCATATTCCAAAAATTTGCATTGAAAGCATTTAAATGGCTAACATAGACTTTCTTCCATACTAATTTTGAACCTCCGTTTTACCCCCTAAGGAGCCGAATTTACAAAATGACTTTCTTAATGCTCCCCTACGCTATAAAAGGAACTCTTGTGCCAAATTTCAAGTTTCTAACCCTTATAGTTTAGGCTTTTGCTTATTATATTAGGAATCGTACCCATGGTTCTTGGCCACATTGGCGTGTAAGGCAAGGTTACTACTAAATGCGACCAATCGCTCCAGTCAGTATATCGATCACAGCTATCGATAAATTGTAGATTGTTTTACAAAATAGAAGGTTCATCTTCTGCTTAAGCCATTTTCAAACAGTTTGGTGTATACCTCCTTCGATCTTCTCCATTCTATTATATTTTGGGCAGTTGAAATCCAGTTATGCCCGCCAATTTCCATCTCATTTGTAGCATTGCCCTTTGGGCAACTAAAAGTCTCTAAAGAGTTATCTTTTGTCGTTACCCAAGTTTCAGCTCCATATGTGAGAACCGGTAGAATGCACTGATTCTTGCTTTCAAGTGCTTGGGGATCTTCATTTTAAAGACGATGTCAAGTTTGGAGAAAGCATCCCATCCCAGTCGTATTCTCCTGTCGATCTCGTTGCGTTGATTCGCCTCGCTCATTCTAAAATAGAAGGTTACTTGCGATAAAAAACATTCACATCGAATATTTTATAGGAAAGGGAGGCAAACGAGCAAGCGGGTCAGGTAAGCCGCTTCCATCAGGTGATGGCAAGTGTAGCGAGTCCATATCCGCTACACAAAGTTGATAGAGTGCCAAAACTAGTGAGAGCGGAATAAAGCTTTAATAAACTGGCCTTGTTGTAAGAGACGCGCTGACGCACACGGACAAATTGGAGTCGTTGGAGTTGCGAAGAGATTTTACCTCTCTTTGCCTCTTCTATAGGCTTCCATGGAGAGTGCTCTGTGGAGCTGTTCAATATCATACCAGGGTCTCCATTCTACAATCGCACGACTAGACGCCGCAGCAAACTTCACCAATACTACCTGGAACCAATCCCTTCCAGCTTCGTTTCCAGCGTTCCTTTTTCCCCCGCTCGTGCAATCTCTGGAATGAGCTTCCAGCCGCGGTGTTCCCTGATCTTTATGACATATCCTATTTCAAACGAGGTTTGAAAAGAGTTTTTCTTTCACGGAAGGCAACGGCATAACTGTGCTCCGGCACTGTTAATATCTAAGAGCGGCTGTTACCGTTTACCATCAGATGGGCCACAAGCTCATCTGCTTATTTAAAGTAATTAAGCAATGGTTGTTTTTTAAACAGTTTTTTTTTCTTTACAGGTAACCGACAACCATCGAAGGGTTGGACATTAAGGAATATCTATTATTTTGTAAGTAATTAAAATTGTACCCGCGTGGTGATAGAATAACCGTGCTTACCGTGAATATACCGCGGCTTAACCCGAATGATACCACGGGCTGACAGAAAACCGGCGTGTAGCAGCCCTTGTGGTCTGTTTCAACTTGCGAGTGAGGGAACCGAAAGCTCAAAAGACAAAAGAATAAAGGGATTAAAAAGTATATGAAACTAATATCATTATTTAATTTTTACAAGCGAACTCTTGACCACAAACGCGCCTTTTTATATGTGATAGGTGGCATACGGGCAGGCGGATCACTTGATGGTAAACGATAGCCGCCGCCCATGGAAACCCGCGACACCAGTGGAGTCACAAGTGCTCTGTCAACCTTTAATCTCCCCATTCCCCCGGATTGAGCCTCCGGTACCCTCACTCACGCACCGAAACACAGCACAGTGCTGCTTCACGCCGTTTTCTGTGAGGCCGTGGTATCACTTCAGTCGATCCGGCCCACCTAATCGAAAGCAAAGATGCGGCCTAGAAAGTTACGTGTGTGTCTAGCCATAAACAAGACTTTGTTACTTGTGCTGCCAGACTTCGTTGTCATACGAAACCCATACATCTGCACACCCATCCAATTATCGCAGGCAAGCGGTGTCAAACCGTTCTCCGTTTTAACCCCACACATTAGTGCCATAAACTCGACAATAACTTAATTCGGAAGGGCGTCTGTGAGGGATGACAATGCGCCGTTTTAATGTAATTAGAAGAATCGATCGGAGGGAGATCTGTGAAATGTTGAGGTTAAAGGGAAACGAATATAAACATAGACCTGTTGTATCTCCGACTTGTTGAAGTGACGGTTCAGTCCTTATGCTATGGATAATGATGCTTTTATACATGTGCACTTTGATCCAACTTCACGTCGAGAACATATCACTAGCACGCAGGGTTAAAGGGAGCAGCAATGAGAGCCTGAGGATGATTGCGGATAGGATGGATGCTGCTGTATTCCGGCGGTTCACTGTCTTGCACATGATGCGTGCAGGTCAGTGAATCGTGGGACTCCAGGTGGGGGTGTATGCTTGGTGAGATGTTCATGTGAGAACGACATGTGACTGTTTTTGCTGACAGTACCTACTATCTGCAAAGGTAGTTATATGTTATTCTGTCTCTGTTAACTAACATAGTTTTATAAGTTGTTTGTTACTAACATTTTATATGTGCCATGTGTCTTGAAATAAATGTTTTTTTTTACTTTAATGGACGAATAAGATCTGGCTCTGAGTGTACTTGTATAATAGTTAATTCCGCATATCTACTTTACACACAATATCATTATATAACTCGTTTTCCTAAGTAGTAGTAGGTATAACTTTTTTTTTGTTTATTTACAAAATATTATAATAAACAATGTATACAGCATTTGATATGCCACTAAAGTTTGTAAAAAATGCTGCCTTCTGCATCGATACATTAAAAATACTAACTTACACGATTACATATTAAAAGCACATTAATTAAAGAAGCATGATCACTCTGAAGAGAAAAATCGTGAGTAAGTGAGCAGTGGATCACTATTTTTTATATTCTTTTATCAATCTATTAACTGTGTCACTGCAGGAAAAAGGCTTCCATCATAGAAATCAAGTTATCGCTACTATGATGGGATTATGTTCAAGCTTCTCGCTTGTCTAATATGGATTGGTGATCACAAACCCGAGCTTTGTTCGAAAAAATCGAAACATACTTTTTGCTCGACCCCCGAATCGAACCTAGGACCCCGGTCAGGTCGTTCAGGGTCCGGCACTTAAGCTACTAGACCAACAGGGCGTTGGTGGATGAACGAATAAATATGGTAGGTATAAAAGATATTATAGGGTCATGGCCGTCCATGAAAATAGCCCCTAATAGATACTAGAGACCTTGCCATTATTGATTACATGGACTTTTTGGAATTAGATTTGGATTTTTGAAATTAGAAAAAGTGAACGAATTAACGAACAGTCTTCTTCTATGCGGAAAATTTACAAAGAAAGCTCTTGTATTTAGAAAATCCAATCAATAAATACAGACACATGTCCTAGACGAACGTCGTGAAACGTACAGCGCGACACTGCAAGTTCATGCTCCCAAATGTTACCTTGGCGCGACGAGACGAGTAGCGTCGCCATTAGGCCCGAGCTGCGAGGGACACGTCCCAATAAAATAAAACAAAATAAAAATTAACAGTGCATAGATTTTTTCCTTTGACGCGTTTTCTATTACTACTACTGACCTAAACATTCTGTACGTTTGTTCTATGTATTGGAAATTCATTCAAAACTTTTTCGACTTCCCATACAAAATGAACAAGTCACGTGATCAAATCTTGTATGAAAAGTCGATTTTTTAAATGTGAGTTTCCAAAAGTCATAGAACGTAAAACGTCGTTAAATACTGGCTTTTACCAAAAACAGGAGGTTAAAGGGATGTACATGTTAACCGATACCCCTTGTGGCCGTGATCTCAGGGTTCTGAGTTCGGTTCTCGAGTCGAGCAAAAAGTATGATTCGATTTTATGGAACAATCGTGAGTGAGGGTATCGGTGGCCCGGACTGGGCCACCGATACCCTCACTCACGCATCGAAACACAGCACAGTGCTGCGTCACGCCGGTTTATTGTGGTATCACTCCGGTCGAGCCGGCCCATTCATACCGAAGCGTGGCTCTCCCACGGTAAGTGGAGTCACAAGTGCACTGGCAATCTTTAAGGTGACGGGTAGGGCATACTAGCGACGCCGATCAATTTTAATTTTTAGCTACTAAACCGGATCTATTTTAAACCATTTCGGGGTTACAACCTCTCGGCAAACACTTATACTATTCATTAAATAACCATGTACAAATGCGGACCCAACATTTGTACGCGAAAAATTGATTCACGCTAAAAGTGGTCGCTTTTGGCGGTCATAAATTTTTCGCGTACAAAAACGGACCCAACATTTTGTGCATGGTTATTTAATAAATAGTATCAGTGTTTGCCGAAAGGTTTTAACCCGGAAATTGTTTAAAATAGAGCCGGTTTAGTAGATGACAATTAAAAACGAATGGTGTCGCTAGTTAGGGCTACCCGTCGCCTCAAACTCCCCTTCGCATTGGGCTTCAGTTACCATCACTCACGCAGCGAAACACAGCACAGTGCTGCATCATGCCGGTTTTCTGTATCACTACCACTCCGTGGTATCACTTCGCCTCGCAGCTAGTGCTGTCCCGATTTGCAACCACGATCTGGCAGCACTACTGGCAAGTGCGACGACGCAATCAGCGGCGCGTCAGTCGCACGTCGCGGTCGCACAATGCGCCTGCCGCGTTCCGTTTTGTATTTTTAAGATGTCGCGTCGCTTCATAATGTTAGTATTTGAAGGTACATTTGAATTTAGTTCGGTGAAAATGTAACTAAATATTTTGAATGCTTTGAGATTTTTTTCGAATTTTGTTAGCAACTTGAAATATTCTAAATCTTTCTTTTGCATTACAAAGGGTTATTTAAATGCTTTCTTCTTAACACTGGTCCTCTTGTTTGTTTTTTTTATTTATGTGATAGTTGGCAGAGAGATGGATCACCTGGTTGTATGATATTGCCGCTGTCCATGGACACACGCAACACCAGTGGAGTCACAAATGCTGCCAATCATTATAAACCCCCTTTTCCCCGGATTGGCCCTCCAGTACCCTCGCTCACGCAGCAAACCGCAGAGTGTTGCTTCACGCTGAATTTTGTGTCATTCCGGTCGAGCTGGCCCATTTATGCCGAACCGTGGGAAAGCCTTAGGCATGAAAGGGCCGGCTCGATCGGAGTGATACCACGGCCTCACATAAAATCTGCATGAAGCAGCACTGTGCTGTGTTTTGCTGCGTGAGTGAGGGTACCGGAAGCCCAATCCTGGTGAAAGGGGGATTTAAAGGTTGGCAGCGCACTTGTGACTCCACTGGTGTCGCAATTATCGATGGGCGGCGGCAATAACGTACCATCAGATGATCCGTCTGCTCTTCTGCCACCTAACAATTAAAAATAATCCGCGAGACTTCATTATGAAAGATCCTAGATACGAAACCATCAGGGGGCGAATCAAACTCACAATTGGCCGGTTTTTAATACCTACTCTCTGCGCAGTGTTTTATTATTCATAGTTCTCATCGCTTCAAATCTAAAACGGGTACTAAAGCGCCCCTCAAAAATTTGCTAAAGAATATTCAACACTAACAAACTACAGGTGTTGAAAAGCGAGTGCGGTATTAAGTTGTGCTAAGTGCACCGCTAACTCGTGTTACACCGACCCGCTCGGTTACTCGGCTTATAAACTCTGCTTTAAATTTATACTGTGTACAATTAATTGTTGAGTAAACAAATTATGTATATTTGACGACGTCATGGATGCTCTCGACAGATTGCAGCGCCAGGCTGCACGTATTATAGGTGACGAAGAGGTCACCAATTCCCTTGAACCTCTTCGACTACGTAGAGACATCGGGTCGCTTAGCGTCTTTTACCGTCTATACGACGGTGAATGCTCTGAGGAGCTTTTCTCCCTCATCCCACCTGCCCAATTCCGTCACAGAACTACACGCGCCGGACAACGCTGTCACCGCTTCACAGTGGAAAACATCCCATCATGGACTAAATAATTCGGCAGTTCTTATTTCTGCCGCACCATCAATTAATGGAACTTGCCGGCGCATGTATTTCTCCCTTCCTACAATATGGATTCCTTCAAACGAAGCGTGAGGAAGCATCTCGCGGGCCAGTATGGCGGTGCCAACGGAGGTGATGCCTTAACATCGCTTCCGTTGTAATTACAACTTGGGCTCTTCTCTTGCTTACCATCAGGCTGAGGAGAGCCAATATACTGTGCCACTATAAAAAAAAACGACCCGTTTGGAACAGTGGTAGTGTACGCTGCCTTTGGTCCAAGGGTTGCGGGTTCGATCCCCGCACAGTAAAAACATGTGCATGAACATGTCTGTTTGTATTGGTTTGGGTGTTTCCTATGTATTAGTATGCATTTAGAAAAGAAAAATATTATATGTACATATTGTTTTAATCCCACTGTTGATACTGATATCCGTGACAAAGGTGCTTGAGGTAATATCAATGTATGTGATGTTGTGAAATATTTATAAATCAGCCTTTATGTATATTGTCTCATTTCCATGCCCACAGCATAAAAATAAAATTGTGCTGGGATTAGGCATTTACGCGTAGATACCTAATGTTTACCTATAGTTCAATATATTGTTTTTGTTAATGTTATACCTACTGAATTTGTCTTATGTCTGTCTGTATGTAACCGTGTATGCTTCGCTGAATAAAATATTTACTTAATACGAATTGGTGATCAATCATAAAACCACCTGTGAGCCCGAAATCATGGCCTGGTCCCTACCTAAACCACTAATTATATATATAACTATACCATCATCATTATCATCAGCCCAGTAGTACCCACTGCTGAGTAGAAGCCTCCTTTCCTTTACGCAAATGAACCCGTTCTTAAGCCGCTCGGATCCTTGGAGTCCCCACGATTTTGGTGATGTCATCAACCCATCGTGACACTGGACGACCCGGATTTTGTCTGCCGGTTCTAGGATACCATTTGGTCAGAATTTTACCCCACCTGCCATCACCGCGCCTAGCTGTCCTGCCCAATTCCACTTTAGTTCCATCACTCTAAAACCGACGTCTTCCTATACCAACATTGCGTTAAATAAATCTGACTCCGAGATAGGTAGCTCAAGCACCGTGTTACGGATATCAGAACCAACAAATTTGCAAATATAAAAACAGGATTTGCAAATATATACATTTAAAACTTTTCTTTTGTAAAAACATACTTATAATACATAGAAAAGACCCAGAGACCAAAACAAACAGACAAGTTTATGCACACAAATGTTTGTACTGTACGGGGATCGAACTCGCGACTCTTGGACCAAAGGCATCGTTTACTACGATTGTTCCAAACGAGGCGTCTTTTAGTAAAAATGCACTAAAAATGTCGTCAGATTTTCAATGTGATTAAAACCCTTGACCTATTACGAACCAGGCAAATTGCTCTGAACAACTGAGCTGTCGAGATCTAAGTACATACAGTAGTTCTTGTAATAGTCACATTAACTATACAGAATTAAGTTAACCCCGACTTTAACTGAGGGGTTACAAACTCGTACGCATATGAAGCGTACAATGAACCACACATACTACATACGTAATATAATAATCCTTATGCTGTTCAACATTAGGCATAGTCCGAAAAGTCTTTCCTAGCAAGATGTGCGTACAGTTTGCCAATTCAAAATTGATAGAACGTACGAGTGACTACGATATTAAACTCTATGTTGTAGAGTGTAAGATTGCATAAAGTTAAGTGTCTTATATGATAAGATGCCTGTGTACGTTCCGTTTAACGCCATTTGATGCTCTAATTAGATGGATATGCTATGGAGCAGAGGGTTCACTAAATGCATCATTATATGCATGTACTTGTATAGTTACATCTACAGATTATAATGATATATCTATACCTATAGCGATGTAGGTAAGAATGCGCCTTCCCTGCGGGGGTCGTGGTTCGAGTCTGAGCTGCATGTTCAGATTTTTCAAAGCGTTCTACCATTACCTCGGCGCTTAGGAGAGAAACTGAGAAAACATCTTAAGGAAACCTGCACGTTTCGAATACTTTACCTACTTAATCGTGCAGCCATTATTCAGTTGAACTAGTTCCCCTGTTCAAGGGTTACGAATGTCAGACGGGAGTCACTACATTGTAATTACCAGACTCCTTAAATCCTAAATCATGGTTTAAGCGTACCCTGGGTTCCGAAGTGACAGCTTTAGACGCAATCGGGAACTATACGCTAAGATAATTAATGTACACGGGACAAAACGCGGTTATTATTATATGTAAGTTCATACTCGTAGTAGCATATACTCACAGCTTGACGTTTCGACCGCGTTACAACGGTCGTGGTCACAAGCGGACTGTGGGTGCACGGCGTCGTCTGCTACGCCTCGTGAATCTTCGGATACCCTCTCATTTTTGTTTTTAAGATGTTTTAGTTACATACAAAAGAGTGATGACATCAACAAAGGACGGCCGAAAATCAATGGATTGTAATCACTTTTATATAATAGTAGTTTTAGTTCTAAATTTACCAATAGATGGCGTTGGGTGTAGATTACATCGCGCAAATGTGTCATCTTTTCGGTTTACCTACGAGTACAAGCTTTGTCGACGTTGATGGAATTTATATCTTTATAAATATCAGATTTATGATAAATGTTATGATTTAAAAGAAATTGCATAATTCTATGATGAATGATAATAAAGGATGAAAGAAAAGGGTATAATGGGAAAGGGATAATGTGCCAATTCCCACCGCAGTTCAGAAAAATTATGAAAAAAAATATATAGCTATATAAATTTAAATATCAGTAGTATTTATGACATATTTTAAGCTGGACAGATGACGCATTTGGTAGTGACCGTGACATATATTCCAACGTTCGTGGTTTCAATCCCCACCTTATATTTGTTCAGTGTCTGGTTGTAATATATGTACATATTTAAGTACAATTTGTAATTTCTTGTCTGATATCTGTAACTAATGGTAAATCGTTAGACCAATTTTGACAGAATAAGTAATATCCTAGGTAATTTAAAATGGTGTTGTCATTGTCACAGCTGTTATTGACTTTTTGACATTACCTGTATTAGAAAGAGAATAAGAAAGAAAAAGCATTTATTGACCATCACAACATTCACAACACTGAGAGCGACATAACTTAGAACAAGTTTACAGTATCACAAGTACCTACCCTACTTAACAAAAATATCCCGTTTGCATATCATGAAAAACAAGACAATACATTTTGTTTTTTGCCGGTTTATAATGTCATTCGTTCATTCACTCGGTAAATGAGGAATTGCTAATTAAGGCTTTGGTAGAACACAATAGAGTTTATTACAAAATCAAGTAATGAAGTAAATTACCGTGCGGATAATTATCCTCTTATAATCTACCCTTAACTTAGTAGATATTGTAACACCCAGCTATTGAATAAACGCAAGTGTTCGCACACGAGTGTTCATCCAGAGAGGGAATCGAGCCCACGGCTTTCAAATCAAAACAAACAGTCAAAACTTTAAAAAATCATGGGAGTTAGAAATACTGATTTAAGGGTCCTCATAGACAATTTTGTTTCGTCAGATAAATGATACAAAACTTGATCAAGACAAACTAACGAACCGGTTACCCTTCGATTCGTCCTGCTCCGCGTGGCGCGTAATTTTGCGATCGAATATAGCGCCCGCTCTGAGCTTTTGTGACACACTCGCATAGTCTATCACGGTACATTTACCAGCAAATTGCGATATTCAACATTTTAGGGTGTCCTTCTCAATTGCAGTCCTAAGTTGTCTTTAGTACCCCACGAGTACCTAATTAACACTTGCATCACAGTACAATTTTGACTGTCTTATGTATGTTTATAAAAACTTAATCAAAAATCCGACAATCTTAACCTAAATACTAGAAATAAACACAAGCTTGCTGTTCCACATCTCAGACTTCATAAGATTGGTAATTCATTTGTAGGAATGAGTATTAAAATATTTAATAAGTTACCACAAGAGCTTGTTGTTTTACCAATGAATAATTTTAAGACACATGTTAAAAATTATTTAATAGCAAAATTTTATACAGTTGATGATTACTTAAATAAAAATAATGTATATAAATGAAATTCTTAAAACTTTGTGGAAATGATAAACTGTTCGCCTACACCCATGATATTGTACTTTTAAAAATTTTGGCGATTTAAAAAAAGAGTAACTGGCGAGTTTCTTGCCGGATCTTCTCGTCAGAATCAACTTTTCGATTCCGGTAGTAGAATTCATTCATTTATTAGTATATTTTTTCTATCGACATATATGTTTAATTACATGTATGATATGCATAGTTAAAATTTATATTTTTCATGTATGACGATTTGTAAGAGCTGTATACAAGCCTATGCAAATAAAGTACCTTTGAATTTTGAATTACGAGAGTAAAGTTCATTATTTTGTTTTTACTCGTTACTTTTTCCATTGGTTAATAAAACCGGATGAATTTCTGTAGCCATATTCGTATTATTTTGATATAGGTATGGAGCCAAAAAGCAAAAGAATCTTTGGGTGAGCATTATTTTCAATATCTACTTATAGGAACATACCTTTCAAGACTGTGATATATTAGTAACGTCACATATATTTTATTTGTTTGGCTTTATCCCTTCACTCGATCTAATTTGTGTATATCATGCAGTAGAGGAATCCTAATGGATGAAATTGTGACTCAGACTAAGTGGCTTTAATTGAGTGTGGACAAAACCAGTGTTAAAATAACACGCATACTTTGGGGAATGTAGGAAATAAGATAACGTTACGCTCCCAAACTGTACCATTGTTGTCGTGTATACGACCGTGGATCATGAATAAGCCGCCTTGATGGGAGTGATACCACGGCCTTAGGCCTAAGGGGGGCTTAAAGTTGCAAATTGCATGAGAGGCAGAAATCGCTTACCATCATAATGTGGTCCTTCTGCTCATCTGCCACTTATGACATAAAATGTATGACTATTCTTACATTTAACTAGATTTTTTTTTTATCAAAGCAACATTACTCTAACTAAAGCAGCTACAAAATATTATAGAATTCTTTTTTCACAATATTGGCTTTATCTTTAAATTTCTTTTAATACTACATACCTATTTATAAAGACAATAACAAGGCTTAGGATGTCTGCAGTAACCGTAGGTGGGCAGCACTTATATTGGGTTACAGGACAAATTAAGTCAAATCGATGGCACCAGTTGGCAGCACCGTCTATGATAAAAGATAGATATCTTTAGATAAGATAAAATATTGTTTATTCAAGATAGGCCAGAACACTTATAAATGTCAAATCTGGCAACATATTAGCGATCTCTCTGAATTCGTGGATACATGGGCGGCATTGATAAATAATCATTTCATCAAGTGACCCGCTTGTCCTTTGTCGCCTCTAGCATAAAAAGAAAACATAAATCTACCACTGGTTCGGAATGTCGATTTCTACTCTCCACTGAAACTATAACAAAAGTGACAAAAATACTCGTACCTACTATAGCAAACGAGACTTAATAATAATAAAATGTTTCATACTCAAGGGTTGCAAGACTCAAGAACTTTATTGTTCCATATCCTTATTTTGTCCTCGTGCATTTTTAATCCTAGAGCCAATATTAACAAAAGAAGCAACGACCCAAACATGACTTAAAAAACTCGAAAGGGTTCATTCATAATTAGACATCGAACTTTCGACAACAATAAGTCATTTTCACACAAAGACCAAATGAAATCAACAGTTGTACATTGGCTATTAATTTAAACTATAATATTTCACACCTGTCACTGTCCAAAAAACAAATGGATCGGACCGGAATTAGACTATTTGCTGTGAAGTTTCACAGGCAAAGTTTTTTGCGGCAAACAATTTTTTGTGCCGTAAATCAAATTTTGTGGAGCGAAGCCGTTTCTGTACAAATTCTGGGCGATAGTTCAGCATGTGTTTTGGGGGAATTGTGCGGTTTTTTGTTATATGCTTTAACAAGTTTCACGTCCCATGAACTGCATCCACTATGCTACACAAGACAATTTTGTACGAAAATCAATCGGCGACTCAGATTAACCGATTGGACATCAAAGCAAAAACTTGTCTACTAAGCAGATACCTAGGTATATAAATTATGATGTACCACAGGGTAGGCAAAATTTTTAGGTTTCTCTATAGATATAAGTTTAAGATGGAAAAATCTTATTGAACATATGAGGAAAAAACTGAATCTATCCTCTAACGCACTTTACAATTTAAGGAAAATATCGAATGAATCCACTCAGTTAACAGCCTACCATAGTTACGTAGTATCTTACGTATTCTGGGGTAACTCTACTGACAAAAACCTTGCTCTCAGAGCTCACAAGGAAGTTGTGAAATTTTGACAGTTACCGCAAATTCTAAGTAACATTTTGTTCTGTGATTATTCACGTCAAAATCCTCCAGGCCTGGTCCTATGTTATCATAGGTCAACGCAGTATGTCTTCTTCTTCTGTACAATTACTTCCCAGATATTCGTCATAGAATCATCCATTTCCTTTTCAATCATATCATTTATACAATTCATCCATCTCTTTTTCGTTGGACCTCAGCTTCTCCACCCACTGACATAGAAACTCAGTTTCTCATTAAACTTCTTATCATAGATAAGAATTTGTAATAATTATTTGTCCAGCCATTCAAATTCTACAGCAAATGTAACACATTGAAGTGAACTAAAGTAAACTTACAGTCCAAACTAAGTTCGGATACGAAGGAGCAATAAAAAAATCTCAAAACGCGCCCCGTCGAGTGACAAGGCGATAAGAAGAGTAGTCGACCACCGAAATAGCGTTTTACGGAGCGCATTAACTTTTTGTATGGGCTTATCCACTTTACAATGTAAAAACATGCAGTAAGATCTTTTAGTATAGAAGGTATTTCAAAGGCCATTTTTTACAAGTTATACCTATTCGTAAAAAATGGTTTGATATTATTACAAATGAGCAAGCGGGTTATGTGACTGTAAATGATCACCGCCAACCATAGACACCCGGAACACCAGTGAAGTTTCAAGTGCGCTGCCAACCTTTGAACTCCTCTTTCCCCTGGATTGGGCCTCCTCACTCACTCGGCGAGACAGCGCAAGCGCTGTACGCCAGTTTTTTGGTGAGGCCGTGGTATCACTGGTCGAGCTAGGCCAATCCAGCCGAACTCTCTCGCGGCTTTAGCCCTTGAGATGCATAAAACTACCTAGCTTAGGATAAAAAGGGCATGGATTTGACTAGTTTCATTTCACATTTTTACTCATCAACTGAGATAATATTTGTGTGTGCCCAACTAACCCACTCACTTTGGACTATGTCTACGTAATTAGCTAAGCGTTGAAATTGGTCGCCATTTGGAAATTGGGTCAGAGGGACTATTATTTGGCTTCCAGGTTGGCATTTCCGAAGCAGCAATAGTGCTTGAAATGCATTATCTGATCGAATCGCCAATATAGGGAGCACCGATAGTAATATTATTTTTAAAGTTATTTTGACACTCCATTTATTTTCAAACAATTAATGACTGCGAAAACCCGTTTACATAGATGCGCAGGGTTTGAGGCAGTGGCAACAGTGTCCTGAGTATAATAGCAATCAGGTTGGACTGTATGTATGTTGTGCAATGACTGGCGGGGTGGTACAGCGGTGATTCGGGTATTCGGGTCGGTGATACTTTATTGCACAAAATACACAACTTAAGTACAAGGCATTACAGAAATTTTGTGTACATACTTATATTGTGTTGCAAGTTGTGTGATTATGTTGTGTAGATTAATTATTATGTTTTATTATAGGGCCTATCCGGTCGCTGTAAAAGGAGTACCTATCAAGGTTGTTCAGGAATATGTCTATCTAGGACAAACCCTCCAATTAGGCAGAAACAACTTCGAGAGAGAAGCCAATAGAAGAATTCAGCTAGGCTGGGCAGCATTTGGTAAACTTCGTCAAGTCTTATCCATCCCTCAAAGTCTTAAGTCGAAAGTCTTCGACCAATGCCTCCTTCCGGTCATGACTTACGGTGCCGAGACGTGGACACTCACAGCTGGACTAGTCCACCGGTTTAAAGTCGCTCAAAGAGCTATGGAAAGGGCTATGCTCGGAGTATCTCTGAAGGACCACATCAGAAATGATGTGATCCGACAGAGAACCAGAGTCACCGACACAGCCCACCGAATAAGCAAACTGAAGTGGCAGTGGGCTGGTCATATTAGCCGCTTAACTGACAGCCGTTGGAGCCGTAAAGTCCTTGAGTGGAGACCGCGACTCGGTAAGCGTAGTGTAGGACGCCCTACGACTAGATGGGATTACGACATTCGAAGGCTGGCTGGTGTGGCGTGCATTATAGATTAACAGTCGAGTTATAAACCCTTATGTAATAAGTAAATGTAATCTCATGAACAGAACCCTGTCAAAACAGGAATAAATCATCAACGTCATAGGATTATCATATGTTTACGGTTATTCTTTCTATACGGTAACGATGGTACCCCTCCTATAGTAGGGTCGACAGTATTAATATCCTCTAACCGATTGCGGCTACGGCGGCCAATCTCAATGACCAGCCACGTGCGCAGGATATATTAAAGTGCTCAAGTGTATGCGGAAACACAAGTGCGCTTCCTAACTCATATTCCGATGTCACACCAGTGTGACACGACCGGAGATGGATCGGGCGCAGGACCATCGGTTTAACGTGCTTTCCGAGGCACGGGGGTACAAATCTACTAACTTCCAGCTGGCACTAAGATTTTTTCAGTGAAAACTTAGGTAAAAAAATTACACCAAACCGGGGACCTCTTGCGCAGCCGTAGCTTTAAAGTGCGACCTCCTAACCACTGTTCCACCGAGGTAGGGTCAACAGTACTTACAATATGAATGGTGCTATTTGACGCGAAATAAAAAGTAAATCTAAGTACATAATGTAGTGCTACATGATTAATGCTACGGCTACCGACGTAGCCACATAGTACTACGAGTGTCTACGTTGCTACGAAAGTTTATCTGGCACAATGTAAACAATCAATACAAATATCTTTTTAAGTTTGTGTGTGTGTGTGTGTGTGTGTGGTGTGTGTGTGTGTGGTGTGTGTGTGTGTGTGTGTGTGTGTGTGTGTGTGTGTGTGTGGTTTATATAAGTTTATGTCAGAGTAATATGTGGGTTTTGGACGCACCCCGGCATTGCATGCTGAAATGATGAATTTTATCTATTTCACTAAGTTTTCTAATAGGATAAAGCCGCATTTTTTTAAGGCTTAAATTTTTTTTTGAAAACTTCGAATTGAACTACCACCAGTTTGTTCATGTTTCACTGTGTTTCCGGCTGATACGATCTGCAAACCTTCCTCAATTATTGTGACTCTGACCCCCTCATTACAAATCGCGAACTAAGGATAGTCCAGGGACAAAGTTCGTGCCAGTCCCTTTTAACATTGTGTGTTGGAACGGGATGACATGAGGTTTAGTACGGTAATCACTTTAGACCGCGATTTATAATAAGGTGGCTTCGGTGTTACAGCTGTCTGCTGTATGTGCGGTAATCACTTAGGTATTGATAACTACTGGTGATGCTGGTAGACTGTATAATAACGGGGAATGAGACAGGGACATTACTGATTTAGGTGATTTGATATTATGTATTAAGATTAATGGAAAAAAATGTTAATAGTTAGAAATGTCTGTTGTAGCTTAAATATTTCTGATAATTAAAAAATATATTGGAAAATAAAATGATGTAGTTACTAAGACGAAATAGTTTGTCAATTAAGTTTAAATAATGTGCATACACATGTAAAGGTGAGTTAGAGAACTAATTGTTTAAATAGATCAGGAACCTGATTTCATGCACAATAAAGATTATGATTATAGGGTTTAAATCTAAAATCATGTATTATGTGGAAACAAATAGAAAGCATTGTTTACTAAACACAATCAGATGAAAATTTTTGATAGTAATTACAGCACGTCAAAATGTAAAGAAAATAATTCATAAAAATATGGTCGTACCACAGCCAATTGCGAACAGGTACCAACAGGAGATACGGTCTATATCTTCATAAAAGAAATCTTTATTGCAAAAGAAAGCAAATGGCGAATTAATATTTTACAGAATTTAATACTATTTTTTAATTTTTTTCGTTTACTTGCACTCATGACACAATAGGCTTTGTGTCATGAGTGCAAGGAAGCACAAACTGGAACCCAATTCTCGAGCTCGTGACATTTATTTTCATACGACATATCACTAAAACATAGTTTTTTTGTATGGTTTTCAGGTGATATTCGCCATGTTTTAAAAATATTACCAGCACGAGAATTGGGCTCCTGCTCTGGAACGGACGGAATTAATAACTTCAAATAGTGTCAAAAACGACGACGATTTTATAAAGTAATGTAGGTTAGGTAACATTAAACTTTCAAGGCGCAACTATTCTATCCTAGGTTCAATTCGAAGTCCCAAAAGTTTCTTGTAACCAAGTTTGCAAGCTTTGGTGATATAGTGCGCCAGTCTTATAAATAAGTCACGCCAGTAATCCGAACCATCACGATTGAGCGTCGGAAACGAGCGGAACAGGCGTATCGGAAACTGGAAAATAAACATCGAAACTTAACTCACCACTTAACTCTTACAATCAACAACAAAAACACAACAACAAACGCGCACTCCAAGTGTTATTCGCGTGTTTATTATTAGCAACAGTGCATATAAACAAGGTTACAGAGAAACGTCGCCCCTAGCCGTATCGATGCGTCGCCGGGCGCTTTTAAAAAGCTAACCCGTCCTGTAAGAAAGGGACGGGTGTTGAGCACGTGGGAAGCGGATTCCGAACGCACGCACCCCCTCCGCCTCGCCCCCCTCCCTACACCCGGGCGCCGCGCGCAGTCAGTCGCGCGCCGAGCATCGTGCGGGCCACACGTCTAAACAGGACATGTAGATGTCATTTAGCACCCGCCCTGACGTTGTGCAGTGAACGAGTGGGAACGAAGCTGTGATTTGTTTTGAGTGTGACGTCACCGTGTGCAACTTGTGAACGTTACATAATTGTGTGTTGAGTGCACTATGCGGTTGTTTGCAACGTTATGAATGGCCTGGATCGCTGCTTCTTCGATCAACGTAAGTTTGTGTTTTGGTCGCATATACGTGCTGATTGCGCGGAAATGGTAAATTCGTTCGCACTGCGGTTCGTGGAGGCTTTATCCGAGTTTAATGGCAAGCGGTTGCGGTGTATCAATATTTTCAGCGGTTGCGCTGGCATCGTCCGTCGCGTTAATTATTTTCGGGATTAATGCATTGACCGACTTTAGGACAGTTTGGGGAATATTACAGAGGTTCATTAAACGTTGCTTTGGGATAAATTTACGGTAAAAATTAAATGATCGGGGTTAAATTTGAAATCTGCCAAAATAGAAGTGAAGAACATCACGAATTTTACGACGCTAGCTTTTGAAATAAGCTTGTATTGAAAAACACGGCTCTTTTGATATTTTTGCTGCAAATATAACATTTTAGCTTTCACTACAAGCTGAAGTGTCTTCCTATAAAAAAACATGTGAATCTAGGAGAATACCTCTAACTGAAGTGATAAGTAAATTGAAATAGTTAACCAGTTAAAAAACAAATCTCTTAAAATAACCAGCTTATAAGTATTAAAGAAATTTAAAAATATAAGTATCTTAAGGACAAAAACAAAATAATCTCAAAACTCCAAAAATGGAAAGAAAATACTATCATAGTGTTAAATAATAAAACATAATAAAACCTTCTAGTAAAAGGTAATAATATGCTTTCCTTTCGGCACGAATAAGATGAAAACTCTAACCGCAAAACCAGAAAACAAATCGAGCGAAAACGAGGAAATCACAATGTTGACTTAGAACGAAATCGCTACGAACGAACCAATCCACAGCAATAACCCGAGTCAGTGAACCTAACACTCCAAGAAATACACATAATGCCCCTTTTCAAGCTGTCTCTATTGGAAATCAGTTAGAAAAAGAAACATTTGTAAACGCTTAAGATAACGAACATGCTGTTAATGAGCAAACTAAGAACGGCTTTATTTAAGATAGTCCGGCTAACGAGAGGAATGGTGCAGTTAAATAAATTGATGATGATTTGTTCAATTACGGCTGAGAAGGGCCAGCCGAAAAGAAGCAATACGATTTGTTGAAGAATCATTGGGATTGATTGAAGAATGTGGGTGAAGTGCAGTGAGTTATAGTATTATAGTAGTAAACAGTAATAATCTTAGGTGTTATGCCGGCGCTCATGAGTTGGCCGATTGAGTTTACGTCTTTATAAATCTCCCATACTTGAACTAAGATGCTTTACTAGTAGTAAATTTCACGAATATACAAATTTTAACTGGGATTTTTTCAAATAAGAGTGCGCAGAGATGACTTTTTGTAAGACAATTTTAAAAAGTGTAGACAACCAATTTCAAAATGAATTTCGTGAATTGACATCATATTCATATTTAGGTAATGTAATCGTAAAATTATCTTTTATAAAAATGATTCGATTAAATAGGTAGTTACTTATAAGAAATGATTTACCTGAAGATGATGAACCGAACACGTGAACCATACAAATGAATTTCCAAAATCTTATTTAATTACTGCTTTGATTTCATTCATTAAAAGCCGATGAAATATATCGTTAAGTAAGAAACTTAACTATAAGTTTCTTTTTTTTCTGCCCTAATTTATCGTTTTTTTTCTGCCCTAATATATCGATATATCGTTAAGTTCTTCATTTAATCAAATATACTCGAAAATCTGTCAAAGTCTTTCGATGAACATTTTCTTTATTTGAAATAACAAATCAATACACATTAAGTAGAGAGAATCCTTGCAGTGAATACCTAATGCGGTAAACATAAAGTTGTGAAGAATTCTTAATTATTTAGAGGATGAAAACCATGAATGTTGTGCAAGATTATACTCGTATTTTATACGTGTATTTTTCCTTTTAACTAGCCTGATGGATGACGCATTTGTTAGTAACTGATTCGTAGCTCTAATTCTTGGTTAAAAATTTTGGTGTTTTTCAACGACTATAAACATAAAATATATTGGAATTTGTTTCCATGTTTCCTATTAGAATATTGTATCAACCTTTTGAAATAAAAAAGAAACCACATTAGAATGTGTTTTAATATTTTTTTAGTAAACCTTTTTGATACTTTTAACTAGATTTCCAACGATACCATTTTTTACATTTAAACAAATAAGGAAGAAAAAAAAAAGTAGGTAATCGATATTCTATATAGAGCCAGCAAATCACGCCTTGTTGTCCCAACACGTCCGTGTTAAACAAACGTAAATCATCAAATAGTGCTGGCAAATAATAAAGAGAGTAAAAAAATATTTAAATAGTCCAACCGCAGCGGGACCACCCGCGCGATCCCACCGATGCTCTCCGCAGCACGCACGTCCCCATTATCAAAAGATACTGTGACCCGCCTGTTCGTATTCAGTTTTTACGTAATTTACATCTCCACTATTCATACCGTCATTTTCGTTTTTGGGCAGGTTTTGTTTGCTCACAATCTTGACAATCCAAACTGCCGCATCATCCACCCTTTGTTAACTATCCTGTTTTAATACAATTCATCTTTATCGATTACATTATCTGCTACCGGTCGAATGGGTTTTTTGTACATTGTTTGGTTGTGAAATGTCATGATACAGTGTCAGTTTGGGTGTCGGCAATTTGTTAATGTGAACCGTGTTCTATTATTGAATCGGATATGCATCATAATGATACGATCGTGTTAACTACAAAGTGTTATGTTTATGTGCTTATCAGTCAAGATCAACGAATTAATAAATTACCTGAACATGCAGTTAAATTTATTAAATTACTATTAATGATTTCCACATGTTTTCCACATTTTGTTTACTACTTTTCATTTCATTAATATCGATAATAATAATGTCGAGAGAGCCTTAATAAATATTATGCGTAACTATTGCTACTAAGATAAACTATCTAACGAATAGATTAAAACTAATTAGTTTCCAAGAATTCATTAAATATTGATGATTCTAAAACTTTGAATGAACAAAGGTCTTTTCAGATATTTAAAAACAATAATGAGTCATTATTTATAAATACAATACATTCAATCTATCAAATATTCAAAACAAAAAATGTCCGACCATTACCACTTCACACAAACTACATTAGCATCGTATGGCAACTATTCCACACGTCAGGGTGGCATGTTTTAACTTTCTGAGTGACTGCAACAGACCTGGACTGAATCTTAACTATTTCCCCTTAAAGTTTCCGGTTAATTTAACTCGGAGCACATGCACCCAAAGACAACACGACAAAACTCTCACGTGTGTTCTACAAACAAACTTCCCACAAACACAATGTCACCTGAACAAAACATCACACCCTAATTGTCCCAATGATTACGACATACAAAAACTATTCTCCGATAATTACCTAACGCGACCTAGCATTACCTCTCAAGATACTCCCGACATCTATAATTAAAGGTCCCGATGAATTTGATACGGTTGGTGGGCTTAAAAAAGTGATTCAAAGATATAAACTTTATTACAGCCAATAAAAGAGTTATGGTTAGGTAAACGATTGAACTTAAACGTTATAAAACATTACTTTCACTCATTGTTTGATGCGTTAACGGTCGTAAAGTGTGGACAAATTGGTTTTAAAGGACCCCTCGCTGTGTTTTTTTGTAAACTTTATTGCGATACTCTTATGCGGCTGTTGGTTACAATTTACGGACGCCGTTTCAAGCTGCGAAGCGTTTCCTATATTGGATTGATGTCCATATATTGTGCGCCGGGTTTGGTAATCGCAAACCTGATTTCTGTACACGTACCATATTAATTTGGTTGGTGAAAATTTTGCGCATATTTAACAGTTTCTTCGGGCAATTAAAAGCACAGTTCTTGCGAAGTAATTACTTACATTTTTTTATGTTCTTTCTCGTTATTTGTTTGGAATTTACAAGACCAAGTCATTGCAGTACATATAGTTCTTGTCATAATATAACAAAACTTTTTTAATCTCCGATGTCAATGCTAATGTATTCGACAGCTTTGAATAAATTAAATCACTTTCACAGTAGGTAAAAGTTTATTTTTGGGACTGGTTTAGGTAAACTCTAAAATCAAATTAAAAAAAGTGATTGTCTTTCTTATTACCTTGAACCTTTATGCCACGTTATTAGTTTAACTCGTATTTTTATCTCACGAAAAAATCATCGAGTAAGATTATACGCATTAAGATTATGGCGATTTGCATAACCATTATGCAACCATTACAAGGCGTTGCACCTTTCATGCAAGTTCCTTTTTATGGTGTTACAGATAAGCATTCTGCTGCAACTTTTTGCTAAAACAAATTCACACCAGCTGTTATGCAGAGTATGTTGAAATGGTGATCGATTTTATCTCAAGAATTAATTACGATGCAGTGTAAATATGAAGTCTCATTAAGTGTGTCACATTATGAAGTCTTCGATGAAGTATTTTTTGCATGGGTCGAAAAATTATTAAAATTGTAAGATTTACAATTGTTGAGATATACTGAACGTAAAACAATAATCCAGTTGGTCTTGTTCATCTGTTTAAAGATCATACGTGGCAGAAGGCAATCAATTCCCAATAATTAACAATTATGGTCTACGAGTAAGATCAAGGTTTCCAAAGCGTCGAATTTGAATGCAACTGGGAAGAACTCGAGATGATGGAATTATAAATAAATACTTAAAACTGTTCAAAAAATAAACGTCATACTACAAATCTATCTTAAAATAGATTCTCACCTTAATGTCAAACAAATTTCGTTCTATATTAAATGAAGAAATCACACAGATTTTTTGTCGCAACCTGATCTGTGACGTCTAGACACATGTTTCACTGTATCTCTATAGATACAGTGTACTGATCATAATAAATTTAAACGTGTGTCTTTAGCAGAACTAATACCTATTTGAGGCAGTTACTCAACCGCAAACCAACTGTTAGGTACAATGTATTCAAATACCAATATACTACAAAATATGAAATCAGAAGCCTTTGAGAATGTTTGTTGAATGCAAAATACTATAATATAATATCATCTATGTATCAAAACAATAGTATAAGGTCGGATTTGAAAAGGGTAAAGGATGTTTAGCATCAGGCCAGTTCTATGCTCATTGCTCATTTTACCATCATAAGACGCATTATATCCTTCTTTAGACTTTCGCGTTCCAATGAATAATATTTATAAGAGAAAATAATAAGATGTTTCGCTACATTACGTACTACATATCGGCAGCGTTGGCGCAGTGGATAGTGGGTTGCAATTCTTACCGACGGTTTGCGTTGCGTTCGAGTCGCGGGTCGGATGAAATTTATAACTGAGTTTTTCTGTTCAGCATTTTTAGTTATCACAATGTTTATAGCTTTAATATGATTTATAAGTACTGCATCTGTTCTGAAATTACTTTTGGTTTAGTCTAGTTCCGCGTGAGCTTCATGCAGCGTTTCTTATGTCTTATTATGAGTTATAGAATCAAAGGATACCTTCTTACTACACAAATAAGCACTACAATTCCAGACAGCAAACAAACACGTTCAAACGAATGATTTTTTCGAAAAGGAACATTTTTTGAACTCTCGCATTGGTCAGTATTTAAAGCACATAGTTATGGGACTTA
Organism: Marasmia exigua; assembly: GCA_019059595.1. Lineage (NCBI taxonomy): Eukaryota > Metazoa > Arthropoda > Insecta > Lepidoptera > Crambidae > Marasmia > Marasmia exigua. The sequence goes on along the minus strand of CM032465.1, from coordinate 3,162,378 downwards.
GTCCCTAGGGACAACATAACAGTGATTGATGTTTAACCTGATTCCACAAGGCCTGCCGTGGCTCAAACTGGCCTGGCACATAATTATCGGTTATTAGCTCACAATACTTAATTAGCGGAGCGTTAATCCGGCGGCCAGCCATAATGGCCGCTAATTCAGATAAATTGTCAAATACGTATGTCCGCGTTGGCCTGTTGTTATTAATCATACCCCTACCTAAAGTTAAAAGCCCTTTTAAGGATTCCTTTTATTTATTTTAGTGTTATGAATTTTTGTACAATAGACTAAAGGACTATCATGGGGAGTGCTCTAAGGAACTGTTTGATCTACTCCCTGCAGCTGAATTCTTACATCGAACCACTCGCAAGCGATTGTCATTCCATCCTCATCATCTCGATGGATGGCGGTCTAATACTTTTCGTTTCTCGCGGAACTTTCTACCACGTATCTACATCAGTTCTGCGGAACGGTTTGGCTTCAGGAGTATTTCCTACGTAGGACGGCTACGACTTAGGAACCTTCAAGAGAAGAGCGTACTCTTTTTTAAAAAGCCCGGCAACACATTAGCGATATCTCTGATTTCGCGGATGTTTATCCGCTTGTCCGCCTCGCTCGTTTTTCCGCCTCTAGCATAAAAAAAAGGTTGACTGGTATAGGCCTCTTGGTATTAAGTTCGTCCATTGCAAAAAATGTAAATATTATCTGTATTTATTACATAGTATCGGTATCTATAGTCTGACTGACTTCTAAGGCCTTTACATGATTTTACGGCTCAAAACTTTATAGTAGCTACCTTGGAAACTATTTAGGCAATCCTAATTGCTATAATAACTTCTAGCCGTGAGTTAGATTGTGATTATTAGGTATATAATATTACGATTATATTAATATATTAGTATTCTAGTCGAGGGAAGGAATAACTAAATTGGTAGGCTTATCGCTCGCTTATGTGGTATCTATACTATTTATAAAGAGGTAAATTGTAAGTTTCGAGTGGGGACGTGGCAAGCCACATGGTGGACCGATGATCTGGTGAAGGTCGCGGGAATCCATTGGATGCGGGCGGCACATGATCGATCTGTGTGGAGAACATTGGGGGAGGCAGCAGTGGACGTCTGTAGGCTGAAATGATGATGATGAAATTCTAAAAACAACGTCTTGCTTAATATAAACCGAAAAACCGAAACACTTTCGTGATGTAATCTGTTGCTTGCAGTGCCCTGTTGGTGAAGCTTGTTTGTGTATAACAGTGCACTGTGACAGTGTGAACGTCAACCTATGAGATGCGATGTGAGCCATGGTACCCCAGTTTTATAAGAAAGAGACTTCCAAGTGGCGGATCGTGTTTTGCATCCAAACATGCACCTCCGGAGCCCAATTCTCGGGCCGTGATATTTTGTCATCATACGTTATATATCACTAAAACCTAGTTTTTTTGTATGTTTTTGAGGATATGCGTCATGATTTTTCATATCGAAAATCCTAAGATTTGGGCTCCTGGATATTCCAAATCAATGTGCGTCTTTCTACATCGTGAGGAAACCTGCACGATTCGGATGGTTTTTGAAACATGTAACCATGATTCAGTTGGTCTGGTTCTCTTGTTGAAGGGTTGCAATGGGCAGACGGCAATCGCTTCATTGTAATAACCAGACCTCCCCAATCCTGAATCCTGGTCTAAGCCTAGTCTTCATTGTAATTTGGTACTCACAATGAGGCGATTGTCTGGTTTCTTGATTGGAGTCTGGTGACTCCCCAAATCCTGAATCATGGTACAAGCGTACCGTGGGCTCCAAAGCGACAGCTTTATATGCAACCGAGAAATACACGCTGAGATGAGTAGAGACCGTCAACCAGTACCTAAGTACAGTCCGATCACGGTTATTTAGCACATGGCAAAAGTCGGAACTAATGCTGTTTTGACATTTCCGCATAGAAAATACGTTTGACAACGCCCCGCTGTCAATGTCACTAAAGTGCCTTCTAATCTTGGTCGGCCTGTAGTTTACTTTGATTGGGATGGGGATTATGTATAGGTACTCTGATTTTCAATTATGTAAACTGACAGATGAAAAGGCTATGTTCACATACATTTTCACATTTTGTTTTGCGCCCGTCAAAAGCGGAGAGTTGACATTTTGAAAAAAGTTAATATTACCACATGTTAACCCCCTAACGACACCTGGTACATTTTCTCCCTCCAAACTACCATGGACTTTTTTACCAAGAATATTCACCAAAACACGGTTGTGGCATTGTCTTTAGCATGTGTTCCAATGAATATATGAATAGTATATAACCCTATCGTGGTATGTTTCAATTTTCCGTTACAATGGCTCTCAGAATTGGTAATGCTCTCTATTATCATATTCGTATAAACTTAAGCCTAGGCGGCATTGATTAGTGATGGGCGGAACGTCTGTAAATTTATCGATATGAATGAAATTGTAACACGATATTTTTCATACAGAAAAATCTGGGCTGTGTTATCTTAATTTTCGATAATACTAACCCGATGGCGAAATTTGGTAGTGACTCTGCCCCATATGCTAAAGGTCGTCTGTTCTATCCCCACCCTGGCCAAACATTCATGTGATGGAGACTAAACTAGTATTTGTTTAGTCTCTGGGTGAATTATGTGTATTTAAGAATATATTTTAATTCCTCTGTTGTCTTGTATCCTTAACAAACTACTCATGCTACTTAGGCTCATTTCGACCAATCTCTATTCGTGGATAAATCTATGGTATAATGTCAGATTTGTCTAAAATGATAACGCTATACCGTAGATTTAGTATCGGAATAAGATTACTCGAATCCGCCCTTAGTATGAATCAGGTCATTGTATGAGATTTTGTATGTTTTTTTTAACTTCGTTAATTTTGATACCCATATTATCATACACATCGTAACACAAGCCAGAGCTGAAGCTACTATGCGATCAGCTCTATTTTGTTTGTAAATTGACATTTACTGCATCACTATCCAGTGTCCAATGCGTGAAATGGAGTTCAAAATATCGATATATTGTGTTGATATAAATCGCAACAATGATGTTCAAGTTATCCAAGATTGATGAGTAATGATCTAGAAAAAAATCTGTATTTAATGATTGTCATCATGAGGCCTTAATGTAGTCTATTTTATTTAAGGCGACGGGGGCACACTAGCTACGCCAATTCATTTAAATTGATAACTACTAAACCGGATCTATTTTTAATAATTTCGAAACTCGACTCCCTAGGCAAACACTTATACTATTTATTAAATTATTGCGCACTACTTTTTGGTCTGTTTTTGCACTCGATATTTGTATTATCGCCATAAGTGGCCGCTTTTGGCGGTAAACTTAATTTCGATCAAAAATTTATGAATAATAGGTATCCAATAAATAGTATAAGTGCTTTCCGAAAGGCTGCAGCTTCGAAATAGTTAAATATAGATCCGGTTTAGTTATAGCTAACAATTTCAATCTGTTAGCGTCGCTAGTGTGCTCTACCCGTCACAAGCATATTATACAAAACCCCAATTTAGAACCCACAACATTTTAGAATAAAAAGTGATATTGCTATGTGTTTTTTTGTATGATAGTTGGCAGACGAGCAGACGGATCACCTAATGGTAAGCGATTGCCGCCTATTGATACCCGCAACACCAGTGGAATTGCAAGTGTTTACTATGTAAGTATATGTGTAAGAATGGTGGCCTATAAGCTCGTAATGAATGAAGTGTTTCAAAATATCGATATAAGTCGGAGTATGGTATCGAAGCGCCCTAATGGTCTTTAAGTACCGGGTCGTGATCACAGGGTCCTGGGTTCGATTCCCGGGCCGAGCGAAAAGTATGTTTCGGATTTTCGGACATAGCTCGAGTGGCAAGCGTGGTGATTAAGCCTAATCCCATCATAGTAGCTATGACTTGAATTCTATGATGGAGGCCTTTGCCCTGCAGTGGGACAGTTTATAGGCTGATAGAAAAAATGGTATCGAAACGTATGGCCCATCCTTACTGGGCGGTATTGATCGATGAGTTGAAATCTATAAAGCAGCTTAAGTTTAAATACTTGATCGTTGTTTTAAATTACGGCGGGATTCGAATTCCTGTATTGGTTTAAGCCGAATAAGTTCTTATATGACTCCTACGTACTTATAATAAATCTTTGGATTACTTTCACTGATTGTGTCTTTTGAAGTCATTGCACCATTATCTAGTAGTTTAAAATGTTTTTTTTAGTTAACATTTTATGAGAGTTGTTAAGTATTATATGCAGAAGGTACTTAGTCCGCGTGATATATATATTTTGTTATGGGATAGGTGGCAGAAGAGCAGACGGATCACCTGATGGTAAGCGATTGCTGCCGCTCATAGACACTCGCGACACCAGTAGAGTCACAAGTGCGCTGCTATGCCTTAAACCCACCTTTCCCTCTGATTGGGCCTCCGGTACCCTCACTCACGCAGAGAAACACAACACAGTGCTGTTTCGCGCCGGTTTTCTGTGAGGCTTTGTATCACACAGTATATTTTGTATGAAGTTATGTAATGAATTTGAAAGGTTCTTAAATTTGATGATTCTATGATTATAATTATGAGTTGAAGTTTTACAAATTAAATTCAAATTGCTATTTCGGTTGAGATGAATTAATTTTTCAGAGATTAATGTAACTTATAAGTCCAAATATTGTTCTTTACAAAATATTAAATTTTAACTTACATTTTGACTTTCGAGCCTTTTTTCATTTTATTTGTTTATGGTTCTTCTTAATTTTTTGATGATGCAAAAATTAAGAACATTATCATTAAATACACTAGTGAAATCTTTAGAAGCTTCCACTAGTGATTCACTGACCATCAGGTGAGCCTTCTGCTCGTTTGTCTGCCATAATGTAAAAAAAACAAGCTATTTTTACAATTTTTAAATATCCCTAAAATCCTTCGCTCGCAAAAACTAAATTTCAAAATAAGATGTCCGCCCATTTCCTAACGCACCCGTAATTTGATTCGAACAAAAACATTGTGAACGTCAAAAACCGATAAAGTAACTGTAAACGTTTTTTTTCGACACGGAATAACATCTTCAGTTTAGGGCCAACCGGGCCCTTTGTCGATTATTCTCGGATATAAGAATGGAATTGGGTTGGGCGAACAAAAAAGACGAGCAATAAAATGAATGGGCCCAGCATTCGATACGCGTGCGCGCGCGCCGAGTGCGGACCGCGTTGATTGCTATATTTGGTACTACTAGCGCCATCTGTGAGTGGGATGTGGAACTGTTCACTTGAGTAAGTTTTTTTTAGTCTTTTGAATATTATTATAATGATGTCATAACCGATTTTGGTTCCATACTCGGCCGTCTACCGGCAATGAAAATATCTAAAAAAAAAGCGAAAAAAACCTTGAAAGCCATCTAATAGTCTATAATTTATATTCGCTATGAAAATGTGTGTTTGATTACTATTATAAGTATGTATTTACAAAAGAAAAGTATTATAATTATGTAGATATATATTTGTAATTCCGCTGTTGGTTCTGATAGCCGTAACACAGGTGATTGAGCCAGACAGATCAATGTGTGTTATGTTTGTAAAATATTTATTTTATTATTTAAATATAACTATAAATGTTCATGTAGGTACTAAGTACTTTTCAATAACTGAATTTTTATACATTTTGATCTCACAAAAACTAAGCCAAAACATTCTTGTGCAACAACATTTACAATGGATGTTTAGAAATAAAGCAATAATTTCTCAATACATTAACCAGTCCAATATTGTAAAAAGCCTTCACAGGTCGTACTAACAAGCCTATCCTTAGACGTCGCTGATAGATTTGCGGTCGTGCCCCCCCTCATCTGATTGATGTCTGGCTTTATCCCCGAATAGATTTAAAGTGTCCTGTTGTACAGTAACGGGAATATATTTCTCATCGCATTTTAGGGTCGACTGACATTCAAAGTTTTAGCTGAAATACTTGCTTGTATTTCTTATAAATAGTTGATTTATTTATAATATTTTAAACTTTCGCGTTGCATTATACAAATAATTAATGTACACGGGACAAAACGCCGTTATTATTATATGTAAGTACATACTCGTAGTAGCACATACTCAAAGCTTGACGATTCGACCGCGTTACTTACATATAATAATAACCGCGTTTTGTCCCGTGTACATTAATTAGTTGTTTTTTTATTACTATCTTAAATGTATTTTTCTTCGTCTGTGCATTTAGAGTATCAACCTGATCTCGAGTCAGCACCAGAGCTGCTATGAAATGTCGTTTATATTATGATTATTTTAAGGTGACGGGTAGGGAAAACTAGCGACGCCAATCGATTTTAATTTTAAGCTACTAAACCGGACCTATTTTAAACAATTTCGGGATGACAACCTCTAGGCAAACATTAGTTATTAAATAACCATGCACAAATGTTGAGTCCAACGCGTACGCTTAAAATTGATTCCTAAAGCGGCCACTTTTAGCGTGAATAATAATAATAATAATAATTAAATATTTCACAACATCACATACATTGATCTGACTCCGAGATAGGTAGCTCAAGCACTTGTGTTACGGAAATCAGAATCAACAGTGGGATTACAATATATATACATATAATACATTTCTTTTGTAAATACATACTTATAATACATAGCAAACACCCAGACCAATACAAACAAACATGTTCATGCACACAAATGTTTGTACTGTGCGGGGATCGAACCCTTGTATCAGAGGTAGCGTTCACTACCACTGTTCCAAACGGGTCGTCAAAAAAGTGAATAAATTTTTCGCGTATAAAACGGACCCAACATTTGTGCATGGTTATTCGATAAATAGTTTAAGTAATAATAACAATAATAATTCTTACAACATCTCATTCATTGACCCGATTCCGTACTAAGTAGCTTAAGCACTTGTGTTACAGATATCAGACAAGCAGAAGTTTAGTAAGTGTTTTTCTAGAGCTTGTAGCCCCGAAATTGTTTAAAATAGATCTGGTTTAGTAGCTTTAACTTAAAATAGATTACCGTCACTAGTGTGCCCTACCCGTCACCTTAATAGACGCTTAAACGCTTTTGTGTTATGTATGAGTTATATCGTGGATGAACTAGTAAATGCAGTTATACGTTTTGTTCATAAAATAATTCCAACTTTGCTAAAATTGTAACTAAAACACCAATTTATTATTGCCATTTGAGTGGAGCTCCGTATCTCCGTTTGGCAGCCATTAATATCCGTTTTGCATTATTCATTTATTGAGCCCCGTTTATCCGGATATTAGTTGTTAACTTTATAAAATTTAGTGTTAATATTGATTAGTTAGTATGGCGATGAAATCGGAATTGACATTAGATACAATTTTTACTGTTCCGATGGCATTTGCATTGCATCCTTGCATTTGTAATAAATTTGCGATCTCTATGATTACGATTATATATTTACGGCCGGCTTTGATTACTTACTATCAGGTAGCCCGCTTGCTCGTTTCTCACCTCTAGCATAAAAAAAAACTAAAAAAAGGGGTCTAATGTGTTTAAATTTCAAATTCAATCTACAAGAATTGGGTATCTTAGGAAAGGCCTCGATGAAAAATTTTAAAAATATATTTTGCTATGTGTGCACATTTCTTATTAATACAAAATCAGCTGAAAATATGAGGAGATTCGATTCCTGTTAACCAACCTATAAAACTACAGTCGGCAGCAATCAAATAGCGACAACCAAGGCTGTCAAATAGTTAGATACAGCCAAAGTGATCAAAAATATCGATACACACGTGACTCTCATATTCATGAAATATCTATCCATATGAGAGTCACAGGTGTATGCTAATTGCTGCTGACTGTACTATTTATATACGTACGAAACTCGGCGGGGCGAGCCCTATTCGCATTTTTAAAATCCTATATCCAAAACGTACAAATAGTAAACATAAGTTCTGATTTTTGTCATCTACGAAATAGATCTGTCGGACTATATTTTGTGGGACCGGCTCATTACAAGGGGATGGCCCTACGTCGATCAGCTGTCTCGTCAATAGACATTGCCGCCCCCCATCGGTCCACATCCGAAGTAATTGACGACCATCCGAGTTTTTACCGCTTTTGTAAATGTCTCTCACTACCGCGGCTCAATGGCTAGTGGATCGCCCTTTGAAGCAATGGCTGGGTTTGATTCCCGGGCCGGTTCAATAATAAGATTAGCGGTTGTAACCTTTAATTCTCAATTCTTTATTGCATACCATATAAAGTTAAAGTTATTACAATAATAGGCACAGTTAACATATGGACCCTGTCGGGCATAACAATATAAGTAAGAATAAATTCATTGATTACAATAATTAATCAATCAACAATAAATTCAATAAATACCTATTTACATAAATAAAGATTCGTAATAAATTGTACTAGAGTGAAAATATATATATTATGTTTTAAGGCTATTTACATTTTTATTCTTAAGTTTAAATTTAATTTCACTCCGGGGGAGACGGAGACAATTCATGTTTTAGTTTTCATGAAAATATAAATTCATATATACCATTATACAGAGAGTTTTGAGGCGAAGAGTTCGTTAAGGTCATAAAAGCCTTTTTCTAATAACTAAATCCGCATTTTTTTGCAAATTTTTACATCAATTTCTTCGTCTTTTATTTGTACCACTTCCAAATTTGGGTTTGGGGTCACTACCAAAGGCGCATTCAAGACAGTCAATCAAATATCGAAACCACACAGCTGTTTTAAACTGTGTGGAAATCGAACCCAAAACCCTTAGAGCGTGAAAGACAAGACCCTTAGAGGGTCACTAAGCACCAAAGATAATATATGCAGATAGTTAATATCGAAAGTCCTAGTTTCACTGTAGTATCGAAACTTCCTGCTAGTAGCCCGTCATTATTACCCAACTCAATTTACCTTACATAGGGCACTAAAGGAATCTGACAAACTTATACAAGACTTCAAATACAGCTACACCTGGCTACCGTACCGTTACAGGATACGACCAAATTAGTAAGACCCTTCACACTACCCGGTTCTATACAAAATGAAGCGAAAACCACCATCGCGGGAGGTCTCAGTAATTGGACGCAGGGCATGTAGGGTAAGCGCGCCAGTAATCTCCACTCTGTGACACTACAGATTAGCCGAGGCCTGCTGTCAATCACTGTCGCAGTTACCCTAACGTTAAGACGCGTTCACACGATCCGCATTTGAATATCGAATCCGGGGAAAATGGCGATTGAAGGCACAATGAGCAGGATATCAGTATGACAATTTTCTGAAGTTATTCAATATTTTTTTGTTGAGTACCATAAAAATAATAGTATTGAAGTACTAAATTAATGTTATAAAAACAAATTGAGTTGTATATATATTTTTTAAATCACATACAGTTACATTTCTTACCTACCTATCTATTACATTTGCTATTAATATCACTTCTTTGGAATGCTTTTTGTCATATATTTTTGCTTTTTGTCAAAACCGATATTACTTCCTTTTTATTTGTCCTATTTATAAGCCAATTCGCCGTCGGGCCAGTCGTAAAGCCGTTATTATGAAGTATGTATAACTTTAATAAATAATTGCGTATTCAGATAGGACCCGGAACATGGAAAGTATGGGTTCAAGTCCCGCCTATTATACGCGATGTATTATAATTTTGTGTTATTTTATTTACTTAAGAATAAATTGTAAAAAAAATCTTTAACAAAAATGACCGTGGGAGAACCACGCTTTGCCATGAATGGGCCGGCATGACCGGAGTGATACCACGGCCTCACAGAAAACCGATGAGAAGCAGCACTGTGCTGTGTTTCGCTGCGTGAGTGAGGGTACTGGAGGCCCAATCCTGGGGAAATGGGGTTTAAAGGTTTGCAGCGCACTTGGGACTTCACTGGTGTCGCGGGTTTCCATGGAAGGCGGCAATCGCCTACTATCTGGTGAACCGTCTGCTCGTTTGCCACGTATGACGTAAAAAAATGTAGGTAAAGAAATAAAATTGCTAGCTAGTTTTACTGCCCAATCTTAACTGTGGCATAGTGCTGCGTGCAAACGTGTAAATATTTGATACGAACCAAATAACCGGAGGTTAGATGCATTTTGACCCGTAAATGTATTTTTCGGGCTAAAGCATTGTAAACTGATTGTTTTTCAGTCCAAATAACATTGTGTATACGCCACCTTTTGTTTAGTTTTTAATTACTTGTTAGGTAGATACTGTCACTGTTAGATAGATAGATACTTTTATTGAACAATATGTTACAGAAGTGAATGAAAAAAAAGTATTATATGTATACATATATTTGTAATCCCACTGTTGATTCGGATATCCGTAACACAGATGCTTGAGCTACCTATCTCGGAGTCAGATCAATGTATGTGATGTATTATTATTATTATATGGTCGCTGCTGTTAGGTACATTTAAATGGTATAAATGAAATAATTCTTCCTGATTTTTTCATATGTGAATGTTTCAATTTCAATTAGTAATAAGATGATCCGACTGCTCGTCTGCCTTCTATCGTTGATAAAAAGTTACTCCGAACTCTACATTTTTATTCCTTTATAATTTCTTGCTTTTTATACGTTCCTAAAATAAGTAGTATGAAAAGGCTTCGCCAATTTAATTTGCCAAAAACATCAAAATCAAAGTTTCGTTTGTGTCACCACTACTCTTAAATGTCTTCACTGATTTTAACATTATTTGGGATACCAAACCGTAACGATTGTTAGAATCCGTCCGTTTTGCCAAATTGCCGTCGCCATACTTTGTCGTACTATGTTTTGTTATATCTTTGATACGTTATACATGTTAATTCGATAGGGGCGAAATCAAAATTTTAAATACGTTATAAATACTCATCCAAAAAAATCAATAATTAAGTACTTAGCTTTACAAGTCAACGACGACTCAACTCTTTTATGAGTTCATTCAAAAAATCACACAAATGACTTAAGGGTTCACGTTCGATCTACTAACGCTGCCATTTGATTATTTTAAATATTCAATTAAATTCTAGGTACCACGGTTTCCAAAAAAAAATATGCAAGATTGATGAGAACACAAGTGTGCGACACACTTGTGTTTGTAAGTACAGTCTTTAATCCACTGTCCTTGAGATTTTCTTGCTAAATAACCAGTGATCGGATTTAGGTGTGAAATTTTGATGAAATCGCCATCATGGACACGCCAACGGCGCTTACAAAAGGCGGTTTAAAGGTTGGCAGCGCAATTGTGACTACACTGGTGTCGCGAGTGTCCATGGGCGGCGGCAATCGCTTACCATCAGGTGATCCGTCTGCCACCTATCACATAAAAAAAAATAGAACATTTCCGAAATTTCGCAATGCCACAGGCTTATGCATACTAATTTAAGTAAAGTAAGTAAACATTTACTGACCACATACAAGATTTACAGGGATAGGTTGTGTCTTTTACCAATTTTATTTATTATTATTTTTGAATAATATATAGCAAAGAAATAGTTAAACAAAAACAAATGAAATAAGTTAATACATAATCTAGTGACCAAGGAAGAAAAAAAGTAACAAAGTGAAGTGGTCAACGAGGTCCAAGCTCAGCATGTGCTGCAGCGGTTTGGAGCCGCTGCCGCGCAGGTTTTCAGTTTTATTATTACTGAATGTGACAAATAACAAAGAATGTGGAAAATAACAATGGACAACAAAAACAAGTTTAAAGTTTGAGGTCATTGGCCCTAAATTGCGCTACCTATTTCGACTTCTGCAAATAACTTCAAATTTCGCCAACGAGTGGCAATCACAATTTAAAAATTAACTGGCGACGCTAGTGAACCAAACAAGAGCCCTTAAAAACTCGAAAAATAACAGGTCAGTTTGTGTCATGTGAACGATAAATCATTGCGTCATAGCAAGCTTTATACGAGGGCTATACAATCTTAAGCCTAAACCCTTATATGGTGACAGGTACAAATGTAAAATATGCGTTGGGAAAGATATGATGAAGCATTGTCATTTGTCAACCTTCACTTTTAATCAAATCACTAGTCCATTGGTCGGCATCAAAATGACCTAAGCGTTTAAACCTACCAAAAATACTTAAGGGTCTGTTATCAGTTACACATGCCTATTTTAAAGCTTAAAGCATGCTACTTTTGAGGAAGTATTACTTAGTAGCATGTGTTCCAAATAAGCATGCTATTCTTGAGCATGGTCAAAAATCGCACGCCGTTCGATTTTCAAGCATGCCACCTGTAGTGCAGGTGGAAGGAGGAGTGTGGCGGAGTGCTTTAGCACATGTGTAAATAGGTTTTGCTTAATCTTAAGCATAGTAAAATATGGGTAATAGCATGCTCATTGATACCAAATGTGGACAGTTCCTTAAGCATGCTCATATTATTTAAATGCTTTTTCAGCATGCTACAAATTAACATGTATAACAGTAGCTTTACAGTTTAAGTATATTTCTAACCAAATTTATCGAATTACTTAATTTCTCGATAGCTCTGTTAACCAGAGCTATTTGCACTGTTTGCAAAATATCGTGGGGTCGAAACTCTCTCGAAAACTGTCGATAAAATGAAATTATTCTGAATGTATTGAGTATTTAATTTGCATGTAGTAGCATGCAGTAGCTTGACATTTGTATGAGAAATTAAATTTTTAATCTTACCTCTTTATCAAATTTTAATGTAAATTGACATTTATTTATTATTTACTGAATTTCTATTAAACCTTTTAATTGTTTTGATTACAATGTGTGAAAGTCAAATATTGTATTGCTATTCTATTATCTATTCTATTTTGTATATAACCTGTAATTTGGTTGAAATTAATAATGTTTCGTCTTGAGACAAAACATTATTTATTTCATGCGTGTGTGTTGCCAGTGATGACATACGGAACCGAAACGTGGCCGCTTACAATGTGCCGATTAAGGAGGCTCAAAGTCACCCAGAGAGCAATGGAGAGGGTTATGCTCGGAGTCTCCCTGCGTAATCGTATCAGAAATGATGAGATCCGCAGGAGAACTAAGGTCACAGACGTAGCCCAAAGGATTACATGCCTTAAGTGGCAATGGGCAGGGCACATAGCGAGGAGAACAGACGGCCGTTGGGGCGGAAAGGTCCTCGAGTGGAGGCCACGTACAGGAAGTCGCAGCCGTGGCAGGCCTCCTACAAGGTGTACCGACGGACGATCTGGTGAAGATCGCGGGAATCCATTGGATGCGGGAGGCACAGGACCGATCTGTGTGGAGAACATTTGGGGAGGCCTATGTCCAGCAGTGGACGTCTATTGGCTGAAATGATAATGATGATGATGAAATAATGTTTAATTTATGTAATCAATCAATCAAATCATTTAAAAATATGAACCACGGATCGTGTCCATCAGCTCAAAAAATGAACTCAGTTGTCTTGATACGAAGTTTTATGTAGAAGCTAAAGCCAATTTCCTATTATTTTTATATTTTTATGAGAAAATTGAGCGATTACGAGTCATGATACGTAAAAAATAATACAACAGGTTTATGCATAGTACGCTATGGGCAGTTAAACTCCCATAAGCATACTTTTCATAAACGTGACTCTAAGCGTATTTTGCTAACAAAATTGTGCACTTATTCAAAGCCAGTTAAATACAACCAACTGTAGTTCGAATACAAAGTAATAAATTCACGTGTTGTTGCGACTTGACCCAAAAATAACTAAACACTTTCTGAGTCAAGCACGAACCCTTTACCCTAAAAAGCCAGGTTCAAACCGATAGTCCATTCAACCGGTATAGTCATTAGTCTTTATCAATGAGTATAGTACAGATTTAGTGCGCTTCTGGTGGAATGCCAGTTCATTCATTTGGTACTTGTACCCCCTATGAGGATCAATGGATGCCTTTATCCCCATTGGGATTCGAACCCACGATCCTTTGTTAACCGGGCAACTGCTTTACCGATTAAGCTACTGGAGACCGTGGTATGTCGAATTTTGTGAGTGCTTTTTGCTTCGGCGCCGTGAGCCGACTGACTGTCGAAAATTTTTAAGTGCATTATTTACTTAAGAATAAATTGCTAAATATTGCTATATCAAAAAAAAATATATTGTGATCATAAGTTTTTACTAGATATAAGTTATTTGCAAAAAACATTTATTTATTTATAAGTACTTTGTCGAAAAGTCACCTAGTCCGTTGCGTTTCCCGCTCCACTCGCCCGCGGGTAGATTTTAATTCGAATGTCACTCGTTATCACGCAGCTGTTTGAGCTAAAAATTTCGAGAGTAAATTTTTTGGGTAGTAGGTGTCCGGTGAGCGGACACCGCGATATGTCAAGCCCGGGGCTCTCCGACACATGGTAGGAACGATATTCGAGCAGTGGGTAATTGAGATTTTTTATTTGTTTTATTACAAGTTTTTACTATTCGGTGTAGCACTAGATAGGATGAAAAAAATAAGAATTGTGTCATTGATCGTATTTAGAATAACTGGATATGCAACATAACATTTATCGAACGCTTCGTGATGAGGCCTCTATCCCCCTTTTTACAAATCGCGAACTTGGGAAAGTCTTCGTCACTTTTACCGTGGGAGAGCCACGCTTCGGTATGAATGAGCCGGCTCGACCGAAGTGATACCACGGCCTCACAAAAAACCGGCGTGAAGCCAGCACTGTGCTGTGTTTCGCTGCGTTAGTGAGGATACCGGAGGCCCAATTCGGGGGAAGGGGGGTTTAAAGGTTGGCAGCGCACTTCTGACTCCACTATAGTCGCGGGTAACCATATCGGCGCGGCGGCAATCGCTTACCATCAGGTGATCTGCTCGTCTGCGACTTTTGACAAAAAAAGTCCCGGAACGAAACTCGTGCCAGCCCCTATTAACATTGCGTGTTGGAACGGGATGACATGAGCTTTAGTACGGTAATAACTTTAGATCACGATTTGTAATAAGATGGTATGGGGTCGGTCAACGTGAGCAGTACATTTTTCGTTCACCCCAACACTTAAGGTCGTCATCTCAGCGTATCATTTCCAGCTGCATCCAAATCCGTTGCTTATGAGGCCGGGGTACTCTTAGACCATGATCCAGAATGGGGAAGTCTGGTAGTTAATTATTCTTACACAGGAGAACCAGACTCAATTGACCTTGATTACACGTTAGAATTGGGAAACTATGCTGAAAATGTGCCTTCGATGTTTTCCCTCCATTTTGGTTCTGGAAAAATCCAGAGGCATATGCTTAGATTCGAACCTGCCCTCCCGTTCAAATGGCGCATGCCCTTTTCCACTGAGCTACCATTACGCTCGATAATCAATAGCAATAGAAGTATTACAGTCAAAGTAGCCTTGAAAAAAAGAGTATTTTTTACCTTTCATGACTGCTCTTGTGTTGCAAATATCCATATGAGGTAATCCGTTTGCTCGTCTGCCCCCTATCTCATAAAAATCGTATTTGAGGGACAAGTCAGAAAACTTTAATTGAAATACAATATCATTGTTCACTGGTTTTTCTCATACAAAGAGGCACCGCTTTACTATTGTGATGATAATAAATTCGATATTTGCACAAATTCGAAAGTGCCCCTAAGAACTATAAAATAAACAACCGGCCTTTATATCCCTATGTTCTATCCAAATTAAATTTCAAGGCAAACTATGTGTTTTCTCAGTTAATCCATTAGTGTTGTAATTTAATTTTGTTGAAACAGAAATCCGAAATAAGCTTTCAGTCGATCGGTTAAGAAGTAATCATTTTATTTAATCGTTACGCTATTTTGTTTGATTGTCAGTGCAAGTAATTAAAGAAATGGGTTGTGTAAATTCAAATACACGTAGGGACCAAAAAATGAGGTTTCATTCAATTTCATTGTAATCTTTAATGGAATGTTAGGGTTGGTAATTAAATGTACAGAAAACACAAAATTAGGCACTGGTTAAATTCTGAAACCAGACTTTTTCTTCTCAAGCCCCCATCAACCACTCAAAGGTGTGGATCCGCATCATTTTAACTTAGGGTTACCATATCCCAGGATTTTGAGGCATGGATTCTCAGGATTCCGGCCGGACTTCGAAAATTTGGGCAAATCTCAGGACATTTGTTTTTTTTTGTGGGGACGGCGGAGCTCCTTTCTTGAGCAGTATAGACCCAGTTTCTGACTTTTATCATCTTCATTAATTTATCAATCAAGTATTTAAATCCCAGCATATAAATATTGGAAATATTTTCATTACCATTATAACACCATGTTACAATTACCCACACACAAACGCACACGTACACGCACACGAACACGCATACGCACATGCACACACACACTCTTACATCAACGTACTCGTACACTATTTTAATTTTTTAAATAAAATCCTCGGATTTTATGTATATATGCCCCGAATAATCCTTGTGAATAATTTGGTCAATACCACGAATACACTTCAAGGCAAATAAACGACAGCATATTCCAAAACCGGTGAAGCTCACGGGCTTTAATTCACTACACTGCTGTTATTTTAGTCCAATTTCTCAATGAAATATTTACGAGCCTCCCATTTATACTGAACGGGGCAAAGAAGGGTTCCTGTCATTATATCAGCCAGGATTAAGTGGTTTTCGAAGGAGGAACAACTGTCTGTGTCCATCAGTCGTCGGGACTTTACGGAAATGTCTAATCTGGGAATGTTCCATCTTTGTTTTGTTTAGGAAGATTCTGAACGGTGTCAGGTGACATTTTGCTGAATTGCACGAAATTTAGATTAACCCAAAATGCAGGCTACGAATAGATTTTGAATTCAATTTACGAAATTTTCTCTCGATTTGCCATAAATCTTTCAGAATTTATTTCCATCACTGTTTCCAACTTTTTGTGACCAAATGATTATATTTTTGTATTTAGTACAGTACAATTTATAAATAGGTAAATATCGATTCTATAGACAATAGCTTATGAGGCGAAACATTTAGTGTTTCACCTTTAATAGTTAAGTCTTACGTGATGCAAATGACGCCCAGCGCCATCTATTTGTTCTCATGTCCTGAAGCGAACTAAGCGCGGGAAAAGAGCGATGGTGGCTCAGGAGATAAGAACGAGAATCACAGCATGCACCTTTGAATTTTTCAAATCTATGTGCATATTTCTACAATTAGCTCAGCTGTGACGAAAAACATCGTAAGAAAACCTGCAAGTGCAGGATTCGGATAATTTCTGAAATGTTCAATGACTTAAGTGGTCTGGTTCCCCTGTAGAAGGGTTGCGAAGGTTAGACCGCAATCGTTTCATTGTAACTAACAGACTCCCCAAACCCTGGATCATGGTCTTAACGTACTTCGGGCTCCAGAGGCTTTGGACTCAACCGAGAATTGCACGCTGAGATAAGGAAAACTTATTTTACTAAAAGCTTTCTGATATCCAGTCATGATATAGGTAAATAAAATATTTCACCATCCATCTGTTCCTACAGTTATATCTATATGTTTGGAATTTTCTGGGACGTCTGAAGTTTTCTGTGAACCTAGAATTTATTCAGGATTACGTATTTAAAACTTTAAGTATTGACTTCGTAAAGTAGGTATTCCCTTACAAAAAAAACATATGTGTATATACTTTCATACCTATTGTATTTATTTTGAAGTAGAGTAGGGAGTAGAATTTTTGAAGGTTAACCTTTAAAACTTGATCGAACGGTTTAATAATTTTCAATGCGGTGTTTTGTCATTATAACGAGTAGAGAACAAGTAGATTGCATGATATGTGGTTCTGCCGCTCATGGACAGATGACACCCTAGGTTCCACAATTACCACATAAGTGCTGTCTGCTTCATCACTTCAGTCAGTAAAAGTCCACAGCTGGACATAGGCCTCCCCTAATGATCTCCACACTAGATCGGTCCTGTGCCGCCCGCATCCAAGCGATTCTCGCGACCTTCTCCTGATCGTTGGCCCACCTTGTGGGGGGCCTGCCCTACTTACCATGATTCTAAAACAGGAGATGAGGAAAATACGGCCCAAACTTCATTTGATTGTCGCGGGCCTGAGATGGCCCGCGACAATCAAATGAAGTTTTCTTAAAACTACATACATACCTACTAAACTAAGCCGACTGTTTAGCAGCGAATTGAAAGTTTAATTACATTTTCAAGAATAGGGATTTATTGAACAAAAGAACAAAAACACAAGAAATTTAAGACAATAACTGAAAAATAAAACTAAGCTAAAAGTAAATAAAAAGGAATGTTAAAACAAAGTAGGTCCCTGTGGCATTGTCCCCGAATTTTCTTCTTATTTCAATTGATATTTTGTAATATTGTATTGTACCTATAATAATTGAAATTAAAAAAAATATATTTACAATTTTTATTTCAGTATTGAAATGACAAAGCCGACAATGTATTTGATTTATACATTAATTTCGCCAGTAAATATTAGCAAAAGAAAGAAATACTTTAATCTCGCTCAAGTTTATACCACAAGACATATTCGAATTTAGATTGACTTAGTTAAATTTTGCATTAAATAAATTAATAAGTAGGTACATATATCTAAACTGAATACAATGAATTTAACGCTGTATTTAATCAACTATTTTTCTTATGAACTGGATACTGGGCTAAAGTATTAGGTCATAGGAAAAAATGTTGTCAACAAATACTTTTACGTGCCTGAATTAGTGATAGTGATTTTATTTTTGTATAATCAGCACTGCACATTTTTTTAAATATTACAACAACCTCTTTTTTCCTTCACAAATAGGCACTGAAATACTACCCATTGAGTTCAAATGAAACGACACTCAATTCTCAAATTAAATTATTCACAGGTAATTAGGCCTAATGAGACCTAACCCTCAAATGCTGTCGGGCTGGTTCGGCCCTTTCTTGTAATTTAAAAATTTAAATCCGTGTCAAAGAGAAGCAGGGATGTATAATTAAATGAATTCTGTTTAAGTAAAGTACAAAAGTATTGTGAAGTGCATGTGGGATTTTATGGAGCGGATTTTATGTGGAACTTGGCTTTGCGTTTGCTTTGGGTTTTGGTCAGTGTGATTATAAAATAATTTATTTAATCTGTTTCTGTACGTGCTTTTTAAACACCGCAGTCTCTTTCACCCGCCTAGCTATTGGTAGAAATACGCAAATGTATTTTAAAAATCCAGGTGTAAGTACGCCCTCTATTTCCAATATACTAACAGCTAAACCCAAGGATGTTTAAAAGGTTGGCAGCGCTATTTGTTACTCCACTAGTGTTGCAGTTGTTCATGGGCGACAGTCGCTTGCCATCAGGTCATCCTTTTGCTCGTTTGCCACTTCCTCCTCATCTAAGCGTGTACCTAGTTACATTCAAAGCTGCCGCTCGTGCCCAGGGTACGCTTGGACCATGATTCTTGATTTGGGAGGTGTGATAATTACAATGAAGCGACTGCCGTCTGACCTTCGCAACACTTTAATAGGGAAACCAGACCAACTGATTTATGGTTACACGTTTCAGACACTATCCGAAACGTGCAGGTGTTTTCCCTCACCGCCGAGCTAATGGTAGAAATAAGCACATAGATTTGATAGATCCAAAGGTGCTTTTTGGATTCGATCTCGAACCCCCGGTATGGAAAGAGCGTCCTGAACCACAGAGCTACCATCGCTCTCTTATGCTAGTTCACCACTTATCACATATACATGTCGTACGTGTTTGGAAAAAATTAAAACCAATGATCCAACCTTGACCGTGGGGGAGCCATGCTTTAGCATAAATGGCTATTCAGCATAATAGGCTCGACCGGAGTTATAGTACGGCCTCATAGAAAACCGGCGTGAAGCAGCACTGTGCTATGATTCGCTGAATGAGGGTACCTACCTACCCGAGGCCTAATCCGGGGGAAGAAAGAACTGGTGTCGCGGGTGTCTAGGGGCGGCGGTAATCGCTTACCATCAGGCGATACGAACAGACGAGCAGACGTCTGCCATCTATCACATAAGAAAAAAATCGAAGTATGAAATCTCAATAGAGCAGCAACAGACACTCTTTTCACTTACTTCAATTTCCCGTATCACATACGTACATAAACCTTTTTCTTTTCCCTAGCTCAGTAACTACAGATTAAAGTGCAGGGCTCTGATAGTCCGTCTTACAAGACGCGATCCGTACAAATAAATAGATAGAACATTAAAATAGAATTGATCGTTTTTGGTTCGCGATACCCCTAGCCGGGAGTGAATTGTGCTAGTCTGTATTCTGCGAGCGGGGTTTACATAGCCCCGTGGTCTGTGTTGTGAACTTAGGTCTTGAAAATAGATTAACAATATCCTGTTTAAGCCAAAGTAAATTATTTGTCAGAATTAGGTAGAGAAGTTGATCTTAATATAGATCTTCCCGGGATTTGTAATGGACATTCCAAAAAAATATTTTGACCTCTCCTACATCACTGCAGATACAAAATTTGACACCCCTCTCTTCTTCAGAAATATCCCATAGGGAGCGTTCAAGTATTACGTAACGCAATTTTTCAAGATTTTTGAACCTAAACGGTCACGTAACACTCAAGTGATCATTTTTACCCTAAAGTCGCAACAAGTTATGTTATAGTTTTTATCCTATATCCTACTATAAAATCAATAGAGCAAGATACAAACAATATAAAATCAATGTTGATACAAATCTCCCTCTTTTACATTACAGTATGAACACTATGAACTCACATTAATAACACCGACTACAGCAATGTGCTTCTGCATAACACTAACGAATACTGACAACGAAAACAACATTAAATGACGTACAATACAATCAAGGGATTCCTCGTGAAATATGAACGAAAAGGTTTGCCAACTTACGAGTACAAATTTAAAATGACGACCAGTCTAATACAATCGAGGGATTCCCCGTAAAACGTAAACGAAAAGGATTGCCAATTTGTGAGTTTTAATTTCCTAATTTTTTATTCAAAGAAAGAAACAATGTTACGTAATTTAAGAAAGACCCCCTCCCGCCCCTGTAACGCAACGTAACGTTTTACGAGAACCCCCCTCCCCCCCAAATTACGTTACGTAATACTTTAACGCTCTCATATTCATATCACCCTAAACCCCCTATATCTGTTAGGAAAATTCAAAATTGTGCCTGATCTATGAGCCAGTTCAATCCAAGTCCAATATTAAGGATTTATATAAAAACCTTATTTAATGATAATAGTCTCGTATGATAGGGCCGGGTATAATGTTTTGGTCATAATTCCGTCTCTATATATGCCCTCAGATCATAGAGGCCGTTAAAGAATTACGTAAGCAAATAGATTTATTGGCAACCTCTTCTTCTCTAGTTGTCTGCGTTTTTTCCTCCTGTTTACAAAAATAAGGAGAGCTCAGATACACCCCCTTCCCCCTTGATGCTTACGCCCAAATATAAGAAACAATAAAAATCAAACACATGTTTAACTCTTTAACCTGAACATACATAGTTGCTGAATTCTGATATCATGAACTATTCTGCTCACGAGCACTTAAACATTAAATTCCAGCACCACTTTAAATTCCATTTAACCGTGGAACTGCTTAAACTAGGTACAAATAGCAAGTGCAGCGAAATTCGGAATCTTACCCCCATAAAAACGCTGGAACCGGCCGAATCGCGCTCAGCCAAACATAGTATGAACATAGCCAGGAGTAAGGCTCCGGTGATTTATTTTAGTAAAACAGTTTGACAGGAGAGCACTTCTGCACGATTAGGCCAGCTTAATCCGGAATGATACCATGGCCTCTCAGGAAGCCGGCATGAAGCTGCGCCTGCGCTGTGTTTCGCCGAGTGATAAGACCAACACTCCACCAGAGAGGCCTCATACGGGTGTAAAAAGGAAAATACTAAACTAGTACTCTACACTGGAATTGTGAGTGTCCATTGGAGGCGGCATTCGCCCATCCGCGAGATTCGTCTGCTCGTCTGCCACCTCTTGCAAATAAAAATCATTTTCCTGATATTAATGACTAGTGGCCCGCCCTTACTTTGCTTCAGGACTTGTTCCATTTTTTAATTGTATTCGTTTAATATAATTCTCGTCTGCCCACCTCTTGCAAATAAAAAATCATTTTCCTGATATTAATGACTAGTGGCCCGCCCGTACTTTGCTTCAGAGACTTGTTCCATTTTTTAATTGTATTCGTTTAATATAATTTAATAAAAATATTCCATAGAAAAATTAACATACTCGGTAGTGATTATGTCAGTGATTAAGAGCATTTTCATAATTAGCGAGAGTTAGAGTTCGCCATCGAGGCAGAGGAATTTTAAATTGCATTACGTACATAACGTCGAGCCACTGGCTATAACACTTCGGTATTACGGTAACCCCCCCCACCGCCCGCCACTCGAGGACCGCTTGTAACTTGCGCCGGGCCATAAAAGCCCGCCGAGTACACAACTTACCCTCCCGTGCGCCGTAAATTTACGATGCATGTGCTACGGGAATTTCGTTACGCCTTAACCGGGTGCGGATTTTCGATTTTTACTGCCAGCGATTTAGTGTTGATAATTTTGTTCTAGTTTTTTTAGATTTACTGGTTTTTGTAAACTCGAATGATAAATTAGCAATCGTCTCGATTCGGTAAATATACTGCATGTGGACATGAGCTTCATAAAGTGCAAGTATTAGCAAGAAATGGCCAGTGCCCTCGGCTTCGAAGTAACAGCTATGGGCTCAGCCGAGAATGTCACGCTTGAAGGGTTCTAAAAAGGATAGATAATGTACAAATATAGGTTAATACTTTTTCACCAAAGGAAAATTACAATGTGCGGTATTAAAGCAATATCATAATATTTTGAAATCGTATCAGACAATTTTGAAGTTAAGGAGCAATATTATTCAAATAAATAAGGCAGTACTGAGGCAAACTGTGATAAAATTATAAATATGAAAATTGTAAAATGTAAAGGCAAGCGAATTTAATGAATTGACACTGACAAGTTTAATACTTCGATCTTCCACAAATATATACAAAGCCTTGAACACCGACGCAAGGTAGCAAGCTTATCGGTCTTCTATCTGATACATTTTGGAGAGTGCGCCACGGAACTGTACAATGCCATTGGAGCATCTCCGTTCTTCCACTACTCCACCAGGCAGACCCTCAATCGACACCGGTACATGGTAGAAATACCAAAAGTCCGCACAAAGAGGTTTGAATCCTGTTTTCTTATTCGTACTGCGAAACAGTGGAATCAGTTGCCTGAAGGGGTGTTCCCTAGTGGCTACAATTTGGGGGTTTTCAAAGCGCGAGTGAATAGGTATCTTCTAGGTAATTGTGCTACATCTTAGACCATATTATCACTTACCATCAGGTGAAATATGGTCAAACGCTTACCAATCTACAGTAAAAAAAAAAAAATAAATCAATTTACTGTAAATTTGCATTGGGTAATGATAACCTCGTAAACGAAAAAAAAATTAACCAACATGTAATTTTTTGTTTAATGAATTAAGAGCACAGTAACGAAATAGAAAAAAAAACACGATCAGGATAATCTGTTCTAAACTACGTTTTTCTTAACATTTAAGTTTCATTAAAGACCCAATCTTCACTAACTAACATCAACTTTGTAATCAAGTTCATAAAATAAAGGTTTTTTTCTATCGAGAAAAGGTTTGAAATCAAAGGTCTGTTCCCAATAGTCCGTAATATTTAGGTGTTTAGATTGATGCTTGTGTTGAATATGCAAAGGTGTTAGCGTAACTTAATATAAATTCAAATTAATCCGTGATTATTACAATAAACATCAGGGTACTTCAGACCCCATACGCAAACAAGGGTTGACGCAAAACCGCGTAAGTCTAGCTTAAATTATTAGGCCAAGTTAAGTTAAAGTTGCGTTAATGCCGAGCTAAATCTCACTTAATCCAGTGTTATACTTAGCAGAGTGCGTTATTAAACAAAGTTTCACATTAAATTTGCTGAACGTAACGCGATATGTGTTTGATGATGAGTAGACTTAGTGAGAAGAGATGGATTTACGGGAAGTTAAATAAGTTTGCTGGGAAAAATAGTTTGTTTTGACCGTTGATGATTGAAGTTTAAACTTGTAATAGAGTAACTTTTTGTTAATAACTTTCATGTTATGAACACTAGCCCTCTTATTCCAAAACGTGGCTTAAAATAAGTAGTGAGATTAATACTCGGAATAACTGAAGAACTAGAATAAAAATTATTAAAACTAAGTTAACATTATTTAGTATATCGACTATACCTAATACTCAAGTTAAACCACCTGGACCCCTAGTTTAAAATGAGTACTAAAATAATAAACCTCAAAATATCGATTCAGTAACCATGACAACTTATTCCTGTGACAGTTCATTCCGTTTTACACCAAAGTTATTAGTGAGAAAGTAGTCAATTTATTTTTTGCATTTAATCCCAACAAAAAAGCAATTCCTTTGCATATTACTTGGAAACCATACTTAGGACAATATTTTAATTTATTGTTGCTTATAAACCATTCCAAATTATTTTTGCTTCAAACAACAAAACAAGGTTATGTAAAATGAAATGTGACTGAACGAATGGTTGAATGATTCGATTAATTTTGACACTATCCTGCGGTACTAAGTGGTCTATGGTTAGTCGAGGATTTGTAATAAACATTGAAGAACTAACATTATGCCGTAATGATCATGAACGTGCTAGTTTAGGATTAAAGCCGGTATCAGACTAGTTTTTTGTAATAAAAGGGTAGAAGTGTTATGATTTTAGGACCAAGAAAAAAACCTTAATCCTTCAAAAGAACTTCAAAGACTAAGTAATGTCAAAATAAAAAGAGTTGAATTCTCTATCTCTGGTACAGACCCCCTCTTTCAGTATTTAAGATTCGCGATGAAAAAAAAAATTCTCACAACATCTCATACGTTGACCTGATTCCGTACTAAGTAGCTTAAGCAATTGTGTTACAGATATCAGACAACAGAGGAACACAAATATATACTTAAATACATATATTACACCCAGACACTGAACAAACACAAGTGTTCATCGCACGAATGTTTGTCCAGAGTGGGGATCGAACCCACGACCTTTGGCGTAAGATGCATGGTCACTACCAATTGCGCCATCCGGTTAGTCAAAAGATGGTACTTATCATATTTTATTTTTAAGAATTTAATAATAATATGCACAGGACGAATTGATGAACTGGTTTATGCTATAAAATAAAATGGTTTTTAAATAAATAAAAACATACGAAAATTTATTTGAATTACATTCAAATTTTATTGACCCGATTTACAATTGATAGCATACTAAAAATAAGTATAAACGAATTAATAGTTCACAAAATTTTTAAAGGCACGATTGAACATAAGGAAAGCAGAATTGGGTCAAGGTTGGAAGTCGGAGCCTTTGAACATTCCGAAGGTAGAAAAAATTCCGCCAGAGGGAGGCACTGCGCGAAATTAAAATATCGCCGCAGGCAAAACTAGGGTTACAGTGAGATGTCATTATTTGAAAGCATACCGAGTGGAAAAACGCAAAATACATTTTCTTTAGCGCGTTTTGCTTTTCGGGCAAAAAGTGTACGATCTCTGCCTTTTTCGATTTAACATTATTTAAGTCATATCTGAAAACTTTTTTCTAGATATTAATGACTAGTGGCCCGCCCTTACTTTGTTTCAGGACATGTTCCATTTTAAAATGTATTCGTTTCATAGTGTACTGATAGATGGCGCTGGATGTTGATTGCATCGCTTCAGTGTTTCGTCTAGCCTTATCATTGGAAATTAAATTAATTAATATTAAAAAAGATATGGGCTGGCTTGACTGGAGTGATACCACGGCTTTACAGAAAACCGGCGTGAAGCAGCACTGTGCTGTCTGTGCATTTTCGCTGCGTGAGTGAGAGTACCGGAGGCCCATTCCAGGGGAAAGAGGGTTTTCAAGGTTGACAGCGCACTTGTGACTTCACTGGTATCACTGGTGTCTATGGGCGGCGGCAAACGCTTACCATCTGGCGATCCTTCTGTTCATCTGCCACCTATCATGTAAAAAAATAATTAAAAAATGAGGGTCAATAAATTGTCTACCATCATTTACCTACTATATTGTAACTATTTGTATCGATATTTATATCGATGTAAATACACATCGATCATACAATAAAGTGCACGTCACAAATAGTCTTCTAACAAGTTAAATTGTAAAATACTTACATAGTTTGATTTGTATTCTATGTAAGAAATGTTAAGGAAAGTTATCACATATTCTACTATTTATATCTAATTCTTATAAAAAACCATTGAACATAAAACTATATGAATATATTAACCCTCAAATGCCTCCTGAAAATCTACATCTAAATATTCGATTCACAGATACCCGAATGCCGGAATACGTAATTCCGGCGCGCTTTTTCCGGCACATTTCGACACGTCTCTCGACCAACCCTCTGACCTATTTAAAGTTCCAACTTTTTTTTTTATTTTGACATTTCTATTCGTCTACTACATACAGATTATAGGAGCGATGTTAAATAGGCGGCGCCCACCACAGGTGCCGACGTCGGCTCCTTCTGAGCCGGCGGCATTTTCTTCCGGGAGACCAATAAAAAAAGGCTTAATTATCCTGGGGCTCTATATCGACAGCTATGGGTGCAACCGAGAATTATGGCTAAGACAAGATGGAGACCAAATCTAAAACATCATTTCTCAGTACATACAGCCACATGGAGTTACCTTTTTTACTATAGACTGTCTTAATGTCTGAAACATAAGTGCTAGTTTTGCACTGCAGGTAGGACGTATCGGTTGCTGACTTTAAAAAAATTACACAAATTTTTAGAGCGTACCGATGGAAAAGGGAATTTAAAGGTTGGCAGCGCATCTACTTTTGACTTCACCGGCAATCGCTTACCATCAAGTGTTTATTCAGTTAAAAATCACAAACCCTTACTCAAGAGTTTCAAACTCATGCGTGACCTATTTATTAAAGGACCAACAATTTTATCTCGACAACTGTATTAACGTCCTGAGTTCCCGGTCTCTTATTGTGCGCGTATCAGCTATGTACATTGAACGACACGTCAAATTACCTCCCGCAGTGCAAAAATAGCATTTGTGTCTCAGACATAAGGACGGTCCAAAGTCCAAAAAAGGTAACTACACGTGTGGCCGTATAGTAAGCTGGAGATGTTTATGTTACTGTTGTCGAGACCCGAGACTGTGACGCAAAAGGAATGTTTGTATGAATCGCAAGACAAGGGTGTAATCTGGTGTAATATATTTATTTACTTGAAGCCAATCCACTAAGCTAATCCAATGTTGATTAAATGTAAGAAGAGATGTAAGTGTTTGTGTGAGTGAGGATACAGGGGGCTCAATTCGAGGGAAAGGTTCAATGGTTGGCAGCACACTTGTGACTCCACTGGTGTCGCGGATGTCCAGTCCATGGGCGGCGTCTGGTGATCCGTCTGCTCGTCACCTATCACATATAAAAGTGCTTAGCTTAAGCTACTCACTGTAGGAATACGGTGTCTCAGATAGTTATGAATTTATTTATCACTGCATAGTATTAAACAGTAGCTTTCGCTATCTGTCCCTATGTACGTGTTGGCATTTTACCAACATTAAATTAGGCTTACCACCCAAATGCAAAATCAACTGACAACCCAATTGGATTTGTCGTGTTATAAATAAATTAACTTTATTTTTGTGGCACTCAAAGAGATAGTTTATTTATTAAAAAAGTAGCGATTTGACCCTTTAAGCCGATGGCCGTGTACAAATATTGTCCAAGTGACATGTCAAATTACATGCTTGTACAAATGACAGGTAGCTTCTCTGTTGAAGTGTTTAAGTTTAATTTATCACTTCTGTCATGTTATAAATTAGATTTATTATTGCGGCACTCAAAGATATAGTTTATTTATTTAAAAAATAGCGATTTAACCCTTTAAGCCGATGGCCGTGTATAAATATTGTTTCAAGTGACATGTCAAATTATGTCGCGAATGCATGTACAAATGAGAGGTAGCTTCTCTGTTGAAGTGTTTAAGTGTAATTTATCACTATTAGAGCTGCAAGGATAGAAAACGCATAAGTAGGTACCTAATCTAAAGTGCAATAATTACTTAGCCATACCTCATCATCAGCCCATTTAAGTCCCCACTGCTGGGGCACGGGCCTCCTTCAATCACATGAGGGGTAATACCTAGCCTAGCCATACCTAATGTGTCTTAATAAGATCAAAATATGATACTATGAATGGATTATAATGCTGGTAAGAAGGTGGCGCCTATATCAACCATTTCATGTTACTTATAAAAGAAGTATCTCGACCAGCTGTCAATTCTCTTGTTATTATGTATTGATAAACTGCCTATTAAAATCAACAGCACATACTCAAACAGTATGTTTAAAACTATGCAATTTATTTATTTATTTGGTTTGCCATTAATTGATACATTTTAAGTTTCTGTATAACAATTTAAATGACTTAAAGCTAAATGTACAATTGTAGATCGGTAAACACTGCATGCTTGAAGTATTATTTTGTTGGTAATTAAGAATTTAATACGAAATAAAGGAGGACAATGGTATTTTAATAGATAGATTAATTCAAGAGGAAGGTTTATGTGTAAAATAATAATGCATGCGTAATATTGCACCCGTGCGAGGTCGGGGCAGGTAGCTGGTTATTGGTAAAACCAAACTAAAGCATTACAAATATGTATTCGTTTGCACCGACAAATACAAATTAGTGGTGAAATATAATTTTAATTAAGTTTTAACCCAAATCTCGTGATGACATTAATTTGGTATTAATTGTAAACATTATATGTAAATCTGATGATAATGTGACAATAAGGGTAGGGACAGGTAAATAATATAAGTGGATAACTCTGGAAACAAAAATACACAATACTCGTAATGTTCAGATTTTTTTTGTATATGTACAATAATTATTTTTAATGCGTTTTGTTTTCACACACACTTTATCCGTGCTTGCTGTTGGTTGCTTTCATTGTTAAAGCATAATAGGGTATTTGACTAAGCACGAGATTTTACAAAATATAAACATTTTATCAAAATATAGGTAAATATGTGCCAATAGCAAACATTATCAATTAAAAATATAACGTCTAGCCGGAATTCAAAGATTCATGGGCAAGTCAATTTTAAAAGTATGAAATTATTAAAAAATAATTATACCATTGAATAACCCATACAATTTGCACCAACTATTATAATAGAACCATTAACATAAACCAAATATTTGATATAGCTACAATACAAAATTCAAAGAAAT
The DNA here is from genome assembly GCA_019059595.1 of Marasmia exigua. NCBI lineage: Eukaryota > Metazoa > Arthropoda > Insecta > Lepidoptera > Crambidae > Marasmia > Marasmia exigua. The sequence goes on along the minus strand of CM032465.1, from coordinate 3,133,130 downwards.
GCACACAAAATACTTGTGTGTGACGTCACATCTTAGTAGCCATTTGTATGGAGCGTTTTGGGTTTGCCCAAAATAATGTGATTTTAAAGATGTGATATCTCAGGTAGTTTAAATGAGAAGGAAGTAATTCTTTCAACGATATTTCTATCATTGAGAGGTCTTTTGATTACAAAAATAAATAAAAAATGTCACATACCGTATTACCGTTGCTTAGAAAGTTGGTGAACTCGGCCCTCAGTACATTACTGCAGCAGTCGGTAATACACGAGGCACAATGCAGTCCATCAATGCTTAATTGTAATCTAGTGCTTTTTCACAAATATAATGCAAGGAAATTCTAAGAAAATTTATAATTATAGGTAATACAAGTACAATGAAATGAACTCGAAAATCGACTGCGAAATTCTGTCATGCTAAGCGGCAAAGTTTTCATTTGTTTTATTTTTTTCAAGTATTTTTTTTTCGTATTCTGTGTCAATCAGCCAGTTCAAATTTTAAATAAACAAGTTCTGTTAGCTCCTTGGTTTTATTATTACGCAATGTTACATTTTTAATTATCAGGACAGAAGTTAATTTTCAATGTAATTTATCTAGCCGCTGCTAGCGGCCGGCTAAGGATTTTCAGATAATTTAGTTGGCCAGTTTTTTTCATTACAGCAATATTGATTTATCGAAGAAGGTGTTCAAAATAATAAATAAATATTTCACAAGATCATATAGGTACATTGATCTGACTCCGAGTTAGATTAGATAGCTCAAGCACTTGTGTTAGGTATATCAGAATCAACAGTTGGATTGCAATTAATATAATACATATTAATACTTTTTTTGTAAATATTTACTTATAATACATAGATAGATAGATATTCTTTATTGCACAAAAATAAAATGCAAGCATGATACAACAGCAACAGACAGTACAATAAGGCGGTCTTATCGCTTGTAGCGATTTCTTCCAGACAACCTTTACATAGAAAACACCCAGACCAATACAAACAGACATGTTCATGCACACAAATGTTTGTACTGTGCGGGGATCAAACCCGCCACCTTTGGACCACAGACAGTGTTCCCTACCACTGTTCAAAACGGGTCGACATAATAGTTTGAGAAAACTTTATTGCAGTGCAGCACAACGCAATTCTTATTGTAGGCATTACATTGTATATGTGGAAGGGAATATACGTACCACGTTGCAGAGTTTCAGTACAGTTCCATATAAGCGTAGGTACGGAAACTCCCCTGTTTTAGACTAGTTCCGCTTCGCAGGGCAACGCTAGGGGAAAATTGCAGGCACGTGAGACTTTGCAACTGTCTCTGTTTGGCGAACCGCTAAATGCAATACCATCTTGCTAATCATTCTTGGCACTGCGGTTTAGGGTTAAGAAGTTAAGTCCGATAGAAGATATTATAGTGGAGCTAAGATCAAGTATCATAGAAATCGAGTCATCGCTACTATGATGGGGTTAGGCTTGATCACCACGCTTGCCTAATGCGGATTCGAATCACACTTTTTGCTCATCCCAGAAATTAAAATTCATAGCGTTATACCATAGATTTATTATTGAATGAAGATAGATAGATAGATATACTTTATTGCACAAAAAAAAAACACAACTTAAAAGGTTTCCTTTACATATTGAAGTTTTGATTTAACAACTTTTCAAGTACCTTTTTATACCGCTCTTGGCTTCTTACAAACATCATTTTCACATTATAGTATACTACATTGAATTGCAAAGATTTTATTTTATAAATGCATTCATAATTGATTCCACCGCCTTGTCATCTATGTCATAATGTTTTTGCCCAGCTTGCCTGAAAGAGAGCTTGTCAAGCTCTTTTAATTTTTTTTTATGTGATAGGTGGCAGACGAACAGATGGATCACCTGATGGTAAGCGTTTAACGCCGCCTATAGGACACCCGTGACACCAGTGGAGTCACAAGTGTGTTACCAACCTTTGAACCCCCCTTCCCCCGAATTGGGCTTCCGGTACCCTCACTCACGCAGCAAAACACAGCACCTTAGTAATAACCACTATTTTTGTGCATATTTCTTGAAGTACCTAGTTCTTTAGCTAGCCTATGTATTTCGTGTGCAATAAACGCCCCGTTGGTCTAGTAGTTAAAGTACCGGGCCGTGATATCGGGCTCCGGGGTTCGATTCCCGGGTCGAGGAAAGGTATGTTTCGAATTTTTCGAACATAGCTCGGGTTTGTTATCATTAATCCGCGTTAGGCAAGCGTGGTGATAAAACCTAACCCTAGGTTATTCTAAGCCTAACCCCATCATAGTAGCGATGAGTTGATTTCTATGATGGAGGTCTTTGCCCTGCAGTGGGACAGTACCAGAGTGCAAGTGGTTTGAAAAATCCGAGCAAAAATGAAAACTACTAAATTATTTAGGATAAATAAGTTTTTTTTTATAAATCCTCCTAAACAAATGCATTTCGTATGTAGGTACTTTCGAGTAAACATATTTGAAAGCTTAAAAAATTAAACGGCATTTGTTTTTTCAAAAGCACCCAGCACATACGTTTATTTTAAACTAGCTTTTGCCCGCGGCTTCTCTCGCGTTAGAAAAAGACAAAAAGTAGCCTGTAATTACAGGCTACTCAGTTCATTCATATATCTCAACTAAAAATATCACGTCATTTAACCCGTCGCTCAAACAAACAGACAGACACACAACCTACACTTTCCCAATTTATAATATTAATAAAGTTTTTTTAGATAAATAACATTTATATAAATCTAAGAAAGTTTAAAAAAAATCGAAAAAAAAGAACTAAACCGCCCTCCTAAAAACGTCCGTCCGGCACCTTCCCGAAATCCGAAATTCCGCATTACCAACGGGCGGCTCGTTAACCCGTTCGCTGCTCCACACGTACTCAATCGGGGCCTGACCGGGCCAAATCGACGGCTATCCCGAAACCGGCGTGACTTTTGCCCCCGGAATTGACGCGCGGCGGGCACCCGGCGGTATTGATCGGGCCACTTCGGACCCGCTCGGGGCGTATCGTACGCCTTCGGCCTCCGGTCTTAACCGTCAGAAGGGCAGGACATCTATTCGGTCAGTTGGCGTGTCAACTTTACTGGAAGGAGTTGATTGGAAGTTTAATTGGGGCAAGGTTACACTGCTTTGATTCAGTTTTCAATTAGAGGAGCTTTAAGTTTGTACCACCTAATTTGGAAGTTGTGTAACCTACTCGAAGAACCTGGAACTAAGTAGTCAGCTCTTTCTTGGACTTTGGTACTTTGGTTGCCATTGAGGAAATATGATTTGATCTAAGTTGTAAAGAGATACTTCAGACTCGGGACTATGCCACGGGTGACGATGGGTTAACAATGCCTCCGGTATTGAAGCTGTCTAATGAAGAAATACCTAAGTAAGGCAATTATAGCCATCTCTATGACCACATGGAAGAAGATCACCAGATCTTTATACATTTTAATTATTTAAAAAAAATGTTTTTTTACTTTATGGCATACAAACGAGTAGATGGCTCACCTTACTGTCTCATCTATCTAATTTTAAAATTAATAGTACATACATAAATTTAAAATTTATAATTATTTTTATTTGTTACAGGTAAGCCTTACAACATTTTCATCTCAGAATCCCAAATGTGGTTTGTTCATAGTAATCTAGGTAGATTGTAAACCCTTGAAAACTTATTTTTAAGTATTGTGTGTCATTAAAAAAAGAAGCTAACGTTTTTGAAATAATATTAATTATTTACTTACAGTCAGAACAAGCGAAACACACTTCATAAAAAGGACATGACTGAAAATATTGTGAATTTAATTAGTAACGCATTTTAGGGTTAATTGACAAAGTATAGGTTGCGGCAAATGAGTTTTGCGGTGTCCTTGACTGCGCAGAATTCATTTTTAGCATAAAGTTCAAAGCTATTTTACAAGTGAACAAACGAACGGCCAACGATGGCCTGTAATAAAATTTTGATTTGAGATTTTGTCTGAGCCCATAGCGCATTTTGTAGTGACCCTACCTAGCGCTCCAATTGTCATGGCGTTCGATTTCCTATCAGGACAAGCACTAAGGCTTGTCCTGATAGTTGCCCTAGTGCTACAAACATTTGAATAGTGTTTGGATAAAATATATACATGTCGAATTGAGAACCTCCTCTTTTTTTTAAGTCGGTGAATAAACGTATCTATAGTCCATTCAGTATCTGAAGGAGAATATGACAGTTAACGTTTCGTATCATGCATCCAACTTTTTACAAATGAAAATATTAAGTTGTCAAAATCATTAACTTTTTTGTGTTCTCATTCATCCAAAATAAAAAGTATTAACATTTCTCAAATAATCTGAATAAGAACTTATAATAATTATTAACAATAACATTTGTAGAAAATATCTTATGAATTGGATAATGCGCTAATCGAATTGCTCATAGGATTGACACTAACAATTGCAACAAATCAGTAATCGGTAAGACGGCCATCTTACCATCGAATCACGATTATTGTCTCGTGCAAACTATGTTCGCATAGATTGCATTAGGAACCAAGAATTGGTTTTCTCTTGGTGACGAAGTTGGTTCTGACACGACAAGCGAGAGATGTTATTTTTCAGATGAATAAGATGCATATTATTTGTGATTTATTACGTGTGTACCAGCAAGAATATTTACATATTGCATTCCATATCCACATAGTTCGCATTCGTAGATAAAATGTTGATTAAGATTAATAATCAAACAAATAAAAAGTCACTTAGATTTCTAAAGGAAATATTATATATTCATTAGTAATGTCAAAATATAACTGTCCTATTCACCTTCACATACTGAATAGACTAAAATGAAGTAGGTATAGACACAGTAGATAAATACGCTAAAGCAGTATCGACACTCCGCCATTTTTGATAGAAAGTTACCCACTGTATAGGATTGTCCACTTATTTTTGTAAAATATTATTCTTACCTTTCCATATTTAAATGAAATTAAACAATTTAATCCCCTCTATAACAAAATCCTCCCAAGCCACCACCCCAAAATCATCTTGTTGGTCTACTGGTTTAAGAACCGGGGCGTGATCGCAGGGTACTAGATGCAACAAGGATCATCTGGTGCGGGTTCGAAAATTAGAACTAGAAATAAGCAGAATACTAGCATACAAAATTCGTACACAAATACTTAAATACACCACTTACTTACCCTACCTGCCCCACCTCCCACCCCCACTAAAAATCCGAAACCTTTTTTATGTAGGTTATCAAAAAAAGAGAAAAAAAGTAGATAAATTTATCTACTTTTTTTCTCTACCAAAACCAAGTAAGCGGCACTCGAGCAAAACCGACAACCCTGAATTTTGTTCCTGCGATTGTACTCCGATGGGACCTTAGAATCCGTGTAAAGTGTGCGTCTGTGCAGGTGCGTCATTCGAGTGTTTGTTCGTAGTGTCCATACTGCTTTAGCGTGTATATCTACTGTAGTATAGCTTTGTTGTAGTTTGTGGTTAGTTGAATCTGATACTAGTGACGTAAGTGCCACATGCACATCGACCTGACTCTAAAGTAAGTAGATTAACTGGTGTTATGGGTATTTATGTAACGAAGAAACCACAAATAAACTTAAATAAATAATAATAAGGTCCGTGTCTTAGGAATACTTACCCACCTTTTTCAAAGGCTGGAGAAAGCTAAGCTTTAAGCTGCATACGTGGTTGATCTTTGAGATTGGCGGCTACGGCGGCCAATCTCAACGATCAACCACGTATGCAGGATATATTATAGTACCTACTCAAGTGTGTGCGCCAACACAAGTGCACTGTCTATTCCCTTACCCCTACATTCCGATGGGACACCAGGGTGACACGACCGGAGAGAGATTAGGCGCAGGACCAACGGCTTAACGTGCTTGCCGAGGCACGGGGGTATAAGACCGCCAACTTGCATACTCCGGGCTGACACTAATATTTTTTGGCCCGACCCGGAGATCGAACTCGGGACCTCGCAGCCGTCGCTTTATAGTGCGACTCACTAACCACTATGCCACCGAGGCAGTAAAAAAGCTTGAATAGATAAATATTGAAAAGATGCTTATTGATTCGATTAAAATAATCAGCACAAAATGCGGAAAAACAAACAAATAAAAATACTATTAACGCATACTAGCCGGTAAATTAATGTTATCAAAGAAATCTCGAGCCACGCATTTTTGTTCAAGGAAATAGGAGTAATAATTCTCATCCAGCTTAGCGACCAACCGCTTATCTGAGATCCAGCGAGGACATCTCTTATGTGATTCGGCGAGGACATCTACCAAATACAATTTCAGAGTGAATGGCACAGAATTGTGCGTTGATAAGCTCGAATGTAAGAAGATTGGGATGTCAACTTATGCAAATATTTTTGTATGTAAGGGTACGGATTGCAGACAATTCGATCTGAGAAGGTTTGTTGCTAAATTGTTGTTTGGCTGTACCCTTTTTTACTGTCATTGAGGAAATTCGTAGTGTTGTTTGGATTGTCGATAAAATTTACTTAAACACATGGACACAATATTTATTTAAAGCAGCATGAAAGTAGATTTTTTTTTGTGATAGGCGGCAGACGAGCGGACGGATCACCTGATGGTAAGCGATTGCCGACTTCCATGGACACCCGCGATACCAGTGCAGTGGAGTCACAAGTGCGCTGCCAACCTTCAAACCCTTTAGACAACATTCCTAAGTAATTTTATCAATAGTGGCCCATCTTGACTTTGTTTCGGGACATTAGTTCTAACACCGTACCAATAGATGGCGCTGGGCGTTGATTACATGACGCAAGTGTTTTGCGGTTTCGATTTATTTATAAACCCTGGCGTTTTTTTAGTACATTCTGAACATTTTAATAGTAGGTTTAAATGTTTTATTTTTATTCAGTTCCAACCATCGATAGTTTTTCGTAACACTAGTTTTGTATAGACTCTGTTAGACAAGTGTATTTTGTTGACACAATCCCATACACGCTTCAATAAAAGGAGTCTGTTTGTTCATACTGTCGGAATTCCTTTTCTGATAGGAATTGACAACATTACATCGAAAAAATGATATAAAATTAGAGCTCCATATATGTTTGTAGACTTTCTGAACATGATTTCGATATTTATTACTCTTAAAGTACCTACGCGAGAAAAAATAATAAGAGATGACAGATGGCCTCAGATAGCATATTTTGGACTATAGACCATGGAACAAGAAAACGCGCGCTTTAAACGGAATGTGCCATTTACGGAAAAAAACGTCACAGAGTGTGAAAGAGATCCAACCAGCCCTAACGCAGATTCTATACGGGTGCGGTAGAATAAGAACGAAGCCCAGCACGCTATTCCAGTACCAATGGCTTCGCGCGGTTTTTCAATTATAGCTCTCTATGAAAAGGCACAGTCTGTTTAGGGTGCATGTCTATGCTATAGACTAACTTACTGGTACGACTACGATCAGAAGGGCACATCGGTGACATGGACAAGAGGGCGTTGTACAATTGTAAAATATTTTTTCTTAAATATTTTCTACTAGCGGCCGCCCGCGACTTCGTCCGCAGTGGAAAAGTAACTTTTTACCCCCCTTTCAACCCCTTAACAACCCCATTTCGCAATAAAAAGTAGCCTACTGTTTCTTCTCTCAGGGTCTAGATTATTCTGTATACCAAATTTCATTTTAAATCCGTCTGAGTAGTTTTGGCGTAGAAAAGAGTAACAGACAGACAGACAGACAGACAGACAGACAGAGTATACTTTCGCAGGTCTCCTCATGATCCCCTCAACGCGGAGCGCAAGTTAAAAATATGCACTACAGATAGATTCGAAAATCCATAGGTTGTTCGGATTCACAGTCTACGCTCAAGGCCAGTTTTCACTCACCCTGCTGTAGCAACATCCGGCAAAATGTGTATTGTACAGAAAAAAAAGAAATGGATTTGACCTCGAATATCGCGGGAATCACTAGAAACACTTTTCAAACCACGTTTTTTTATTATTCCGCCCGAGCGCCACGGAATACAATCAAAAGCTTTCATTTTGGCTACACTCGTATATCCCAGTTAGTGATGTGCCTCGAACTCGAGTCTGAGAAATGGTCACTCAAATCAGTCGAGTCATTTTATTTTCCTTTACCGCAGTAGTTTGAGACTCACAATTGTTCGTATACATAAATTCATACAACAACTCATACATTGACAAGTTTTGGTACGGATTTGATTATTTATTAGACAACAAAAGAAACACAAAATGTACTACATACAATAGGTTATTGGATTATTAACTGCTCGTTGCTAAAACAGATATTTATCTTGGTTTTTGGATATTTGCGGCATATACTTTGTTTTAGGTTTTCTTAGGACATAAAGCCATAAGTCATCAATGTATATAAATAAATAAATAAATATTTCACAACATCACATACATTGATCTGACTCCGAGATAGGTAGCTCAAGCACCTGTGTTACGGATATCAGAATCAACAGTGGGATTACAAATATATACATATAATACTTTTTCTTTTGTAAATACATACTTATAATACAAAGAAACACCCAGACCAATACAAACAGACATGTTCATGCACACAAATGTTTGTACTGTGCGGGGATCGAACCCGCAACCCTTGGACCAAAGGTAGCGTTCACTACCACTGTTCCCAACGGGTCGGGTATATAAATCTGTAAAAGGAGATCCTCGCACTTTCATATATTTTTAGTCCAAATATGAAAGTGTCGGCCAAATAAAATACTGTATTCTGTTAAAAGACTTGCCAAGATTTGGAATACCGAAAAAAACGAGTTGAATAATTTCTGAAAATGTATGAAAATGATTTTTTTAAGTTAAATAAAACCGAGGATAATGATCCTACAGCTTTGATTCCATTGTAGTACATACTCAGGAGGACAAGTCCTACAGAAAACAGCAAAAATAATTTCTGGCCGCAACTTGACCAAAAAAGAGGATGTGTTTTCTTCAATCAATTCTTACGAGTATCTTAATATCACACGTATGGTTGTGCATTGAGGAAATTTTACAGATTGAAGTACATACATTTGTGGCTGCACAAGGCTGACGTGGAGACGTGGAGTCGATTTTTTTCACTATGTGAAAAGTTACAGACGGAACGCAAGCGCTTTTCACCGCCCATTATCATTCTGTACACCAAAGGATTTCAAGTTTCCGTTTGAAAATTTTCACTCATTCACTGACATCACTAATTGCAGAGGACCGGGGCAGGTTTGAACTCGCATTGGCTTAATTGAAAAAGTTAAAATCGACCATTTTTGCAAAATCGTTTCTTATGTATTCCGTTTTTTCCGAGGGGGCCACTAGGTCACACGCGGAAGCACTTACAACTTTGTTGAATGTGGAGTTTAATGGAGTCGCAATATCAGGTTTTGTTGTTTCAAGTTCAACAATTACCTTTATTTTCTTTTTATTTATTCAAAATTTTCACGAGCGTAAGAGAAGGTTACATTCGTCTGTTTTTTGGGTGGCGAGATGCGAATATGATTTTATTTTACGAAGTGCTTTAAGTGGTCGCAATTCCACAATTAATAGTAAAATCGGGATATCTATAGTAAACGTTTTTGAATAAATTAGTAAATTACACACCCTGGTTTTAGTGTTTAATAAGAAAAAAACTACTTGTGCGTCGGAATAGTGGTGGGCGTTAAAATTTATAATAATATTTTAATTTTATTATAACCATTTAATGTATATAAATTAACACAGTTATAAAAAGTTAGATGTTCAACACAGTTGTTATTTTTAACACATTTGTTGAATTTTAAATATTTTCAACGAATTAGTAATTTTCAACGCATTTGTTATTTTAGCGAATTAATTATTTGACCAGTTTGTTGTTTTAAAAATAACGAGATTTATTATTGAAATCTCGTTATTTTTAAGAAATAGTTATTTTAAACCTAATTGATTATTTTCAACGCATTTGTTATTCTCAACGAATTAATTATCTTAATAAATTAGTAAATTTCGTCTGGTGTGTGAAATATTGATATATTATGTACGTCTGTGTTATTAATTTACAACGTTATCACCCCTTCAAAGGGCCCTGCTCTTTTTTCAGCAGATTCGTCAATTTTGACAGAATTCCCCCCCTCCCTTCAAATTTAATTCTGGTCCGTAACTCATAAAATAAAGTTCATACGTCAATTTTACATAACTGGATATTTTTAAACTTTTAACTTTTAGTTGTTTCTGATTAACATGTAATCAGAGACAACATTTATTTCCAATACTAGTCGGAACCACAAATATACGATTATATACTTAATATTACCAAAACATTCGTTTGTTTGGTCAAGCAGACATCCGTGTTCATTACACATATATTTATTATACATAATATGAGGCAGGGTCATTCCAAATGTGTCAATGGGTCAATCATACTAAAGACAACTTTGTGCGTTGCCTTCTACAAAAGACATCGTCCACATTTATAATACACAAGTGAACAAAGCCTCAAATCACAAAGCCAGTTTGCGAATCAATAAACAAACCGACATAAGTAAAATATTTACGTTACTTAATAACCCCACTTGTGCGTCTAATGTACCTTTTCTTAATAAACACAACCCTCAACTGGAGACGGCCGGTCGTAAAGACCCCAGCTAATTCTCAACCGACTGGGTGTATCAGAAAGTTTACGATTATGTTATTAGAGGCTGCAAGTGTGCCAAGTAAACAAGCAATAAATTAAGCTTGTGTGGACTCGTATACTGTGTTGATAGATTGACCGGAAAACGTAAACACAGCACAAAAAATACAAAGCAACTTTCCTGCGGGAGAGAACAGGATTTATTCATTTACATTCGCGATTTAATCTGTTTTTTTCCGTTTAAACATTGTTTTAAAGGTGTTACGGTTATTTGCTTTTCTGAGAAGAGAATTTTTGTGGGGGTTTTTAAATTTTACAAACAAATGGTAAAGTCTACAAATGCCGTTTACATCATCAATTGCATTTAGCAACTATTGCTGAACTGGGTTCTGATAAACCTGTATTTCAGCAAACAGTGCTCTGGAATCTTGTGTCACTGTATTTAAATAAATAACCATATATTTACTCATAATATAGGGCGAACGGGTTAATGTAAAAATATTTACCAATATTTTACTCGAAGAGAGATTGGTATGTGTTTGTGTGTGAGTATGTATGAGTGCTTGTGAGTGTGAAAGTACATACTCTCACTCTTTAAGCAGGCGGGTATGCAGGTCCTTTTCAGACCAGTTATCACTGCGACCAGTTTGATCTATTGTGATCGCCACTGTACATATTAGTCCCAAACTCTGCACTTTTCAGAAAGTGTATTGATTGTTTGGGACTGAGATCCCTTCTGGGGCTCAAAATGTGATTTCCTAGATGTACGTGTTCGCTACGTTTGCGCATCAGCCGTCCGCATTCGGTGACTATGTGTATAGGGGTTTCATCCTCCTCGTTACATATTCTGCAGATTCTAGTGTTGCCAAAAATAAACAAATAAACACTTTCGAATGCTCTTTTAAGTGTCCCGTAAAAATCATCGAATTGACATCACTGAACTTCTCTCATTGTACACGAGTTCCGAAATTGTAAACCCGGTCTTTACAACCTCGTAAAGCCATCATGGGGTCATAACTTCAGTTAAATAATCGGCGAGCTGTTGTCAAGTGTCGTTAAGCTAGAAATAAACGATACTGTAATTTTTCTATTATAGTTACAGGTGATTTGCAAAGAAAACCGTTGCATTCAATAAACAGCACACAACGAATACCTCCTTCTCATCGTAGCGTGTAATTCCCGGTTGCGTCCACAGCTGTACGCTTAGACAATGATTCAGGATTTGGGGAGTCTGGTGATTACATTAAGGTGACGGGTAGGGCGCACTAGCGATGCCAATCGATTTTAATTTTTTGCTACTAAACCGAATCTATTTTAAACAATTTTGGGGTGACAACCACTAAGCAAACACTTATACTATTTATTAAATAACCATACACAAATATTGGGTTCAACGCGTACGCGAAAAATTGACTCACGCCAAAGCGGCCACTTTTGGCGCGAATATTTTTTTTGCGTACAATAGCGGACCCAACATTTGTGCATGGTTATTTAAAAAATAGTATAAGTGTTTGCCTAGAGGTTGTAACACAGAAATTGTTTAAAATATATTCGGTTTAGTAGCTAAAAAATAAAATCGATTGGCGTCGCTAGTTTGCTCTACCCGTCACCTTAAGCGACTGGCGTCTGACCTTCACAACCCTTTTGACAGGGGAACCAGACCAACTAAATCATGATTACACGTTTCAGAAACTATCCAAAAAGTGTATGTACCCTCACGATGTTTTTTCTCACCGGCTAATGGTGGAGATATGCACATGGTTAAAAAAAAATTCCAGAGGTGCATGCTCAGATTCGAACCACAACCCCCTGCATGGAAGGCATGTACGTTTCACATTGTTTCTCGTGAATACTTACATTGTTGAACGTGTAAACGAGATTTAATTGGTCTGGTTAAAAGATAAGGTAAAGATAAACAAATCTTTATTTAATTTAGGCCCACCCAGAACAATAATGAATGTCAAAATAGGTACATAATATCTACCGCTGGTTCGGAATGTCGATTTCTACTGAGAAGACACCAGCAAGAAACTCAGTAGTTACTCTTTTCAAATATTGATGATGTTACAGAGTTTCAATTGAGAAGAGAAAAAAAAAATACAATTATGAAAGTTAAAAGACTACTATGAATAACAACTCAAAAGTTTAATCAATTAACATGACCAAGAATCCTTATCATTTAAATAGTCTTGTACACTATAGTAACCTTTCTTCATTGAGCAGGTTTAAATATGAGACTTAAACTTATCCAAGTGATAGGTTAATGACATTTTGTGGTAGCTAATTAAATATCTTAATACTTAAGCCAACAAATGAATTACCGATTTTATGAAGTCTGTGGACCGGAATCAATTTGTATCGCCGGACCGGAATATATTTGGTTCGCCTGTTTAAGGTTTGCTTCATTGTAATCACCAGACTCATTTAATCCTGGTACACGATGTAAGCGTACCCTGGACTAAAAGCGGCAGAAGAATAACGCGCTTTAGATGAAGTTACGAAGTAATCCTTCAAAAATATCCCGCACTATCCGAAGCAAGCTGTTTTATTGAACCCTTACAAATGAACTGGTCTGCGCGCCCATTGAATTGATATTTCACTCCGCTCAGTGGAGCCGTTCGGCGCGGCGTAGTGTTGTTAAGGTGACGGGTAGGGCACACTAGCGACGCCAATAGATTTTATTTTTTAGCTACTAAACCGCATCTATTTTAAACAATTTCGGGGTTACACTCTCTGAACAATCACTTATACTGCTTATGAAATATCCATGCACAAATGTTGGGTCCGTTTATTTATTTTTTTAATTTATTACCGCCAAAGCGGCCACTTTTGACGTGAATAAATGTTTCGCTTATAGAAACGGACCCAAAACTTATGCATGGTTATTCAATAAATAGTATAGTGTTTGCCAAGAGGTTGTAACCCTGAAATGGTTTAAAATAGATCCGGTTTAGTAGCTAAAAATTAAAATCGATTGGCGTCGCTAGTGTGCCCTACCCGTCACCTTAAGTTAGTGATATTTAACCTCGAAAAGCAATCATGCTTACGATACTATCGATAGTAAAAAATGGGCGACAAGCATCGTCTTTGAGGATCATCGATCGATAAGTGATCTGTATGGACTTAAAACAAATAAAGTTTTTTAGATCCTTCCGTACTTCAATAGTATTGGTACTAAAAATCGACAGTATCTTATTGTTAAATCGATACTATTAGATACTAACGATAGTTTTTTTGAGTAATTAAGGCGTTTTTGATACTAACTACAGTATGTTTTGAATGAGGCCAAAGAAGAGACCTATGTCCAGAGGTGGACGAATATGATGTTGATTTGTATTTTAGACTAGACTATGAATTTGATTTGATACAAATTTATTCCTTTTATGAGCAAGCAATACTTTAATGTTTGACTCGTTAGTAGTTTGCCCTAGCGATCTACTGCATCTATATACTTTGAGGATTTCCATACTAGACGGCCCTAGCGATCTACTGCATCTATATACTTTGAGGATGTCCATTCTAGATGGCTGCTCAAAACGAACTATCGGATTTCCCGTCAACCTTTTGGTCAAAAAAGTTGTCTTTTTAGTAAGACTATCATTTGAAATTTCGAAACGTTTGAAATGAAATGAAATTTTATTTCCGCAAAGCAAAGTCAAACATTTGGACTCTTTGCGGTTACTATAATGTTAATTTAGTTTTCAAAACTGAGAATTCTATCGAATCCGCAAAATTATAATCAGCCAATATTGTAAATCATGAAAATACTATCGATAGACTAACTATCGTAACAACACTAGTTCGGCGTTTTTATCCCATTTCACACTACTTTACATCGCTTGCTCTGTATCGTTCAGTTGACCCTGTAAACACCGCAATATGGTAATGTTTGTAGCTGTTTTTATTGTTTTTTTTTTCTGTTGTTTTTATTGGGTGGTTGAGTTTGTTTTTATAATAAAAGAATAATATTGCGTTTTGACGGATAATAAAAGTGAGTGACTTAGTATGATTTAATGAGAACGCTATGAGTTGAAGATGACTTTTAGGAGGGGTAAAATTCACAATAGTTTTTTTGAGTAACGACGAATTCATCCCAGAATAACCATATTAATAGTAAACATCGTTGGTTTGGTAGAAGTGAGAAGAAAAATAATTAGGATTTTTGCTTTCTTGATAACTGAGAGGCAAACCAACTGGCGGATCGCCTGATGGTATGTGACCATAGCTGGCCTCATTCAATACGCCTTATAAAAAGGAGTGAAGACGCGTTATTGACCTATGCTCATTTCATAAAGACCTTAATATCGTACCAGTTCGGAAATACCGCTGCGGGAAGTTGATTCCACAGTGAGAAGGTGATTCTACAATGAGAAGGTGATTCATATCGCTTAATTGCTTTAGGTGTGTGAAACTTTTCGTTCTGTTTCTATTAGGTTCAACAAAGAGAAATTATTCATTGAGGCGTATATATGAAAGAAGCATCATCAATACTGACAGTGCAAAATTAAGCGTTACATAGACTTGGCCAGGCCAAGAGCCCATATAAAGACCCTTAAATAAGTTTTAATCATCAAATTCCCTTTCTCCTGAATTCAGTTGCTTATTCAATAAACCAACGATTATTGGAAAATTCTTTCGATAGAACCGTCGGCCTTTCAACCATAGCCGAGTCTTATGAAAAAGTAAATTTAAATATTAAGTAAGTAATGAACGGAACAAATAAATGAACCGCTCTCGAGAAATTTCTTTCACGAACTCCTTTTAAGGCTGTAGGACTTTTAACGAGTCCCATTCAAGTGCTTTTCGAACTCTAATAAAAAGATCATAAAAAGAATTAACAAAGTTCTGCCGTGAGCGTTCGGGGGTTTGATGGCTACGTTGGTCATGCTTTAATTGTATGCTAAGTCCCACTTATTATTCCATGGAAGTGCGATCCGTTTGGTCGCCGTGCTATTCGGGCGGATCTGAGTGAAAAATCGTCAAAAAGAGAGTTTACGTCATCTAAACAAGCGGTATTTGAATAATGCGAAATGTTCGTGTTTATTTCTGGCAATGAATCCCCTTCGCAAGCAGAAGGCTGTCGGACGCACAAAATCGTTCACTTTTTTTCCAATGCACGGGAAAACGGTGGGATGTGACAGTAGAAATATTGAATCGCTCAGCCGAAAGTAGGCGTATCGGAAAAACGATTGACATTACATCATGGAAGCCTTACTGGTTTGGAACTGTTAGAAAGAAGTTTAATCCTCTTTGAAACAATTTTTGTAGCGATATTATAGTTTATTTTTTACTAGATAAACAGAAAGACAACATTTTTTGTAACTGGCATGTTTTGTTGCTTTTTTTTGATAGCCCCAAGTTTTTTTTAACAAGAACAATTATTATTTTCAATGCACAAACAGTCAACGCTTTTAAACTTTTTTATAATTAATTAATTTTATCTGTTACATCTTAAAAACCTCATAATAGTGCTAATATCGTGAATTAATAAATCATGTTGGATCAAAAATATAAGCAAAAAAGAAATCAGCTCTTCCATAAAAAATAGAATATCCACCAGGCAATAATTGCAGATATGGAATATCAATTTTTTTTTCGCTTATATTGTTGATCTAACATGCTAAACGGACTGTACTCATTATACCTATTATCACGTTTTGGGATGTAAACGATAAAAAATAACGGTGTATGAATAGAAGGTGCTCATAGTCTCAAACTGACCGCCTAAAATTCAGAAGAAGCCTACGATATGAACTTGAAGTTTACTCAAGGGTATGGCACTGCGAATGACACTTTCTCGCACCCGTACTATTTAGGCAACCTTCTATTCCGCTTACAAGATTACCGTAGCCACATGAGTAGATAACATAACTAACTACTCATGTGTCGTAGCGGCAGTTATTGAAACGCGCTACTGAGCCAAGTTCAAGAAAAAAGAACAACTGTTCGGGAACGGGAATTCAGTTAAGGCAGAAATAATTGCTCCGTTAGCTTAAGTCGCCGCTTATGTGTATACAAAGTTACAAAGACTTGCGCAGCTCTCGGTGTCATTTGTGGTGTTTCTGCATGTGACGTGTGCGAATAGTTGTGTTTATTGCTGGATACATTAAACTTGGATTTGACTTGCTGCTCTATCCTATGAGTTTGGGTAAATTTTCTCTAATACTTGTTAAAAATCATGGTATATTGGTGGTCGTATTTATCTAAATTAAACTAGATATTGAATAACAGCACATTCCTAATCCCCTCTTTCAAATGTTGCCACTCAATTGTTGTGTGAGTGTCAATTGCCGAAACAGTAAAACTGGACGTCAAATCGATGTCTATCATCGCCTCTTTATCTAGCTGGTTCCCCCTGGTTGCGTACAAAGCCACAAATTAAATCTTTTTCTTTAAATCCCAGGGTATGGTTTGACTATGATCCAGGATCTGGGAAGTCTTGTAATTTACAATAACGTGACTGCAGTCTGACTTTTGCAACCCTTTCAACAGGGGAACAAGACCAACTGAATCATAGTTACACGTTTCAGAACCATTTCGACAAAGTGAAAGTTTTCTCACGATGTTTTTCCTCACTTGATGGTAGAAAAATGCACATAGATTTGAAAAATCCAGAGAATCATGCTCGGATTCAAACCTACCTCCCGTTAAGGAGTTTTTTTATTTATTTACGCTACGATCGCTCCCATGTATCTTGTTTCATGAACCATTGTCATCCGATGTTCTTTGTGAATTATCTTAGATGTTTATATTTATTACATATTTTATTATTTACTTCAGCTCCAACCGAAGCCTTTCAAATTAGTGCATGACTTCCTACGTCTTTATCTATTAGCTTTCTCCGCAAACTATTTGTTACTACCCTACCCTCTGATCCTCCCCTCGGGTTATTCCAGCTAGTAAACACCCGTGTTGCTCTCAATGAGAGATTATTGTCTTCTGATTTCTTCGAGTAATTGTTACATTGTAACCTATGTGTTACTCGATCGACTGTTAGAGAGGTTGAGAAAACGTGTTGTTTTGTCCGTGAGTGCTTTTACACTTATTTTTATTCTTTTTGTCAATTTTATCCCATTTTTTGAAGTGGTTGTTACACCGTAACGTATTTATTACGCTACACTCACACAAAAGTAAAGAAGAAAAGGAAATTTCGGATCTTGGATTCAGTCATGTCATGACTCGTGAGTAAATAAATAATATTGTTACTCAACATTATATTGCTGAAATTATAAATCCAAAGGACTAGAAAACAAACCAAGTACGTATTATAGCTAAAACAAATGTAGCATAACTTTTATCGATAAGTACTTCATTAAGGTGTAATGCTTATAAAATTATTATAGGTAAATTTAACCTTTAACATTTCTCTAGAAGTCACAAGTTATAAAGGGTGTTTCCGGATCACCGGACACGTTATCTACAGGGTCCAGTGGATATTTTAATTGGTTTATAAATAACTGCCCTAACCCTTTCTCCCTTGTCCGTTCATGAGGAATTATGACCTAAGGGCGCCAATGGATTATGTACCATCGAGGTAAATTAAATGGGGAAATCTTGAAAACAATGCGTGGTTTGTGGGTACAAGATAGCCGGAAGTCATTAAAATTTCGTTAGAGAAAAACATTGTAAGGGTAAATTGGTATGAATTCTATAGCGCCCTTAATTATTCCTTAAATATAGTCTTTGGAAATATTTTGACGTCGTCCTGTTTGTTTATCATCGTCTTCGAGTAATAAAAATCTTTGTAAATACGTTTCCGTCAACGCGTTATTAAAAGTATCGAATCTTTCGAATGCAAACATGGGGGATTATTCCCGCAATTTTAAAAGAGGGTGACACAAATTTTAAAAGGAAAAAACCTCGCCCGAGGTTATAGCGGTGATTTATTTCAACTTCAACGAAATGATACCCTTCGTTTTTGTAGGAACCATGTATTTACCTTTTTAGAACATTTCAAATAAGGAATGTTATTTTATATGAAAATTATGCATATTACGTCCGTGCTCGGTTAATATTGCAATTTACCTACAAAAACATTATGATAATGAACGTGCTGAACCTTATTCAAATCCTAAGCCAATATCGCCTAAAGCTTCATTTTGTCTTTGATATCTCTCAATATACCTCAAAGAAATATAAAGTTCATTACATTTGAGTTAAAATTAAATGTGCGATTAAGCACCTGAATTGAACTTGCGGTTAGTGTATTAGTACAAGGTGTCTAACAATAACAATTGAATCCTTATAGCTTTCATTTTCATCCTTATCTGCTTTGAAGAACATATTATCTAAGAAGTTGAGGTCGCGTTTGTTGTCCTTAGAAATATTTTATTGTAATCGATGAACTACCGAACGTTAGATAAATAAGATTCTAGTAGGTGTTAATACTGCGCATAGGTTATTGCAATGTCATTATTGAAAAGTGAAATATGATGGAATATTTAACTGTTTTATATCAAATTAAATAAAATAAAACCACATTATTGCCTTAAATTATATTTTCTAAATAATTTGAAACCAGAAATTTACTAACTAACGTGAATTTTATTTCTAGACAATTAAAAATACTTTGGTCAACCAGCTTGGTGCCTGCCTACCTTAACTAAAAGCTAGAATGAACAGTATTAAATCGCTAATAAAATATTTAGAGCTAAGGTAACACCAATTAAAAATACAAGTCACAGATTTTTCATTTATTAAAATTGTAATGACAAAACGAACAATTTAACAGAGCATGATACAAATTTATAATTATTAAATCATTAGTTCCCTTTAACAAAAATATGATATATGGTGGCTATTCAAAAGAATATCGACATATTCCAACCCCCTTACAAACAGCATGCTTTATTACAACTGTCGTCACAATAAATATACTGCGCTTCAAATAGCTGCCTTTTGGTATAGATCTTTCGCCACCCCATTTTAATAGCAGCAGACATTGATTAATGGCACAGAAACCAGGGGATCGAATTATTGCATATCTAGATGATTCCCCTATCTTTTCTCCTCATTAAAACACGCGTCGATACTCGGTCTTTTTTCAAGTTTCCCTCTGACGCTTCTTTTGTCAACTAATGGTCTTTTTGATGCGTATTAGATACTTATTAATGGTATCTAAATGACTTTAGTGACGAAGACGTTGAGTGGATTTTTATCAAAATTGATGATAGAATAAAATTGAGCTGTATGTGTCATTCTTGTCATTTAAGATGACATTTGATCATTCTAAGACGCTATTTCAATTGGAGTAAATTAATCATATTTCAAACTTTATATTTAATTTTATTTTTAGATCTTATTTTTAAATTAAGAGATGTTACTTGTATAAAATAACATAACACCACTACTATAAATCAGTACATATTAATTTAGGATTTTTGTTTTTATGAGTGATATTTTTTTAAAAACTGACTTCACTGGGTAAAACCAGACAAATGGTTCCTATAATATTAATAACATTTTAAGAAAACAATTCCACACCAAAAATATTATTATTGAGTAACAGAGTAAATAAAATTGCAACTTGGTAATAATATCTTGAGAACAAAAGTTGCGATTTATACAATTCAAATATTACGGCAAATATCTTTAGATAGTTTTATATTCTTATTTGAACTTTATATCATTATCTGGCTCGAGTGACGCTTTGTCTTTGTGAAACTCAAAGGTACTCGAAATCGCCGTCGCATATTCGTCCATTGATAGAATTTCACTTGATCCAGTCGGGTCGAATAAAATTTTACCGAAATTGAATCGGCCGCTCCGTGTCGGTAGACCGTAAAATTGGTCGGCACGGTCAGCGCGGTCCATTCGGTATCTTCTTCGGCGTTTGGCCGAATTATGTGTGTATGTTGGGTGTCGTTTCGTCCTGCTGAATTATACATCGACCGGCCAACCTGTGATTTACTGTGCGATGTTCCGGAGGAGTCCCACCGCTTATGCGATATATCCGCTTTCGTTTACATGTTTATGGAAGCTCGACGTGGATAAACAGTCGCCAACGTAGTGGATTTGGTATGCGAGACTTATACTACGTTATTTATGAGATTTGAGGCTCTAAACGTGGGCCATTGCTTTGTGACCCTTTCGCGTAAAGTGTTTTTTGTATGTAGTTTTGGTTTGTTATTGATATGTGTTGCTTATCTACATATTTTAATACACATGGAAAAAGGTAATATGATTGGTTGAAAAAACCTATAAAGAAACTCAGTGTTTATTCTTTAATCAGTGTTTCCTTTCAAAAGTAATTTTATTATTCTTTTTTCTACAAATCTGAATGAAACTTTCCCGAATATTATTCAACGAGTATTAGTCGTAATATAAAAATCAGCATTGACCAATAATAGGTAGACGGTCATTGCAATGTCCATTAGTATCACAAAAGGCAACTTTTAGGGTCGTAGGTAATTACACACCAGTGCGAGCCAACACGTCTGCACCAGACCTTCACGTCTTCTATGCTCCCTTAAATATTGCCATCACAAAGCTTTTCCGGTTTCTTTCTGACTCACCCCTCCATCCCCAAATTAACTACTGTTACTTGGTACTTTTTGGGGATAGCATTTTGATGCTAGTTTCCCATTGAATAGTGAACACGTAATTCGTGGGGTCCCATCCTATTCATGGCAATGGGAAATAGGGATTTGAACAGGTCAGACGCAAAGCTTCTAAATATAGTTTGATGAGTAGCTGGAATTGTAAATAATGGTATTTCAGTAAATTTGGCAGTTTCAGTAAGTTTTTTGCAGATTTATTAAATGCCGTAGAACAAAATATTGTTGTTGCTGATGTTAGCTATCTAGTCCTGCGAGGTAATTGATGTTATTCAAATAACCATGTAAACTGACCATAACATTTTTTAAATGTTATATTATAAGTAAGATTAGACTAACAAGACTAACAAAATTTATTTTATAAAATTCTTTTTATCATAATATAGATCAAATTGTTAGTCATAAGA
Source organism: Marasmia exigua (assembly GCA_019059595.1). NCBI lineage: Eukaryota > Metazoa > Arthropoda > Insecta > Lepidoptera > Crambidae > Marasmia > Marasmia exigua. The sequence goes on along the minus strand of CM032465.1, from coordinate 3,111,549 downwards.
ACTTTATTTCAAAATTCAAAGTTGTTACCAAAAATTTGCTTAAAAACCAAGTTGAGAGAACTTCCTAAGCCTTTCACACGAAAACGATAGCGGGACGAGCTTTTAAGCTAAAATTATTAAGCTCAACTTGCACGGGCGTGTTACGTACCAGCTTAATGCAAGCTTTTGACGTTTATTCGCCCCCGTGAAAGCTATCGCCTCCACGTAACACGAACTAATGAAAATTTTAAGTTCACATATTAAAATATTAATTTTCTTTAATGTTTTTAACATATCTTTGATAACGAAAATCCAAACTAAAAGCTAGACACTTTATCACGGTCTGTTCGGTCTAGTAGTAAGTTCTATTACTTGAATTGTATTTATTGTAATTAATTCAAGATGACGGGTAATGAAATGAAAATCGATTGGCGTCCCTAGTGTGCCCACTAGGGATGCCAATCGATTTTAATTTTTAACTATTAAACCGGATCTATTTTAAACAATTTCGGGGCTACACTCTCGGCAAATACTATTTATTAAATAACCAAGCACAAATGTTGGATCCATTTTTGTACGCGAAAAATTTATTCATACCAAAAGCGACCACTTTTGGCGGTAATTCAAAATTCGAGTGCAAAAGCAGACCAAGTGTTAAATATTACAGGTATTTGCCGAGAGGTTGTAACCCCGAAATTATTTAAAATTGATCCGGTTTAGTAGCTAAAAATTCAATTCGATTGGCGTCGCTAGTGTGCACTACCCGTCACCTTAAGAAATTTAAAGAATATATCCCGTACTTAGTGTACTTAAGGAAGGTTTATAAAACACAATCCATCTGCAATTTACATGTTGAATGAAAATAATTGCACGTCTATAAAATACACTTGTATTATGATTGCTTTGAATATTTTATAAGCTGCACTAAAGGCCTGAGTTAGTTCAATTACAGTGGTGGTTTTATCTTTATGGCTACAATTCTTAAGGTTGCGGTTTTTTAGATTATACGTGTGGAGTACATTAATATATATAAAATTAAGTCGTGTTATTTGCTATATTTATAATAACTCAAGAACCTTTGATGTGTGGTTGTACCTACTTACCTATATAATTCAAACCCACAATTTAGTGGGTTCGTATTTTTTGTCTGGTCACGTGACAAGTAGGCCACACTATATTTGAATTGTTAACAACTGAACTGGATATCTTTTTAACAATTTCGAAGCTCCAGCCTCTCGAAAAGCACTTATATCATTTAATATTTATACTTAACTTTTCGGTCTTTTGTTTCATTTTTTTTATTACCTCCAAAACCGGCCACTAATGACGTTAATCCAAATTTCAAATGCAAAACATAAAAATTTTGTGCACAATTATTGAATTAACAGTATAAATGTTTGCTTAGAGACTAGCGATGAAATTGTTTAAAATAAATCTGGTTTAGTAACTAACATTTTAAATAGAGTGGCGTCGCTAATGCGGGGTAAACATTGTGTATGGAAACTACCCTAAAAGTACATTCAAAGTCAAAGTCAAAAGATTCTTTATTTGCATAGGCTTGCACACAGCACTTTCAAATCATACATAAAAATCTTTAGTACCTAAATATTTATAAGTTTTATAACAATTTACATGTTATTACACATATATGCCAATACATAAGATATACTAAGAAATAAATTCGTTTTTGTTAAATCTTTCTGTCTTCCACACAAAACGCTACCAAGCTTTTTGTGGCCATTTTGGTACCCAATCCCAACTCTATCTCTAATTCTGCATAGCCCGAGGGCTCGTCACGCCACAATCGGCGATTAGTCTAAACGGCTCTGGACAAAAACATTCTGGCCCTTAAATGATGGTGACCATCGGTCATACATTCGGTGATAAAGTGGACAATTTGTCCTGAATAACGGCCGAAGGGCTGTTTGAGCTATGCCTCTTGCTGATGCGAACGACGATTTATAATTCGTGTTTGAGTTTACTCAAAATCTGTTGATTTATGCTCTGGTACGCAAATTTTGGGGTTGGATGTAGTGTCGTAAATTTTGCAGGGCAAAAAATATATTAAATTTTGACAGTAAGCCCTCTGCCTGTGGTTGTCTATAAAGGATTATGATAACTTATCTTTACGTTATCTGTTGGTTCAGCTGACATTTTGTGTAGTAGTATCTGCCGTGAAAGCCTCGAACAAATGACCACACAAAAAAAACGTTTTTTATTTATTTAGACTGCAGCTTATATGCACCAAAAATATATCAACACATTACAAATTGCAGCCCTAACAGACATCTTACATAGCTGTATTTTTCCGAGTAAGTAAGGTCCGGAGGCCCATTCCTAGAGAGGAAAGTTTCATGTTTTCCAACGCATACACCGTATCACAGATCAAAATATAAAAGCATATTGCACGCATGAAGCGTGGACAAGGACTCTCATGTTTGCAAGGCGGGATTTGCTTATTAGGTACTCCGTTTGCTAGTCTACCACCTATCACATATAAAAACAACATTTTTTAATTTGAAGACACCATGTCATGAAAACTACACATGAACGCTTCCGACATGTTAGAAAAGTGGGACCCAATTATCACCATCTCAGTGTGTTTTACCCGGTTGAGTTAATAAAAGCTGTCGTTTCAGAGTCCGAGCTATTTAATAAAAAGGGACATTATCCACTAAAAACAACTTGCTAAATCTATTATGTAAGAATATAAAAACATTTTCACATCCTACTTGATGATCCTCCCTGGGGAAGATGTGACAAAGAGATCCGGAGACGAACACAGATAGATGACCAAGTCCGCAATGAGCAAACTGACGAAAATTTGGCAGAACAGAAACATATCGAACATGACCAAGACCAGACTTGTGCGGACTTTGGTCTTCTCGATATTTATGTACGGCTCCGAATCATGGTCTATCCGCGCAGCTGACCGAAAGAAGATAGAGGCCTTTGAGATGTGGTGTTGGAGGAGAATGTTACGCATACCTTGGACCGCAAAAAAAACCAATAGATCAATTCTCGACCAAGTGAAGATCAAAACCAGACTGTCGACTATCTGATACCAAAGAGTACTTGGTTATTTTGGCCATATCGCCAGTAGATAGTCTGACAACTTGGGTTAGTTGGTTGTTGTGGGGAAGGTCAATGGTAAACGACGAAGAGGCCGTTCACCTCTTCGTTGGGCAGACCAAATAAGGGATGTTACCGGACTCACTTTGCCGATTGCCCTGCCCTAAGACAAACCAAGGATAGGGAATTCCATTCTTCCCTATCCTCGGCCTACCTGGCCAGACCTTGTCACCGCTTCGGTAAAGGCATTTCAAGAAAGGCATGACCTTCAGCAATGAAGAAATCGATGAAGAAGAGATAAAAACATTATGAACCTCAACAAAAGATACATACAAAACAAAAAAGAACAGGATAGAGAGATAAAAAGTTGCGGCCAACAAGGCTCAGCCTCTGTATATGCTGCAATTACCATCATCAAGCAGCAACTGCAGCTCTAGTTTTCAGGCTAGACTCTAAAGTACCGAATCCAAAGATCGATTGACATGAATTACTAACAGGATTCATAAATAGAGATACAAAAAAAATTACAAGTAGAAAAACAAAGCTACGTCAAAGTAATAACAAAGTATGTACCCAGACTTCGGTATCTTTCCAATTTAACCCGCTACACCACAAGTTCCATTCAACTTACAATAGCGAACATCCCAAAACGCACCCCCAACGTATTACGACATAACAGAATAAACACCGACAGTTCACACTATCTCTAAACGAATCCCACCTGAGGTGCCATAAGTATGAATAACCATTATAAAATGCACTGACGCCACTGAAATATAAACTTAGTATCTAGACAGTTTAGGTGCAAAATGGAGAAGAAGAAAAGCGGTTAGGAGTGTTGGAACACTCACATTCTTGTACTCTAGGGAGGGTAGATGGACCTAAATCGGCTTTGCCTTTGCTGGAATTGAAATTGGGGTTCCTTTGAAGTCACGAGCTTCGAAGGTTTCAAGTATATAATTTAATATGAGAATATTTTTGCGAAATGATTCATGGTGCGTCAGGTTTGTGTTACCCAAATTGTGTGTGTTGATTAATTAATCTTCAACTCTTATTATAGGCGGGGACACTTGGAATGTGAATCGTTTTTTCATAAGCATATAAAGACCTATAAATATAATTTATTTCTGTGGAAAAAAATTAGACTGTTAAATGATAAATAAAATTTCCAAATTAGAATAAGTACGCGTATTTTTACTCTTACTTCTACTGTAACTATACAATACAATTTTCAAATCAGTATAACTACATGAAGTTATTTAAACTATCAGACTGAATTTAAGTCAAACAGAGTTAAGATTATTTAAGACAATACAGTAAACACTGATCCGCCGATACACTGTATGTATTATCTTGACACTGTTTACTCTATCGGTATCTTATACTATCACACGTAAAGCGTACCGACGCGACGGCAAGATATCTCTCACTACATGAACGTAGTCACTTCGCCCTCCGATACACTGTATGATGTGTCGGTATCTCTACTCTGTTTACTCTATCGGTATATTTTACAATCACACGTAAAGCGTACCTACCGATATATATACAAGACATGACGAAGTCTCTTCGCCCGCCGATACACACACAGTATGATGTGTCGATATTTCTACTCTGTTTACCTTTATCGGTATATTACACAAATACACGTAAAGTGTACCTACCGATTGGCAAGATATATCACAAGACATGACGAAGTCACTTCGCCCGCCGATACACTGTATAATGTTAGTCGACCCGTTTGGATCAGTGGTAGTGAACGCTGCCTCTGGTGCAAGAATTGCGGGTTCTATCCCCGTACAGTACAACATTGTGTGTGCATGAAAATATCTGTTTTTATTGTTCTGGTTGTTTCCTATGTACTATAAGTATGTATTTACAAAATAAAAGTATTGAATGTATATTATATGTAATTCGGCTGTTAGTTCTGACATCCGTAACACAGGTGCTTGAGCTACCTATCTCGGAGTCAGACCAACGTACTTAAGGTGACGAGTAGGGCACACTAGCGACGCCAATCCGAATCCAAATCTAAAATTTGCCGAGGGGTAGTAACCCTGAAATTGTTTAAAATAGATCCGGTTTAGTAGCTAAAAATTAAAATCGATTGGCGTCGCTATTGTGCCCTACCCGTCACCTAAATGTTGTGAAAAAATGTGTCGATATAGAGATACATTTAGAGAAATGTTTACTATAAAATCACACGCAAAGTCTACCGATGGCAAGACTTCTCATAAGCTCGAGATTCATCTACCGAAACAAATGAACGACCAGACCGAATTTTGCATTCCCTACATTTCAATATGACGTGGTTCGAACCCGAGGGATCCGGCTAATAGTTAATCGTTAGCCTGCATTGCGGAATATTGTTGCGAACCTCTGCGACCGGAGTTAAAATGTTGTCGATCTGCGGATGTGAACACTGTTTATTTCTACTTAGGTACTATAAAGTCAATTGATTTTCAGTAGAATTCTAACACAGTCCCCGATCATTGACTTCTGGGTATCGGAAAAAACTTCAACTTCGGAGTGTTGGGACGCGATTATTTAAAAATTAAGGGTGTTATTCATAAACGTTCTTAAACTTTTGTTAATAAAGCAATTATTATTCTTTTCTCTAAAAATTTGTTTAAGTTGTTATTTGTTTCAAACGTCAAAACTGCTTCATAACACCGTTTTAGCTAACAATAGTTTATTGAAACCATGTTTCTATTTTTTAGTCTAGTGGTTTAACAACTCCCTGTTGGTTTAGTGGTTTAAGTACCAGGCCGAGATCTCGGGGTCCTGTCGAACCGCTGTTAACCGCTAAAAGCCAAGTAATCAAATTTCCGCGTACAATAACGGACCCAACATTTGTGCATGGTTATTTAATAAAGAGTATAAGTGTTTGCCGAGAGGTTGTAATCCCGAGATTGTTGAAAATAGATCCGGTTTAGTAGCTTAAAATTAAAATTGATTGGCGTCGCTAGTGTGCCCTACCCGTCACCTTAAAGGCAGCGTTTACTACCACTGTTCCAAACGGGTCGTCTGTTTGTACTGTACGAGGACAAGTAAGTTTTAGTTAAGGTAGGGGGTAGGGCACACTAGCGACGCCAATTGATTTATTAACTTTTTAACAATTTTTAAGCTGCGATCTCTCGGAAAACTACTTATAATTAACTTTTGTGTCTGCTTTTGTACTCGAAATTTGTATTACCGCCAAAAACGGCCACTTATGGCGTTAATCCAAATTTCGAGTGCAAAAACAGATATGATTATGATCAAAAAATAGTGCACAGTTTTTAAAAAAATAGAAATAAATGTATAATATTAAATATATAGAAATAAATGTATAAATAAATGTTTGTTTAGTGTCTGCCACTCCGAAATTGTTTAAAATAGATCCGTTTGAGTAGCTAACAATTTAAATCGACTGGTGTCGCTAGTAGTCCCTTCACTTTAAGGAAGTGTCAACAGCAAATTATTCATATTTTTTACGTCTTTCAGACACTTAACTTAGTTCTTACCAAACTAATAACTGCGCCAGCAAAAAATCCCCTCTCATTTCTGTAAAACAAAGAAACAGTACTACATCATCTAAATTCGAAAACTGCTCACGAACTGCGAGGGCAAGCCTGCACCTTATTACTTACATAAACCGTGGAACTGTAACTTTTATAACTATAATAAATCCCTGGTTAGTTTCCAGTTATTTCTTGATGTTTCCAGAAAAATTTCAAGGAACGCTCGCCTTATGCACTCCGTATTGGCATTATTTCTTTCAAATTAGACCGATAAAAGTTTTATTTGGTCGTAAATAAACATGCGATAGAAGCGTCCCAGTGTGAATACACCTTTGTGTTATAAAAATTCAGTTTTCTTCCTTAAAGCTAAGGTTTTGAGTCGAAATTTGGATGGATTAATTTTCATTGTTGGGCAATTTGGAAACCGATCAATGTTAAGTATTGGCATACTTTACTATTCGTCGGTCAAAATGTTAAATGGCATGCGTTCTAAAGATTACAATTAAATATGTACGTTAAATTTATTGGTTCAGTCATTAGAATTTTTAAAGACAACACTTAGGATTATTACTATGTGTACCTATGCTTGACCGTGGGAGAGCCACACATGAATCTCAATCTACAATTGCGCAGGATATATTAAAGTACTCAAGTGTGTGCGCAAACACAAGTGCACTCTCTATTCCCTTGCCCTCATAGTGACACCGGAGGAGATCGGGCGCAGGAACTACTGCTTAACTCGCTTTCCAAGGCACTCGGGTACAAGACCGCCATCTTCCAGACGACGGGCTGACACTGAGAAATTCTTAACAGAAAAACTCAGGTACTCATTTTGGCCTGACCCCGGGTCGAACCCGGGACTCTAAGAGGGTTTATATTAAAGTAAGGTTATAGAGAGATCAGATTTATTGTAATTGTGATGCAAAATAAAATCTAGAAAATGACCCTTTTTAACTTGGCAGCATTGACGTTGTTTCCTGAAAAACTATCCTAAACGTTCCTTAACATTTGTCCAATAGGACATAGTCAATTATGAAGTAGTAGCACTAAAAGTTACTTTACAAATTATAAAAAAGTTACTATGGAGAATACACCTTCTAAGAAAATCGCCATACGAAACGGCAAATTCATAGGTAAACACTAATATGAGATCAACAATTTTAACAAGTAAAATGTATAGTGTACAATTGTAACATGCCTTTTACAATCAAAACAAAACATCAAAGTTCACCCATTAAAGTTTGTAGCAATAAACTTCAGCCTAAGGCTGACTCATCAGCAATAATTACTCATGACTCCCCGCGTATAGACTCGTAGTATGGAAATGACTCCGGGCAAAAGTAATCATAACGGTATGCCGTAGGCCATTGCTACGGACGGAGGCAGCGTGGTAGGCTACGCCGTAGCAGTGCTACTGCCGTAACTGCCGTAGTGAGAGAAATAAAATGGTTGTTTAGTTCGACTTGATTAATGTTACTGTACTTAATACTTCACTTTGGAAACTAGGACTAACACTTGGGGCAGAGTTAGATGCATTTACAGCTTGAAAGTTATACATTCACTGTAAGATAAAATCAATAGATGTCTTTAAAAACATTCTACCAATTTCATTACTAAAGTGATTTTTTTTTATGTGATAGGTGGCAGACGATCAGACAGATCACCTCAAGATCACCCAAAGACAATGGTCTTTGGGTGCCATTTACTGGGTCAACTTTATGACAAAGACAACAACACAACAAAGTTAAGATTTCGATATTAAACTGAAACTCTGAAATTCTTAAATTTTGTCAAATGATTATAACAATGTCTATTAAAATAAATTTTAGAGTCCACGTAAGTTATTAGACAGAATAGATTTAGATATTAATTTTGATAAAATGAACTGTTGCCTAGATAGATTAGTTGTAGTAGCCTGTCACAGCCGAAATAAACGATGACATATTTCAAATTCGAATAGCTAAATGTACAATTTTGCCTTAAACTATATACTCTATAATAGTTACTGAACTGATAAAGTTCTTTGGAATAAAATATTATGCAACTAAAACTTTCTAATTATCTATACTTAACCAAAGTCCTGGGCCCAGAAAACGTATCGTTGTCATTTTTCTACCATTTTTAGTTATTTTAATAATATTGGTATTATTAAATAATAATGGTATTATTTTAGTGACCCATGTTAAGATATATCGAACAGATCTACCGATCTGTTTAAACAAATCCGTCAGAGCTTTGTATATTTGGAAGAACTAGTAATATAAAAGTGAATGAACTACCTAAACGCGTCTCTCTCTATATTCCCGATAGAAGTCACATCTCGTATCGCAGTCCCCTGATTGTCGTCAAACAGTCGCGTGCGCAAACATTGAGACAACTGCTCCGCGCGACGGGTGCTGATCGCGACAAACACTGATTTGTGACTGTACTTAGCTTTGATTACGGTTCGTTGGCATTAATTACTCGTGCTAATACAATCAGTGTGAGGTAGACAGATATATACTCTTTATTGCAGAAAAAGTTACAGAACTGAATGCTATTGTCATGCAGGTAGTTGTTAGAAGTAGTTCAAATACAGATGGAAAATTACACAAATCCAATTCTTTAATCGGCATTTGTTTTAGTGCGAGCACAAAAATACGTTGCTGTTAAAGTTAAAGAAAATTTAATTGTTTCGTTTTTGGTGTATTACATCAATTGAATCCAACTCATAATATATTTAACGTAAAAATTATATACTTTCAAAGACTATAGATGAAACTTGTTTTAATGTTAACACTAATAATTTTAGAATTCCAACTAAACGCTCCCGACTAAAAACAATATTCAGATTATAGAGAATTCACGAACATGAATTATGTTTAAACGATATTAAAAGCTTTGAGCTACACGTAATTACGTGTAGCTCGCTTTTAATATCTTCTCCAGCAAGCTTTTAATATCTTCTCCAGCAATGTCTTTGAGTATGACAAAGGACATCTTCATTTTTAGTCTAAGTGCCAGCCAGAATTTCTTTTTGCTGTATTCTGCTGAACTTGTCCCGTTAATTATTTGTTATTATGACACCAAAGCTGTAGGGACAATATCCTTGGTTTTATTGGAGATGTAATAAAAACATTTTTTGTTATGCTATATCTTGATATTTGAACATCAGAGGGACAAGTCCTAACAGAATACAGTACAAAATCTTTTTGGCCGGCACTTTCATATTTGGACCAAAAATATAATTAAGTCCAAGGATCTCTTTTGCTCAATACTCTAAATAAAATCTGAAACAAGTACGACCATAATCATATCTCGTAATTTTGTGAACTCATCATTGAAGTCAAATATTTTTAGACCTAGGTATATTGCAATATAAAGATGGCACTGACGTCCAGTGTCAGCGAGCGTGCTCCGGTGAATACTGAAACTTGAAGATACCAAAACAGTGAAAAACATTAGGATGTACATTCACAGTTCGGCGCAAGCGTTACGAAAGCCCTCGCGATGAGAATAATACGAACATGCAGACCGGACTACTGTGACCCAGGGGCAATACTCATGCATTCGTTCATAAAAATCTCTAACTCGACTTCAATGTCGAGTACACTAGAATTGCCCCTCAGATCCTTGTATCAGTCTTTTTCTTCCTATCCTGTGAGCATTACAGCTTTGGCGACAGATTTTTGAAACGTCCCAAAGGCCTCTTGCGGTTGGATAACTACTAATAGCTTTTGAAACATTAAATTATGTAATTAATATTCAAAGTAAATATTAAGTATTATAAAGTACAGATTTACTAAGAGATTACTCAGAGATACGATAAGTATCCCTATACTTTGATACTCCAAATGATACAACCCCCCAACATATCGTATGTTAGGGGGGGTTGTATCATTTGGAGTTGTCTCCAGGTTTAAAGGACTCAACCATTACGCAACGGTTTTAGTTTACAATTTTGATCCCTCGTGAGTACATAGCATGCCAAGTCACTGGCTACATTGAAACTGTATTAGGTGTTAAGTGTAGCAAGTATTATATCAAAACAAAATTCGCTAGGTGGTGAGAGATTATTACGGCAAGTTTATGTGAGTGTTAAATTCTGTCTCGTAATAGAGTCAAGTTTTAATTTTTTTAATGGTTGTTGTTTGGCTCCGGGTTTTAATCTGCCTCATAAAATTTAAAATAAAAAAGCGAGCTTAGTAAAACGGTTGGTGATGATAACGCTATTATGACTTTAAATGTTTTGTTAAATCTAACGGGTTTTTTAAAATGTAAAGACATGCATTAATATTGTAAAATATCTCAGAGTTCTCGCTTATAGCTACATATTTTACACTGTTACAGCACGACCCTTTAAACATTAAACAATGCCTAACTTAATGACACCTGCGCCTGTCACCGTACGCATTAATTTTATTCTCCAATAAGCACAATAGACAGCGGCCCATACACATCGGTCAGTAGGCTATCCGGCTCGCAGCGCATAAATCGAATGGTCACCGATTCGGCCCCGATGCGTTGTCAGCCCAATATATCCAAATGAGGCCAGTAAAATTGCGACTAATATTAAATCTATAGAAATCGTTCCGGTTTGTAAAAGTTCACATGAATAAGGGGAGATCTTCCATCCAGCCGGATTGTGTCAGTTCAGGATAATGGTGCAATGCACTAAGAATTTCATGGTATTTTGATTTACCAATTTAAAGCCGGAGTCTGGCAGTTTGTGGTCATGTGATCCGTCGCCGGGCGCATTTTGAGGCATTGCTTTTGTGCCAAATCCTGCTTGGGTCATCTTGCATCTGAGAATACGGCAATACCGAGTGCACTTTATTTTCGCACACACTTCTACACAAACATAGGATATAAATCGTACTTTGCTAGCCAAAAATTAACTAGCCTAATCGTGCATTTACAATCCTGCCTGACGCTCCTACCACAGTATCTCCTACCCTAGACAAACACTTATGTGATAATGAATACATGCCTATCTCATCAAGTCATCATAATACTCACATTTATGTAGTAAACTTTACTTATCTTGGTAAAATTGGCAATTTTTAAACTTAACCTTACTCTCCTACTATAGGATCAGATTTGGATGTGATATTAACTTATTTTTATTATTAATGTAACATCCGCCTATTCACTGGCCCCCACTATCAGTACCTAGCCAAGCGACACGTTGTACTCCTAATGTATCCGCACGGCTCTTTGTTGGCTGCGAGCGTCGCAATGCAGACCGACTATGACTGATGTTATTTATTCAACTAGAAACTACTGCACGGGTTTCAACGTGTTACGATAACTTGAGTTTTCTTCCAAACATATGGTAATGTTTGGGGAAACTGTACTCTAACGCGCTTTGTGTGACTCTTTTGGCTTGAAAAGTACCCCGAAAGTGGTGCTTAACTAGTGTTATTATGTTAGAACGTGTGTAGTTAACAGTTATGCGGTATCTTTTTATGTACCTAGATGCCATTTTTTTTGTTTTCCAGCGAAAAGTCTGGCATCAAAATAGGTTTCAAACCGCGGGCTAAGCTGACCTAGACTATCTTTACAGTACTTTGATGATTTTTTAAGTACAGACAGCCATACATCAGGTTACTACAATCTGTCAAATGTTCTTAATTGATATTGAACCAAACGTGTTTGACATTACGGTGATAATTAATTTTTATAGATTTATATTTAGCTTCATATAATATAGATACATTAATCAGTGGCTGTTGGCACTTTACATTACAATCAATATCAGTACAAATAAGAACAGTTCTGTTTTTTTCTATTTTTTTTATAATATTGACAAATCATATACTTTTTTAATATTCAAAATCAATGGATTGGACACCAAAATATATATTTTTGGGCATGTTTTACACTAAAAATGGATTTATTTTTATTAATATTTAACAAATATTCCCTTTGATCGACAAAAAATTACAAAGAAAATGTATACATTTATTTTGATACTCACAAAAATATCAATATCATAAAGGGTAAATTAAACCTTGTTAAGAAATTTTAATAGTATACTCTGAGTTGTTTCATAATTGTTCACCTCCTCAAATTTCAAAGCTAAACAAAGTTCCAGGACAAACATTTTGCTCAATTTTAAAACTTCCAACAGATTAGCAATCAGCCATAAAACTGCCAAGACGTCAAGGAACTTCGAACTCGAAATTTGTCGGGACAAACTTAACACTTCGTCGTGTAATTAACCGTCCAGAAACGCTTCGGAATCCCTTTGAAGGAATGAAAAGATCTTTTACATAATATAGTGTACGGAACCCATTCATGGCGTGATTACTATAGCCGTCTCGACGGGACGGCTCGTTATTTTTGTGAAGGCAACCGTACGTAAGTTACATTTGAGGCAACGTAAAAATTCCCAATGCGAAAGCCAAATTTCGACCCTATACACACAACACTTTAAGAACCAACTAGCGGTAGGAGTATCTTTGTATAAAAACTACATCGCGAAATCCACACGCACACGGCAAGCGTAGCAAGCTATTTTGGACTTTAGAGTGAGAGTGATGTGGAGTATTTCGTTGATAACTAGTCTTTAAATTTGGATGTGTAGCAATTGGTACATGGCATATGTTTTTTTAAGTGATGATAGGAAACACCCTAACTAAGAAGTTACTTGAACATTAAATGCAATTGTAGCAGGAGCCTGGGCAAATTGAAGCTGATACCAGATTCCCAAAAGGTTAAGTGGAAAATATCAATATTATAAAAATAAATAAATAAAATGTTGTAATTATTTTCAGACTTAGGATTTTTTATTATATGTTTGGGAATATTATAAACTTCACTCGCGTTAGAAAGGGACAAAAAGTAGCACGTCACTCTCCATCCCTTCAACTATCTCTACTTGAAAAATCACATCAATCCGTCGCTCCGTTTTGCCGTGAATGACGGACAAACAGACAGACTCACACTTTCACATTTATAATGAGTATGTTTTTACATACCATATATGTACTAAAATTATTAAAACCTAATCAAGATTATCTTTTGTATTTGCAGAGACTTTCACAATATTTGCATAAAAATTACCAAAGGTTTTAGGTAAAATAGCGAAATTAATTATGAGAACAGTACAGTACTGATTTCACAAGAGTGCTCTAAAACGGTTTAAAAACTCTCACGTTATGGTTGAACAAACACGTGTTGGTTCCTTTCAGTTCTTTTGGTGATAAAAACTGTTAAGCTAGAAGCGAGTTTTAAGTAACGGGTCCTGTCAAAAAATTTCGAAGTATTAAATATAGATTAAGAAATGGATTTCCCTAGAACTGCTGGTAGTGTTTTAATAAGGAATGCCTGTATATATTAATGGCACATCAGGAATGAGAACTTCTTCTCTTCTTGAAAAGTAGACTAAACGAAAAGATATAATGCGTAAGGGTGGAAGCATAGCAGCAATAACAGTATTCGTATTTCCTGACTCTATGGGAAATAGCAATCTTGCTTAGACTGCCTGATACAAATAAAATATGGATCAGTTTTCTAATGGTAATATTATCTGTGATTATAATTTTTATATTTTTCTATACCAGTTCCACGTTTATACAAATCGTTGTATATATTAATTTGGTGTTCTAAAAATAATAATTGAGATGGATATCATTTTATAACGATCTTAAATGCCAATCCATGAGAACGGACGGTCAATAGATTGAAACCAACTCGATTCCATTCTGACCCGTCCATTCCAACACAGAACCCTAAAAACTAGCGTACGTGGCTTCGTTTGCATGCAAATCGGAATTATCTATTTTCCAGCTTAGACTCAGCTGGTCCACACTCCATTTTGGTTGAACCATAGTGTAAAGAATTTCAGTGACTCGACCTCCATTCGTTTATTTATTTTTTGCGGTCAAAGACACTTTTTTTAATCCGAGAGAGAGCCACGCTTTGGCATGAACGGGTGGGTTCAACCAGAGTGAAACCACGAGCCCACAAAAAACTGCTGTTGCAGGTGTCCATGGGCGGCAGTAATCGCTTAACATCAGGTGATCCGTCGGCTCGTCTGCCACCTATATCATAAAAAAACCAGCGTTAAGCAGCGTCTACATTGTGTTTCGCCGAGTGTGTTAGGGTGTCGGAGACCCAATTCATGGGGCAGATTTTTCCTAGCGATGCGAGTTTTGGCAACCTATTTGACCGTGGAGAACGAAGAGTAGGCATGGATGGGCCATCTCAACCGGAGTGATACTACGGTCTTACAGAAAACCATGATGTGGGAGCGACGGCATCGCCTACCATTCGGTGATTCGCCTGAACTTCTGCCTCCGTACAAATAAAAATAGAAACATAGAGAACCGTTTTCAAGATCACCGAGGGAACGCTCGCCTAAATGTCTTAAGAATCTGTGCCACGAAAGGAGTCCCACAGAAAAACACAGAACTAAAATTTGAGTTTCCCTGCGTCTATAAACATAAAGCTCAAATTTGAATATTGATGGCGACTCAAGCGCGCTTTTCACGGGACTTTTTTCGTGGCGTAACTCTACGTCTTGCTATCTGGTTTTTAGACTGTGGTTAAGCGAACAAATGGATGAAATTGGGGATGGTCGGTAATGGGTTATATCATAGAGCTTGCCTAAATTGGTTGATTACTTTAAGAACGGTTGATTTTTTTTCTAGTTATTTTTCTCGTCATTTAATTTTGGTGTTATAATGACAAGAAATTTACCTTTTAACACTGAACTGTGCGAGAAATCAGATATTGCGAGACCTTCCAATAGACGCAATGATTTTATCCGACTTCAAAAAAGGTTCTCAAATTATCTATAAACGAATAACTTACTCGTATATATCGTTAAAAGGCCGGAAGCACTCGTGACTCTTTTGACGTTGCAGTTGTCGGTAATCGACGATTCTAATCACTTACCATCAGGTGCGTCTACTCGTCTGCCATATATAATAAAAATATAAAAACTTTCATTGTGAAATTTTAGAGGTCAATCGAACAGCAAAAAAAAAAATATTGAAAAAAAAACTGCTGTTGCCGGTGTCCATGGCGCAGTAATCGCCTAACATCAGGTGATCCGTCGGCTCGTCTGCCACCTATATCATAAAAAAACCAGCGTTAAGCAGCGTCTACATTGTGTTTCGCCGAGTGTGTTAGGGTGTCGGAGACCCAATTCATGGGGCAGATTTTTCCTAGCGATGCGAGTTTTGGCAACCTATTTGACCGTGGAGAACGAAGAGTAGGCATGGATGGGCCATCTCAACCGATGTGATACTACGGTCTTACAGAAAACCATGATGTGGGAGCGACGGCATCGCCTACCATTCGGTGATTCGCCTGAACTTCTGCCTCCGTACAAATAAAAATAGAAACATTGAGAACCGTTTTCAAGATCACCGAGGGAACGCGAATCAGTCCCACAGAAAAACACAGAACTAAAATTTGAGTTTCCCTGCGTCTATAAACATAAAGCTCAAATTTGAATATTGATGGCGACTCAAGCGCGCTTTTCGCGGGACTTTTTTCGTGGCGTAACTCTACGTCCTGCTATCTGGTTTTTAGACTGTGGTTAAGCGAACAAATGAATGAAATTGGGGATGGTCGGTAATGGGTTATATCATAGAGCTTGCCTAAATTGGTTGATTACTTTAAGAACGGTTGATTTTTTTTCTAGTTATTTTTCTCGTCATTTAATTTTGGTGTTATAATGACAAGAAATTTACCTTTTAACACTGAACTGTGCGAGAAATCAGATATTGCGAGACCTTCCAATAGACGCAATGATTTTATCCGACTTCAAAAAAGGTTCTCAAATTATCTATAAACGAATAACTTACTCGTATATATCGTTAAAAGGCCGGAAGCACTCGTGACTCTTTTGACGTTGCAGTTGTCGGTAATCGACGATTCTAATCACTTACCATCAGGTGCGTCTACTCGTCTGCCCATATATAATAAAAATATAAAAACTTTCATTGTGAAATTTTAGAGGTCAATCGAACAGCAAAAAAATATATTGAAAAAAAAACTGCTGTTCCATACATTATTGAGGAATAGCCATTCCATTTTTTTATGGAACAGCGGATTTTTTTGCTTATTCTATTGATCTAACTTGCTACAAATGACATCATTTCAGAAAAAAGGGCTGCGTCAAAACATTTACAAAAATTTCAGTTCATAAATTTCCAAAATGATAAGATTTCCTCAGTTGGCTAACAATATTCGCGTAAAAAATAACAGTCCTGATTAGTTTCTGATTACTAGCGCCATTAATACATGAAACAATGTTGTTAATAATGTATTGAACAACTAGTGCTTTGTAACATAGTTAGTATTGTAAGCACTTAATTAAATTAACGATACAGATATACACCTAATTTATATCTCACTGGCACGTTATTGTTCGCAATTAGGGCATCATTATGTTAAAGAAAAAGGTTAGATAAATTTTGATTGTACGAGTAATTTCAAAAGGCTGAAAACCTTTAAGGCTGAGACCTTATTACTAAGACTTCGCTGTCAAGACGTCCGTCTGTACGTCTGTCCGTCTGTCCGTCTGTCCGTCTGTCCGTCTGTCCGTCTGTCCGTCTGACCATCTGTCTGTCTGTCAGTCTGTCCGTCCGTTCGTCTATCCATCTGTCCGTCTGTCCATCTGTCCGTCTGTCAGTCTGTCCGTCTGTCCGTCTGTCCGTCTGTCCGTCTGTCCGTCTGTCCGTCTGTCCGTCTGTCCGTCTGTCCGTCTGTCTATTATTTGACCGTCTGTCCGTCCGTTTTCACCTGAAATATAATTGAAATTTATATTTCAAGTGGAACTAGCGCCGCCAAAAGGACTTACATTATTTACTGAAACGCATATGTTCATCATATACATAAATCCCCGCCGCCCTCCCTTCATTTATGAAACTTGATTTTGCTATTAGTTCCGAACTTTACCAATAGATGGCGCTGGTTACCGATTACGCCACGCAAGAGTTTCGTCTTTTTGGTTTACTTTTCTATAGATTTTATCTTTTCATACATACTATAGAATTTGTGGCGAACGTTGAGGTGTGCTAGAACCAAGCGATATTCTCCCCACGCAAGCTAATAATTCTCGATCCAATGCTAGAGCTTTGGAGTCGGTTCACATCTATTAGTCGCCGGTCACTGTTTCGCGGTCTACCACGCACGATTGCATCGCGTAAGTGCAGAACTTGTACATAAGTGAGGCAGTGAAGGAAGGATATTAGGCGAAGTGTAGCAAATCGCAGTGTAATTTAGTACCTACTGGCCCTGTGTGTGTAGAAATCTATACTATTTATAAAGAAGTAAATCATACAAATAGCGGCAACATTTGCGCGATGTAATCAACACCTAGTGCTATCTATTGGTATAAAGTGCAACTGATTTCACGAAACGAAGTGAAGGCGAGCCACTAGTTTGTAAATAAAGACGACAACAAAATTAATTGATGTTTTTATTTCACAAGTCAGAAAAACAAAACTCATTATATCCCTCTATATCAGTTCAAGGTTTCATAAATTTTATGAAACCTTGAACTGAGCACGTTTGTATGGAAATTAATATCCTCCAACCGATTACGGCTACGGCGGCCAATCTCAACGATCAGCCAAGTACGCAGGGTATATTGTAGTGCTCAAGTGTGTGCGCAAACACAAGTGCACTCTCTATTCTCTTACCCTCATATTCCGATGGGATAATAGCGTGACACAACAGGAGAGGGATTGGGCGCAGGGCCAACGGCTTAACGTGCTTTCCGAGGCACGGAGTTACAAGACCGCCAACTTACAGACTCCGGGCTGACACTAAAAATTTCTTACCGAAAACTTAGGTACAAATTTTTGGCCCGATCCGAGAATTGCACCTCTTGTACAGCCGTCGCTTTAAAGTGCGATCCACTTCACCACTGCGCCACCGAGGCAGTCAGTATGAAACTTACGCTAGTAATAAAATGTGGCTCTGTGTGTACATTTTGATTATATTTGGTATTTTATGCTCAGCTTGTGTTGCAAAAATCATACTCTTCGCTGTAGAGTATGATTTTTCATGCAGATTTATTTAAATATGAGATAGGGGGCAGACGAGTACCTAAGTGGATCAACTGATAGTAAGCGATAACTGTGGAGTCACAAGTGCGCTGCCAACCTTCAAACCCCCTTTTCCCTCGGATTGGGCCCCCGGTATCCTTACTCACACAGCGAAACACAGCACAGTGCTGCTTCACGCCGGTTTTCTGTGAGTCCGTGGTATCACTCCAGTCGGGCCGGTCTATTTATGCCAAAGCGTGGCTCTCCCACGGTCAAGCACACGTACATATAGTAATAATCCTAAGTGTTGTCTTTAATCATTCTTATGACTGAACCAATAAAGTTAACGTTTTTAATCGTAACCTCGTACCCGAACGCAATGCCATTTGACGTTTTTACCAAATTATTACAAAATGCGCCGCTCTTTTCTTGATGGCTCGAAAGTAGCATCATCACCAGCGTGTATTATGATCTCACTGCAGGGTATAGGCTGTGCTCGCCATCGCAACGGTCCTTTTTACGGAACCGACGTCGGCGCCGTTGGTCGGCGCCGCCTTATGCACACCCGGCCGCTGGGAGTAGGCCTAGGGGCATACCCACTAAACTCTCTGCGACAGTTTCCATCCCTCGCGCGGGAGAAACTCTCAGAGCGGGTACGCGGGCTATAGGACGAAATCGCAACGGTCCTGTGCCAGCCTCATCCATGTCTTACCCACCGCTCTGTCTACGTCGTCAGTTCATCTGGTTAATGGGCGTGCTCCTTTTCATTTCCCTTGCCTTGTAGCATGGTTCCGAAAATATTTTAGACGATAGATTCTTTCCATAATTTTGTTATGCGAGGCAAAAGCTTCTTAAGAAACGCACATCAACGGTAATCCACAATTTCGCGACTTTCCATTTTTTTTATTTTTAGGCTTAACCTTTAGGCTTAAATTCGGGTAATGATCGCAGATCAAAGAAATGTTATTACTTTCTTCACTCACCCAAGTCTTTACGACCTCCTTTCGACGATCGGCGGTATAGAAGGCCTTTCAACGCCTCCCCCCTCCTTCTTTTTGATAGTTAATTAAACGTCAGGAGGGAAATATTCGCGTCATTAGGAGAACTCGAGACGGGTGCAGTCGCGGCCGGAAGTGCCGTCGCCGCCTCCCCCCTCCCGTACTTCCGGCGGTACTAGAGGTTCTCGCGTGTGTGTAGGTTTATTTTCAGAACCTGTAAGAAAGAGACTGAAAGGTGAAAGTGGACTGTCTATTTTCTAGACAGCCTCAGCCCGTTAAGGCCTAATCATCATTACAGCTTTTCATCAGGTGTGATAGTATTCAAGAAAAATACCAATATATGTTATTGCGTGCGCACGCCGCGACGTATAATAAAGTAATTTACATATACATGATGTAAATATTTTAGTATGTACAAGTTTTAGCATCAAAAATGGATTTTGTAGTTGCTCATCAAGCTCATTGTTCGTGGGAGAGCTTGGGCATGCATGGGCCGACTCAACCGGAGTGATGCCACGGCCTCACAGAAAACCGGCGTGAAGCAGCATTATACTGTGTTTTGCTGCGTAAGTGAGGGAAAGGGGGGTTTAAAGGTCGACAGCGCCCTTGTGACTCCTTTTGTATCGGGTTTCCATGGGCGGCGGCAATCGCTTACCATCAGGTGATCCATTTGCTCGTCTGCCACCTATCACAAAAAAATTAAAAAATAAACTCTTAAATATATATATGTATTGGATTGCCTTTTTTTTTCAAAAAAGTTGCTAACTATGGATTCCAACAGCGTCTTATTATTCTTAGTTAGGCACTAGTCTTTGAACTTAATTTCATAGGGGGCCGAAGGGTTAAAACACTGGAAAAATGCTTTTCTTTGAATCTGGTTTGCTCTGGACAATCGAGTTGTGATAGTAAGCGCTCTCTTCGCGTGCTAACAATATTTTAACGCCACGATCTGCTTCCGAACGCTGTCGATACGCCGCCCGCAAATTACCGATCATGTCACTTCACTAGTGGATCGATTTGAATTTAAAGTCTCGTTTATGTGGAAGACATTGCTGAGATGAGCGATGAAACTTTCAAACTGGGATTCCGTATACAGTGGCCGCACTCAACAACCAGCCACAGATATGTGCAGGATACTTATGGTGCATAAGTGTGTACGCAAACCAAGTGCACTCTTTCTCTATTACAAAATTGGTAAGTCCATACACATTTTTGAATGTTTGTTTTTTTTATAGCAATCTTTTGCAATTTATTCTTAAGTAAATAACACACTTAAAACTTTCATCTCGTGTTCCAGCGGGTGTATCGACAGCTCATGTCGAAACAAGCACTTACAAATGTTGTCGGCTTATTTACACGTTCAGTGGTCTAATTGGTAGAAAATTCACCCGGATTGTGGAAGGTGTGGGTTCGTGTCCCGCCTGAACACGAAATGAAATTTTTAAGTGTATTATTTACTTATGACATGTTTAAAAATGCAAATGCTTGGTAGTCAACTAACAGTACATTTTTATTTACATATTTTTAAACTAAATTCAAATTATGCTGGGAACGTTATGCAATTACACGTTAAGATTTGTAAACCATTAAAACGAATTAAATAATACTGCCAAACTTTGTCAATCATTTGCTTTTCAGCATTTTTATTTCTGTGCAAACTATCGACACGAACCAGCCACAAACGTCCAATCGTGTCCCTACACTGATGATTTAAATTGAATCTTGGAAATAGTCGGGAATAATCCTCGAGTTTAGCGGTAAAATGTTGTGATAGTTACGTCACAACTCAATGTAATGAGGTTGGAATAAATTCCATTGCCTATTTCTAGCTGTTCGGGTTTTTTTTTATGTGATAGGTGACATACGAGCAGCTGGAATACATCACAAATATAAATAAACGCAAAAGGTTAGCTCTAGCTGACATTGAGATTTGAGAGTTCGTTGACCCACGCGCTAGGCAGTATATCGTATCACTACTCTCCCGCACACGTTCCGTATAACCTGACTCGGTTTCATGCCGAACCTGGCCGAGATCACTGTCTGCACGCATATAGTATTAGCAAGCGATGTAACCAGGGTAATGAAAGAAAGAAAGAAAGAAAGAAACATTTTAAAGGTTTTTTTGAAGGTTTTATCTTCCTTTGTGATATTATAAACTGTGCTATTAATATAGGTAAAGACTTTTAATAAAACAGTTTTTTATATATAAATAGCACAGTTAATTGACGTCAAAAGGCATAATATAATTACATTCTACAGTTACAACTCAATAATATATAATCAATAATATAATAATGTTCTTTAAACCGATATTTCGGCCAATCTCAGCGATCAGCCATCGACGCAGGATATATTATAGTGCATTAGTGTTTGCGTAGACACAAGTGCACTGTCTACTCCCGTACCTACATATTACGATGGTACACCAGCGTGACACGACTGAAGAGGGATCAGGCACAGGGCCAAACAATAGGCGAACTTAAGCCGGAGTTATTCTCTACCAGTCGAATCTTTGAACAATGTGATCTTTAGTGGTTCTAGATTGGTATAAGTCGTGGGGATGTCTGGACCAATATAATCAAAAAAAAACACTATTAGAACTAAAGGCCAGGTAACACATTAGACATCTTTCCGATTTCACGGATGTCCATTGGCGGCGTTACTTTCCATAAGGTGACTCGCTTGCTTGTTTGTCGCCTCTAGCATAAAAAAACCTGCAACTTTTTGATTTGCTGTTTCATTACAAAATCTGACATTTTACTCTACCACACCCATAAGGGCTTTGGCATTATAACGCCTAAATTTTGTTGGTGCAAAATCCATAACATCTAAAAATAAATTAAAAATCCCTCATGATAAGTATGACAAGATAATGCAAAGAATGATCAAGGTGAACGGATGCTGACGCGCATGCGGGCGCATTGAAAACGACTCGTTAAGTACTTCGAACATGTGCGCCATCAAAACAGTATTGAAATTTAATTTGTGGTCTTGGGTCCTTATGGAACATGGACATGGAAGTTCAAGTGGGAATAAAATAATATCGGCGATTTCAAAGGTGTAACGAAACATCTAGCGGCTAGCGCGGCTGCCGCAACTCGCCACGCTATGTTGGACCTGGAGGTTTGAAGGTTGGCAGCGCACTTGTGACTCCACTAGTGTCGCAGGTGTCTATGGGTGGCGGCAAATGCTTACCATCAGGTGATCCGTCTGTTCGTCTGCCTACCTATTACATAAAAAAATGCGCGTATTTCTACCATTAGCTCGGCGGTGAGGGAAAACCTCGTGAGGAAACCAGCACGTTTCGGATAGTTTCTATAACGTATAGCCATGATTCACTTGGTCTTGTTCCCCTGTAAAGGGTTGCGAGGCCTTAGACTGCAGCCGCTTCATTACAATTACCAAAGTCCTCAAATCCTGAATCGCTGTCTAACCGTAACTCGGGCTCCAGAGCTTTGTATGCAACCGGGAATTATACAATAAAAATTTTAAAGTGTTACGTGGCAGACAAGCAGACGGATCACCTGATTGTAAGCAATTGCCGCCGCCCATGGACACACGCGATACCAGTGGAGTCTCAAATGCGCTGCCAACCTTTAAATCCCCTTTTTCCCCGTAGGGGGCCTCTGGTAACCTCACTCACGCAGCGAAATTCAACACAGTGCTGGTTCACGCCAGTTTTCTGTGAGGCCTTCTCGTATCACTCCGGTCGAGCCAACCCATTTATGCCGAAGCGCGGTACTCCCACTTGGAAAGCTAACACGCTAAGATGAGGAAGAATAAATTTGCAGCACGGCCAGAAAGAAAGAAAAAATATGTGTTTTGACCACAACTCATGGTACCGAACAAAAACCAACACTTTCACAATGGTGAAAGTGTTGAATTTGGTGGTTTTGTTGTATTTAAGTGTTTAATGAAATACTAATGAAAAACCTTTGAATTGCAAAATGTAGCAGATACGTTAGATAAATTCGAGTTACAAAATCCAAATCAACAGAAACCTTCATATCAGTTGAAGTATTTTGACGTTTTACTGGTAATTTAATATACAGACTATAAAACACTTCTAACCACGTTGTCTATAAAATGGGAACTTACGGCGGAAAAATTCAAAAAGGCCCATCATAGACGGGATCAGACTTCATCTGACCTCTTTACGACTGATCAGAAGGTCCGTTCATCTAATATGCGTACGTGCGAAAATCCGCTATGGCCCCGACTAACAACTGGTCTAACTCTACGGGTTACATTAGGGGTGCCGCAAAACGGCCTGTGGCTAGGGGCGTTTAAGAATACGGCCAAGGTTTTCCCGGCCTGTCGTAAGAGGCGACTAAACGGGCTTTCGGAGTACGTGAGCGTATCCACTGCTGGGGAGTGGCTTGCTCAGCATACGACTCCGCGGGGGACGACATTACTGGGTGTCCTGGTAGGTGGTACAGCGTTGAAGGGCTGTATTTCGCCAGATAGGGGTGAAGCGGCAAGTGCGAATAGCGGTACGGTCTAGTCCCGGCTGTGGGGATTCCGACCGCGATTGCGCGATGAACACTCCAGTGGTTTTAGTTACGGTTTGAGTCCCACACATCACCATGATCCCTACATGTAGCAAGGTGGCGGCCATGATAGTTTCCCCTGGGAAAAAAGGGTGCCGCAATCGTCGTAATATGCCGAAAGCCTCCGTGGGCGCACTTTAAAGTGACGGGCTATGCACGAGCTAACCCAGGACGGGTTTGACTATCGGGTCCGGCCTAAATGTGCGCCCGATCCTTCTCCGGTCGTGTCACAATGGTGTCCCATCGGAATAAAGGTTAAAGGAAATAGAGATTGCACTTGTGTTTGTGCACACACTTAAGCACTCTAATAAATTCTACGTACATGGTTGATTGTTGAAATTGGCCGCCGCGCCGTAGCCGTAATCGGTTGGAGGATATTATGCCGAGAACAATAATAGCTCAGTAGGTGAGAGCATTCGCTCCTATACGGGAGATAGGTACTAAAGAATCGTGTACAAATCTTAAGCCATATTAGTAATTATTTAAGAAAACCAAATTTACTATGCATATATGAGCACACATATCTTTTACTATTTATAAAGAGGTACATCCTTCAGACAGCGACACCGCTTATAGGTAATCCGAAAACAAAAAACGCTGGCGTGATGTAATCGACACCTAGCGCCATCTATCGGTATAAAGTGCAACTGATGTCTCGAAATGAAGTGAGGGCGGGCAACTAGTAATATGTAAATTGGAAATAATTCATGGATATGAGAAAAAGAAGGGCTCAATTGAAATGTTATTGGGCGGCACAGAGCCCAGCAATCGAAAGCGGTCACGTGGTAGACCGAGTAGACGATGGCGGCTAGATCTCGACTCCTATAATAAATAAATAAATAAAATTCATATAAGTAGACCCAATTGGATTGGACGCTCAATACCACAAAATTTGAAAGTAGCGAGGCTGTTTTCAGGATGAGTCGGTAAGCTGCTAATAATAATAGACTGACCCGATGGCGCAATCGGTAGTGACCCTGCCTCTTACGCCAAAAGTTGTGGGTTCGATCCCCACCCTGGACACACATTCGTGCGATGAACACTTGTGTTTGTTCAGTGTCTGGGTGTAATATTATGTATTTAATATTTGTGTTCCTCTGTTGTCTGATATCTGTAACACAAGTACTTAAGCTATTTAATACGGAATCAGATCGATGTATGAGATGTTGTGAGGATTATTAATAAGAATAATAAAAATAATTCATATACCCAAATGTCTTTTCTACCACACTTTCGCTCATATTGACGTTTACCGTGTAATCACAATCTCATTACCTACTTCTCATCGCGCCAGCCCTAACATCCTCCGACCTACATTCGCAAGGGACCCCGTGGTCAAAAATATAAAGGGCCGAAATTAAATTCCGTGAGGCCCATAAAGTAAAGAATTACGTCATTATACAAAAACGATGTCTAAAAATTTCACGCGCCTGAGTCATGTCCAATTTTGGTAAAGCTTTGTTAGGTGATATTTTTTCGTAATTAATCTGGGGTGCGTTTTTAATAATATTGGGTGATTACGTCTTCATTGAGGAGAAACCCGCTGTTTTGTTCATTATCATTATTTTTTCTAGGTTTATTTTTGTTTCTAAATTCATCGTAAATTTGACCGGCGCAATGGTGAAATTCGGAGCACCATCGCATTACCAATTTTTATTCTGGCCATATAAAATACTTCAAATCGATCATAAAGTAGCTAATAGTTTCCATTTAACACCCGTTTTAAATGTAACTACCTTTCCTTTGTTTTTAATTTTAAGCTACAATAGACAACGGATGACGCCATTACGCCATTTTAAGGAGTCCCAGATTCAAATCTAATGCTGCGTGACGATCGCGCGCCATGCGCCGTGACGGGTGCGCGGGAATTCTGACGTTTACCTTCTACATACCATATTTCAAACTTTAACTCACTAACAATAAAGCTTCCATTTGCTTGTTAAATATGAACACGTGTTCTCACGGCAGATTCGTGAGAGTTTAATGGGACAATTTAAAGTTGCGTTCGAGTGCGGAATGTTTTTAAAAGAGAATATAAACCTTATGTTCTGGAGAATAAAAGGGACGGTTTTGTTTACTGAGAGCAAATTTATTTTTGTCAAGATGAAATGAACTGTCCCGTATGTTAAGTTGTGTACATTTCCTTGTAATGATTCTACCGTCGGCTAAAGATATCCTTTTCGGTTTGGATAGTGATGTCACGACTTTGTGAATGAAGTTTTTATATAACAATTGTTACTAAATTCGTGATGATATCTCTGTATGGTCGTAACCGTTTGTTCATTCATGCTTTACGGCTTAAGTTGGCGATGCTTATCTGTTTTTTTTTCTTTGCAGGTGAGTCTCAACAACATGGGGATGACTGCAGTTATAGTTATATAAGTAAGTAGAGAATCATCTAAATATAAGATGCTTTAGTTTGATATTTTAACTTTGGGACCGTGGGGACCCGAGGCCCACAAGCTTTTCCACAAGTTGTCTGCCCGGCTACTCGACATTTCAGGTGACAGTAATGCTGGCAGCTACCTCGGCCAACGCATTGGGTTGGCCATTCAAAGAGGTAACGCCGCCAGCATTCTGGGCACGAGTAGCGGGGCAGATGTTTCATCTCATCCATCATTTCTTGTAAATAGTATTCCTCTTTTTGTTTATTTTTAGCATTCTGTAAATAGGTACTTTCTTATATTCCGTGTTATTCTGTGAAATGTTATATTATTAATAAAGTTATTACTAAACCATTTTTTTATTCTGGATTTAGTTCGAATCATTGACATCCTCTTTAGTACGGGTAGGGGGAAACTTGCCCTATTCTCGTCCTAGAATTTTAAGATTTTTTTTTGCTCGCCACTGTTCTAACCTAACCCAACCAATATTTTTGTGGCGGTAATACATACTGAACTCTACAAAACCAAAAATACTGATTAGGTTAGGTTTGAACAGTGGCCAGCAAAATAATCCTAAAATTCTGGGACGCGTTTTAATAGGGCGATTTTCCCCCTAACTCTTTTAGTAGCGTAAAACACGTCAGCATGTGTTTGCACATGAACATTGATGTATTTTGTTCTTCATTCAATTAAAAGCCGTTTTTTTTTAATATAAACCTTTTTCCAAAGAATTCAATTTAAGTATTCGGTCATCTTCCTGTTTGTTTCTAAAACCATCGCTTTGGAGCCCGGGATTTGCTTTCGTGCAATGTATTTTCCACGCTTTTTAGCATTCATAACAGTCACTTTATTTAAACGTATGTCATCCCTCACATTAAACAAAGCTTTTTTGGATTTACCCCCCTCCAGGACCTAATGGTGGCACTAGCTCGGTTACCATAGGACACTTCATTAAGTGAGTAGAAGAGCATAGTAGTTGAATCGAAAGCGAGCTAGAATTAAGCAGAATCCTATTCTTGTTGTATCAACTGGTGTAAAAATGGTGTCTTTCGCCAGAATATCCATGGTAGAATATTTTTGTATGTATATATGTATAGCATAGTATATGTATTAGCATATTATATTAAAGAAAATAATATACAGGGTGTATCTGTGAACATTCACATCCCTTTAACCACGTGCACGTTTACCAACCATTCTGAACAACATTTGTGACTTTTCGAAATTCATCGAACATTTTTTCGACTCCCCATACAAAATAACCAAGTCACGTGACCGACTTTGTATGAAAAGTTAAAATTTTTTCATGCGAATTTCCAAAAGTGATAGAACAAATTTTGTTCATAATGGTTAGTAGAACACGTGGTTAAGGGGATGTAAATGTTCATAGATCCAGCTTGTATAATAGTAATTTTAATGCCTGACGATTGTTAAGTGCTTTTTGACAAGCCCATGCAAATGAAGTTTTTTTTTTACAAGAAATTGTAGGTCAGTGCCTATAAATCTACAACACTAAAAACATCGATCGAAAATTTCTCGGCTCCACCTATATTAAGATTGAGAAAAGCACTTGCATAATAAACTTCAATAATTGAGTTCTCAAGTGTCCGACGAACTTTTGCGATCCGTGGATTGTTTTTACGCAGCGCATAATCAAACTAAAGAAATTTCCCCCTTTAACGGGATATTTCAAAGGTGGGACAGCGTTGGCCCGGCTTGGAGGTCCGGGCTTGGGACGGTGTGAGGAAATCCGGGGATTTTGTTTGACCGGGAAAAACTAAAAAAAGAGAGCTAGCGTAGCGGAAATTTGGTGGTGTGTAGTGTGTAGTTTGGTTTAAGTACATCATGAAAACTATAATATACTATGTGACACTTAAAACTAAAGATCTAAAGTTATAACCGTACAGAAGCTGGTGTCATCCCGTTCCAACAAACAATATTAAAAGGGACTGGAAAGATTTTTGATCTGATACAATTCTTAGATCGCGTTTAGTAAAAAGGCGGGAAATGTATATATTGATAGTAGTTTTAAAGGTTGAGGTGATTTTTTTAATGAGAGAGACAGAGGGAGTTGTAATAATTTCTGTGCGTTCTGTGAAAAGTGGTACAAGACGACTTATATCGCATTTGATTTTCTTCTTGCTACTTCATCACAAAAAAATCCTTTATTATTCTGTCTGATCAGATTTTTTTGTGATGAAGTAGCAAGAAGAAAATCAAATTCGATATAAGTCGGCTTGTACCACATTTCACAGGACGCACAGATTTAAAATGTGCGTACTGTGACGATAGAGTTGAGCAAAATCTTAAACCCTCAATACTCATTACTCAACATACTTTTAATGTAATTTTAGGACCATTATTTAAGATGAACCTTTATATTATTTTTATCATTTTGTGAAAAAAAACATTTTTCAAAGAATAATCGGGACTGCCCGCGCTATGATGGCAACACTACGCCTTAGTGTTGTGAAGTTCTCAAGCTTGTTCGAGTATACTATCGGAAATTTTAATTGTAGTGGCTCTTACTTAAGTTTTCGCCAACAAAAACAGTTTTTTTTATTGTTTATCAGCCCCAGAATTGATTACCGTGTTAAACGAGTTCTAGGCCAGTGGAGACCACGTCTTCGTAATCATGCGACTTCAGGCGAGATAGTAAATATTAAATTAATTTTAAATAAATAAATTTCTGACGTGCCGTGTGGTCCGGGCAGAGTAGAATAGGCCACCCTCACTCTTACCGAGGTATCGTAAAAGGCGACTAAGGTGCTAAGCTGCTGGCATGATCATCAGCACCCAGAGAAGGAAAACTCTGCATTTATAGCAAAACCCTCGCCAACCCGTCTGCCAAGCGTGGTGAGTATGGCAATTACCCCTCATGTGATTGAGGGAGGTCCGTGCCTCAGCAGTGGGGACTTAAATGGGCTGACGATGAAATAAATTTCCAGTAGTGCACCACAACAGGTTGATGATGATGAGCTTGCGTTGCCGGCATATTTGAAAGGAGTACACTCCTCACTTTGAAAGAAATCGTACCAGTCGGAAAATACTGCAGCAACCAAACCGATACCAAATTAATTTAGTTCCTAAAAAGTCTTGAATTAATAGACCCTTAAAAAACTTAGTGTGCACAAGACTCCTTTGGTAGCGCGGATACTAGTTCGGCCCTACTAGTGTCCGCGCTACCAAAGGGGTCCCGTGGAAAATGCGCTTCAGTCGCCATCAACATTCAAAATTGAGCTTTATGTTTATCGATACAAGGAACCTTAATTCTGTGCTTTGCCGCGGGACTTCTTGCGTGGTCGGACTCTATACTCGTATTTGCAATCCTCTCACATGAGGCGCATCGCGTCCGGTTCACATATTTCCATGCTCATTCCGAATTCCTATGGCACTGTTCAGTGCATTATTATTTAACTTTGCATGCCATTGTACATCGATATAGCTACAATATGCAAAAATGATCCATTTGCTTCTTTCATTAAGTTTTCGTCCTCCAAATTCTGGGTAGTTGTAAGAGATGCGCTAGAGAGAGACCGGTGGAGGCAGATCATCCGCTCCAGATGCAGCCATGCTGACAATGATCCTGAGAAAGAGGGACCGACTCAGTAGAGGGAGAAGTCTAGCAAGGACGTAAACTATAATAATGGGTGGATCGGTTAAAAAAAAACTACGAAAGTAAGAAACTATTTTAGCCACGTTAAAATCATTATAATTAGAAAGGGATTGGGTTTGGTAGTCCCTGGTGGTTTTGACATGTGTTGGAGGGTTCACTGTCAAGAAGCATAAAATAAGTTAGCATAATGTAAATTACTACTAATGATAATTTCGCATAATACTAATAAGCATAGTCATTAAAAAGCGGCTTACGAGTGGCCCGGTGGCACTTGGGCCCGCCACACCTAAACCTACTTTTACTCTATATAATATAGGAAATAATAAATGCATTATGCTAAATAATCATTATGCCACACTACATATTATTATGCTAAATAAATTATGCCAATCCATTTTAGGACAAAACACATTATGCCAATTAAATCCCGTGTTGGAGACGTGCACAGATAAACTTTCAGTTTTCATAAAATTACGAAAGTCACGCCAAGACTTCACTTTGAAGATTTGCGTCTGTTGATTTTTATGATATAGGTGGCAGACGAGCTGACGGATCACCTGATGGTAAGCGATTACCACCGCCCATGGACACCTGCAACACCAGTCACAAGTGCGCTGCTTACCTTTTAACCCCCCTTCCCCTGATTATTTTCATAAAGGTTTGGTGGCGTTTCATAATAGATAGACAGATATTCTTTATTGCACAATAACAAAATACAAGTATGATACAACAAAAACATACAGTACAATAAGGCTGTCTTGTCGCTTGTAGCGATTTGTTTCAGACAACCTTTGCTGTTTCAATCGCCTAAAGTTGTGAGTTCAATCCCCGCCGTGGATGAACATTTGTGAGATGAACACTGCATTCTTCAGTGTATGGGTGTAATATTGTGAATTTATTATCTGTTGTCTGATATCCGTAACTTAAGTGCTTAAGCAACTTGGAACAGAATTTTATTTACCAAAATTTAATATACCCACTGGAACGCCCTGTTGTTGGTTGGTATAGGTTTAATTACAGGGCCGAGATCTCGGGGTCCTGGGTTGGATTCTCGGGTATCGGGGATTTGAATTTTTCGAACATAGCTCGAGTTTGTGATCACCAATCTGCATAAGGAACGAGTGGTAATCCCATCATAGTAGCGATGACTTGATTTCTATGATGGAAGGTCTTTGGCTTGCAGTGGGACCGTATAATTATTATAGGCTGATACTTTACCCACTGTATTTTGAATAGCAATCGTTGAAAACGAAACAATACCCATATTGGTGATTCTGTACACGTCAAACTGCCCGCAATGCGTCCGGCCTGTCACTGGTCCTCTTCTCGCTCTGTACGTCTCACTCTCTCTTACGATTAAATTGTCTAATTGGATAGTTGATGGGCTTTTTCTAAAAATATCGGTAACAAGGAGAATTGTAGGCGAGCATGCATACAATTACATAGTCGACAGGATAAATATTTTGTATGGTAGGTAATATGTATGGTAGGAAAAATGATTTGTACTTGTACTCTGTGTAATGTAAAATTTTAATTCAATTAATGCACTCATGGCGCTATGAATTTAAAACCACATTGGCAATTCTTTGCAGGTTTAACTGTGTGCAGTATGTCCGGAGTTCGGAATATGGACTTTTTATTTACTTGAAAACAGACGAAAGTTGGTGTTTCATTCTAAATTCTCCTACTACTTCTACGACTAATTCTAAACTACACTGGCTCAGCGACCCAAAATAGTTATTGCTCTGTGTCGATTCTGCTCAATCGTGCACGTTAAGTGCCCTAGATCCTTGGCAACCTCGTCTTTCCAGCGAAATCTTGGACAACCCACATGACGGCTTCTCGATGATCATCCAAGATAAGTTCTATAGGCAGCTCGATCCTCTCCCATTCTCTCTATCGTGTCCGCCTGTGCATCTCCCCACAGTGTTTGACTCGGCTATCGAGTCTTACAATTCCTAGTTGAACCTGAGTCTCCAACTATCTTTAATTGGTCCCAGAATACAAACGATATATATAATGAGATTTTTGGTCCATATTATATATAATACCTAATCTGTTTCATTTTTATCATGTTGGAGTCTTGTTAAATATAAATAGTCAGTATAAGCTGAGAAAAAAAAATCTGTTCCACACAATAATAGAGCCATTACAGCCATTTAACTTTGAAGATGTATATTGTGCTCCTTTTACTACTATTTTGTTATACTTAGCATTAAAAGCCCCGTATTTTTATTCATAAAAGCCTTTAGATGGTCGGATAGTAGGTAGATACAATATTCTCGGCTTATTTCCAGAAAAAACATCTCAATCCCTCGAAAAATTGTATCTTTCGCTCAAGCAAAAACTAAATGAACACATCAAAGACCAAGTAAAGAAGTGGAGTTCTCCTGAACGCCACTTAACATCCTGATGACAGACAATACAATTTAGACGATCACATCGCTATTAAGGGCCTAGAAATTGTTTATAAGCCGATTACCTGGTTCCAAGAAATTGTCGTACTGTGATGAATATGAAATAACATAGCACTAGTGTCGTGTAGGACTTCGCTTAACATAATTGGAAAGTTATTTTTGATCTGAACCTAAGTTGCAATGTTCATTTCTTAGTATAGTTACTTTGTTAACAAATCTATTATTCATTTTTATGATTTGAAGGATTACGATTTTTATTTGAATTTCACTATCATGTTCATCTCTGTTTGTTATTCATGGTTGCATCCAAAGCTGTGCCATAAGATCATTATCAATGTCATCTCATATTAAGTGTGGTCGAGTGCATAAATGCGCTATATACCAGTTAACTCCTTAGCACTACTCTTTTTTTTGCCGCTGGGTAATGCCGCCAGCCCGGAGTGCAATCCGCCTTATGCTATACCCTCCAGCAGAAGGGTTATGTCCGGGTCTCCTCTAGCGGCGACTTCTAACAAAAAGCACTACACTGCCCGATGAACAAGAAAACGGCATCGCACCGTATGTCTGTTGAGAATGTTGTGTGTGATCACTCTATTACCAAGTGCTATGACACGGAATGACACAAAGACAGATTATATTATACACGTGCATTGACATAAATATTCGATACGCCTCGGCTGGCGCGCCATTTTGAATACAGAATCGAACCTGTGACCTCAAATCGTCCGTGTGCCATAATGCGTAAGCTGTATATTACCCAATGTATTATTTAATGTGATTGCTGGTTCGTAATGTAATGACCTCTTCTTTTATGCAGTTGAATTGATGACTTTGATGAGTGGTTTTGTTTTTCATATGAGACCATCATCGCAGGTTTAGTGACTTTTTTCAAAGTATGTTACATACATTGAAAAAAGTAGCAAAACCAAAAAACGTTTCAAAGTGAGCCAATGCCGCAACTTGTAAACGAAAAAATCTGCTTCCAATGGCTGCCTTTGAAATTTAGGTCTAAATTTGGTTGTTATCTAAGAAATTGGTTTATGAACTCCTTTAAAACTCATCTATTGTATTTCAATTTCCTTAATGTTATTCTGATGCTCATAATATGCTTGATCAAAAATATCCTTTTCAATTACGATGAGAATTCAATTACGAGTAGTAGTTATGTTACATTACTGTCTGTGTTTATATTGGAGGAGTGAAACTTCGCACCTCTAAACTAATAATTTTGATTGTTACAAAGTTTCAGTTATTATTAACTGTCATTTTTCATTGCAGTTACACCGACTTCGGAAATGATCTGACGTCGAAGGTACAGAAACGGGATTTTATGAACACCTCGAAACACTGCTTCGATGCCTTTGAACACAAATGTACACCTTAGTAAATTGTCTGCTTAAATTATGCTTTGAATGCGAAAGGATTGGTAATAAGAAGTAGAATCTTAGAAGACGTAAACTTGGTACAAGTATCCTGTGGAAATACTTACCCCAACATAGCGCAGTGTGATGTGTGAGTGAAGATATAACGCTCTGTCACAAAGTGTTAGCATAACCTTTGTCTCATTTGGAATTCTTACTGTAATTTGTAATTTGAAATTTACTGTACTTTGCAAACAATTTGAATAACAAAAAAAAATATGAAAGTGGATACAGTTCCGACAAAAAATAAAGTTTTGTATCAACAAAATTTTATTCGATTGTGAAATATACAATAAAAAAGTCCATTAAAATTTTAATTGACTATTTTCAAACTTGATTTTATTAGCGTTGAATAATTTTGTACGTGCGGGGTTATCTTTTTTTGTTGGCTTTTGCAGCCAATTTTAGGTATTTATTTTGCCAGTTTAAAAATTTTCATGTGAAAACACAATATACATTTTTTGAATGCCTGCATTAACTATACGCGTGACAATGGCTTGGAGTTCAGGTCTTCTAACGAAAACCTTTAAAAGTTTTAAGACGCCTTTTTTAAGTACAAATTTAAAATTTCAAGATTACATAAGTTTCCGTTTAGTTATCTAAAATCAAATATGGTCCTCTATATTTTAATCCTAGACCCACTTCCCTATCGACTCCCAAATGCACGAAGATCTGTGTAAACTTATAATTTGGATGTGAATGGTAAAGTCCCCAATATGCACGGGTTGGTTTATAATTGCACAAAAATGTAAGCAGCTTTTCGTTTTGCATCAGCATTATTGTAAAATATTAAGACAGAGGCAGTGCGGAATCTTAAAAGCATGTTTGTAACTTAATGTTTTAAATTATAAGCGACCAGTGATGGGGCGGTAAGATCCTTGAGTGGAGGCCGCGTCCTCAGTCTTCAGTCCTAGCCTCAGCCTCCACAAAGTGGACAGATGATCCGGTGAAAATCTTGGGATAACTACCCTTGTATGCGGATAGGCTTATGTTCAGCAAAAGGAATCTTTCGGCTATGATTATAACGAAAAGTACAGGAAGCATAAAAGTACTGATTTCAGTCATGTAGCCTCAGTAAGAATGAGATATTTTACCGTAATTAAAGCTAATCATGACATACGGAGCCGAAACGTGGACACTTACGGTACGGCTGGTCCACAAGTTAAAGGTCGCTCAGCGGGCTATGGAACGAGCAATGCTCGGCGTCTCTCTCCGAGATCGAATCCGAAATGAGGTGATCCGGCAGAGAACCAAAGTTATCGACATTGCTCACCGGATTAGCAAGCTTAAGTGGCAGTGGGCTGGCCATATTAGCCGCAGAACCGACAACCGATGGGGTAAACGAGTTCTAGAGTGGAGACCGCGTCTTGGCAAACGTAATGTTGGGCGCCCTCTGGCTAGGTGGGGGGACGATCTGCGCAGGATGGCTGGCAAGAGCTGGATGCGAGAAGCCATGGATAGATCACAGTGGCGAACAATT
The DNA here is from genome assembly GCA_019059595.1 of Marasmia exigua. NCBI lineage: Eukaryota > Metazoa > Arthropoda > Insecta > Lepidoptera > Crambidae > Marasmia > Marasmia exigua. The sequence continues at coordinate 3,076,139 of CM032465.1, read as the reverse complement.
GGAGAGGCTTACGTCCAACAGTGGACTGCGATAGGCTGATGATGATGATGAATTAAAGCTAATGGCAATGTAGCATGGCGACAGATTTTTTTTAAATCACTTGGAATATCCCTAGATTCTGTTTACATATGCCGAGTCCTATATACTCGGTATTCTAAACGGATCTTGGCTTCCGAGATCCGACAAGAACTTGTTTCTGCATGGCCTTAAACTTGTCCAGTCTTGTCTTAGCGGTTACTTCGACCTGGTGGTTATATTTCTGTTTAGGTTTCTGAAACAATATTTCCTTTTTAGGCATTTACAGTCTCGGCAGAAGTAGTGACATAATTTACAGTTAATGGCTCATATTTTGAAGAGAGAAGAGCTGTCAATATTGTGTATCGAGCTTTTAAATAAAGATCTTAATCTTTTTTAAATAGGCCGGCAACACATTAGCGATCTCTACGATTTCGCCGATGTTCATGGGCGGCGTTGATTATTTTCCATCAGGTGGACTCGCTTGTTCGTTTGTCCGCCTCTAGCGTAAAAAAAAGGTAAAATATTACAGTTATTGAAATAATCTTCAAAAAGTAACGAATTTATTATTCTAAATGATCTTACTTAAATCATACCTTTATGCTTGCTAGGTACAGGTGTAGGTATTCATTCGAAAAACTTTGGATTGTAGTAGTTGGATTTTGTAGGCTAAAACTCATCGAGCGGCCATAGTTAGACTCATAAAGTTAGATAATGCTCTAGATAGTTAGACTACTGTTTATTACTAATACTATAGGTAGTATACGTATCTTTTATTATAATATAACCTTTCTTTTATTGCGAGCATCTAGGAGAATAATCATAACATAAAATAGCTGTTTTTTGTTCAACATCATATATTTTGCCTTTATGAATATTTTGTAAACTGTATTTTTACCAAATATTTTTATCAAAGTCTACATTTAGTTATTCTATACCCTGTAACTATGTACATCACTTCAATTCACACACTTATGATTCATTTTATTCACGTTTTAACATGCGCGACTTGGAACTGCGCGACACACTCGCCTCCCCCTTTTGTAGGCGCGAAACAGTGCCTACACCGTATTTACATTTTCAAGAGATAAGAGGGAAGACATTGTCTTATTCCCTAGAATATTCACGGGAAAAAACAAATGTTCCCAATAAAACACAGCGGAAAGGGCCCCAAGTAATACGAAGAGCTATAATTATTCATTTTTCTCCTCTCGATGGCAAGAATCGCTTCCATACCGCGCACCTTCGCAAAATATGGTCTTTCATAACTCGCCGCAAAAACTCCAGCGTAATTTAATGCCTTCTCTGAAAATAATATGTAAAAATACGCCAGGGTTCGGCCACTTTCGGCCCGTTTCGGCCGGTTTCGCCCATTAAGGCCCATCCGCACCGTTATCTGCCGTTGGAATAAATCACGATATTATTTTTCCGAGCAAAGTATTATTTTCCATATCTAATCAGAGATCCAAGAAATATGGATATGAAGGAACCTTATTTATGCCACGCAATCATAGAAATATTTTTTATTCAAGTTTCCTCATCTTCTTGTCGAATTATTTTGTGGTAAGATCTTTGTAAACCTTAGAAAAATAAAGCAAAAATGCTCGTTGCCCCGATGACATCTAAATTTAAAAAAAAATGCACCATATACAGGGTCGGCTTCAGCCCAAGAAGCGTCCGGGTGCAATTAATAACCTGGCGCCCTCTTGTTTCAAAATGCGCGAACAAAATTTAATACTTATAACATGCTCGACTACCTATGGGCAGTCGCTTCATTATAATTATCAGACATCCTGAATCCTATATCATGGTCCAAGCGTACCCCGGGCCTCGAAGCGGCATCATTGGATGCACCTGGGAATCACACGCTCAGATTAGGAAAACTATCAGTGGAGGTTCTAGTGTAGCGAGGGGCTCTCAGCGCCCTCAAACTTCCGGCACCCGGGTGTACACCCGGGCGCCCCTGCATTATAGGTGAAGACGCCCCTGACCAAATATAATATGAAAGGCAAGGTTGGACCTGCGGATTGACTAATGATTAGAGAAAGATGGCTGGTGTGAGCTGGTTGCAGACTACTCAGGGCCGGGTTGGGTGGCGCTCTTTGGAGAAGGCCTACGTTCACCGGTGGGCGGCGATAGGCTGATTGATGAAATAAAATATGAAGAATTCATCTTGATCATCTAATCTCAAAATAGGCATATCTTTTATGATGAGTCAGAGTGTCTAGCTGAAGATAACAAAATAAGTAAAACCTACATTTATTGCTTTTTCTTTCTTGTTAGAACGGAGTATAAAGAAGTAGAAGTACTATAAAAATCTCTTTCTTTACTACAATTGATTTAAAGTATAAAGCCGAAAGAGTAATTTCCCAGTTTTTTTTTTATATTGCAGCTTTTAAACAGTTGATTGATGCTTTTAGGGTAATGGCTATTGTAATTGTAAGAATTACTCAAGTCATACAGCAATAGCCTTGAAACGGTGTAGTTTAGCTATGGTAATATTAATTGAATGCTTTTACGGCATAACGTCTTTTTTTTTAATAAGCAGTACTTTGAGGCATAGGATTGAACCCTGAGTAGCACTTTACGAAACGGTGATCAAATTAGCCTTGAATGGTGTAGTTTAGCAATGTCAATTTAAATTGATCTCTGGATTTTTCAAATCTATGTGCATATTTTTACTATAAGCCCGGTCTAAGGGTTGCGAAGGTCAGACGGCAATCGCTTCATTGTGATTAACAGACTTCCTGAATCCTGTATCACGGTACAAGCGTACCTACTCCGGACTCTTTGCACGCGACTGGGAATTACACTTTAAGATAAGTATGAGGAGGATTCTCAATTAAGGCGACGGGTAGCCCTAACTAGCGTAACCATTACTTTTTAATTGTTAGCTACTAAACTGGTTCTATTTTAAACAATTTTAGGGTTACAACCTCTTGGCAAACACTTATACTATTTATTAATTAACCATGCACAAATGTTGGGTCCGTTTTTGTACGCAAAAAATCGATTACCGCCAAAAGCGGCCACTTTTAGCGTGAATCAATTTTTCGCGTACAAATGTTGGGTCCGGATTATGAAACTTTAGCTTTGATATTATAGTGAGTCCCGAACATAACCTAGACATTCATTTTGTTGAATTCAATTGATATTTCTTTATTGCACAAAACACAAGATATGGGTTACAACATACCTGGCTTACATTAAATTTAAATTAAATTCGTACAAAATCTCATAGATTGACCTGATCCCGGACTAAGTAACTTAAACACTTGTTAGAGTTGTGTTGTGTGTTTGAGAAATTACGAATATACCCATACTTAAATACATATAGGTATTACACCCAAACACTGAATAAACACAAGTGCTCATCACGCGAATAATTATTCGATTAATTTTTATTTTGTTTACTTGAAACGCCGTGTGGTCCCCGGCAGAGTAGAATAGGCCACCCTCACTCTTACCGAGGTGTCGTAAAAGGCGACTATGGTAAAGCTGCTGGCATGATCATCAGCACCCAGAGAAGGAAAACTCTGCATTTATACCAAAACTCTCGCCAACCCGTCTGCCAAGCGTGGTGAGTATGGCAATTACCCCTCATGTGATTGAGGGAGGCCCGTGCCCCAGCAGTGGGGACTTAAATTGGCTGACGGTGGTGGCGGTGACTTGAAACAAATTCTGCGATAAAGCACATAGTTGTTGCTCATAAAGCACAAGGCTGTTGGAAAAGAGCCTTCTAGAATTTCGAGCATACACGCATAACTTAATTCAAATTCTAAAGTTGTATACTCCCTATTTGGTAATTACCTGTCTTGAACACGGGTTTGAAACAGGATCCCAATCGAATACCTACTTATCTACACTTAATAAGCTACGGTGGTGGAACTATCTAAGTACTCCTTTGACAAAGATTTCTTGATTAAAATTTGCCAGTTGAGAAATTGCGGTCTCACCCTCTGCCTTGAAAGACACAGTTTGTAAAAGAGTAACAGTAAAGTAAGAAGTAGAATAACTTGATTATAGTCATTCTGGCTGGTTATATACGATTTTAAATGTCATTTACGTGCTATTAAATGTACCAGTATAATGCATAAGAAATGTATAAATATTTTGCTTATCCGATTTATCCAAGTGCAGTGAGTTTGCCTACAAATTTAAGGTACACACTACAGCAGCGCTTAGTGTCGCTGTGTTGCGTCAAAATATAATTTGTATGAAATTGAATCGCATTATAGCGGCACGGTGCGTCGCGTCGCTGCGCGGCACGGTACTGTTGGCCCACGTGACGCATTGCGCCGCGATGCTGTACCCTTTTTGTTACATATCAACATTATGATTATTACAGAGCAAAATGTAGGCTAGTATTCATATATCTTAAAGATCTTTTGTGAAATTTAAGTATAATTTGAGTATACGTTAAGCTATTGCGCAGACAGTAAATTCCCAGTGCTTGGGAATTTACTGTCTGCGCCTTGTCTCAATAAGGGATACATGTATTGCTCAATGTTAAAATTCGTAATTATAACTTTCACATTGCATTATGCAAATAATTTATAAAAAAGGGACGTTGTAACGTGGCCGAAAAATCAAGTAACTTAAGTTTGTGCTGATATGTACTTCTTTATATCGTGCCATTTATATTTAATTATTTGTAAAATATTAGAACGATGATTCCCTGCTGTTTCTTATTTTACTGTGCCAGCAGTCTAGAGTTTCGACGGTCTCTTTGAAATTTGAAAGCGCGGATTTTGTTTTGCGTCAGAAATAACAAGGTTTTCGCGAAATTAGTTGCCTAATTTCGTTGTATTTGAGCTCGTTGAGGGAAAAACCGGAACAATTATCGTGACCGGTTTGAACTTTGATTCGCATCAAACATTTTGATTACCAATTTTATACTTTATGGGAAAAGATTAGAATGTATGTTATTAATTTGCTCAAAAACTACTGAACCGATTTCGAAAATTGTTGAATCCTCAGAATTCTAGATTATGACATATTATCAAAGGCTATATTGTATGAAGGAAAAGTCTCATTCTTAATAGAAAATGCCAATCACTCCACAGGGAAAACACTGCGATCGGGGAGCTAGTTAAACGTGCAGTTGTCTGTCTGTGTTACGGTATGCAAGTACTTCAAATAAATTGTACTCAATGTTTTACTGAAAGAATGTAATCTCTGCGGGCTAATCACATCGTTTAATAATCATCGAACGTCACTTAAGGTACGTTCGTTTGATTTCCTACAAACACTCAGTTTTATGCAATAAAAGATTCTAATTCCGATTTTCTTGTATGCCATCCCTACACTAATGTGTGAAGTAACTTTTATTTTGGATACACGCAACTCAATGCTCTAAAAACACAGTTACATATAATTACTCTGCTTATATGCTCACACTTTAAAGCTACGGTTGCACTTGGGGTCCCGGGTTCGATCCCCGGATCGGGCCAAAATTTGTACCTGAGTATTTAAGAAATTCTCAGTGTTAGCCCGAAGTCTGGAAGTTGGCGGTCTTGTACCCCCGTGCCTCGGAAAGCACGTTAAGCCGTTGGTCCTGCGCCTAATCCCTCTTCGGTCGTGTCAGACTGGTGTCCCATCGAAATAAGAGGGTACGGGAATAGAGATTGCACTTGTGTCTGCGCATATACTTGTGCACAATAAATGTCCTGCGTCGATGGCTGATCGCTGAGATTGGCCGCCATGACCGAGGTTTGGAGGACATTATATAATTACTCCGTATCAAATACTTGTGTTGCTGCAAGTAGATTAGCGGCCACATTACATAGAAGGCCAGTAGAATAGGACAAAATAACATTTTATTTTCCATCTATATTGTTTTAAACTTTCATGGTCACTAACATTAGAATAATTATTTACGAGATTTCTACCATGTACCTTATTTTTGAGTTTCCGATATTTCGGCACTGTTGCAATCCATCACTCAAAGGTACATGGCAAATATTAGCTTTGGTCTTAATACTGTAATGTTCTAAAAAGTGTTTTTTTTAACGAAACGAAACGAAGCAAAACACAGCACAGTGCTGCTTCACGCCGGTGTTTTGTGAAGCCGTGGTATCACTCCTGTCCAGCCGACCCATTCATGCCGAAGCGTGGCTCTCCCACAGTATTTATGAAGAGGTATAACAATGATAATGATAAGGTTAAAATACTCTATTAGGCTACGGTGCCTATAGGCTACAGGAAAGTCAGATAAATAAATACTAATATTTTTTTGGCAGTATACATGCTAAAAAATTCCTGACTAAAAAAAACGGTTAGCTAGCATTATTGAGAACATCTATGATTACATAATAAAAATACAAAAAGATATGCTACGAAAACTATTTTAGAGTACAAAAAAAAAGAAAAATGTCACATTATCGCAACAATTAATACTGCAAATCTATCTAATACTTACACTATGGCATGTCTCTATCGATTTTTTGGACGATCATGGTTTCGACTCCGATTACGTTTGGTTAAGGTGACGGGTGAGGCGCACTAGCGTCGCAAATCGATTTTAATTTTTAGCCACTAAACCGGATCTATATTAAACAGTTCGAAATTACAACCTCTAGGCAAACACTTATACTATTTATTAAATAACCATGCACAAATGTAGGGGTCCGATTTTGTAAGCGAAAAATTTATTCACGCCAAAAGTGGCCACTTTTGGCGTGAATGAATTTTTCGCGTACGCGTTGGACCCAACATTTTTGCATGGTTATTTAATAAATAGTATACGTGTTTGCGAAGAAGTTGTAACCCTGAAATTGTTTAAAATAGATCCGGTTTAGTAGCTAAAAATTGAAATCGATTGGCGTCGTTAGTGTGCCCTACTCGTCACCTTAAGAGGATAACTTGAGACCACTGATAATAATACTTACACTGTGGCATGTCTCTATCGATTTTTTGGACGGTCGTGGTTTCGACTCCGATTACGTTTGGTTAATGCGGTTCGATTGTGGTTGCTGTTCGTATAGTTTGATGTTCTCATGTAGCAGTTGTGAAAAAAAAATGATTTGAATAACGTGTAGATACCTATGAGAATCTCCCTTTAATATTGTGACATCTTTGTGTATGTTTTGTACTGTCATGGGTTTAGATGGTGCTTGGTGCAAAACTCAATTAAAATAAACACCAAAAGTATTTAAACTTGCCATACCGGTCAATAACCATTAAATTGACGTGTCTCTCTAATCACTCGACATTGGCAGAGTTATTATATGTTCGCCGTAGGCAACACTATAACAGCCGTAAAGAAAAGAAAAAAGTCGATATACCTCGAAATTATATATTTTTTCATGAAAATCTCCCTTTAAAATTGTGACGTCTTTGTGTATGTTTTGTTCTGTCTTGGTTTTAGATGGTGCTTGGTGAAAAACTCAATTAAAATAAACATCAAAAAGAATTAAACTCGCCACACCGGTCGGTAACCATTAAATTAACGTAACTCTCTTATCACTCGACATTGCAGAGTTATTATGTGCTTGCCGTAGGCAACACAGTAGCAGCCGTAAAGAAAAAAATATATTTTTTGACGTGACTATTTTACGTTCGAAACTTTCCTGCTTTATAAACAACACTTGGAGGGCACCTATTAGGCAACTATTCTAATCAGTTTTATACATTAACGCAGTCATTTTAGATACCTACATGTACATTGTTCACTGTCCGATTTCGTTTTGAAATAAGGGGGAAAGATTTTATTCTATATCATTAGATTATAATTAGCATGAAGTTTTTACGCTCTTTTGCCCGCTTTTTTGCACTGCTCCTGACTTTTATTTCTTCTCAATAAATTTTTGTAACATAAAAAACTCCATGAACCCAAATCACCGTTGATGGTAAAATCAATAACAGTTACTGGACTAGTGACTTAGAAAAACGATTCGTAACCAGTTTGAAACCTGCACGACTTAATATTTATTATTGACTAAAGGAAGGATTTTTTCTTCCGTTATGTTGTAGATACAAATCATGTATGAAACGTTATTTTAGCATTTTTAATAATGTGTGACAGTGACAGTTTGTAGTATCAAACAAAAAAACTAGTTGATATGAAATTAAATTCTAAAAAAGTAGGTTAGGTAGGTAGGTTTTTGAAGTTTAGGGTCGTTAGAAAAGTCGTGTTTTTTAAATAGTGAAAAGACTTGAAATAAAGAAGAATACATTTCCAATGTTACAATTTTTAAAATCGGTATTTAGGTCGTGGGTTCGATCCCCACCCTGGACAAACATTCGTGCGATGAACACTTGTGTTTGTTCAGTGTCTGGGTGTAATATATGTATTTAAGTATATATTTGTGTTCCTCTGTTGTCTGATATCTGTAACACAAGTGCTTAAGCTACTTAGTACGGAATCAGGTCAACGTATGAGATGTTGTGAGAAAAAAAATGGAATTAAAACGAAACTACCCATTGAGATCTGAACGAATACAGGATCGGTATTCTCAATCACTAAACCCAACTGTCAACTCAGCGTTCCTCCCAAAGTAATTTAGCCAGTCGTAATGCAAATCTGCCATAAATTGTCAATAGAGGGCGTTAGTAGTTCGTGATAGTTCCCGCTCGTTGGTCCGTGACGATTTATAGTACAACTTTTAGATGGAAAAAGTTACAAAGGCTGTCTCTCTACGGAGGACACGAGTTTTTCGTGCTGTAGGTGCGCTCAATCGACTTAATGCCGTGTGACGGTTATTATTGTCTTTGGGGCCTTTTTTTATTATTTTTTGTTTTGTTCTGGAGTGGGAGGTCAGTTTTGAAGGTTATAAAGTAGACCAGTGGGCTACTAATTTTGTGAAACTCGATTCGTTTTATTTGTTTTGAACGGTATAAAACAGATGGTGTTGAGAGTTCATTAAATCGCGAAAGTGGTTTGCTCTTTCGATTTACTTCCAACCCTAGTCTTTTTGTGGTCAATACATATATTTTTATAAATAGAAGAATGTAGAGGAGTTCGTTAGAGACTCGATTTTGCTACTTTAAAAACTGTATAGTTTCATACTAACTTGAACCCCATTTTACCTCCATAGACAAAAATTCTTTCTTAGTTCTAAATTGCTAACTCTTGATAGTTTAGGTTTAGACCCTGTGTTGATATATCAGTCAGTCATCGTCCATTTAAGTCCCCACTGCTGGGACACGGGCCTCCCTAAATCACATGAGGGGTAAATACCATACTCACCACGCTTGGCAGACGGGTTGGCGAGGGTTTTGATATAAATGCAGAGTTTTCCTTCTCTGGGTGCTGATGATCATGCCAGCAGCTTTACCTTAGTCGCCTTTTACGACACCTCGGTAAGAGTGAGGGTGGCCTATTCTACTCTGCCGGGGACCCGCCGGCGGTGTATCAGTCAGTCGGCTTTCGCTTATTATAGATTTAGATTGTACAAGTGATTGTTACGGTCATAGGCGGACGTATAGTGGGTATTAGGATATTTATCTCGGTCACCTTCACAAGCATGGTCTCTTTCGTGTGTGTGTAGTTCACAGCAGGCCCTCTGAATAAGCAGCATCTGCCTGTGCTATGTTTCGTAAAGCGGATGAGGGTATCTATGGCCCAATCCGAGGGGAAGGGGAGTCGTAGGGTATTCTTGACTCCATTGGTGTTGCGGTTGTAAATGTATAAACTAAGCTGTCGACAATCTTAAATATATATTTTTTTGTTTACGCCCAACGACGTAGTCCATAGAAATTGGTACTATTGATTTGACGTTCAACTATCGATAGAATATATCGCTTGGCTCGCAACACTAGTCTGAAATACACTCTAAAGGGTACCTATTTGAGGACCTCGTAAGATAAAATAAGGTTTCAGTGAAATCCTCTTACGAAGGTTGAAATTCGGGCGCTTTCTTCAGCCGAAAAAGTCGATGGCAGTATGAATAATGGCACTTTAGATATCGAAAGAAATAATAAAATCAGTAAAGACATACTTTATTTGGTAAGAAAAAAGCTCGTTTTAGTGTATTAGAGTGAAATAGAGAATTTACGGTACCTCAGCCATTAGCGCTTTCGAGGTTGTTAACACTTGGTTGATGTTTTGTTTTTTAACCGACATCAAAATAGAAGGAGGAGGTAAAAATATACATGTCGAATTGAGAATTCGACATGTATATTTTTAATAATTGAATGTTGTATTAAATTACAAGATAGTATTAGGCGCCGACTTCGGTAACACCTTTTCTCGAGAGTACTATTATAAAATGTTATTTGAAGTGTATACCTAAATTGTTAAAAATATTATTTTACAGTTTTTAGTTTGAGGTTTTTTAGACGAGCAGACGGATCACCGCGAAAGCGATTACCACCGCCCATGGTCTACTGCAAGCAGAAGGGTCACACTTAAGCTGCTGGCCTTTTAAGGTGACGGGTAGGGCACACTAGCGACGCCAATCGATTTTGATATTTAGCTACTAAACCGGATCCATTTTAAACAATTTCGGCGTTACAATCTCTCGGCTAACACCTATACTATTTATTAAACATCCCTGAAAAACTTTGGGTCCAACGCGTACGTGAAAAATTAATTCATGCCAAAAGCGTCCACTTTTGACGTGAATCAATTTTTCGTGTACAAAAACGGACCCAACATTTGTGCATGGTTATTTAATAAATAGTATAAGTGTTTGATGATAGGTTGTACTCCCAAAATTGTTTAAAATAGATCCGGTTTAGTAGCTAAAAATTAAATCGATTGGCGTCGCTAGTGTGCCCTACCGTTGGGTAGGGCACATTATCGCATCAAAAGAGCGTAAGTATTCTTTTTAAGGTGACGACCTTAAAAGGAATACTTACGCTCTTTTTTAACGAATTAAACTTTTAATTTATTTGAATGGTTTAAGTATCAGGCCATGATCTCGGGGTCCTGGATCGAACAAAGGTATGTTTCGAATTTTCCGAACATAGCTCGAGTTCGTGATCATCACCGATCCACAATTGTCAAGTGTGGTGATTAAGCCTGATCCCATCATAGTAGTGATGAAAGTATGGGTGATACTTATTAGTAGGTACTCCATATACTTATACTTACAGCCTGATAAACTCGATGACGTAATGCTAGTACAAGCGTCAGGCAAATTTTTCTGCCCCATTTATAATATAACATACGACTATCGAGTAATTACGTTCGCGTTGTTCTACAGTTTGTAGGTAAAGCCACGTGTTTTCACTAGCGTGTCGTATTACTATATCGCATTGTGTTTATCCTAATATTAGTGGCTTGCCCTCATTTCGTTTTGGGACATTAGTTCCACTTTATACCAATAGAGGGGGCTAAGTGTCCATTATATCGCGCAAGCATTTTATTTTATTGCGAATAATAGGCAGACGAGCATGCGGCCCATCTGATGGTAAATGGTAACCGCCGCTCATAGACATCAACAATGCCGGAGCACAGTCATGCCGCTGCCTACCGTGAAAGAAGAACTCTTTTCAAACCTCGTTTAAAAAAGGACATGTCGTAGCGATCAGGGAACACCGCGGCTGGAAGCTCATTCCAGAGTTTGCACGAGGGTGGGAAAAATGAGCGCTGGAAACGGAGCGTTCTAGAAGGGGTTGGTTCCAGATAGTATGGGTGGAGTTTACCACGTCGTCTAGTCGTGCGATTGTAAAATGGTGACCCTGGTATGATATTAAACAGCTCTTCAGAGCACTCTCCATGGAAGAGCCTATAGAAGAGGCAAAGAGAGCCAAAGTCTCTTCGCACCTTTAACGACTTTAATTTGTTTCTGCTGCCCTTTATAAATAGTATAGATAAATACTAGTGCAGCAAGTAAGTCAATAGGTACTATATATCAAATATGGTATAATTTTGTCAGTATTAGAATAAGTGAACATGAATGGGGCCGGCTGGGCAGGAGTGATACCACGTCCTTACAGAAAACCGGCGTGTAACAGTACTGTGCTGTGTTTCGCTGCTTGAGTGAGGGTAACGGAGCCCCGATCCGGGGGAAATGGGGGTTTAAAGGTGTGACTTGTGACTCCACTGGTATCGCGGTTGTCCATGCCACCATCAGGTGATCCGTCCATACCATCAGGTGATCCGTCTGCTCGTCTGCCTCCTATCACATAAAAAAATACTTCTAGTTTTAATTTGGTGTTATTGTTATGGTTCTCGCTACGCAACATACTTATTCCAAGCTGCTATCGAGCCACAGCCGTACATGTTCTACTTTTAACATATGCGGGCCACGTTTCTTTGGAACCGAACAGGGTATGTGATTTTTTTCATTGCGGATAACTAAGACGTAATAGATAATTCGTTCCTTCGATAAAGCGAAATTAAACATGCAGATTCGATTAAAATTCACACTCATGCCAAAAGATATTGAATTACAACATCAGAAAACACACAAGGCGGTCTTACAAGATATTTGCTTAGCTTGTAAAATCTTTTGCCATAAGATTTTCTGCCTATAGTTTATTGCCCTCCTATAAAACGCTTAAGGGTAAAATAAAATAAAAAAACGAATTTATGTACGATAAAAATAAACAAACTTCTTCTACAAACACTTAAATATTTCTTTTACATAAACCTCACTATAATGTGCCCGTAAAGTATCTTCATCGCCAATATTCTGCCTATTTCGTATGCCAAAGGTCTGAAGTCTGAACATAACGTTTAACAATTTACGTCTCCGAGAATCCCAAAGCGACCTCTACATTATAAGGAGAACAGTAGGCAAGCCTTTGAAAACACAAGACCAGAAATGGAACAAAGAAAAATGCTCTCTAGCTTAATACCGTTAAGTCCCAAATCGTTTGTTCGAGGGAAATTGCCGAGATAATCTTGTTGAGGAAGTCATTTTTGACCAATTTCTCTTGGTATTGAAAATATTTTATAGAGGATGTACTTGTAGGCCTGTGTCGTCGAGTTTGTTTCGCGTTTTCTATTTTAACATAGCGGGTTTCACAGGAAAGCTTGTTACAGTGGCTACTTTGCATACGAAATTTTATTTGACCTGCTTGCAAAGTTCGCCCTGTCAGCACGCAGGGAAAATATGCGATGTCATTTTAGGTAAATTGGATGAAACGGGATTGTTGCTAAGAATTGCAGTGTGGTTGGTGTAATTGCATTTCTGGCGCGGAAATTGTGGCGGATTTCAACTTCATGCGAAATCCTGACTCCTGTTTCGTAAATCGAAATCTCAATTTTTTTAGTTGACTCAAAGTTGACAAAAAGAAACAAAACTTTATGTAAAATGTTAACGCGCAAGGTACGGTAACTCTTTCTTTTTTTTTCCCAGGGGAAACCATCATGGCCGTCACCTTGCTCCATGTAGGGAACAAGGTGGTGTGTGGGACTCAAACCCTAACTAAAAGCCTTGAGGTCTCCATCTTCGCGCAATCGCGGTCGGAAACCCCACAGCCGGGACTAGACCGTACCGCTAATCGCGCTCGCCGCTTCACCCCTATCTGGCGCAATACAGCCCTTCAACGCTGTACGACCTACCAGGACACCCAGTAATGTCGTCTCCCGCGGAGTCGTATGCTGAGCAAGCCACTTCCCAGCAGTGGATACGCTCACGTACTCCGAAAGCCCGTTTAGTCGCCTCTTACGACAGGCCGGGGAAACCTTGGCAGTATTCTTAAACGCCCCTATCCACAGGGCGTGCAGGGGACTGTACCTACCTTAACTTGCCTTGCCGGTTAAGACACGGCATTAAGGGAAACCACACATTTTTCACACATTTTCGTTCAATAGCAATAAGTCAGTCGAAATAGCTTCGGAGCTTCAGACGCAACTGGGACAAAACGCTAAGATGTTGATGATGATTAATAAGTCTGTCGTCACTCCTCCTCATCTGTTGCGTGTGTTTCCCGGTTGCATCCAGCTGCCAATATTTAATGGCAGCTGGATGTAACCGGGAAAATGCCACTAATTTATTTTAAGTAGAATTAGCTAATCTCATTCAAGTTAATCACCAACTAATAAACCCCATCAAAAAATCAAACAAGTATTGGGTAATACTTGAAACGATAAAAAAAACTAACAAATTTTAAGTAGCAATACTTAAATAAAAGCACCCAGCTAAAAGCGAGCGACAGCAACGGAACAATCCGAGACAATACGTTAATTAATAAACTATCAAATTGTTTAAACACCGTCCGTACTGTACGCTCCGCCATTTTCCCATTCCTTTTTGTCCGGTTTTTTAAGGTGATTAAATCATTTGCGTCCGTGTTGTTATTTCGATTCGTACGTTTTTGAACTACTAACTAGGGATGAGACAGTTTTTATTAACCATTTTACTCAAAAACGTAAATACGTTGTAATTTATAAATGCCGTAATGAATATGTGAGTTAAACAAAGAAAAAAGTAGAAAACAGTAATAGAAGTAAGAAGATTTATAGATATCTTCTATTTATATCTATAAATCTTATCTACAAACCGAAAGAGCGAAACACTCACGCGATGCAATCAGCATCTAGCGCCATCTGTTGGTACCGTTTGGATTTAATGGTAAAATTTTGTCCCGAAACAAAGTGAGGGCGGGCGGCTAGTATCTATTATATACGTATATATGAGCAAGATATTAATTAATCACATGCCATGATATTCTAAAATTATTACACTCAAACCAAAACCGTGCACCGCCATCGAAACTCATATCCCTAATTAATCTAGTCGAATCATCAAACTTGTCTTTTCATTACGTAGCCCATAAATCAATTCTCGCCTACTAAGCTGTCACATGAAAAAATGTCCTACAACGCAGGCGCACTTAATCAGGCGCCTAATCTAAATCCGTCATCCGATAATAAAGATGGCAGTAATTTTTGAGACACGAATGCGGAAAATAGGGATGTGAATCAACCGAGTAAAAAATCGTGTTTCGACTAAAACGATATTTCCTTATCTGAGTCGTAATAAATCTATAATTAGTATTTCTTCTAAAAAAGTTCTGTATTCTTTTTTTAAACTGAAAATTTATTCATATTAATTTCAATACGATTCTGCTCACTCAGTTTAAGTCGTAAGCACAGTAGGACACTAGGAGTGCTATTTTTAACTTGTTTAACGTTACACGTGTAAAATGTAATTATTTATCTTTCTCAGACAAGATTGCAGAAATACATCGCAGAATCAGCAAAACAAAATGGTTCCTTATTACAATAGTTGTTTGGTAAGATGTATAAAATGTAGTAAACCATCCATGACATTTCCAAAATCACCGACTCTATTTGAAACCAGACCAATCGTAATCCTTAGATTATCATATGTTTTATACATAATAACTCTTCAATAACCAACCAAATCTTAACACGGTATTCCATGGGTAGATGATGACCATGAAGATTGTACAAAAAATAGCTAGCTATGATTGAAATTTATTTTGTAAGTATAAAAAGATACAAAATAATCGACTTTTGTTCATCGTGGTGACATCTCTAATTTTGAGATACTACGGAAAAATAAGAAGGGTGTTGGAAGGTGGGTAATATACGGAGAATAGCTCCCTTGCCAGCACTTGGGGAGCCATGACGTCATGCTGTGACATTTTGATAAGTACGCGGTTTTTTGTTATATGCACTTCGATGTTCTTATAAGTTGGTAGCAAACAAACAAACATTTAATTTTTTAGATTTCTGCGTTGCATTATAACTATAAGTATCAACACGGGAATTACCGTGGTAATTCCCGTAATAAATATCGTGATATTTATTATGTGAAACAACATTGTGTACTCACATATTTGGCTAGACGTTTCGGCTACGTTACAACAGCCGTGGTCACGAGCGGACTGGTGGAGCACGGCGTCGTCTGCTGGTGCCGGGCTGTGAATACACAATATGTAGGTACACAATGTTGTTTCACATAATAAATATCGTGTTAATTCCCGTTTTGATACACCATTAATTATAAACCATTTACCACCGTTTTACACGTTTAATGGGTTATCACCGTTAAGATAAACCATTTATTAAATAACCATGCATAAATGTTGGGTCTGTTTTCAGACGTGAAAAACTGATTCACGCCAAAATTGGCCGCTTTTAGCGTGACTAAATTTTTTTGACCACTTTTAGCGTGAATAAAAGTTGGGCTCAACATTTTTTCATGGTTATTTAATAAATAGTATAAGTGTTTGCCGAGAGGTTGTAATCCCGAAATTGTTTAAAATAGATCCGGTTTAGTAGCTAAAAATTAAAATCGATTAGCGTCGGTAGTGTGCCCTACCCGTCACCTTAACTACAACTCCATCATTTACCATAAACTCTTTAACGCTGTAGGAGCACTTTACTTTAAGTGTTATCTTACCACTTCATATTTATGATATGGAAGAGTTCAAGTTAGTAGTAGCCCGTTCTCACTTCGTTTCAGGACATTAGTTTCAAATTGTACCAATAGATGCCGCTGAATATCGATCACATTGCATATATACATAATAGTGGTATGAAAGATAACAACAACTTCTTTTATTTCCCTGTTTTGAGGAAATTGGCATTTTTCTGTGGTCATTTAAGGGTTATTATTATTTTGTATCTCTCCTGCGGGAAATCACGGCACAAGGCCGGTCCTTTTGGAAGGCGTACGTGGGTACACAGATCCACGAAGAGGCCGTTTTGAGACACAATAATGAAAGTGGGGATGTGTACACCTAGCGAATACTGTCTCTATTTGCACTTTTGAAGAGATACAGCCAAAGACAGCACCCGCCAGGTACAAGGACTGTTGCAGATAAGAAGGGAGCTATGCCGGGTCTATGGATAGAATCTTGCTGAATCGATTACTGGCATATTGTCGAGACGACGGGACACCTACTAGATAAAAACTCTCATCTTCATGATCGTGGCAGACGGTGACTGGCCTTATATTTAAAAAAATCTTGAAAGTAGTTATCGTGTGTGATCGACCTCAATAGCGAAATCGCTAAGGTATTGATCCAAAGTGCGAAAAGCCGTAGGAAAAATAATTCTGCCCTAATTTGAAAATGAACTGATCTAAATTGTCATATGTGGTATGCTATGCAAACGCCCCCGGTAAAGTCATATGAATTGACGGATGTATTTAGTGATTTATCAGAACTCAATGCTTGTTCAGACTTCACGTAAAAGAATATTCATATACTCTGGTAGTCGTTTATCATACGAAGTACTGCTTGCCAAATTAGTGTTGAAAAATAAATGGTTAACGAACAGTAACTCATTTCTCTGTCAAGATTTAATAACCGTGACCGCACACATGAAACATATAAATCTAAGCCTAAATAAATGAACAACGATACAGATGTTTAACCTATAGAAGCTCGAACTGAGACTCTCGACAAGCACCATGGTAATAGAGCCAGCGATAAACCACCATATGGACATTCTATTTCGGAAGAACCGAATGAAGACATAAAGATAACTTTACTGCATCCAGTCCCGCCTCTCGACTACTCTTGGGTATTCGTTTATTGTTTAAAGCAGCGAGACAAAGGTTTTTTAGTGCGCTTTTAGTGGACTGCCGTACTCTCGCTTGATTTAATATTTATGAGATTTTTCGGTGCATGTAAATTTAGGAGCGCAGTCAACTTTTTGTCTTTAATTTTTATTGTTGAAGTATGCTTTTTTGGTTTTCTCTAACGTCCGGTTTGATTGCCAGGGTTTATTTGTGGCGAGGTCGACGAACTTAAGAGCGTTTACTAAAAGTCACCAACTCGCGTTTTTTATTGTTATTTTTATAGTCTTTCTATGCAGTTGTTCGTTTTACGATTTTATAATTATTTATAAAGATTCTTAAACGATCATAAAGTAAAGCAATTTACTTCTTGAACGTGATTGTGGACTCAGTAAATTTTTACAAACGTATAATGAAGTGTAAAAAAAGCATTCCTTCATGAAGTCTCGTCATTATTGTTTCTAAATTGTACATTTGAATTCAAAGACTATTTGAATTATTTTATAGCATTTTGAACCTATAAAAGCTTTTTATGGTTAATATAAAATGGGAGCTAAATGCAAAAGCAAAAATAAACACACTCTCATATTCGATTCCGGCACTAAAACTGTGTCAATACAAACCGAAAATAAATTTCGATGTTAAAATAAGGCGGATTGCTAAAAGTGCCACTCTCGCCGCCCACACTGCTTCTCAACCAGTAGACTATGATCCCTATAGGGATTCTAAATCCATCGCCAGTGCCACGTTCCGAGGGGCCGCGATACATTTGTCGTGTCACAATTTTATTTTCCTTTAACACTATCAATTTTATTACACCACCAACGTCGCTGGTGTCCTGAACTCTTGCAGGAATCGTAATGACGCTTGGATGTTCGAACTACGATGGTCGTACCACGGCTTTATGGTGCTCTATGTCACTTGCATATTTTTTAAAGGTTTGAAAATTCTTATCTCCGATTTAATCAATTTATAAAACAAACAATTGATGCAGTATAGATTTCTATTAAATTTAAAATAGTTTTCACCCTTATTTTGTTATTGCGGTCCACACAGTTGTGTAGGACGTGATTATTTGACTATTACAGTGAACCACTTAAAATATCATTAGAAAAGCAGTGACTGTTACATTTTCGTATCGATCTCTCGCCCATTAATGATATCGCTAATTAAAAGTTGAGGATCATAATTTTACTGTCATATAATTAATAATGTGTACAGAGTCTTAATTAATTTTAGCTTACAAAAAATGTATTTTTCTTTGAAATATATTCTTGTTTTGATTTTTCCATTGAGCTTTGATAAGGGCTAATTAAAAGTCTCGTTTAATAAATCTATTACGGAATTTATTTTTAGACACAAAATATAAGCCTGTAATATTAATTGGCGATGCTCCAGCCAGCATCCGATGATTAATTGACCCCAAATGACCTAGTCTGACTCAACAATTGCTTCAATTATTTCCCTCCGGTATTGGACAAGCGACTCGATCGTTTCTTAATCTAAATTATGTTTGTTAAGTCATATTGATTAGTTAACTGCTAACCTTTAGACAACGAGGACTTATTAAATGATAGATATTAATACGAAGATATTCAAATATGTATTTTGCATTCTTTGTTAAATCAAGCACGATGAATGTACATTTTCATGCTACAGAAATCCAATAATGACTAAATAACATTGTTTTGATGCAATATTCAAATATCTCCAATCCTAAACAATCAAACAGTTCAGTAATTACATTAATACTTTATAGACTCTGTCGGTTCATTCCGGCAAACTCCTGTTTATACAGCCAGCTCAGAGCAATCACTTAGAGAGTTACGGCACTAAAACCAACACGCGTAAATTATTTACCCATAGTGTCATTACACTGTCTTGATGTTACCGACCCATATATTTCCCTAGATGGCGCTCATGAGGCATAAAATACTACAGCCTAATGGACGCTGAAGAAAGCATTAAAATTTTAGAACCCTTTTTCGAATTCATTACTAAGATATACTCTGGACTCGTTAGAGTTTTGATGAGGTCTCTTTTACGTAAAAATTTGTGGTCGAAAATATATTTGAATGACTTTGAGTATGAAATATAAAAGTGAAATTTAAAGGGAATGTGTATTTTTATGCTTGTTTTCCATTGGCCATTAAGATGTCAAATGCCATAACAATATTACATTATGAAAATCTATATTAAAGCTGATATCAATATTATTTTTAACTGGAAATTAGCGGAGTATACTTTACATACTTAAGATCAATATCTTTAGAAGTATTGATTACTAGGTTCCCGCCCGCAGCGTTACCCGCGTAGACTATTTGTGGTTTTCATCCTATAGGAATAAGGACGTGTTTTCGTAATGAAACATTGCGTTTGTTTATCAAAGATATTGTAGCATTATAATTCTAAAAGATTAGTTCTAATCGATTCAGTAGGTATTAAATGTAAAAGCTTTATAACCGGTATCGTTTTAATATGATTTTGTTTATTACCTATTTAGTTATTGCCTTGAAGCTATTTGGAACTTACGATATCTTTTCAACTGCAATGATTGAATACTGTCCATATAAAAGCACAAAACACAACATGTCTTTGGTCCAAGGGTTGCGGGTTCGATACCCGCACAATACAAACATTTGTGTGCATGAACATGTTTGTTTGTATTGGTCTGGGTGTTTCCTATGTATTATAAGTATGTATTTACAAAAGAAAAGTATTAGGTATATGTATATATTTGCAATCCCACTGTTGATTCTGATATCCGTAACACAGGTGCTTGAGCTACCTATCTCGGAGTTAGATCAATGTATGTGATGTTATGAAATATTTATTTATTTATGTGCCTCTATGCAAGATTGTATAAAAATGAAATAGTAGGTACACAGTCTTCTTTAATATAAATAACATAGTGATGCTATATCTTTCGTGAGTAAGAGCGCAAAGAAGAGCGCGAAGAAGAAGG
Organism: Marasmia exigua; assembly: GCA_019059595.1. Lineage (NCBI taxonomy): Eukaryota > Metazoa > Arthropoda > Insecta > Lepidoptera > Crambidae > Marasmia > Marasmia exigua. Next base: position 3,055,766 of record CM032465.1, on the reverse strand, counting down.
ACTATTCAGAAAGAGGAACAAAACATCCCATTGTGTCGTCGTGCATCATGAAAATGGCCCTTAGCAAATGAGATATGATGAACCTATAAGCGGGAACAATTTACAACGTGTTAAATATAAATTATTACGACGTGATAGAACAAACAATCACCGTCACTACCATTGTATTACAAATTGACATGCAACTTTGTCGATGCGTTAACGTCTACCTATAGTTTAATAAAATGAAAATGTATTTTAACCTGGTTAGCTCTGGCCCCCTCATTATTATTAACAAACAGAGTGTATTCATAATAACATATACGCACATTTATACACATCTTTCTTCTTTGTAATATTAATATATATATTTCATGTTTTAATTACTTGATTACCGACCGATGGACGTCGACTACGCAGCAGGCCCAAAAAAAGATGGTGGGGGAGGTCTTTGCCCAGCAGTGGGACTCTACAGACTAATTAAAAAAAAAAAAATTACTTGATTTAAAAAAAAATTAGCATGAATTCCACTAGCTCATAAGATTTTAAACTTTCGCGTTGCATTATACAAAACCTCGCAATTTGCCGCTTCAAATTACTTTCAAACCGAGTAACTACTGTAAGTGTAGTGTGACGGAGTGACCTCACTGACATTTTCAAGCCCTCACGCCGTGCACCTCCAGTCCGCTTGTGACCATGACTGTTGTAACGTCGAAACGTCAAGCTGGGAGTACGAGTATGTACTTACATATACAAATAACCGCGGTTTTCCTGGGATATTAACTATTTCCACTAGCTCATGTTCATAATATCATTACCTACTACGTAAAGATACCCATATCCTATAAACATACGTAACAGTCACCATCTAGCGCAACTTACGGCTCGACCCTACCCCTTAAATGGCCGCAGCAATATTTCGACCGTAATAGTTCTAGCTTTATAGCTTCCGAGGAATTAAAATCAGTTTGTAGGACGGTCACGGCTTCCCAGGTACAGTAGATGAAAGTTTAATTCGCACTATACAATAATGGTCAGAAGTGAGTAAGCACTTTCCGTGGCTTTCCGTTTTTGACTTCGACTGGCTATTTGGTCACATGTTTTTCGATAGTATTCTGAAACTATTATGTCAGTATAGTGTATTAGAGACATTTTGAACCAACAATCAAACATTAAAAAAAAATGTATTAGATATTTTCTAGCTTTTTCTTTGTACAGCAACAAATAAAATAATGCAATCAATTGTTCAACAATATGTCACACTTTTAAGATTTTCGCGTTGCATTATAACTAAAATTAATTAAGACGGAGTTTAACACGAAATTTATTATGTGAGACAACATTATGTACTCACATAATATATTAAATTTCGTGTTAAATCCCATCTTAATTAGTACAAGATGTAATGTATTAACTAAATTAATTTAAACTGGTGCTGAATAAAATAAAATAGTAGGTAATTAATTTATTGATAAATCACAAAGCATCATTAATATTTAAATCTTTTTAGCAAACAAATGTAAATTGTAGATAGCAAGCATCTGTTACTAAAATGGTCCAAAATCAACGTGTTCAATAACAAGATTATTTACACAAACAAACGATATGAGAGTTCCTTCCACTTGACCTCAATTCGTAGCGAATTCTCCCCGAACGGTGCCAGTTTCATACAACGTCGATCAATACCCGACAACGTAAATAAATCACTAAGTTTGAGCTCAGGATCCACCACAGCACTTTGGAACTCACTGCGGGCTACACTCAGATCCCACTTTGATGTTGGATCATTACAAAGGTAAACAACAGACGTCTAATTAGCGGCATATAAGCGAATCGAATCTGTTTTCGGTTAGATCTCACTAATCTACTAATTTAGTGACTGATGCTCTATTAATTTTAGAGTTCATTAATAGCGATTTGCGGCTCGCGTACGCTGATGATGTTGTTGTTATTCGATCTCAATCTGTGGTGCTTGAAATAGACTTTCCAAATGAAATTGTGAAAGTTCCACCGACAATATTCGTATTACTGAGCTATTAGATTCTAGTTTTATGTTCATTTAATTTTGCTTTGAACGTTTTTGAAAATCTCATAGGTACAAAATTAAAAAATCCAATTTTTATTCGATCTTAAAAGTCCAAAATCACTAGCAATGACATAGTAGATGTCCCGTGAAGTACTGAGGCCAATCCGAGTCCCTCGAGTGGCATGCCGTCACTCGTCGTAGCCCGTTTGACGCCATATGTGCCCGCTCCAACCGTATAACATCTTAAATCCAAAAATGTTTCAAATAAATTTAAATCTTATCTTGTTCAAAGTAAAGTAAAGCTTGGACTGGACGCCGCATAGAGGGGTGGTAGTAGTGTGTCGGTATGGGGTGAAGTCCCAGAGGCGGCGCACGGCATAGTCCTCATCATTTCCCCATTGTCTCGTTAGACAAAAATCAAAAACAAACACTCACTGTTGGGATTTTCGGATCTAAGTTTGGATGATTCGCAATCATTGGGTTGATTGTTGCGTGATTATTTGCTGTGCGGTGGATTGCACCTTCGGGAGTATAGGTTTATCAGCTGTCGACAGATGATATTACTTTATCAACTGAACAACTGTTTGTTTAATGTCATAAAACTGCAATAATAAATAAAGCGGTGCAAAAAACGGAAAAAATAACGAGTACAAATGTATTAAACGGTAACAATTATTTTCAGAAATCGCTATGACCGTGTAGAATTTATTCGATAGTTGGTACAGTTGGAAAAGTAGATTTGTGTAATTTCATAAATTGATTTATATTCTATCAAGTGACAGGTGGCGAAAATGCTCTATGAATACAAAGTGTTTGCACATAATGCGGTTTTAGAGATACAATATGTATATTGAGTGGTACGACGCAAATCTTGTAAAATGTAACATTATTTCGCTTATCAGCATACGTTTGGCTGTCTCTATGCATTGAATTACTTGATATTTCCCCATCCTCTATATAAATGTAATTCTTTCTTCGAAGATTGCGCCTCCGCGGAGTCTCGCGTCCTACGTGACCACAATACCTAAGATGGTTGTCTCCAGCCTCTCTTTTGTCTATCATTTATTCTTTCGATACGCGAACGTCAGCGTTTGACAACTAACTACAGTCAATGCCGAATAAATTGTGGGTGAAATTGCACGAGCAAGATGTGAGTTACGATTGTGGACGGGCCCTTCGACTTTGCTGTTTTGCTTACACACGACAGATTTATCGCGCATTTTGTTTTCTGAAATCTTCTTTTTCCTCGTATTTTACGGTCCAATCAAATGTAGGTATTGTATTTTGCACTTTATTGTATTGGTTCTATAAACTCGATTTATTCCACATAGTTCAAGTTTATTGATACTCTCATTGACAATACCGTGTTGCAATATTTCTCACAGACCGGACTAGCAAAAAATATTTTGGTCATTTCAGACTACGACGAGCTAAAAAATCAAGATTATCTAGACGATAACCTTTTACGTTGTCTACGCTTACACTTTGAAAATGTACACCCCACAGTGAAGATTATTTCTAATGCTCGCGCTCGAGACGCAATAAACTAGTGCGATGATAATAAAAATGTTCAGCTTATCCCCGTGTTCCCGCTGTAAATCCAAACGGCGGAATTCAAGCAATTTCCGACCTTACCGCCTTTTATTAATGTCACGATAGAACATTTTAATTTTAATAAAACTGAACATCGGCACGCCCGACCTATTTGTCAACCTTCTTTACTTTTGCTGGCATAAAATCATACAGTCGCACTCCGCGTAACTACGACTCTGTCCGGAGACATGGTAGTCGCGATCAAAAACGATCCCTTCGATTACAGTGTTAAGATATAAATTCGCGCGATAATCCTTGTTCATGTAGGTATGAAATATGAAATCCCTGAAGGAAGACGCGCAGGATTTAAGCTTTTCTCTTTAAAGTAATAAAGGTGTGTTTTATTTGCACGGTGAAGAATTATATTTGGGATTTGGGCGGCGAAACACGTACGTGAACCATCGCTCATGTGACAAATTTCTGCGTTTGCCTTAACGCCGGCCACCGTGTTTAGAATATTATACAGAGCTGGAACTAAGGGAAGTCGCATTGATTTACATCCAGAAAGAAAAGGGTCTGTAATGTTTGTGAGAGGTGACCGAATAGCCACGGCTTACATTTCATAAATTGTTTTGAGCCTTTTTATCTTTTCTTTAGCTATTTTTAGAATATACCATTTTTGTTTTAATGAAAGCTAATACTTTTTCAATACTAAATATAATTATATCCTTCTTATTATTTTGTTATAATTGTCAGTTTGTCAGTAGTAACATAAACCTCCAAGATATGTTTTCTTTTGAATTCTACTTAAAATTGTCTCATAACGCTAGAGGCGTTCATTCGTTCCATTTCCGCCACGTAGCTCTTAACGCAATCTTTTATTCTGCAGTAATATCGAAATGGTGCCGTCTAAATATTTATTTATCCACCTGTCTACGCATTTCGTGAATCCATTGTGATGATTGAATATGTTTTTTCCCGGTGCGTGAGGGATTGTGACAGTTGTATCCCTGGGGGATCCAGGTTTGCCGGTTCGTTTATGCGACTTTTTGGGATTCAAATTGTAGTTTCTTTTAGAGTTGTAACGAAGAACCGACAATACGTGCGGAAGAACGGTTATTTGTTGAATGTTTTCAGTGGATTCTTTTGGGGTTACTCCTTAGTCATGTAGACGTGATTTTGCAATGTAAGCAACTTGCCAATTGTATATTTATAAGTTGACTGTTTTGGAGGGTTCCGCTTTGTGCTGTGATTTAGTTTTGGTTAGTTACCATCTGTTATAAAATTTTCAGACTAGCACCACAAATAAAAAAGTACCTATACAAACAAAAAGTAAAAAAATAACGGTGTAAATATAAAAGTGTAACAAAGTTTATAATGATAAATGTGTGCATTTGTTTGTGTAACCAATTTTGCCCCTTTTAAGTGATGTCATCGAAAATTTATAAAAGAATTGCCAATATAAATATGTATGAAAATGTTAACCAAAATATACGAGAACAATTTCACAAGAGGAATTACTATTTGTATTCTGTGTGAAGAAATATTTATCTAGAAGGTTATCCAATAGAATGAGAGTAGAATTTTTTAATCTAAAACTTGACAAGAATCATATAACGTGCGGAATGCTCGTTTGCGAAAAAATTGCGAACTGAAACCGTAGTGATTTTCATCGTGTGAAATGTAAAAAGAAATATTATGTATGCAATAATGAATTGAGTTTCTCGTCTGATGGATTTTTTCCTTTATTATATTTTAGAGATTTAAATTAAAAAAATCATTTTAATTAGGCACAGTATCAAAATTAAAAACATATCAGACTATTCAACACTTCACTCGGCCGTGTAATCCGAGCAGAGCAGTAGTGCATTATTCCTAGTAAAACTGAGGGAACAAGAAATTAGTAATTAAATACCTAGAACAGATTTGTTTTATAATACTCGTTCATTTGTTGAAATACCTCGTTTGTGAACTCCTGCATTGCTGCAGTCTTTATTTTAGTATTTTCTCCGTCACGCCTACGAGTAATTCAATATGTTTGTCAAAGTATGAGTTTACCTACAGCTTTATTATTTTATTTCGTGTTTTATTTATTTGCTAGTTACATGATCATTGAGTTGATATAATCGGTAACAGGTCACGTGACACCATGTAAGGGCACTGCAATGTTTAAAGAGCAACTCAAAACATATTTGTCTAAATATAATAACAGAGATATATTCAATTTTTTATGTTGCGTGTGTTTAATTTCAGTTATGATACTGATTTGTTTTTAATATAATTGAAAGTCATTAAGTAGAAATGCCACTCTCATTTTACCAAGAACCTTAATGGTAGGAATAGTTCTCAAGACGTCTTTTTTTAACAATGTCTTGTTTTTTATAACCCTAATGACCCCACCATGTTTTCCATGAATTCTGGTTTCTGGAAATACTTGAGTTTGCTTCGTGGTAGCTAATTACTCACAAATTATTCTTAGTTAGTTAATTTTAAATGGCGCCGTAACAAAGATGTGTTCATTAAAATCGACCGGTCAAGGCTTATCGCCGCGGACGTCCTGTGAGATATCGCCAGTATTATCGCCGGCAGAGGAAACAGGCAAATGTTATTATTTATGTTAGTCCCCAAGCGCCCACGCGTGGTACCACTTCTAGAATGTCTAGAGTTTTATTTGCGAATTAATTCTAACGCTGTGTATAGATGCACGCTTCCAGTGTTACGAAAGATTTTAGATTAGATATTATCTTTCCAATGTTTATATAAACATTGTCAATCATAATTTCAAAAGTGTGTTTTGTAAAAAAAAATACTTTAAGTGACCTTAATGTTTATGTGAATCATAATATACCATAGTAATTTTCAACGGACTATTGATTGGTAAGTTTCAAAACTATTTGGAATATCTACATTATATACGTTAGAAAGTTTATTTTCACATAACATAACGAATATAAGGGTTTCAGGTGTAAATTAGAATTTTTAACTTTCATAATCATGTTTTGAAAAATTTAATCACTCAATTTTAACAACGTATTAAAGCTTTAACCAAACAACGACCGATCACAAAGTTTCTAATTTTCGGATTGACATAAATTAAAACAGCGAATTAAAACATGCATTTCAACATTATGCAATCCACAAACAATTAGCATTCCTTGTCCAGAAGTCGCTCCAACTCGATCGCAGAGGAATGGGGGAGGGAGTTGGCAAAAATTCTGCTCTAACGAGCTCATTGTCCTTTTTGTTTGGTGGACCTCCTTTGTGAAGGGTTCCGGCAGCGTCCTTAATTATCGCATTCAATAAGTTTTGTGGCCATTTGATTAGATGTTTCCAGTGAGTTACAAGATGTCCGTGTCGGTATTGAATAGATTTATCTTCCGGAATTATTTTTGAAAAATTAATCTATACCTAGGTATATGCTTTCTGTAAGATTGTAGTGACGAGAAAAGAAAAATAACCAAAACATCTTCAGGTTTCCCAAATTGTTTTTCTTTATGTGAACACCAGTGCAAAAGTGGACCATCGTGTAAGTACACTTCTAGGTGGAAAAGCAAAGTCAGTGATTGTTTTTCATTGACAACATTAAGTAGGTAAAACTTCTTCATTTAGATATTTAAAACGTTGAGTAAAATATTCGATATTTGTTTTTTTTTATTTTTGATAATTTTATTTTTTATACGTTAAATAACGCTTTGAAAGGCCGCTAGAGTAATAAATATTTAAAGAAGCCTAAATAATGTTCAGAAAGCCCAAAAACATAAATGGTGTTCTCATTTTTATATTATTATTTAAATGTAATGGTGTCAATTGTACGATCTCTAAAGGTAAAAAAAGAATTTTGAAATGTGGCGGTAAGATTACTACTTCAAAGCATATTGATTATAATCTGAATTAAGGTTAAAATATAATATCTAATGAGAGGTACTTATAAATGTTAGGAAGAAGGTTTGGATCAGCAAATTAATGAAACGAAGCATTTTTTCCTAAAGCGAGTGAAAGCCGCGTGTAAAATCTAGTTTTTAAGAAAATACTGCAAATAAAGGAGCTCCTTGCTTTTTTCTAGTTTATTTAAATTTCCTAGTTTAAAAACATTCCTAATGAAATTTCCTCCTTAAACCCGAGTAAAACCCCAGTTCTAAACGACCCAGTTGACGTGGTCTCTCTTGTAAAAAACTTTTCACATGCAATCTGCATACTCAATTAGGAAGTCCGGTAATGAGGTACATTCGAAACTAATTTTATTTTCTTGGAGTCCTTTGAGTTGGGCCTCTCAAGATGTTTGCCTTAAATTAAAAAGTTTTCGCTCGAAGTCCGGAGAGAGCTCGACCTCGGCTGGTTTATTCCTTTCTGATACTTTTTCCTTAATGATCTCATACGACCATTAGTGAGCAAAGATTTAAATCGTTAGATGTGCCCTTACCATAATTTGACCCTGCTGATGTGTCCAAACTCAAGCAGGTAAAAGGCTTACTCATCTGTGTTAATCCTGGTCCTGGTAATGGAAACCAAGAACAATTAAGGTATCCCAAACACCCTGACCGACCACACCAATGTCTGTTTCATCAACAAACATTTCATTTTGGTACGGAAATGGTACCTGAGACCCTTGCGTTCAAACAGTTCTAAATGGTAAATTTAATTTATTGCTTCTAAATATATGTTTTTTTTTCGAATACGATGCTTTTGCTGGCCGAATTACAAGCACATACAAATGTCACATTTTGATGAAACACACACATATCACATAATGATTACCATAGTTAGTTGGTGTCAGGGCAAATCTAACGATTTAAATCTTTATTAGTGAGCAGTTACCGGATTAAAGAAATTCCCTAACATCGAGTTCTTGCGGGTTTACCTTTTTCTTCGTGAATTTCGTAAAGTAACGAGATATCTTTTCAGAGCGATGCTTATCATGTATTTGAATAATGAGAATTGAAATGGGAGATCATTGGATAGATCCTATCTTGGTTTCATTCAGCAATTTCTGTTTGAGGTAAAGTTATGTTCTCAAAAATTCCGGCAATTATGTGGGATTTTTATTCGCTCTACATTTTTGTAATAAATTAGATATCAGAATCAATGAAAGTCGACCTATATTTATCTCAAGTCAGAGAGATATGTGGATGGTTTTAATAAATTATACCTACTGATAATAATACTGAATAAAATAAAAAAATGAGACAATATCACATACATTGTCCTAGTCACAAACTAAGGTTTTCCCTTGTAGGTACTATGGAAACCAGGAACAAGGAAGGTATCAAAAGAACCCAGATCCAACCCTAAATTTCTATTTCATCAATAAAAAGTTATGATAGCTGTTGCGCAGCTGGAAGAAAGCCTATATCCAGCACTGGTCGTCAAGCCAAAGGCTCTATATTGATTGAGCATTCAAAAGGCTACGGGTGAGCATACCGTCACGTGATTCAAAAGCTTATTTACTTATAGCCTTCATGACAATAATCAAAACCCTATTGTAGCATAATTCAGTTTTGATTAATAATGAATTAACTATCCTACAACGTTAACAACGGTTATTTAAAAGGTATTAATAAAGCCGCCATTTTATCCTGAATAATAGATGATGTGTTGGTAAACTGTGTTTAATTGGGGTTTATCATATTGACTAAGCGTGTGTGCTGAGAGATTGAACTATGGTGTATGAATAATAAATTAAATAAATAAATTTAAAATCTTTATTGTAGAAATTGTGGTTTACATAATATGCAGGTGTTAAATTATATAATACTTCTTACAATTGCCTGTCTAAATAGGACTACAGAATGCCCAAGCGTACAATAGTCTTATTTATTAAATAATTTGATTCTAATTCAATATTGTTTGACATGCATTTTAATACTTTATAATTAATAAATGTAGGTATGTTTAAAATTACTAGTAAATGTCAAAAGAGAAATGTGAACGAATTATTTAATCAAAATGAGAGGGTATCCGACATCCGCCACAAGCCGGGCGTAGCAGACGACGCCGTGCACCTCCAGTCCGCTTGTGACCACGACCGTTGTAACGCGGTCGTCTGCCTACCTATCTCATGAAAAAAAAACAAGTTGTGCTACTACGAGTATGTACTTACATACATAGATGAACTTCTTTGTTTCTTTCAAAACGTGCAGTAAAAGGCATTACCAGTCTACCCCACCTACTTTTAACTTTTTCCCGACTAATTCATTTCCCTGCCAGACTTTGGCAGCGTGCAACCTCAAAACATATACCGCTGCCTCAGTACTTCTTTGCGATTCGAAGCCAACCGCTAAATATATAATAGCTCCGAGTGAACGAGACCGGAAACGCAGATATAATGCTTTCTCACAAATCGCAATGGCAAAGGAGTTTCATTGAGCAAGAGGCTCCTTAAGCCCCGAACATTTTAGGGGTCCGCTGTTTGTGATATGAACCGTCATATCAATGTCCATTGATATAAAGTTCAAATCTTATATCAAAAAAGGGTATATACTTCGATGACGAATGACGGACACTTGCCCTCTCATTCGTCATCGATTTATCCACTTCTATTTCAGTCGTGTAATTCTTTATACAATCCCTCATCTTATCGTGTAATTCCCGGTTGCATCCAAAGTTGCCGCATTGGAGCCCGGGGTAGGCTTGGACCATGATTCAGAATTTGGGGAGTCTGGTTACAATGAAGCGACTGCCGTTTGACCTTCGCGACCTTTTTACAGGGGGACCAGACTAACTGGATCATGGTTACACGTTTCAGAAACTTCTCGAAACGTCCAGATTTCCTCACGATGGCTTCCCTTGCCGCCGAGTTAATGGTAGAAATATGCACATAGAAAGAATTCTTCATACAATCCATCCAAGTCTTTTTCAAAATTGCATTAGTTACAAATATTTTGTTACGATCGGATCGTATTATTGCTATACTAACCAGATTTTCCGGTTTTTGATAAATATTTATCATCATTGTTGATTTTATTTATACAACTTAATAGTTTTAAGTACAGCTTTATGCTAGCGATATCATAAGATTAATTATTTAACAGATGAGTAGTCCGTTGCATTCGGGATTACAATTGTCCAAATCAAATCGGCATCTTGTTTTAGAGTGTCGTCAGGATACTAAATAACATCAAGTGCAAATTTATCTAAATTTTATAGAATACTAGAATTTGCAACAGCAATGTACGAGTGGCCGTAGTTAGAAGGGTTTACCCACTTCCATTAACATTTTGTGGAAAATAGTTTTTTAGATTTTTGCATTGCATTCAAACTATAATTTATCAAGACGCTCCAGTCACCAAGACGCCAGTCCGCTCGTGACCACGGCTGCTGTAACAGTAGCCGAAACGTCGAGCAAAATATGTGAGTACACAATCTTGTATCACATAATAAATATCTTGTTAATTCCCGTCTTGATAAATTTTATGGAAAGACTTCTTTTCCAGAAGTAAAGTATCGCGTGCTATTTGCACGCTAATATATTTCCATACTCATACAGCTTCAGTCCTATAAGTGTGTCAAGAACCTAAGTATATTTTTTATCACCATTATAATGCTGACTAATTCATACAGAATCTCATTCATTAACTTGATTCCGTCTTGTTTTACGGATATCAAAGAGCAAAGAATCACAAATATAATATGTAATTTTACAAATTTTCAAATTTCAAATAGTTTTATTGCCAGTTAAGTGTTACAATGGTGTTACAATAAATGATGCTGCTTTACTACTTAACCACCATTTACAGGCATTGCAATATCTAAGTATGCTTATACATTGAGTTAAAAACCTACTAAGTAAGTAAAACTTAAAACTAATCCACTTGAGACCCAATAACAAAATAATAGAGTACATACTCTAAATAAATATTGTTAGTAGGTATATACTTTAATACATACATCCAAACATTGAATACACAGAAGACCATTGGCCTACCTCCTTATACATATCAGTTCATACTTGCAATGAAACGTCAAAAACGAGCTTTCAAAACTTTACCTGCTAATAAATAGGTATAAACCACTTATATATATTTCGATTCACTCTTGACCGGTTTCCCTACAGCCGCAGCATTACTTAATAAAGGCTCAGAAACATCAAAGACGGGATCCTGATTACAGGTAGGAAACGTGTTGGAAATGTTCACTCATATTTTCTTATGTTTTTCCTTATTCCTGTACTAGCTGTCGTCCTCGCATTTGCGTGTCACTGATTTGTCTCTTGGGGGCTAACTACTACTATAGACTTGGGGAGTTGCCATACTGGCGGATTGCGAGCGTTTACGCCGCGGAGATACGCCGCTGAACGCCATTGTTTTTCGCCACGCAGAAAAACGCCGGCAAAACCGTTGCGCGTCCGCGGCGAATCCGTTGCGCATTGTAACGTATTCGATGCGTCGTCGCTCCGCTTTGAAAACGTTGGCAATCCGGCAGTGTGGCGGCAACTCCCTTAGGGTGCCATCCCTACTAAAGGCACTCGGCAAAAGTTGGAACTGTGGCAAAATTTTTTTATGGTCATATCCCGCGCACGAACTGTGGCCATATCCTTCAAATACACTGACATTAGTGTTTTTGACATTTTCCCATAGAAAAAATGTTGTAAGTACATCAATATTTTTATTCATAGTCTGTTTTGTTTCGGCTTTTAAACATTTATTTCTTGTTGCTAAAGAAATGAATTAAAAATATATACATCTTCATAGCAACTCAATAGGGCTTCCGTTCATGGAAAAACTTTCATAATTATTTTATTTTCATTCTAATTTCTTTGTTTTATTTATTCATAAATAAGTAAGAAATGTCTTTTTCTTTATCACAAAGGGAATGAAAAAAATGTTATCTTTTTATTTCATTCCCTTTGTGAATTAAAAAAAAGACATTTCTTCACAATATTATTTTTTAAAAGTATATTGACATAAACACGAAATATTTTTATTACACATGAATAGATTTATTCAAGTAAAGTAGCCAGTTAATTTCTAGAAACGTTATTTCTCATACACTCAAGGGAATTAGTTCTATGCACGCCATGGGTTACTAAATCAACCATCGTTCAATAAAATACTTGACTAATAAGTCTAGTATTTTATCGAACGATGGTTGACTATCTGCGTATAATTCTTAATTGAGTCGAGCGCGAAAGCGACAGCTTTGACGCTTCTGAACCGGGGGTACGATTGAACCATGATTTGGAGAGGATTTAAAGATAAAGATAAAAGATAAAGATTTCTTTATTGGCCACAGAATACAAATTTAAACCCAGGTGACATAAATACATAAATAGAACAAATTCTGTAGCCAACAAGGCCCAACCTCAGCATTTGCTACAGTGGCCGAAGCCGCTGCAGCGCTGGTTTTCGTTCGGAGCCTTGGGCGACGTACGTGCACACATACATACAAAAGGAAGAAAGACAAAACAAATAACAAAGTTACAATAGAATCAAAGAAAAAACAATTTGGAAGGTCAGACGGTAGTCGCTCAATTGTAATTAATAACTATTTACTGCCGTTTTACCTATACCAAGGGAACCTTTCTTTTTCTCCCACCACCATGGTCGTCACCTTACTACGTGTAGGGAAAAAGGTGGTGTGTGGGACTCTAACCCTTACCCAAACCTCTACGTAATAGCGGGCACCATTTGGAAAACTACGTCGTGTCTTCTTATCGTCGATACCACAGTGCCTAAAGACGAAAGTCTTCAATCAGTGCGTCCTACCCGTCATGACATACGGAGCTGAAACGTGGACGCTTACGGTACGGCTTGTCCACAAGTTGAAGGTCGCTCTGCGGGCTATGGAACGAGCAATGCTCGGCGTCTCTCTCCAAGATCGAATCCGAAATGAGGTGATCCGGCAGATCAACGCGCAGGTATCCTCACGATGTATTTCCTCACCACCGAGCTGATTTACATGTAAAATGTTCATAATTAAATACAGTGCTATCTAGACTGTAACCTACGAATGGTGTACACATGTTTAAGGTGACGGGAAGGGCACACTAGCGACGCCAATTGATTTTAATTTTTAGCTACTAAACCATATCTATTTTTAACAATTTCGGGGTTACAACCTCTCTGCAAACACTTACACTATTTATTAAATAACCATGCACATATGTCGGGTCCGTTTTTGTACGCGTAAAATTGATTCACATTTCACATTTCGAGTACAAAAGTTAAGTATAAGTATTTAATAATAGTATAAGTGTTTGCCAAGAGGTTGTAACTCCGAAATTGTTTAAAATAGATCCGCTTTAGTAGCTAAAAATTAAAATCGATTGGCGTCGCTAGTTGACCCTACCCGTCGCCTTAACAAATAAGACGTAAATAAAGATTTTGGAATTTTAAAAAAATACAAATATGATGAAGCATCTACAAAAAAAAACAGTAATGAATTATTTTCATTACTGTTTTTTTTGTAGATGATGATTCACTGTGTGGTAATGGTAAAAATAAAAGTACTCCTCAATACATGACGCAAAAACCTTGTTCAAAACAAATAACAAAAGGGAAGAAGAAGAAGCCATGCAAACAAATCGACAAGGTAAAGGCACGGTAATGAAATAATAAGGCTGCGGGACATGACAAAGAGTACAAATTAATAATGTTATACTGATTTTTTTTTCAGTATACTCGTATACATAGAAAGAGATGGTCGCTGCATACGTTGTCGATTGAAAATATTTATTGTTTGGTAGGTTCGGTTAGTTCTATGAACAGTATGACGGCTGATATTAAAGATTACGATTTTTTTTATGTGATAAGTGGCAGACAAACAGACGGATCACCTGATGGTAAGCGATTGCTGCCGCCCATGGAAAACTGCGACACCGGTGAAGTCACAAGTGCGCTGCCAACCTTTAAAGCCCCTTTCCCCCGGATTGGGCCTCCGGTACCCTCACTCACACAGCGAAACACAGCACAGTGCTGCTTCACGCCGGTTTTCTGTGTGTAGTATCACTCCGGTTGAGCCAGCCCTTTCATGCCGAAGCGTGGCTCTCCCACGATATTCATGTTCTTGTATTTATTGCCCATCACATGTTATGCAGTACAGATCTTAATTTTAAAGGTTTGATTGAATTTGTTTCTACTTATCACATTATGTGTGCCGCCCTCACTCCCTTTTGGGAATTTAGTTTCTACTTGTACCAATAGATGGCGCTGGGCTTTGATTTCGTCGCGCAAGTGTTTCGTTATGCTTAAATTTTTAGTGCATTAAGCTACTGTTACACATGCTCGTTTTTAGCATGCTTAAAAAGCATGACAAATATTAGAATGCTTAAAATAAGCAAACCTGTCTACACGTGCTAAAGCACTCTGCTACACTGCAAGTAGCATGCTCAAAAATCGACCAGCGTGCGATTTTTGAGCATACTTCAAACTAGCATCCTTATTAGTAACACGTCCATCCACACATGCTACTAAGTATTACTTGCTCAAAAGTAGCATGCTTTAAGCATGAAAACAAGCATGTGTACCTATACTAATGGACGGACACAGGCCATTGCTTGGTCGTTAATAAACTATGCAACGACCTGTGTCTATAATAAACAAAATGTACAACGTCTATAATACAATATAGATTGACCGTGGGAGAGCCACGCTTCGGTATGAATGGGCCGGCTCGACCAGAATGTTACCACGGCCTCACAGAAAACCGGTGTGAAGCAGCACTGTGCTGTTTCGCTTACCGCTGGCCCAATCCGGGGGAAAGAGGGGTTAAAAGGTTGGCAGCGCACTTTTGACTCTACTGGTATCGCGGGTGTACTTGGGCGGCGGCAATCGCTTACCATCAGGCGATCCGTATGCTCTCTGCCACCAATCACATAAAAAAAAACAAAATTTATTTTTTGTTTATTGAAAGAGTCCCAATTAATTTTAAAAATCTGTTCTGTCGGTAATCTTGTCGTGGTTTTTTGTTATAATCTTCTTATACGTTTTGATAATACTCGCTTCAGCCTTTGAAGTTATTTTCATTTAGCATTATGTACCATTCTATTTGTTTTCTACCGTACATTGTGCATATTTTTTCTTTGAGATAAAAGAAAGGTCACTCATGTTTTCCTCCTTCACAAAGGAGATTCAATAATGATGTTCAGACAGCAATAAATAAACTCACGACGATATTACGCATTACAAAAATGGTTTTGAAACTTCTTCATTATTAGTTGTTAACAGAATGAATGATTATTTTTATATTTCGACTTTCTTTTCCATAACCCTTTACCGGGCAACTAGACATATTTTTTTTCATTGGTTTTCAACCTTATCGCAACTGCACAAATTTTAAAATCTGGTGGTCTCGTATGACCCATTTCCTGATTAAACTACATTAAACTTACTACACTACTACATTTTACTTGTCAATATTGCACCACCTACCCCTCCTCTACTACCAAATGTCCTTTGCCTGAAGGTTGACTGGTAGAACTCGCTTCCAGCGATAAGGCCGCCGAAATGGTACAATTAAGTTTCTGTAATGCCTCGTTTTTTTAAGTTGCGTTTTTTTGTGCAATGAAGTATATTTATCTATCTATCTTAACTACCTTCCCTCTTATTACAAAATGCGAACTAAGGATAGTCCCGGAACAAAATTTGTGCCAGCCCCTTTTAACATTGCGTGTTGGAACGGGATGACATGAGCTTTAGTACGGTAATAACTTTAGATGTCGATTTAGAATAAGGTGGATTAGTTTTCCTCCCTACACTACGAGTTGATTAACCCTCTGCATCTGCCCTCGAAGTCGGAACTCCAGGTCACTAACATTAGTATATTTGTTTAGATTTCTATCAATGTTAGTACCTACCTTCTTTACCAACACCAATGTACGTAAATAACTATTCTGGAGCTCAATTCTCAAGCTAGTGAAATTTTTAAAATATGGCGGATCTCACCTGAAAACCATACAAAAAAAGCTATTTTTAGTGATATATGGCGTATGATGATATATGTCACGAACCCGAGAATTGGGCTCCGGATCATCTGTTTCAGAGTTTGTCGACAGACCCAAGCGTATCCGGGGATTCGAAGCGCCAGCTTGGAAGGCAACTGCATATATGAATGCTGAATGATGATAGATCCTAACATGATAATTTCCTTGTTGACAGGCCTGGGCCGTCTCCACCCATACGGCTCGGGCAGCGGTAGCGGCTCGAGCAACGGCAGCGGCCGGCGGCGCACGCGCAGCCGCGGCCTGTCCGACTCGCCGACCGCCCCGACCACACCCACCTCCGCCTCCGACAACGCGTCCGACGCGACGTTGACCGACTCGGAGCTGCCGCTCGCGAGGGACTCGACGCTGCTCGTGCAAAACGGTCAGTTCCATATTTTTATAACGTGTGACGAGTTAAGTGGTATCACGTCATACAGCGTCAGCATAAAAATATCGAAAAATATAATTGCAAAATGTGTAAGTAAAAAAGAACTCATATGTATTATTGTTTATATTTAACTGACTTCATAAAGAGGAGGAGGTTATCAATTCGTCGGGATATTTTTTATGCACGTTCTTCGATTAGGTACTGAAAGATGCCTGGATCAAATGGAAAAATATTTTTTTTATTTAAAAGAATATAAGTTCCCAAGTGGTCCCTTTCTTAGCATGTCATGATCTGACGATGGGATCCCATAAAACTCGAGGGCAACACTCAGATTTTATAGACACAAGTGAAACAAACTGTCCCTATTCGAAGAGAAGTCAACGTTGTTGTATAAAATTCAATGATTATTTATAATAATACCAACATTACATTTATGATAATTTCGATTGTTATAAAAATAAATGATTAAGAAATTATTTCATTTAGCTCCTTTTGACATGACGCGCAGAATGTACGTAGCACGGTTCATGACTCCACGCTTATGTCAAAACAAAATTATGTCAAAAACAGGTCCGTTTTAAGTTGTCTAATTGAAGGGACGTGCCGTATATTTCGCTATTTTGATTTAATCTAAGCTGACCCGGATATTAATAAGGACCACAAACACTGGCATTTAAAAATGCAACCTACTCGATATAATAATAAAATCACTCATAAGCTTATTTTTATGCGACGGCTGCGAAAGAGGTCCCTGTTTCGAACCCAGCGTCGGGCCAAAAATTCAGCCTGGTGTCTGGAAGTTGGTGGTCTTGTCCCCCCGTGCCTCGGAAAGCACTTTAAGCCGTTGGTCCTTGTGCCCAGATCCTCTCCGGTCATGTTATACTCGGTGTCCCACTATGGTAAGGTAACAGAGAGTGCACTTGTGCTTGCGCTCACAACAATATATCGTGAGTTCTATTTGTTGAGATTAGAACTCACGATAGCCCGCGTAGCCGTAATCGGTTAGAGGGATATTAAAATCACTCATAGTAAAAACGAGCAAATATTAAAAAACACACACGGCTTGCTACTCGGAATATCGAAATGCGGACCAGAATTCCGAAACCCATATTTTGCAGCGCCTGTAAAAACGACGCTGTGAAAATTATAGACGCATCAAAAAAGGAGGTCGGTTAAAACAACACAGAGAAAACATTGGTTGCAAATCACTGGAAATAAAATAGAGATCAATTTGAGCGGCGCGACTCCCATAGCGTTTGACATACGAAACGGTGCTGTTAGGATAGGCACCCTCGCACTTTACTGAGGAGTTGGGATTACACTGGTATGTTTGAGAATTGTTACGAATTGTTAACGTTTGAGTAACCGTTGACGTTTTGTCGCTTTCAACAAGGTGACAAAGAGGAAAAAATGTGGTATTTTCTTATAAGTCAAATGAAATGAAGCTGTCAGAACGGTTTTTGAAATACAACCTCGCCATTACGCGCATTAAACGTCTTTACCGTATATGAAGTCCAGCATTGCATTGGCCTCATCATTAATCATCATTTCAGCCAATAGACGTCCACTGCTGGACATAGGCCTCGCCCAATGTTCTCCACACAGATCGGTCCTGTGCCGTCCCGCATCCAATGGATTCATGCGATCTTCACCAGATCGTCCGTCCACCTTGTAGGAGGCCTGACACGGCTGCAACTTTCCTGTACGTGGCCTCCACTCGAGGACTTTTCCGCCCCAACGGCCGTCTGTTCTCCTCGCTATGTGCTCTGCTCATTGCCACTTGAAGGCATGCAATCCTTTGGGCTATGTCTGTGACCTTAGTTCTCCTGCGGATCTCATCATTTCTGATACCATCACGCAGGGAGACTCCGAGCATAGCCCTCTCCATTGCTCTCTGGGTGACTTTGAGCCTCCTTAATCGGCACATTTAAGCGGCCACGTTGCATTGCCTATTGGTGTTTAAATATTTTTCATGCATTTTAATGTAATAATCGTTGTTTTATTTATTAAAATGTAGTAATAATATAATAAAACCGTCGAGTGAGTTGCCACTAGATTGACTTTCTTTGTTATTAGTTTTAAGTATAAAACAAAACGCTGAATTAACACGTCTATTATCAAATTACTGCGACTTTGATTAACTTTACATACATTATCGCATGCAAAGACTAAAATTACTAAGGCTTAGACAGAGTATTTATTGTTCCTAATAAAGTAAAACGCTTTCTTCTTGTTTATTCAGTTATCCTACTGACTTCTCTAGGGACTACATTCATCAGAACCACTTATTGTCGCATTTTAAGAGTTCTTTACGTAAGTATTTATTTAATTTGAATACCTAAACGAGTTACATTACTCAAGAAGGTATCTGATACATTTGCGTGTGGATATGAGAACTATAGTAATGTGGGTATTTGAACGGAAGATAGGTGTAATTTTACTGTTACCGAATCAAAACAGATATTCACATGAAATAACAATTTTAGTAGAGTGAAAACATGACCGGCTTCTCCTCAAATTAAATTATTGTGATAATATACAACAGACAGATACGAACTGCAAACCTTCAAGAAAAGAGCGTATTATTTTTTAAAAGGTCGGCAGCGCACTTCTGACTCCCTGGTATTGCAGGTGTTCATGGGCGGCGGTAATCGCTTGCCATCAGGTGATCCGTCTGCCCCCTATCCCATAAAAAAAATCTGTACCTTTATAAATTGAGTTTATGTAATAAAGTTTGTAACTTTTTAAACATGACCTCCAAATTGTGTCGATAAAATCGTGTGTATGTCGAAATTGCCAATAACCTCACTGCTATGGATGCTAAAGAAGGACTTAGTGGAGGAGGTACACCAGGCAAGCGAACCCGGGCCAATCCGAAGTGCGAGCTTAGGCGGGATGCAACCGGGTTTTTTCTAGAAACTTTCTACCTCACACGACAATACCAAAGAACGTACTATCGCCTGCGGTATTTCGGACCAATGCACTATACAACCTTCAAATGAGATTTTTGTTACTTCTGCGGTATTGCAGGTGACCATAGGCGGCGGTAATCGCTTACCATCTAATAATGTCTGCTCGTCTGCCCTCTATCTCATAACAACGCCAAGATGATGAATTTCAATCTAAAGCATTAATCATGGTGAGTGTTCCGAGGAGTTGTTTGAGTTAATACTCGCTGCTGAATTTCACCGCCGTACTACACGCCGTAAACTAGGATCGTACCGTACCATCTGGATGCGTGGAGGTCCACCACCGTGCACTTACGCGTCATTTTTGCCACGCACCTCGTCATTGTGGAATCAACTTCCCGCAGCGGTATTTCCGAACCGGTACGACATTGAGATCATCAAGAAACGAGCCTATAACTTCCTAAAAGCCTGGCAACGCATATCCACTCCTGGTGTGGATGATGTCCATGGGCAGCGGTGATCGCTTACCATCAGGTGACTAGCTTGCTCGTGCCTCCCTATCTCATAGAAAAAAGCCCGCAAAATCATCATCAAATTCCTATCTCCACCAGAAAACTAGTTACAAAACCAACCATCGACATGTGGGAATAATTCTTCCTATTAGCCCACTGGTGTAAGCGCTCAGTGATATCGACTTTCGAGAAGCTCTGCGTATTAACAGAGGCAGGATACGGCGGTAAAAGTGTTTGCGGGAATACAAAATGAAGCATGTGATTGCTCGGGAATCGCGTTAGGGCGCAGTCGGCGCCAAAGAGATCTGTTAAACTAGATGTACTCACTGCAACCTTATTTGTTTAGTGCTGTCTTTTTATTTTTCTTTATCTGAATAGGTTCGTGTTTTAACTTCAGCAGACTGAGCCTTTCCATAGTAAGCCATACTTTAAAAGCTGCGCGACGCCGTTAGTACTGGGGTGACGTGCCTGATGACGTTCTTTCACTACTGCACCTGTATTAAAACTGCGTCAAGGCTGGTTGGATCTCTTCCACACACTGGACGCTATTTTCCGAAAATGGAATGTTCGGAAATTTCATAAGCGCGCGTTTTTAATACCATGATTTATTGAAAAAAAAATCGCACGCACTGGCTGCAAATAATATTTATTAGTCACATTTCAAAAAAAGGATCTGTCATATTTGTAAAATAGATAGAATTCCTTTTTCTACTAAAATTACTATTTGTTACCTCCATAGTAATTCATAGGACAGACATTCGTGTGATTCATCACACGAATGTCTGTTGAGTTGTCACTTGAGTTTGTTCAGTTTTTTTTGTATTATATGAATTTAAGTCTATATTTGTAATTCCTCTGTTGTCTGATCTCTGTAACAGAAGTGCTACTTAGTACGGAATCAGGTCAATGTGTGACATGTTGTATGAATTTATTATAATTTTATTGTAAAATACATTTTTTTTTACATTATAGCGGACAAACGAGCAGACGGCACACCTGATGGAAAGTGATCACCGCCGCCCATGGACATATGCAACACCAATATTGAAAGAAAACGAGACCCTTTCCTAATTTTATTTTACGTATACTAGGTTTTGTCCGCAACTTCGTCCGCGTGTAAGTAATAGTTAATTTAGCCAGAAGAACTATCGGGTGATCCGTCTGCTCGCTCGTCTGCCACCTATCACTTAAATTTACTTTTTTATTCGTCAAATATAATACAGAGGCTTTACAAATGCATATTTGATAATGCTTTTTTTGTTTTGTCACAAGCAATTTCATTCTAAATGGATTTTACTTTCGATTTAGACACAAAAATGAAATTCTTTTTCATCATGTGTATGATGGCGGTTAGATTTATTTACGAATACAAAGCTTTTATTCCAGTTCATTTTTTTCCAATATTTGTATGTGGTGCTGACTAACAAAACATGACTAAAATAATTATTTGATATATTCATTTACAATTAAAACGGATTATTAATAACGAAGTGAAATTAAATTTTTCTTTCCCTTTGTAATTGGAATTCATGGTCAAAATGGTATACTTGGAAATGGTCAATAAACAAATGTATTATATTAACACTGTTTTATGAACTTTTAAGCATTTTCTGAATGACTTCTGGTTAGTCAAATTTTGAATGTTTTGATCCATTCATAATTATCATTTCAGTAATTAATATGATTTTACGAGGCAGGCGAGCAAACAGCTCACCTGGTGGCAAGTTACGACCCTACGTACCTTATAGTTTAGTTCTTTCTTTAGCTTTTTGCTTTATAAGTCAGTCAATCAGCCAATCAATCCGTTTTCGCTTATATGCATAGATAAAGGTAACGGGTAGGGCACACTAGCGACGACAATCGATTTCAATTTTTAGCTACTAAAGCGGATCTATGTTAAAAATTTCGGGGTTACAACCTCTCGGAAACACTTATACTAATTATAAAATAACCATGCAAAAAAATTTATTGGCGTCGCTAGTGTGCCCTACCTGTCGCCTTAAGAAGTGCCCATGTCCCATCCAGTCCTAAATAATCTTTCTTAAAAAAACCATGGTATTACAAGGCCGCTCACATCGACTCGTAATGGATTTTTATCCCGTCCCACTCCATGAAAATTAAACAGGAAATCCTAGGGAATACCGCTTTTAATTTACCCACCATCGGATTCTATAATCGTTCTAGATTTCATTGAATGCAATTTAATTGGAATTCTCGCACTGCCCTGATTGAAATCGATACCTTTTGTGGGTCATTGCAATTTGAGTTTTGTATTTTAGCTGGATCCGATTTTGAATGGTTTTATCAAATACGCCCTGTTGGTCTAGTGATTTTAGTACCGGGCCGTGATCTCGGGGTCCTGGGTTCGATTCCCGGGTCGAGCGAAAAGTATGTTTCGAATTTTTCGAACATAGCTCGGGTTTGTGATCACCAATCCGCATTTAGCAAGCGTGGTGATTAAGCCTAATCCCATCATAATAGCGATGACTTGATGGAGGCCTTTGCCCTGCAATGGGACAGTATATAGGCTGATAAAAGTATCAGCAGAAAGGCAGTAAAGTAAAGACTTTACTGCATTTTGGATTTTTTTGCGACTTGCCCAGACTTTGAACGAGTGCAATTTTAAGCATGTTTCATATTATTAAATATTATATAGCACTTTTAAATCGTGACAAACCCGTAGTGTAGTTTTGTAGATCCAAGCAATACATAGGGACATACAGCGAAAGAGATACTGTTTTATACTTTGTAGTGAATATTAAAACATATTATTGAGGGATGAATTACTCTGTACTGGTTTGTAACCTCTGTAAAGCTACAAACCTAAAATCATGATACACTTGTAAGTAACTATCCTTTGAACATGAAATAGTCATGCTCTTCTGAAATGTGGTGGAAGTGCTCCAGCCAATTTATGACCGTACTTACATAGCCATGTTAACTTAGGTACAGTTATAACTACGAGAGTATGTAATAATACAAATACCGAAATAGGCGGACCGAATACTGTATTAGCGGTATACCACATTTTTTGTCCTTAGAATAGTTATTCGAGATGTCTTCCATGTACTTTACGCGACTACGGCGAAGGTTATGATTTTGACCTATATGTATGTATGTTTGGTTGTTCATCTGTTCCCTCATAACTTCTAAACTTGTTATCATATTTGAACAAATGAGGTCTCGTTAGAAGCGTCTTGATTGTCTTCTAGTTATAGGCGACATGACGACACGTTACATTGACTACAGCGCCCCATAGGGGACTTAGAGTAAGGAATTAAAAAAAATGTACTCACTGCAACCTTATTTGTTTAGTGATTTCTTTTTATTTTTCTTTATCAGAATCGGTTCGTGTTTTAACCTAACTAGACGGAGCCTTTTCATAGTAAGCCATACTTTAAAAGCTGCGCGATGCCGTTAGTACTGGGGTGACGTGTCTGATGACGTTCTTTCACTACCGCACCTGTATTAAAACTGCGTCAAGGCTGGTTGGATCTCTTCCACACACTGGACGTTATTTTCCGAAAATGGAATGTTCGGAAATTTCATTAGCGCGCGTTTTTAATATGGTATTAAAAACACGCGCGGTTTATTGAAAAAAAAAAACACGCACGCACTGGCTGCAAATAATATTTATTAGTCACATTTCAAAAAAAGGATGAAGGTTGTTATCAGATTTGAACAAATGAGGTCTCGTTAGAAGCGTCTTGATTGTCTTCTAGTTATAGGCGACATGGCGTCACGTTACATTGACTACAGCGCCCTATAGGGGACTTAGAGTAAGGAACTAAAAAAAAATGTTGCTTGACGATACTGTAAAGGGTATCAAATGAAAGAACTTTTTTAGCTCATTTCAAATATGTTATTTCATTTACATAACCAAAAAAATGTTAAATAAAAATAAAGTTTTAAAACTAAAACCCGACTACCAAAAAACACGCTCTAAAAAGTACGAAACAAGAAAATTGTCTCTATTGAAATTATTATGCCGTATTGCCTTAGTCAATCTTACTTGCGTCAATGTATTTTGGGCACCCTCCACTATATTAATGTCGATAAGTTCGTTGACCTGGGCTCTAGATTGTCATTTTTTGATTTTGACCGTGGCTCTCCCACGGTCCCACGCTTCGGCATGAATAGGCCGGCTCGACTGGAGAAAACCGGCGTAAAGCAACACGGTGCTGTGTTTCACGGTGAGTGAGAAATATGGGGTTTAAAGGTTGGCAGCGCACTTGTGACTCCACTGGTGTGCGGGTGCCTATGGGCAGCGGCAATCGCTTACCATCAAGCGATACATCTGCTCGTCTGCCACGTATAACATAAAAAAAGACGGTATATCGTATCTCTCCCTCACACGTATCGTGATTGCCTCATGCCAAACGTCACCAAGATCACTACACGTACGCATTAATGTGTGCGTATTCTATTTGGCACGCAATGTTAGCAGCCGGCTTTGTATCTACTTTGTGATTCTAGTAAGTTGGAAACTGACGTCACCTGGCCCAAATTAAAGATTAAACAGCGTCCCTACTCCTGGACAAATTATCCCCAAATTCGGGAAAACCAAAACATCGGAGGAATAAATTCGCTGCAAAGGGTTGAACAGACCGCGGGACGACAAACCCCGTACTAAACGACAAATAAAAGCTGCGATAGTTTAAATTGGGATACCAAAAACTGAATGTAAACAAACGTTGAACCCAAATTTTGGTGGCGAAAGTTTTGGGCCGAGGAAAACATTCACAATGTTCGTTTGTAATTTGTCGAATCATAACTAACGGTATGTTTGGGCTGCTCTGAGGAATGAAATACAACATTTTTGATTTCGTCTTTGTTTTGTCGTGTTCTTTTTTTTTCATTTATTTATTAATTACACAAGCAATAAACATTGGGTAAGATAGTAATTAAAAAACCACTAAGGTTTACTCTTAAGGTGACGGGTAGGGCACACTAGCGACGCCAATCGATTTCAATTTTTAGCTACTAAACCGGTTCTATTTTAAACAATTTTGGGATTACAACCTCTCGGCAAACACTTATACTATTTATTAAATAACCATGTACAAATGTTGGGTCCAATGCGTACGCGAAAAATTGATTCACACCAAAAGCGGCCACTTTTGGCGTGAATCAATTTTTCGCGAACAATAACGGACCCAACATTTGTGCATATTTTTTTGATAAATAGTATAAGTGTTTGCCGAGAGGATGTAATCCCGAAATTATTTAAAATAGATCCGGTATAGTAATAAAAATTAAAATGCCCTACCCGTCATCTTAACTATCGAGTTTACAATATAAAATAATAGATAATATCTACTATTTTATAGTGTTGTACATGGTTTATTTATCTATAACAGAAATAGATAGATAGATAAAACGTTTATTCGCATCAAAAAGCACACATTCAGAGCAGTATAAAAGTAAGTACAGTAAAAATCCCCAGAAGGTCTTATAGTGAGGCATGTGTGCAGTAGTGGTGCGAAATGGCAATGGCTCAGTGAATTGTTTACTCGACGAGAAAACTACTGATTTTCAGCCATTGCCACTATTGAGGGATGCACGTGACGGCACCGCAGTAACAACTTAAACTAACTAAATGAGAGAAGACAAATAAGTAGACGTTAAACAAGTATTACTTATATACGATAATAAATAGAAGAAAACAACGGATTATAGCTGTATTAAAAGTAAATAGATAAGATGTGTGTGTAAAGTTTCTCACGATGCAGCAGTGGAATTGAAGCCGTGCAAGCAACCAATCGCTGTGCCTAGTTTTTGTCGTTCCAAGAGAATTAATTTTAGATTTTTCATAAAAATAGGTTTGGATTGAAATACGATCTATAAAAAATCTTAATTTCTGTGTCCTCATTATTTTAGCGTCTGTGTTACCGCTTCGTCGGTTAGGGTTCGCTTGGACTATATACCTGGATTTGGCAGCAACACTTGTCAGGACACTCACATCAACTGGTTCCTCATCTCAGCGTATAGTTCTCAGTTGCATCAAAAGCTGTCGCTTTGAAGTCTAGAGTACGATTAGATCTCATGATTCTGGGATTTGGGGATTCTGGAAGGTAATTACAATGAACGACTACCGTCTCACCTACGTAACTCTTTATCAGGTGTCCAGACCAACTGATATATGGTTACACGTTTCATAAACTATCCGAAACATGTATGTTTCGTCACGATGATTTCCCTCACCGCCGAGCTAGTGGTAAAAATGCGCACATTGATTTGAATCCAGGAAGCATGCTCGGATACGACCCACTACCCCACGCATGGAAGGCGCGTTATTATCCCACCATCCCTCAAGACCATCTGGTTACAGGTTCAAAATGCATTTTTATTAGGGAAACTGATCGTCTAACGCCACATTTAAAGAGGAACCAACGGAGGTACAAGAACGCAAATTTCCACCCTCTTATTACAAAAAACTGCTCTAATACCGGTTTTAATCCTAAACTAGCAAGTTCATGATTATTACGGAATAATGTTAGTTCTTAAATTTTCATTACAAATCCTCGACTAACCATGACCACTTAATACCGCAGGATACTGTCAAAATTGATCGAATCATTCGTTCAGTGACATTTCATTTTACATAACCTTATTTTGTTGTCTGAAGTAAAAATATTTTAGAATTGTTTTTAAGCAACAATAAATTAAAATATTGACCTCAGTATGTAAGGTTTCCAAGTAATATGTAAACGAATGGCTTATATTTTTGGGATTAAATCCAAAAAATAAATTAACTACTTTCTCATAAATAACTTTGGTGTAAAATGAAATGAACTGTCACAGGGATAAGTTGTCATGGTTACTGTCATGGTTAAACTAGAGGTCCGAGTGGCTTAACTTAAGTATTAAAGTTGATATACTAAATATCGTTAAACGTAGTTTTGTAATAATGTTCACTCTAGTTCTTTTGTTATTCCTTGTATGAATCCTACAACTTATATTAAACCACGTTTTGGAATAAGAGGGCCAGACTCCGGGCTTGCTTCAATCACGATACTTACTCCACTAAGGCTGTGACTCATAATTTTTCCAACATTTTTTTGTCAGAAAGTTCGTACACCGTGTCATAACTACAGTGTATACACGAGCGAATGTGAATACGACACCTTTGGGAACAATTTGTAATTTGTGTAGCATGTGTGAGCTCAGCCGATTTTTTGCACGAACATTTTTCACGCGTCGAAATTACAGAGTGATTGTATCATCACAATTTGATGGTTATCAGCATTTACGCCTGTGTTTTGCCTAGCCGCTGATGTTAGTTGAAGAGAGGTGTTTTATAAATGATTACGTCAGCTTAAATCCATACTAATAATACAGTATAAAAAGAGCTTTAAAGCCCTTTGGAATTTGAATAGGAATGTGAATATGTCTGTCGTTTGTTTATCCGTCTTTCACGGCAAAAACGAGCGGCGAATTGACGTGATTTTTTTTAGATGTGAAATAGAAAGTATCTTATGTGAGGTGGAGAGTGCTCCACCCCACATAAGATACTTTGTGGTGAGCCGTGGGACAGCCACGCTTCGGCATGAATGGGCCGGCTCGACCGGAGAGATACCACGGCCTCACAGAAAACCGGCGTGAAGCAGCATTGTGCTCTGTTTCGCTGAGTGAGTGAGGGTAGCGGAGGCACAATCGGGGGGAAAGGGTGTTTAAAGGTTGGCAGCGCACTTGTGACTCCACTGGTGTCGCGGGTGGCCATGGTCGGCGACTATTGCCATTTATATTACCATCAGGTGATCCGTCTGCTCGTCTGCCATTTATCACAAAAAAAAATATCGATCGCTCGGGCATTTTTTTGTTTCTAATTTAAGAATAAATTAGAATCAGCAAAGACAGGTGGCAGGCCAGCGGACGGATCACCTGACGGTAAGCTAATGCTACAGCCCATCCGGTGTCCATGAGCTGTGCCATCGCTAGTGGAATCACAAATCAACCATCAAACTACCGTTCCGCCATATTAGGCCTTCGGTACCCTCATATACTCATATCGGTGTCGCGGTCGAGCAGGAAAATTTATGCCGAAGCGTGGCTCTCCCACGGTCCTAAAACTAAGCGAATAGTAGACTTCTAAAACAGAGCGCCGAACATTTCGTTCGCAATCCAATTTCAATTGGCATTCCAACCAATCATCCAAATCATTGAAACAATTTATCAGATTGATAAAATCTTAAACTGCTTTCCAAAAGTGGTTAAAAGATTCAAAAGCGGTCCAATCACCTTTCGGTTCTATAGGCGCATGTCACACGTCGGCCGTAAGTCGTAAACCAGGGACAAGCTGTAAAGACTCCCGAACGTGTTAAACAATTTGATACGTAGTAACAGTGACATTTTTATGTGACGATACCAAAATGGTAGGGACCAGGCCTTAATTGCTACTATTAAACGCATGCTTGCGACAGATCGCCGAGCGATAGATAGCTTCGTATTTTTACGAAACAAACTATCCCCATCCTTCTCATTTGAACTAAAATGTCGTAAAGCTAAAAGAGACGGGAGAGTAGTGTTCCAGTAGCCGTGGGATAATCATAATGAAAGCCGGAAATTCGTTAACGAATATGGCAGCGCTTCGTTAAATTTTATGTATGTTTGTTTAATGAATGAATGCCTTTTTAAATTTCCATATGTTGCCGTCCCGTTTTTAATCCGACTCTCATTTCCTTTCGTCCTTTTCTTTGATGACATCACAAGAAATGGATTTAATACCGCGACTGATATCATTAGCGTCGGTCTCTCTTTCACTATTTTGCACCCCGAAATTGCGGAATTAAGGCTTCCGTATCCATCCATCAAGGAAAACCGTGAAAATTCGCTCCATCCCTTAATCCTGAAGACGAATATCTCAAACTTACGAACCGTGCGGCATAATCGCGAGGTTGTGACAAGTAGAAAAAAATGTATAATTCGTCACTTAATCCCAGCATCTCGGGGATTGGAGTCTAACAAATATCTAGCATTAGATGTGATATACGTTGTGTCATGTTGTTTTTTTCGCAGTGACTGTGAAATATTACTCTTCTTCTTCTTGTTCAGCAGCATGTATTTGCCCACTGCAGAGCATATGCCTCTCTAATTTCTCTCCACTTTCTTTTGTCGTCGGTTTTCCTGGACCACGCTACTCCAGCTTGAGCCTTGATGTCATCGGACCATCTGGCAGTTTGTCCGCCAACACTCCTCTTTCCGTCTCTTGGTTTCCATTCAAGGACATCCTTGCTCCACCTTTCATCACTTCTTCTGCACACAGGACCGGCCCACGTCCATTTTAGTTTTGCGGCTCGGTACCCTACGTCTTTCACTTTTGTGCGTTCCCTGATCATGGTGTTGCGCACTCTGTCTCGTAAGGATATCCCGAGTATGATACGTTCCATAGCTCTCTATGTAACTTTAAGTCTGCGTATCAGTGTTGCGGTGAGCGGTCAGGTTTCACAGGCGTACGTCATTGTCGGAAGCACACATTGGTTGAACACCTTCGTTTTTAAGGACTTTGGTGGCTTTTTAGACTTGAATACCTTGCTCAGATTTCCGAAAGCTGCCCATGCCAGTTGTACCCGACAAGCGATTTCCTTTTTAAACGAGTTCTTTACGAGAGTTATGTTTTGTCCCAGATAGTACACGTATTCAATGGATTCCCGCGATCTTCACCAGATCGTCGGTCCACCTTGTAGGAGGCCTGCCACGGCTGCGACTTCCTGTACGTGGCCTCCACTCGAGGACCTTTCCGCAATCCATTGGATGCGGGAGGCACAGGACCGATCTGTGTGGAGAACATTGGGGGAGGCCTATGTCCAGCAGTGGACGTCTATTGGCTGAAATGATGATGATGATACACGTATTCGTTCACCTTCTCAAGTTTGTGGCCATCTAATACTATGGGGAAAAGTATTTACGGATATTTGGATGGAAATATTACAGATAGTATCGATGATGTGGTGACGGTGACGGAGCGATGCAGATAGTAGTTTAGTGGATAAGAACGCGCCTTCCATGTGGGGGGTCGTGGTTCGAATCCGTGCATGCATCTCTGGATTTTTTATACATACACCGTTATTTTTTTATTGTTTACATCCCGAAAACCTCATTAATAGGCGAATAAAGTCCATTTAGCATGTTAGATCAATAAAATAAGCGTAAAAAAATACAGTTGTTCTATAGCATTATTGCCGGGCGGATATATTCCGGGATGTAAACTGTATAAAAAGTTACAGGTGTATGTGCATATTTCTACCATTAGCTCGGCGGTGAGGAAAACATTGTGAGGAAACCTGGGCGTTTCGGATAGTTTCTGAAATGTATAACCATGATTCAGTTGGTCTGATTCCCCTGTCTAAGGGTTGCGAAGGTCAGAATTCCCGAATCCTGGATCATGATTAAAGTTTTGGACGCAATATGACACGCTGAGATGAGGATGAATAGGACCGCCCTTCACATACTTCGCTTGTTCAACCAGACAGAGAATTATTAATCCCGTCACTCAAGGTCCAAACTGAAAACCAGCGCTGCAGCGGCTTCAAGCAGTTGCAGCAAATGCTGACGTTGGAACTTGCAGACCACTTGATTTTCTTGGTAATGTTTCCTGCAACAGACGACCTACTTATTATTTGTTCCTTTCTGTCTTATTGTTAACATCTTGTTGTAATATTTGATGTGATAGGTGGCAGACGAGCAGACGGATCACCTGATGGATACCCGTGACTCCAGTGGATTCATGGAGTGAATTGTATTCGTGTTTGTGGTCAACAAATGTTTTACTTACTTACTTAAATACTGTCTCATACTCACACGTCGATAATATCCGTCCACAAAGTTAACCTTCTTAGTTTGCTCCAGAGCACAAAGGAGTTTCGTGTCAGTTTCACGACCCACCGGACTCCTGAAAGTACACTCCTTTGAGGGACCAATCCTTTAATACTAATTGAATCATAATTTAAAAGACGGAAAGTTTCTTTTTATGTAAATCTTTTACCCTCCAACTCAAAGGCTTATGAATTGGGAGCGTAATAGTCTTGAGTTGGGAACCTCGAGGATTCGGTGGGATTAAAATTTATTTTCCTTTCAATTTTATATTTGCTGAATTTTGCGATTATTTCTTTTATGATATTTTGGCGACTTTTAAGTATATTGTGAGACTTGATGAGTATTCCTTGAAAATTGGAAATCTTTAAAGGTTATTT
The DNA here is from genome assembly GCA_019059595.1 of Marasmia exigua. Lineage (NCBI taxonomy): Eukaryota > Metazoa > Arthropoda > Insecta > Lepidoptera > Crambidae > Marasmia > Marasmia exigua. The sequence goes on along the minus strand of CM032465.1, from coordinate 3,024,311 downwards.
ACACTCATATTTAATGGTGCTTATTGGGAGCTTAGGAAAAAATCTGGAACATCTGATAAGAAACTTTAAGATACCAGCTACACTATAACATAATACGGAATGGAATGAAAAATTGTCAAATCTGATTAAGTTTTTAGATGAGATTATAAGGTGACAATTAATAGTTAATACTAGTAAGTAGCCTGGAGTTTCGCGTGCGTGGAATGCCGTTTCTTCCAAAAAAAACGAACGAACGGAATCTTATGACTCCCTTTGAAACAAAGGGTATAAACTACATGAGCTGCAAGAGGTAGTTCTGCCGGCCCCATTCTATTATCGGGATACGATCCAGAGACTGCCCCTATATGGTTGAAGTTCTAGCCACCCGTACTAAGCGCTACGAAAACTCCTTTCTGATGCGAACAGCCAATGAGAGGAATTGCCCGCTGATGTATTACCTGAAAAATATAACCTGGGCCTCTTTAAAGCCAGAATTAATAGGCTTTTCACGGACAATCATGGCCCACCTTGAAACTCATCTTCATTTAACATAAGGTGAGATTTGGGTCAAATACTTGTCTATCGTAGCATAAAAAAAGGGAAAGTACTTTTTGTGGCAAACCAAATAAGTGGTAAAAATCATTGTTCGAAAGACTGACAAGAGTTCGCTCAGATATTTTTCAACCTCATCCTTCCAGCGGTAGAATAGTTATTAAGCTTTGGTAGCCCGCAGCTTCGCTTGCATTGAAAACGACTTGCCATTAAATGTATTTTACTAACCAAAATTGTATACTTTGTTGGAAAAATGGCTTATTTCTAAGTGTTATTTCCCGTGATCTATTAGAGAATCTTAGATAAATTTTCGTTAATTTTTACGCAGAATTTAATTCTACAAGTTATAAAAAATTTAAAACTTAGTACAGGTGTCTTAAGACGGTAAATTGGTTTTATGCTATTAATATCTATCCTAACAGCATACTTATCAAAAATCAGAATCTTGCATTTTATCGCATTCGAAAATATCTATAATAAGTAATCGAATAGTCTTTGCAAATTTTCAGTGACAATGACAATAAAAAAGTTTTAATGTATTTTTGTTTCGATCTGCAATTTTTTTTTACAGTGCCGGAGGAGAAAAATACCAGTATTGTAAACTACAGGACAAATTCAAAGCCATTACAAAAGCAACATTAAAAAGTGTCTAAACGAATTCGGTGGCGACGAGACAAAGGCATCCTGCGTTCGACATTGAACAGGCACAGTGCAATAGATTTACAGTAAATCGCAAATATTCATCCATCGATACTAATATAATGTGAAGAAAGATTTTTATGTAACGAATAAATTCAAAACCGATTTTAAAATTTCTTTCTCTTAGACATTTATTAGAAACCTGCATTATTCCCATTTACTTTGGGATATCTATATATTTTACTACAGTAAAATGCTCAATTTCTACCATAAATATTAAAAAATCCGTGCGGTCAAACCCTGCGAGAAAGTATTTACGAATAAACTTAAAATCTATTGAACTGATTTAAGAAACATTTCACTTTATCACTGATTGACATAGGCAAAGTTACAGTGAGTAAATATTTTCAACTTGTTTATTATAAATATAAAATCTATCAATGGAGGTTCTTACCATATCTTAGTACCAAACTTGACTGGCAAGAAATACATAGAAAGACGCTATGTGACAATTGTACGGTTTAAAAAGATTTTAGTAACAAAACTTCAAGGCTGCCCGAACCTTCCCCACTGCCCTGCACTCCTGTACACTCGCGAACTATCGAGTCGAAGACGCCCCTGTAGCCTTTCTGCCTTCCCCGATATTTTCATTTAAGTTTGAAAATTGCTCGAGCTCGCCCGCGCACTGCTCAAATTGTCCTGAAATAGGGATCGATAATAGAATTGGAGGTGCGATTTTCTTTCGCGAGATGAACCGCCCGGCGTAAATCTTGGAGATAGAAAAATTTCGGAAATTGCACGAAAGATTTATCGCCAAGCCGTGTGTGGGCCAAATTGTTTTTTGATTTTGCCAGAAAGGGTTGGCGTAAAGTCTTTATGAGTTAACAGGTAGCAGTTATGGATATTCTTTGAGAACAGCGTACAAATGCATTGATTGATTCCAAATAGAGTTAGGATCCATGATATAACGATAATTACCAGTTATTTGAACATTAGCATATTTGTTTACTATTTCTTACCTCTTTATTCCCACTTTGCCACCAAAACAAAACCATCGCGACTGCTAAAGCCCAGAAAGACAAACTCGATACAACTCCCAGAGCACTTATATCGCGCCGAATTTTCGCGTTTTATCTATCACCCACGTGTGGCGTTGCTTTTGTCTCCCGATGAAATACGCCAGTGGAGTGCACCAACAATGGCTGGATGGTGAAAAGGAATTTACACAGCACGACATCAGTTAGCTGGCTATTGTTTGTATTGGTGATATTGGCCAGTTATGTGGAGATATTTTGGTTGAATAAACGATTTTTTGCTGAAATGTGGGACAGGAAAAATCACGGCACTAATCTGAAGATAAATTCGACAAGTTAAACCTATATAACATTGTTTTCTTTGTTAAGCTTGCCGTGGTCTAAAATGTCTTTATTGTTTTCTATGGGTTGTAACGTATTTACCGCTTGTTTATTTCTATTCTTACCATATCGTTTTTTTTAATGCTAATCACTTTGATAGCCAATTTAACCACATCAAATGGTTCAGTGAATATTACCTCCTTTGTTATTTTCGTATGTTAATTTTTGATTTTACCTGCCTTTTACACAACGCACGTACCTATCGCTACTTTTAGTAATGGTTAAAAAAATCAGTAGCGACTGTACTGATGCTGCATCAAGGCTGAATCGTATTTGAGTTGCTGCTAAAAGTTGATTTGTGAAAGAGCCCTAATACTCAATAAATCTTACGATGTAAATCCGAATAGAAGACAATAGAAAGCTTACTACGCTAACAAGAGCTTGTGGCGTTTTGTGGCCATTATCGTGTCACTAGTCTAGGCATTGTAAAATGATTCTCCTTTACTGCGATAAAAGTGTTTTTACACTTTAATCCATAGGAAATTCACTTCAAAAATTACTCTCAGATTAGAGAAGTGAACATGATCTCAGTTTTCCACCTTCGGCTGTACAGTAAACCGGGTGTTTTATGACTGAAAATTCGCATAAAAAACTTTTCTTTCATATTCGGTCACGTGACTTGGTAATATTTTATGGGCAGTTGAAAAAAATTAACGAATTTCAAGAAGTCGTAGAACACTGTTCACAGATGCATCCTGTATGACAATGTCGAATTTTGATACATTTGTCTAGCTACCTATGTCTTATCTCCAAATTGTACTTTAACCAAATACTTTTCAAGTTCAACCTATGAATGTGTTTTTAATCAAGATAAATCTTATTGGCTGTTCAATCTTTTCTCCCTAAAGACATAATAGGAATACCCAAGGCAATATTTCAAAATTTACAAAACTTCACTTTAACGCCATTTTTATTGTTCCCATCGTCATATTTGAAGTTTTGAATTTCCAATTCTGAAACTTTACCAACGTCATCCACCGGTTCAGATGCACCGTTATCTCAATGGGGCCCTTGACGACCCCCGCCGATACAATAAATAATAGTTACGGAATAAAATACAGTTCCACGATACGATGCAACTACAAAAAGGAAAGAAGATATAAGGAAAAGTGGCAATTTTGACGCCCTACGTGCAAATGTCTCCTACCTCCTGATACTACTCGAGTAATCCTTCTTACCTTCACACAGAGTTCAAAATGCTCAAATCCTCGTGAAAATTAAACTTGGTTACACTAATACAGATACCGTGTTCGCGATTTTTTCATGCAAGGGGCTGAAGTTTGCGAGTGTATCGTTTAGGTGTTCTTAAAGTTGCGGAATTAGTTCTGATGAAATTGCGCATTTGGTGATTGGACTGTCTTTGCAGGTACTTGGGAAGTATTACCACAGCCTTATAGCACGATATAGTAGACACTGCAGACTAACATTGCGTGCAATACATAGCACAATAGTAGACACAATGCAGGGCCTTATTACTTAGTACTTACTTTTTTCCTTAGTTTAGGAATAATAGTTTAGCGATTGGAGGAAGCAGATGTAGCTTAAAAAGCAATCAAGCAGATGGTTCGGCGTTGTTTCGGTAGATGTCACTATGCATTTTCACATCGCGCTAGTAAAGCGTGTCTCCAAAACAATGACCTCAAGCAGCCTGTTAAATTTTAAAATAGTATGGGAAAAAACCAGAGATCTAGAAGGCATTGGAAATTTTCATAAAATAAAATTAAAGCAAATAAAATGATTCCTGATATTTTATTAAATCGTCTCGCTGACTGATTCTCGAAGGCGGCCGTACGATATAGCCATTGAGTATTGGTCGTTTTCTTCTAGATGGCGCTAGCACTGGCTAGCCGACTGATGCCTCTATCTCAGTATAAATAAGTTACTCTATGACACAATGCCTGCTGACTACATCGCGGGCTAAACAGATTCAGCACCATACCGTGGGAGAGCCACACTTCGGCATGAATGGGCAGGCTCGACCGGACTAATACCTCGGCCTCACAGAAAACCGGCGTGAAGCAGCACTGTGCTGTGTTTCGCTGCGCGAGTGAGGGTACCGGAGGCCCAATCCGGGGAAAGGGGGTTTAAAGGTTGGCAGCACACTTGTGATTCCACTAGTGCCGCGGGTGTCCATGGCCGGTGGCAATTGCTTACCATTACAATTGCCTGCACGTCTGCCACCGATCTCATAAAAAAAAAATAAACACACGTGTGCGCGTACAGTCCACTCGTGGTTTGGCGGGGTCAGCGCGTAGATCAACAAACTCTTTGATATCAGTTTATCAATGTACGAGTATATGTGTTACAGAATTTACAGATGCGTGCAACATTTACGCCGATGATGTAACTAAAAATGGCGATTGAAGTCGCGGCGAATTCGTCACTTCGGACAAGGTCGTGATTAGCGATCTCTCTGATTTCGCAGATGTTCATGACCGGCGGTGATTAATTACCATCAAATGAACCGCTTACTGGTTTGTCTCCTCTAGCATATATAGTGTCAGTTTTCGTTTTCTAAAGCGATACTAGTTGTAATCTTCTGCACTACTGATCATCTTTGCGCTGCGATATTACATTCTGTATTTCAGTACCAATGAGTTCTTATTATACTTTAGTCTATTCGAACTTTGTTTCTTCTTCGGTTCTTTGGCTGGGAGCTAAATTCCACTATAGAAATGGTATTTTATGAGTCTAATGATTTTGCCATCTAGATTGTGCTTGTTATTTTACTGCCTTATATTTAGATACAAGATTTTACAGAAAGATCTAAATTTGCAGAGGATTCCAATGTTCGTATTAGACAACTTTCCGAAGAAACGGGGGTTATATACAGGGCGTCCCCCGACTATGGGATATGAAGTGAAAGTACTTTAATCCCTTAAGTTAGCATTTTATGCTTAAAGGAAGCACCTCGCGGGCCAGTATGGCAGTCCCAACGGAGGTGATGCCTTGACATCGATTCCGTTGAAATTGCAACGTGAGCTCTTCTCTTGCTTACCATCAGGCTGAGGAAAGCCTGTAATTTGTCATTTAAAAAAAAACTTTATTTTTAAGGCAAAAAAAAAACTGCATTAGAAGTTAGAATCGTGCTTGTATTATAACCGAGTAACCGAGCAAACCAGAAAAAAATAAAAATATATAAAATTGGGTTTTTTTTTCCTCCAATCGATACTGACAATACTAACGACCAAATTTCTCTAAGAAAGCCACGGCGTTCCCTGTTTGCTACGACATGTCCTTTTTTAAACGAGGTTTGAAAAGAGTTCTTCTTTCACGGTAGGCAGCGGCATGACTGTGCTCCGGCATTGTTGATGTCTATGAGCGGCGGTTACCATTTACCATCAGATGGGCCGCATGCTCGTCTGCCTATTATTCGCAATAAAAAAAAAGAATTAAACTATAGGTGTTACACTCGTCTGTCGTGAAAAATATCCTAAAAATTATTTTAATAAGTAAAAACCTTTTTGCGTTCAACCATAATCTTAAATGACCTTAATAAGCCTCGTTTGATTCTTCAACAAATATAAACAACTACAAATAACGACTAACTCTGCTCCCTATTTAATCCAATGTTTCTTTGTTCGACGCCAAATTAAGCATGTTAAACTTTAAATTAAAACTCCAAAATTCCCTAAATACCAAGGGTTCCATTCATCTATTGTAAACTTGGAAATTACATTTGCCACGTCTTTTAACTTCGTTGCATACAAACTTGAGCGTTCTTAAGCCGATAGCGAGAAAATCGAATTCTTTTCATACAAATGTGTAGCTGTAGTGAAAATTCTTGTTAAGAAGAAGTTGTTAACAAAAATACACCGGGGCCCACACTGCCTGCGGGCCTCTGATAAGACCGGGGATCCGTAGTAAACACCCGCCTAGGGAACTGGGGGACGGTGGTGTGAGTTAAGGGAAATAAGCGGGGATAATATAGAATAATTTTTATGTGATAGTTGGCAGACAAGCAGACGAATCACTTGATGGTAAGTGATAGCCGCCGCCCATGGACACTCGCAACACCAGTGGAGTCACAAGTGCGCTGCTAACCTTTAAACCTTCCTTTTCCCTGAATTGGGCATCCAGTACCCTCACTCACGCAGCGAAACACAGCACAGTGCTGCTTAGCATTTTTGATATTGTTATTGTTATATAATTCTGTAATCGAATCCTTATATGTAATGTAATTCTATAATTTATCTATTTATTGTATGCCAAAATTTCGATACCCTACCAGGGTTCATGTTTGAACTAAATATATCAATCAATACCTGTAATGTACAACATGATTGTTATAAACGTTTGAATTGAATTGAATTGATTTTTTTTATGTTACGAAGTGACAGAATTATCATATCGCGCATTCCGTCTGCCCATGACAAGGTGTATTGTTAAAATTCATATATCGGGGCTAAACGCGACGACCAGTACATGCGTTTTGACCGCTTCTGAATGAATTTTAGCAATAATGCAACGCGAAAGTTTAAAAAATGTGCAATGTTAACAGAAAATACGTATGTAGATATATAGATACTCTTTATTTCACAGAAAGAAAAAACTAGCAAATACAGTGTACACTTGATTAATGAAACTTCAATGAAATGTGCTCAATTCGAGCACTTTTTATAAAACATACGCCACGATTAAATGTACCTCTGAGTGTACATACGGTCTACATAAATGTTTGTTGATGAATCCAATATTTGTGTAGGGTCTGGGTTTTTGTGGTCCTTACTTTGAGACCAGGTCAATTTTGGGATGTTGTCTCAATGTTCATTTCTTTTGACTTGCACCACCCCTCCGTAGGTATTCACAACCTGTGAGAGCAACACCTAAACATTCCCATCTCTGCTGATGCTGATCAAAGAAACCGAGTATTGATGAGTTAATTAAGCCTCAGAACGCTCGGTAACTTTCCACAAAATTCTTATTATCCGGATTTTACTCCAATGTAACGATTTTGTATTAATTTTGTGATCAACGTAATAATTTGCCTCCTCTTTTGTAAGGCGGAAATAGGAATTGATTTTCCTACAAACTCGCCAGGTTGCTTCGAGCTTGACTTCGTTGAGTTAGCGTTGAGTTAGGAATGAATTTTGCATTTCGAAATAAAGTTTCTTATAAATAATTTGCCGAATCAGGTCAATTTGATGATGTTGGGATAAACTTTTAAAATTGGCTTGCCTTCAGAATTTAAAGCTACTCTCCAGTTAACAAATGCTCAGACAATGATGGTATTAATGTCAAGATATTTTTAAGTAGGCTATTGTTTCCTTAGGTAAAATTAAAGAATGTATTCTTTTTTAAAAGACAAGCAGCACTCTTGTGTCACCACTATTGATACCTACCCATCAACGCGAGATAAACGACCTTTATCTATCCTCGCAAAATTCGGAAAAATTAAACAAATTTATTATTATATTTCTTCAACCGACTCGTACTTTTATGCAAAACACATCTAATTCAAAATCAATAAGACAAATCGTAGTAATTCTAAATGTGTTTGTTTGAAATAGACGGTTCTCTTATTCACCCTAAGAACCGAATTCAATAAAGCACGGATAAATGTTGAATCAACAACTTAAAAGACCAACTCGGAACCAAAACCAATGAATTTGGTTCTCTTGCATACTTTAAATGTTTAATTTACCCATACATAATTCATACAATAATAACCACCAACACTCAGTATTCGCTCCGCTTTCGGCAAATTCCATTAAAAACTCTCATAGGTTTTTTTTTACTTTTTACTTTAGCTACAAAAGAATGCTCGCCCCAAAATTGAGTTAATCTCCCGTTTCTGTAGAAACGCAAGAGGAGAAAAGACAAAATTCAATTATAGGTCTTTTGGTATTGTTGCAATTTTTGAATGTCTGTTTTTTCTTTTGGCTAAATATAGTTAGCCAATTTTTGGCGTTGTATTCATACTTTGAAAACACATAGATATTTTAATCCCTTAGCTTTCATATTTTGAACTGAAACTATTTCAGGTCCATTCGATGTATATCATGGCAAAGACATTACGCCTATCCGCGTAGTACATAGGTCCTAGTTTCGATACTCAGTCGGGAAAATTTTCTAAAAAGAAATCTGAATTTCATCGGATTTGTGATACTCTCATCATTCGTCATTTAAGACGATATTAACTATAATAATAAAAACTATTTATTTAGAAAAATAATTAACATTTCTAAACTACATCCTCGTTTGAATCGAAATATTTCTAGTGTAGTCGGACAAAAATATTTCAGTATTCCAATAAAGAGTAGAAAGTTCAAAACTTCTATTTATTCTAAATAAAATAAAAGTACAAAAAGCACTTTTCTTCTACGAATCACAAGAATTAACTCCTAATTTGACATTATGCATCTGTCAATATGAGATGCATCTGTCAATATGTGTAGGAACTTGATGCTGTTACCAGTCAGTTTATTAAGCATAAGTCATTCTAAATATGATGCTGCCCTGTGCATAATTACAAATCATAGACGTAAACCTTTATAAAAAATACTTTTCTTTTTCTTTCTTTTTTCTGAAAACACACGTTTCTTTGCTGTTACCCAATATTTAAGTAAAGAATCTCCATTAAAAAATCTTCTAACAGGTTTTTTGACATAAAAACTAAAAGTTCACATTTAGAACACAACACATAGTGGCATAGTGACGCCCAAAATAAAACCCCCTCAAAAGTGCAGTGTTGAAGCACAGATGAATGCGCCCGTCAGACGCACGCCGGGTGTTTGTGACAGGATCCGCTGATTTGCCACCCTGTATATGATTTATACGTAAGTAACACGGGGTGACAAATAGAAAGAATTGTTTGTTTCCTTTAAACATGTTTATTTTTCTTAGATTGCTCATAGCGTGCTCAAATGGATTTTACAAATCTATGTGCGTATTTGACTAACTCGGCGGTGAGGGAAACCCTTCAAAGTTTCGGAAATTATTCTTCTGTTTAAATGTTGCGAATGTCATACGGTAGCATAGAATTAGTCTATTGACGGTAATCACTTCATCGTAATTACCAGACTTTTTAAATTCATCCTTAGCCCATGTACCCCAAGCTGCGAAGCGACAGCTTTCAACGGCAACTGGGATGATGGATATTTTTAAATATTTATAATAAAAAGATAAGCACTGAACGCAAGTGACATACCTGCCCGAGAAATTTAACTAAAACAAGTTCTGAGGGCCTATTCTCGGGCACTTAAACATTGAAGTCTTAGGAATAGACAACATAGGACCTTCAAGAGAAGAGCGTACTCTTTTTTAAAAAGGCCCGGTTACACATTAGCGTTCTCACTGATTCCGCGGATGTTCATGGGCAGCGTTTATTGCTTTCCATCAGGTGACTCGCTTGCTCGTTAGTCGCCTCTAGCATAAAAGAAAAGTCGAGTTAAAGATTCGTATGTACGAATGTGTTAAACCCCTTTAGAGTGGAGATCGCTTCTTTGTAAACGTAGAACCATTTCAGGCCAGTTGGACGGTTTGCACAAGATGGCCGGCAGGAGCTGGAGCTCTATTTTTGATTCACTCGTATGACTTAGCGTCGTCGCATGCGACGTAAGTCACAATCGTCTTCTAAGTCGCTTGAAGCCGATTTTCCCTATTTTTGAATCATTCGATTTCGATGTTGCCAATATAATACTGGTAATAATTGACATTCTAACCCTTCCATGCAGAATTTTATAAAAACCGGGTAACTTTCGCATTGCAAACGGAACGCAAAAACCATAGATTATTGGCTGAATATGAAAAATCTTTGCTTTTTTGTCACAAAAAACTATAAATGTCACCTGTCAAATCAGAGTTTTGATATTTATAATATTTTGTTTATGCTAGTTGCTATTGACAACTATTTTGACGTTGCTTCTACCGCTCGCTTTAAGTCACTCGACCAACGAGTGGGTGGGGTCACTCGTTGCAGACGAATGATTAAAAATTTCATATTTCATTTATAGAAATCGTGCGCTCGTCACGATGCTAAGTCATACGAGTAAATCAGAAATAGGTCTCCTGGATGCGAGCAGCCGAGGATCGACCAAAGTGGCGACTATTTTGAAAAGCCTATGTCCAGCAATGGCCTGCGACAAGCTGATTATGACATCTTTGTTTCAAAGGAGATCCTCGAACTTTCTGGCCGGTATCACTTGGACCAAAAAAGAGGATTTCCTTTATCTGCCACTAAATAAACAAAAGGCGTTATAAACTCCAAACGTAAATAGAATCACGTACCTCATACCTCGAAGCTCGATTGAGCTTCGATTTCAGTCCCAGATTGAAGTATATAAATTGAAAGCCTGGTCGTAAATGAGCGAGATACACAACGTCATTTCCAACTGTTTTTATGTCGAATTCGATCTTACGGCTAAAGCTTTCTATTCAGTTAGTAACAATGTCGTAAGTTGAGTAGTTATAATGGAAAATCGAAGTCCTCGATCTCGAGTTATGTTTCGACTGTGGGAGACTGTGGGAGTGCCACACTTCGCCATGAATGGGCCGAAGCAGCGTCTGTGCTATGTTTCGCCGAATGAGTGAGGGTACTGAAGGGGTTTAAAGGCTAGCAGCGCACCTGTAACTCCACGGGTTTTCCCGGTGTCCAGGTGATCCGTCTGAAAAAAATATGCCCACCAATTAATTTAAAATATCATTAGTTACATTGCCTATCGATCAACTCAAGGGCACACTAGCGACGCCATTTGATTTAAATTGTTAGAATCTAGACCGGATATCTTTTTCACAATTTCGAAGTTCGAGCATCTCGAAAAGAAATTCATACTATTTATTCAATACTTATAATTAGCTTTTTGGTCTTGGCACTTATAGCGTTAATCCAAATTTCGAGTGCAAAAACAGTTCAAAAAGTTAATTATAAGTATAAAATAAATATATATTCTTTCCAAGAGTCTCGAACTTCGAAATTGTGAAAAAGAAATTCGGTTTAGTTGCTATCAATTCAAATCGATTGGCGTCGCTAGTTAGGGCCACCCGTCGCTCGCCTTGAATAATGGAAAATAAAAGGCAATATCACGAAACGGACGGACCTAATCAAAGTCGCAGAATCTTGCTGAGTCCACTCCTTTTCTCGTTCACTCGACAAGGAAGTCGAATTAGCGATTTCCATACATTCGTTCATATTAATGTTGAAATCGATATCTATGTCGAGTGCAGGAGAATAGGCTCAAAGGTCTCCTGCAACCGGTCACTCTGGAAATCAAGGAGTGAACTATGTAAACAACGTCTGATGCTGATGACTATCGCAAAAAGACTGAAAGCCACTCCCCAATACTGGACACGCTTACGATCCGAATGGTCCGATTAGTTCTCTCTAATGACAGGCTGGGGGTATATTGGCAGTAAATTAAATGCGCCATGCCATCATCTGCAACCCACACTCGTCCACTGCTGGACATAGGTCTCCCCTAATGCACGCCACTGCTCCCGATTTTCAGCCACTCTCATCCAGCCCACACCAGCCAGCCTTCGAATGTCATCATCCCATCTTGTCGCAGGGCGTCCTACACTACGCTTACCGAGTCGCGGTCTCCACTCAAGGACTTTACGGCTCCAACGGCTGTCAGTTCTGCGGCTAATATGACCAGCCATAGCCATGCGCCATGCCATAGCTTAATACAATTGGAGAAACAAAAGATCACAGAGTCGTATGGATTAGTCAGTCACGTGGAAAGGATGGACCGTGGGAGAGCATGAATGGGCCGGCTCGACCGGGGTGATACCACGGCCTCGCAGAAAACCGACGTGAAGCAGCACTGTGCTGTGTTTCGCTGCGTGAGTGAGAATACCGGAGACCCGATCCGGGGGAAGAAGGGTTTAAAGGTTGGCAGCGCTGTTGTGGCTCCACTGGTCTCGCGGGTGTCCATGGGCGGCGGCAATTGCTTACCATCAGGTGATCTGTCTGCTCGTCTGCCACCTTTTACCTATCACATAAAAAAATAGAAGAGGGTCGTAGTGGCAAGGAAGCTAATTTGGGTCAGCCGGTTAGTCGATCTGGGGTTGCTGCGTGCAGGTTTCCTCACGATGTTTTTCCCTCAACGCCGTGCTAACGCGAGCTACTAGACAGGCGTGAAACCACGAATGATCGGGAGTGGAAGAATCTTATAACGCAGGCCAATACACACCGTTTTGTTTCGCTGAGCCATCGCAGTAAGTGTAAGTAGTATAGTATTCTCCAACCGATTTTGGCTAAAGCGGCCAATCTCAACGATCAGCCACTTACGCAGTATATATTATAGTATTCAAGTGTCGCATACACTTGAATACAAACACAAGTGCACTCTTAATTCCCTTGCCCTCATGTTCCGATGGTACAGCAGTGTATGATACCACCGGAGAGGGATCGGACGCAGGATCAACGGCTTAACATGCTTTCCGAGGCACGGGGGTAGTGACCGCCAACATTCTGACTCCGGGCTGACACTGAGAATTTCTTAACATAAAACTCAGGTTCTAATTTATGGCCCGACCCGGGGATTGAACCTGGGACCCTAAGCGCAGCCGTCGCTTTAAAGTGCGACGCACTACCCATTGCGCCAACGAGGCAGTCACGTATTTACACTAAATAGTATGCCACAGAGGAAAAACTCACTCACAACACCGTATAAGTACAAAGCCTTCGAGTGGCTGAAACTCCATTGTGCTCGCAAATCCCGATTAAGTTCTCGTCAATCTCACACCTTCGGGCAACGAACGAAAAATCTGGATCATCCTAAATTAGATATTCTGTAACCATCGCTTCCTGCACGACATAATGGCTTTTCTTTGCAAAGGAAAACCAATTTTCGACGAAACATCAAAATATCTAAGTTGGGATAATCTTTTGAGTCATGGTAAATATCTTGTAGGGATGCTTTTTTGGGGGGATTCTAGGACATTGCCAGTTTTTGTATTGGGTTTGGTTCAAGTGATGTCCAGGCGTGGGAGGCACTGAATGGTTACGTTGCGAGTAAATAAAAAAATCGCACGACGATTATCGAATAATTTAATATTTTTCATTTCATTTCATTTTCTACTTTCTGGCCGGCATCACTTGGACCAAAAAAAGAGGATATCCTTTATCTGCCACTAAATAAACAAGTGGCATTATAAACTCCAAATGTAAATAGAATCCCGTACCTCATGTCTCAAAGCTCGAATGAGCTTCGATTTCAGTCCCAGATTGAAGTATATAGATTGAAAGCCTGGTCGTAAATGAGCGAGATACACAACGTCATTTCCAAGTGTTTTTATGTCGAATTCGATCTAGATCAACTTTGATGGAACTATAAAAGTTATAACTTTAAAAGTTGAGTTCCCTATTTCGATAGCAATACCGCTAAAGCTTTCTATTCAGTTAGTATCATTGTCGTAAGTTGAGTGGTTATAATGGAATACACATCGAACTCCTCGATCTAAGGGGAGTCAACTCCAACATCTAGTATTTTAGTAGCTTCGCCATGAATGGGCCGAAGCAGCGTCTGTGCTATGTTTCGCCGAATGAGTGAGGGTACTGAAGGGCTTTAAAGGCTAGCAGCGCACCTGTGACTCCACTGGTTTTCCGGGTGTCCATGGCTGGCGGCATATGGTAATGCTAAACTATTATATATAATATATTATATATAATTCCCGATAGAGTCGATCGAGGATAAGATTATTTGGTAATCAATTTGGATCTGGATGTGTGGGCAGAGATTACCGCTTTTTTCGACTTTGTTGGACGTATGTCTGTCTATACGGACGGATAGAGGGAACGAGATCACGCGGCAGATCACCGATGCTCTGGACTGATCAAATGAAGTCCGCAATAGTAAACCCCGTGTCAGACTGTGCCAGACAGTCTGTAAACAGAGGGAGATGGCTAGAGATCGTGAGGAAAGCTGTGTCCGCCTCTAACACCAACAAAGACGCCTCAGCGTGACCACGACCGCTCTGGCAAGAGCGTAGCGGCAAAGAAGAAGAAGGACGTATGTCTCTTTTGAATGCGCCGAAGATCATTATACCGTTACTTTATAGCAAGAGCGGTGTTTGGGGGCAGGTTGAGATGCTAATGATCGCGAGTTTAAGTGTTGACAAAACAGATATTCTTTTGGACCTGAGTGTTTGTGGTACCTTCTTTACTACATGTTTCATTAATACAAAAAAAAAATTGTACGTTCAATCAGAATGATACTATGTGTGTGTATGTAATGTTGACTCAATTTAACAAAAAAAAAAACTTAAAATACTCATTATTTCCAAGCCATCCATCGTACAAAACACTAAATCCCCCATACATACAGAATGTTTCCCAGAATTAGTTCCCGGCGATAATCCGACAACGAAAATACGTAAATACCCTCCTAGTTTAGCATTACCATATTCCCTCGCAGGCATTGCATTATTTATTGGGAAAAAGTTTATATTTTCACAACATAACCTACCAGATGGTTCTTTCACCTGTGGACCGTCTATTAGCATAACATGTCTTCGGAAAACGACCTTAAAATTGAGATGTTACGGCACTTTTTTCTCCACGTTGATGTGGGGTTGTGTTTTGTTTTATGGGTGTTTGTAATCGCCGTCTAATAGGGTGTTTACGTTGATGTAGACTGTACGTATAATACAGGAATGCTGACTTTTTGCTAAAATCAGAATACCACCCCTAAGGAAAAATCTAGCGTCAGAAGTGCTATTAATAGAATAAACTGTTCATCAAAACTTTTAAAAAGAAAATGAAATCAATCAAAAACACTTAAGTATATCTTAATAATAGGTATAATGAGGTAAAGAGACTTAATTGCTAATTTAGGCCCTTTAAAAGAATAACTTTTCTATTGTTATAAAAGTCTTAATAAAGTTTTACTTAACGTTTAACAGCTATTAAACTTCGACAGGCGAGATTAATGAACATGATTGACAAATCCTTTCGAACTTTAACTTGTCAAAAACATTAATTTTTGAATTTAACAATTTTGAGCATTAAGCTTGTTGAGAAAAGTACCTTTATCTAGTTTCAAACGATTTCCGTTTTGCACATTCGGGATAGTTTTTAACCACTACTCTAATCGAGATGACATAAAGACTACCATAGAGTCGCTTTCTAGCTTTAAAATAAACGAAAATTGTTCCGAAATATGGTTCGCTGTCTTTTTACAAAATTGATTCCACGAGTTTTATTTGAACAACTTCACTATAATAAATAGAACTAGTAACATAACAATATAAATGAACCATTAGCCCAGGGCCATCTCAATTTAATATTGGAATTGACTGTATCAAAACATTTTCAAAATGTCCTACAAAACTGGCCACAATGGTCGCAAGACGATCATCTTTGCCATTTTGTTCGTGAATAGATTGTGTGTATAAGTGCGGTTAGATGCCTGCGGGGGACAAGAATCCGGGGGAAGATATATCGCAGTAAACCAGTGACCGTGGGAGAACCACGCTTCGGCATGAATGGGCCGGCACGCCCGGAGTGATACTACGTCATAGAAAACCGGTGTAAAGCAGCACTATGCTGTGTTTCGCTGCGTGATTGAGGGTACCGGAAGCCCAATCCGGGGAAAGGTGGGTTTATAGTGTCGCGGGAACACTTTTGACATCGATTTACATTAAAATTATCACTAAATACTTTCATACTTATAGGCCTCTGAAGTTAGTGTATGAAAATTAGGTCCTGAGTCGATTTGGTTACTCGCGATTGTAGATCATAACTTTCTTCAACGATGTTAGTCATTAGTACTTAACTTCATTTCTCTTTTTTTATATTAATAGTACATTAAATTTTAAAAAAAAGTATTGTTATAAAGTAAATAAACTCGTATATGCATTACGTCCAGTTACAAAAGTGACAAAGAAAAACGGCACTATTACGGAAATACGTACGTAGAATCTAAGGAGTAACTGCACAGATAAGAATCGGGTATTTGTGACACAAAAAAAGTGCAAAAGAACCATTTGCGGATTTTTTCCTGATGAATCCTGCAAACTAATATTTAAACTTAGGCCTACTGCCCCTTCTATAAATTTACATGTAATAGGTACCTATGTCATTTTGTCCTTTCAACATAATGATCTTTTTACCAAACAGAATACTAGAGTGCGCAGAGCCAAACATAAACGTGTTTTAATAAATGTTCATAAAACAAACAAAGAAAAAAAATGTTAAGTAGGGTTAAACATACAGGCCACATCAAAAGTAAAAACAGCTGTGACAAAGACAACACTATTTTAAATTTTAGTTCTTTTGTCAAAATTGTCGGTCCTAACGATTTATTATTGAAATAGGCGTTGACTGTTTGATGAGTAGTTGGTAGAACTGATTTTTATTTTACACTGCATATAACTGCGCTATGCTATAAAACTATGGATTTATCGGCTCATAGACTTAGCCTCCCATTCTCAGATTTCACTTTCAAACTATATAGCCTCTTGTAGGTATTGCTACAATTATTTGCTGTTCAATATTTACGCAAATTCGAATACGTCTGAAATAGGTATGCATAATTAAGTGAAATTGTGCTCTATTGTCTCTATTTAATTGTCTGTAAAACGGTTTTGTTCCAATAAACTTAAATAGTTTATTTAGTCACTAACTGCAAATCGTCTGTGAAGTTCTATCTTCACGTAAGTCATTTTAAGCAACTTTTCAGGAAAGCCAAAAAGCTAATCGGAGACTTACGTGCTATTTCCATATAATTCAATTGTTGACTTCCGTTCTAGTTACCTTTTCAACATTTAAAAGGTTTTTGATGGCCGCAACTGAATTCTGATTGATAATAACGATCCGTCTTCCAAAATATGGCTCGGGATATGATCGCCAATCCGCATTTGGCTAGCCTGCTGATTAAGCCTAATCCCATCATAGTAGCGATAACTTGATTTCTGTGATGGAGGCCTTTGCCCTGCAGTGGGACAATTTATAGGCTGATACTTTACTTTTAAATACATACATACAATATACCTATATATTGATGAAACTATCGTCGGCTCAAGGTGAAGCAAAAAGTGAACAAATTTCGTCGACATACCGAGGTCTCCGGTAGCTTAATCGGTAAAGCAGATGCCCGGTTAGCAAAAGCTCGTGGTTTCGTGTCCCACCCGAAGACTATAGTAAAATTTAAAGTGCATTATTTACTCAAGAGGAAAAGTATCGGCTGTACGTAGTACTCACTTATAGGTACCACAGTATAATAAAAGCTCTCCTATACTGTTCTTGTACTATGGTCTAAGTAGACTTTAGAACAAGGACAACAGCGTGATTGAGTAGTTCACAAAATCAAACATTGCCCTCCGTGTGTGAACTGGCCGACTTAGGTAAGCTTCTTAACTACTACCGTCGTCTAATGGTTTTTTATCTAACTGCCGCACTCAGAGATGTCAAATAGGACCTACTTCTGAAAAATATATTAACATGCATAAGGACTATCAGTAATAATATTTAAGATAATTCACATTAGGTGTAAAACACGAATGTGTTGACTTCAAATCATAGGCATGGATTTCCGAAACTAACACTTCATACCAATAGATGGCGCTAGGTGTCGATTGCGTCGCGCAAGCTTTTCGTGTTTTCGGATTACCTATAAGCACTTCTTTAAAAATATTAGCTCTACTATGCAATTACCATTTTTGTATGGCGATTTTCTTAAAAGATTTTCCATACTAACTTTGTTTTTATTTGTAAAATAGGACAACGTTTAGTAACGTGTAGGAGTTTTTCAGTTTTTTTTTATTAACAAGGTATTATTGATAAAAACGTCAATTTTTTTCGCTTTACAAACACAATAATAATATCTAATCACTTTTTAATGTAAACCTGAAAATATAGTCTTTAATCAAAATTAAATTATATGTTAACTTTTTGCTTATTAAAAGAGCTGTAACATATCTTATCGCTTTTTAATGTAAACCTTAAAATATAGCCTTTATTCAAAATAAATTATATGGTGACTTTTTCCTAGTTAAAAGAGTTATAACATCTTATTGCGTCTAGAAAAATAAAACGGCAATTTGATAGATAAGAATGAGTATAGTTTGTGTATTTTCAACAGCACTGCTTTTATTAATTTCCACACTCTCTATGCGGTAGTCCAAAAATAATCGAATTGCAATTCGAAAATTCAAGAACTTATTATTAAGACCTGCTGTGACTAAGTAGTTGCAGTTACAAGTAGGAAATTATGACACTGTGCAACTTTGATTGGCTCAGGGACAATCTTGCGTTTGTTTTTTAAGTTCTACGGGTGTATTGTTAGATAGCTTTTCTTCATTTTCATATAATGGATGAAGAACTTTGTAAGTACTATATAGGGTTTGCATAAGTAATGAAAAATACTTTATAAATTATGCCAAAGGCGACAAACGAGCAAGAGATTCACCTGATGGAAAGTAATCAACGCCGCCCATAAACATCCGCGAAATCAGAGATAGATAATCTGTTGCCGGCCTTTTTTAAAAAAAGTACGCTCTTCTCTTAAAGGTCTCTATGTAGTAGCCGTCGGGAAATATTCCTAAACCGTTTTACAGAACTGAGGTACGTGGTAGAAAGTGTCGCGAGAAACGCACAATATTGGACCGCCAGCCATCGAGATGATGGGGATGGAATCGCTTGCGTGTTGTTCGATGTAAGAATTCAGCTGCAGGGAGTAGATCAAACAGTTCTTCAGAGCACTCCCCATGATAGATGCGGTATAGAACGCTGAGGGAAACTATATCAAAATTAATTTCAAAATATATTGATACGTCTTCGTGTAGGATTCAAACTCAGGATCGGGTGCTATGCTCTAAACTAAACTATTGAGTACGCTAAATACATAATCAATTTTTGTTAGTACTTGCTTTCGTCGTGAGTCCAAAGTAGATTGTAAGATATCGAATTGTAAAACATTAATTGTAAACATATCCTAGATTTGATGAAGGGAGTCTCAGATAGAGATGTCTGGCGTTAAATGAGATAGGCCGTTAAACAGTAGACGCAAATGGCTTTAGGCACAAATTAGGTTCATGTGAAAAATCGCTAAATTCCGACCTATTAGCACCAATTAAGCCATATTTATCCTCTGCTAGTAATATAGAAGCTAGACATAACGCGTTAATGCGTTATTGCGATATTAGCACTAAACGCCGGGAATATCCCTAATAGCAGCAATTAATCATTTACTGTTATAGCCTTTCCTGATTGACTTGTATAAGCTTTACAGTATTGCAAAGCTACGCGTGACTTTGGCTTAATAACTTGACTAATGAGAAAAAGCATTTTACGGCCACTTTTGTGATAGGTGGCAGAAGAGCAGAAGCATCGTCTGATCATCATCGTCAGCCCATTTAAGTCCCCACTGCTGGGGCACGGGCCTTCCTCAATCACATGAAGGGTAGTTGCCATACTCACCACGCTTGGCAGACGGGTTGGCGAGGGTTTTGATATAAATGCAGAGTTTTCTTCTCTGGGTGCTGATGATCATGCCAGCAGCTTTATCTTAGTCGCCTTTTACGACACCTCGGTAAGAGTGAGGGTGGCCTATTCTACCTACTCTGCATCGTCTGATGGTAAGCAATTACAAAACCGGTGAGTCACAAGCGCGCTGCCAACCTTTAAACTCTTCTGGATTGGGCCTCCGGTACCCTTACTCACTCGGCAAAACACATGACGCTGTTTCACGCCGGTTCTCTGTGAAGCCGCGGTATCTGGATGCGATCAGCCGATGATATACTGTAATGTGTTTCAGGAAATGAAAATGCCGTGAAAGATCAATTAATCAGCTATTTCCCGTTAACTGCTAAATTAGGACTCTCCTAACCAAGAAAGAAACCCCCTCGGTATGAGATATTTTATTTTCTGTTGCGTGAAAGACGCAAAATTATCTCTCACATTTGAAAGAAAGAAAGAAAATAGATGTATTCAGAGACAACAATTACACATCTTATCAAAAATTGGTAAACAGCAAAACTTACAAACTACAAATTGTACTCTGAATAGGCTATCTACTCAGCATTGTCATTTGCCAGATTAACATTGAAATCAGAAACAGGTGATTCTCTTCACTACATAACTACTTCTTCACTCTATTTTGTATAAGATAAAAGGCCGGCAACACATTAGCGATCGCGCTGATTTCGCGGATGTTCATGGGCGGCGTCGATTACTTTCCATCAGGTGACTCGCTTGCTCGGTTGTCCGCATCTAGCCTAAAAAAACAGATAAGATAAGAAACAATTTATTGACCACAATACTATACATAGAACAAAACAGTAGAAAAAGATACACAGACAAAAGTTGCGGCCAACAAGGCTCGGCCTCGGCATATGCTGCAACTGCCGCAAGCAGCAGCTGCAGCGCTGATTATCAGGCAGGCCTTGGGTGACGCCTTTGCCATAGAAAAGAATGCTAGCATAGCTTTGTATCAAAATTTTCGGTAAGAAATTCTTAGTGTCAGCCCGGAGTTCTGACTCCAGAAGTTGGCGGTCTTGTACTCAGAAAGTACGTTAAGCTGTCCTGGTCCTGCGCCCGGTCGCTCTCCGGTTGCTCTCCGGTCTTGTGTCTGGTGTTCCATTTCGCAAGGTAGCAAGCTTATTCTTCTATCGGATACATTTTGGAGAGTGCGCCACGGAACTGTACAATGCCATTGGAGCATCTCCGTTCTCCATCCACTACTCCACCAGGTAGACCCTCAATCGACACCGGTACATGGTAGAAATACCAAAAGTCCGCACAAAGAGGTTTGAATCCCGTTTCCTTATTCGTACTGCGAAACAGTGGAAGCAGCTGCCTGAGGAGGTGTTCCCTAGAAGCTACAATTTGGGGGTTGTCAAAGCGCGAGTGAATAGGTATCTTCTAGGTAATCGTGCTACATTTTAGACCATATTATCACTTACTATCAGGTGAAATATAGTCAAACGCTTACCTATCTACAATTAAAAAAATCTGTTTAGAAGGAATAGATAATGTACTTGTGTTAACACACACCTGAGCACTATAATATATCCTGCGTTACGTACGTAGCCGAGTCGGTTGGAGGATATTATTATTCACCTTGTAAAAAGCAAATAAGCCTACGAAGCTTTTAGGGAGACATGCTTATCACGTAAAAGAGAGGTCTTTTTTTCTGTTTTGACACAGACCTTTGGGTTTGAGCAATATTTGTGTCATAAACTGACCAAAAGCGGATTGATCGCGTCACGCTCCGCCCGGTTATCCGGCACATGTTTGCACAAGCTAACAGGATTGCTGCTGTCTGCTCATTTATTCACACCGGGCCGGCTGGCCCAGTTACATTAGCTGTCCAAGTTTGAAAATAAACACGTTAGGATGTATCGTGTTAATTAAACTTGTATAGGTGCGGTATCGTTGGCTAGAGGATTTATAAGTGGTTTGGTGGAAATAGTTCGCTCAATGACTTATTTTTACTATGGAAGAGCCTTTTGCATGAGAAACACGGGTTTTTAGCAAATATTTGATAGATTCAGTTTAATTTTTTGTAACCAAATTAAATGAGAAAGCTTGAATTCATCTTACCTAAACTAGGTTAGATAAATTAAAATGTTTGTTGTAACACACAAAGTTTGGACAGCAAAAATTATCTTATAATAAGTACATTTTTTTTTATTTTTAAATGCATTACAAAAATCTTCTCTATACTAGTTCATTATGAAATTTCTGCTATTACTTTTAAATGTCATTATGTAGTGTTATTTATTATCTCATAAATTATTCATAGCATTCTCATTATCATTGTAGAGAAAATACTAATGCTTAATTATATACATTTATGTTTAGTACTCTAAAGAGACGCCCTGTTGGTCTAGTGACGCCCTGTTTGTATAATGGTTTATGTACCAGGCCGTGATCTCGGGATCCTGGGTTCGATTCCCGGGTCGCGCAAAAAATAGGTGTTTAAAATTTTTCGAACATTGCTTGGGTTTATGATCACTAATCCGCATTAGATAAGCGTGGTTATTAAGCCTAATCCCATCGTAGTAGCAATAACTTTTCTATGATGGAAGCCTTTGCCCTACAATGGGACAGTATAGGTATAGGTGGGCTGATACTTTACTTCTTCAATGGCGATTTAGTAGACAGCCAACTTCATTATCATAGTAGTGCTTGTGCTAATTACAATGTTTTTTTGTTACAGGTACGTCTGTAATAGTCACAATTTTACATTTGCAAAGGTAAACGTGCTACGATTAACATAATATTTCGATATTTTAGTTCATTTTTGTAAATTACATGTCATATTTGTTATTCATACATTTTAATACTCCCTAAACTCGAAATTTGTACTTAGGGGGTAAATGAAGTTAATTGTTTACGATTTTGATGAATGTGGAACGAAGTATTTTTTGAAAGCTGGCTCGTGACTTCAGAGATCACGTGACTGTGCGTTTTAGATGCTTTAAAATAACTGATATCTTAATGATTATAAGTGAAAATAATTTATTAAATTGGTAGTAACATAAAAGGAAAATTTCTGCGGAACAAAAAGCCAGGATATTTAACCAGTGCATCCTACCAGTGCTCTCTTATGGGGCCGAAACCTGGGTTTTCACTAATAATACTATCAGCAGACTGGAAGTAGCCCAGACGGCAGTAGAGAGAAAGCTGGCAGGAGTGACACTTATGGACCGCAAAACTAACAAATGGCTTCGAGAGCAAAGCAAAGTCGCAGATGTAACAGAAAGAGTCGCGCACTTAAAGTGGAGGTGGGCAGGACATATCGCCCGCAAGGAGACATCATTTTACAAGCGTCTTCTCGAATGGAAGCCATGGGGAAATAAACGCCCTCAAGGAAGATAAATATAAAGGTAAAGATTTCTTTATTGGCCACAGAATACAAATTTCAACCTAGGTGACATAAATACATAAATAGAACAAATTCTGTAGCCAACAAGGCCCAACCTCAGCATTTACCATAGTGTTTCAAAATTTTTAAGTATATACCTTCCCAGTATTATATTATTTTACCTTTAGTTTTACCGAATTAGGTGTCTGTCTTACCAGAATTGTATTGTGTACAACTTAACTTTGGAAACTGTGAAGGCTAATGTAATATCTATTATAACTTAGTTTAATAATAAAATATATAAAAAGCTGTATGTTTCCTTAAATAAAATAAATTTGCTACAGTGGCCGAAGCCGCTGCAGCGCTGGTTTTCAGGCGGAGCCTTGGGCGACGTACGTGCACACATACATACAAAAGGAAGAAAGACAAAACAAAGAACATAGTTACAATAGAATCAAAGAAAAAACAATATTAATAACATAAGTCTCCAAGTAACATAAAAACGAAGGAACACAGTAATGATAATTAAGTGTAATGTACTATAATTAGTTTTTGTAGGTGTAAAAAAAAAAATAAAAAAAAAAAGACATAGTCAACGTAATACATGTAAATGATAATAATAACTTGACATTGGCTGACTACGCGGTCCCGCGCACAACGTGTGGAAGCGTCGCTCTGAGAACTCGGTTGGTAGACCCTGTGCGCGTATCGTGGCCGCGAGACACAAGCGGAATGCATTCGTTACGTCATATTGCCACGTACATCCGGCATGGAACTTCTTTTTAATAAGTAATCTTTAGGGTTATGATAATCTGTGAGTAATGATAAATACAAATCTAACTAATATGCTAATCTGTGATACAAGTGAATCAAAAGAAAATGAGCAGGAAGACCTCAGATGCGCTGGAGGGACGACGTGAAAAGAGTGGCTGGCTCAAACTGGATGCAAAAAGCGCAATCCCGGAAGGAATGGAAAATGCTGAAAGAGGCCTACACTAAAATAGTTGAATCAGGCTAAAGAAGAAGAACGTAAAAACGAAATACTCAAAGTAATTTAATTCAAACATTACATTAAAATATACTGTGATCTTTTAAAAGTCTCATTAGTAAAATTATTAAATGTCGTTTGAGCACGCGACTAAAAACAATTGTTCCAAACATTTTTACCAGGTGGATAGGTTTTCTATTTTGTATGAAACAGCATTTTTTCCCCTTAATTTGTTGATCTAACATGCTAAATGGACTTTTTTGAAAGTTTACGGGATGTAAACGAGAAACAAATAACGGTGTATATCGTTGGCCCATAGAATGGTTACGTTAAGAAATCATTGCCTACAAGCCTCCGTTGCCTGCTGTGTCTAGTCTCGTTTGAGGACAACGGCTTCGTTATCTAAAGAACCGAGTATGTTTCTGATTATAAATAAAACTGAATTGGTTGTTTAAGTAAAAGTATGACGTGCAAAGGAAATTAGGAAAACTAACATTTGTCTTTCAACTATGAAATTCTTCGTCGTTGAGAAATAATAGTGCTGACTATTTATTTATTCAAACTTAATTGGAAACATCATGATACAATAGGTGAACTGAATGTTCTATTCCCTACCAGTAAACCTTTGAGTCATGCAGAAAGAACAGTGGTGTGGTGAGAGGTCTTAATATTATATTTTATTATGGCTAAAGACCTTAAATTACATTTTCATTCATTAACAAAATAGGTATCTAATTTTTTTTTTATGCTAGAGGCGACAAACTTCGCCGCCCATGAACATCCGCGAAATCAGAGAGATCGCTAATGTGTTGCCGGCCTTTTTAAAAAGGAGTGCCGATGAAATTAAGCATTGTCTTCACAAGTGCACATAATAATTAGAAATCAAGCACCCTTTAATTATTCAGTAGCGACATTAAATTGCAAAAAAAAATCCAATTACAGAGTAAAATTAAAATCTCCCAGAGAGTGGCGTCTGTCCGACTCAGTAATTAAAGCCACGGTTTCTCTACTATTTAAAAAGGCCTAGGAGTTGAGAGATTCTGGGGTTGACGTGATGTGTGAGAGTGAACTAGTTCCCGTTTTAATTGCAAGCTTAGTAAAGGTATTTATTTAGTCAACATTTACTTGCGCAAGATGGAGCAAAGATGTATGCAAGGAGCTGGGAGCGGTAGAAAAAATGAATAGTGAACCCACCTGGCTGTACTGTTTTCTGATGTTGTAACTTATGCCTGTATTTGGTTTTTGTGCAATATAATAATATCTATCTATCTAACAGGAGCGATGATAGCTCTGCGGATAAGGACGCGTCTTCCGGGGGGCCCGCCTTCGAGTGCGAGCATGCACCTGTTTAAATCCGTCTGCTCGTCTGCACCTATCACATAAAAAAAATAACTCGGCGGTCAGATACAACATCGTGAGGAAACCTTCACGTCTTAAATAGTTTCACAAAATTGTCGTTTGTATTAGAATATTTATTTAGGGGATTTCTACCATGTACAGTCAAAGAACGAAAAGGTTCGTCAGTTTTCAAATTTATTCGTTTGTTATGCTATGAGAACTTATTACCTTTCGGAATTTGTCAAAGCAATGACACAGAAAATTATGCTTAACTCTTAGATCACAAAGTTCAGATTTACTTGTAGCAAAATTGATTCCTTTTGATGTAAAGAAAATTTAAAGAAAGTTGGCAGATCTTTTTAAAACGGTATGTTGGTATAACAGATTCTTGCCGTGCAAGCGAAATTTTACCTTACGGTGACGAACCTTTTTATTCTCTGTACCGTACCTTATATCGAAAACTCAAAAATAAGGTACATGGTAGAAATCCCGTAAATAACTATTCTAATGTCAGTGACCATGAAAGTTTAAAACAATATGTCGATTGTAGGTACAATACATTTGAGATAGGTAATGATTCTGAATTTGTAACCGTGATCCAGTTTGTCTGGTTCCCCAAAAGGTTGCCATCTGACCTTAGCCGTCGGCCGTCATATACCTAAAAAAATAACAAATATATGTTTGTCCAGGGCAGAAATCGGTTGGAGTTCGCTTCAGTGTTCCCTGAGTATCAGTTTACGACTTGATGGAAAATGCTACATTACGTTTTCAGAAGATGTGTGTTAAGAAAATGACTTAACAACTTACAAAATCAAATGTATAAAACTTTCATGTGTCCAGCCGAAGATATAAGTTTATTTCCACTACTTTGAGGGTACGAGTGATGGTATCGAAGGTACAAGTGGGTTGGCACAGTTCTCGTGTCTCCATGCGCCCGGAGTACCTGGTCGCCGGCATTCTTATGGACACACAGCGCACATGTGACTCCTTAGATGGTGCAGGTGTCCTTGGGCACTTACCATCAGGTGATAGGCGCGTCTATAGGCGCGTAGATAAGCTTAAAGTCAAATATCATTTGACTTTAAGCTTATCTAAATCTATATAAGCGAAAGCTGAATGGCTGATCTATCATGCAGGGTCTGAACTAAGTAAGTGTTAGAAACATGATATTTTTACATGGGTTCCTTTTATGGCGTAGGGGAGCACTAAGAAAGGATTTTTATAAATTCACCCCCTTGGGGGGTAAAACGAACCCCGTCAGTTAATATAAAGAATAGTCTATGTTCAGCCTAGACGCCATATTTTAAAATGAGGAAAAAAATATTTTGATACTTCATGTCACTGTGCAAAATAAAGTACCCGAGACAAAGTGAGTTCGGGCAACTAGTTAGTAAAAATTTAATGGTACAATAAATTACTCAAATACCCTTTGAAACTGTAGCTCTTTGCAAAGTTTGAATAAATCAGTAAACAGGATAAATAAGCGTAAATAGATGGCGTTGGTGGATACTGTCCGAGTTTATAAGTTAAGCTTCAGTTATTTACTTAGTTGAGTGATTAACTCAACTTAGGAACAGAAATAGTTTAACTATTATAACTGTATAAACACTTTAGTGTTGCTAAGTAGTTATAGAACTACTTTGTGGGATTTAAAATACTACCAATAAGGTATTCCCGGCCGGTCGCTAGAGGCACCTATAGGGTCCTTCGGTTTAGCTCTCGACCGACACCTAAGGAAAAGTACCACCAACTGTAAGTATTTGCAACAAATTGTATACATTATATATACCTATACAATGCAGTGAAACTTGGCCTGTAGATACTTGAGTGACACTAGCAAGAGTTGCATGTCTCGGAGATGTATATGCTGCAGTGGATGTGTGGAGTTAAGCGGCAAGACCACGTGAGGAAATCGCCTGCGTGGCTGCCTCCACGTCGTCCGTGACATAGCAGATAAACTTTTGGAGACTCGCTTACGTTAGAACGGTTATGTTTAGCGTAAACCGGACAGCTACGGGGGAAACAAATGTATAGACATGCTACAACCGCTGGGGCCCAGCAGAAGGGGCAAACCCAAAAAGGTGTGGCTTGACGTCGTAAAGTATGATATGCGTGTCAATAAACTGACCAGGGCTCCGAAGCGACGGTTTGGGACAAAACGCTAAGATGATGATGATGATGACAACTATGGGAATTAAAACTAGGGTTGCCAGATAGTCGGGATTCTTTATGATATGTCCTCCCGACTACCGACAAATAAAAAAATGCGCGAAAAACTACTTCGACAAAGGGTATAATTTTCTCCCCGAATAGAGTAAGTACCCTCTCCCAAAAAAATCTTTGATTGTCTAGTATCGATCTGACAATCCTAACGGAAGTGATGTCATGTCATCGTGCCCGTTGTAATTATAATGTGGACTCTCCTGCTTACCTGAAGGTAATCACGGTAATGACGGTATATAAGCTCTGCCACTATAAAAGAAAACCTATTACTAGAAATCTATGAAGTTGCCATTTAGTAATATGGCAACTTACAGAAAAGTTTAAATTTAAATAGCTCAATAACATCACTCGAAATACACAAACAATATAACAAAATTTTACTTTAATCTTTCTTATTATATTTTTAATTTTACCTGTAGGTTATGGGTTGGTCTATTTTATAATGACACACTTAAAAAGTTTAAAATGTATACGATTGTAACCTGTAAGTGTAACTTAGATAAATAAATAAATAAATAATATATACGACAGTCTACATTGCGAATTACAAAAAATCATTGAGGGTATCTCGCCTCAAAAACTTATTTATCAAATTATTAGCAACGAAAACAAAAATCAAATCCACAATTAAAGAGACAAACGTTTTTACCCATACCCAGATAACAGGGTTCATCGGCAAATTGAATACGGACTCCGAACTCGATAAAGCGGGACAATCAAATATTGAACAAAGCAAACATACAGCAAAACGGGTGAGCCCGAATTATCTCATTTCCCACACAATACTGGTTATCAAATTAACAATTGACGTCGGCGTCATATGCATCGATAGAACCACAAAGGTTTGCGAACATTGCTCGCATCTCATTTCGCTCACGTACTGATAAACGGACGCATTCCAAGGATTTGAAATTCGAATTTTAATCAGCGGCGAATCGATGCCAACTTCTGAGAACAAACGGAATTAGGGTTGCCAGGTCTAAGAATTGATAAGCCGGACAGTTCAAACAATTTGGCGGACATTTGGCTTAAAAGGCCGAGACCCTAAATTTTAGATTTAGTATTACCATTGAAAAATCGTGTGCGGGCCGGGCACCGGCCGGTGGATGGCCATCTATCTAATCTAATCTAGCCACCAAAAATGCTTGACTATTCCTAGCTTTATCCGGAATCCTGGCAACCCTAAATAGGATCATCATGGCACCATAAGCGTATCAATTAGGTAGAGTTATTTTGGTACTCACACTGATTTTAACCAGCTAAAGAATAAAGTTAATATTTGTCTCTAAACCCGAAATTAATTTAAAACAGCAGAAGAAATACAGTTATGGAATAAAAAGTTTGTTTTATAGGCGATAATACTCAACGTTGGACAGGACTTCGGAATAGGCTCAAACTAGGACTTTTCCGAAGTGATATGGTGAAAAACATTCTAATATTAAGTCGAAATCGATGTATCTTTCTGCAATAATTTAGGAGATATCTGCAGTAATTTACCGCACACAGTAAAAGTGTGGAATCACCAGAGTGGGTGTTCCAGAACAGATACGACCTGGTGATCTTTGAGAAAATAGTTCCTTCCTAAGTGCCGGAAATGCATCTGTGACACCTCATGTGTTGCAGATGTGGCGGCAATTACCATGGGCGGCGATAACAACTTACCATCAGATGAATATTAGAAATCTCTAAACTACACTTCAATGTCGACTGCACAAGAATTTCCCCTCTTGATCTTAAAGAACGTTATAATATAAAAGTGTAATATAATATCCTCCAACCGATTTCGGCTAAGGTAGTCAATCTCAACAATCGGATACTCACGGAGGTTATTATTATAGTGCTCAAGTGTGTGCGCAAACACATGTACACTGTCTATTCCCTTGCCCTCATAATCCGACACCAGTGTGACACGTCCAGAGAGGGATCGGGCGCAGCACCAACGGCTTAACGTGCTTTCCGAGGCACGGGGTTGCAAGACCGCCAACTTCCAGACTCCGGGTTGACACTAAGAATTTCTTAACAGAAAAACTCAGGTACAAATTTTGGCCCGACCCGGTTATCGAACCCGGGACCCCAAAAAGTCTAATAATTATATAAGGAATGTTAGTTTTATTAGTATCGGATTTACGGGGATTTACCCTCGTAGACTTTGATAACTTTCATTTTATAAATAGGAATAATCCTATAGTAAAAATATTAAAAAACATAATAATTTTTCCAATTCCATTAGCTTTCGAACCGCATTGAATGCGAATAGGTATTTTGCGACATAAAGCAATTATTAGAAAGAGCTTTTGCATTGAAACCGACTGGATAAATTCATTCAGTTACTTTTCTATTTTATTATATTATAGATAAATGTATTCTATTGTAATAGTAGTTTATGTGACTGTCATTTGATAAGATACGATTAAGTAACTACTTCTCTTTGTGACCTATGAGGGGAACCTAAGTAGTCATGCTCAGTCAATTGTCTCTGAGGTGGTGGCGCTATGTGACGAGTCATTGCATTCCCTCTAATGGTTGAGTGCAATGATGGCTGACTATGTGTCAGCGTCATACTTGTGAACAGGTACCACCTTTGGGTACTGCTCATGCTTCGGTTTCTCATAATATTTAATTTATTATTTCCTGTATTTTATTTAGTGTTACGATTAAACTGCATGGCTTAGTATCATGGTACAACATTGTATGAAAATTTGGCGATTAAAAAGAGTAACTGGCGAGTTTCTTGGTTTTAGAATCGCATTATGTTTATTTATTTATGTAGTATATTTTATGTATCAAAATATAAATAAGTAAATAAATTATACATAAGTACAAATAGTTTTAAATTACTCAAATGTGTGACTATTTGTGAATGATGTGTACAAGCCCATGCAAATAAAGATTTTTTTTAATTGACTTGACTTGATAAGGGTTATTAAAACACAAGTGAGATTTTATAGAACGAGCCTTGGTGAGTTCAATATGAGCAGTCTCATCATCATCATCATCATTTTGTTCTGTTCTAATCTTCAAAGTTAAAAATCTGTCAGGCGTGATACATTCAAGTTGAGCCGTGATTATGATGTAAGTGGACAGTCGTCAGGAATAATCGTATCACTAGTCTTCGATTAGTTAGTCGAACAGCGAAACACCACACTTTTTTAATCAATACCTATCGTGTTTTCTACTTATACAACATTTTTTATGAGACTTTCTGCTTTGTCCGATGGTTTCTGCACGGGGACAGGGAAGATTACATTTTGTCTGAGCTCATTTCCGTACATGTAGATACGTACATATTCATACGTACGTATTCGAAACACAAAGGTTCGCCCGGGTACGTCCAAAGCGAGGGATTTCACGGAAAACTGCTCTACGACTGGATTAGTCTTTTAATTAGTACTTTTTTTCGCTCAGAGTTTGTTTTACTAAATGTCAAGCTAAACTTTTATATGAGAGGTTAAATATGTCAGCACATCTGATAAAAGTAAAACACATTGGATTTAGACTTGGCGTATAAATTTTATTGAGATTTTGGGTTAAAAGCTCATGTTCAGTTCAGAATTTTATTAATCTTAATTATAAGATACAGTAGATTCAGATTTTCAGTCCATGCTATAGTTATCTCTATCGCGCTCTGCGGGGGGAGGCTAAGGTTAAGTAGACGGAGCATAATATACTTTCTATAGCCTGGGGCATATCGTTTACTCGTATATGATCACTGACTTTCAGGTGCCCGCTGTTCGATTGTCGGCTCAAGCATAAAAATGGGTAGCATAAACAGTCTTGTCCTAAGGTTATTCTCCTAAGCTTACCTTCGCCGACCAGCTCGTTACGCTGTACTGCGGCAGCGGCCGAGGGCGGCGCATTAACATAATTGCAGCCGGTATATTGATTGGCCGCTCGCGGAGCTGCACTCCTGCACTAGCACAGGGCTACTGAGGAGACGGCAAATTTACATATATTTTTTTCATCTCGATTGTCGCTGCCCTAGTATATATTTACACGGAATACCAGTGGAGTAACAAGGTTACCTAATCTCTAAGCCCCCGCTAGCAAAAAAAGGCATGGACCTAAAGTTTATGGTACGTAATTAAACCAATAAAAAAAAAAACCTTTTAAGGTTGGTAGCGCACTTGTGACTCCACTGGTGTCGCGGCTGTCCATGGGCGGCGGCAATCGTTTACCATCAGGTGATCCGTCTGATCGTCTGCCACCTAGGTCATAAAAAATGCGCATTGTCCGCGCTGTAAAAAAACGCCGTGTGCATAGGTTTTTAATTTCAATATTTAACCCCGAACGAACCGACTCCATAGTTTTCTTGTCCTCGTATTCCAATAGGCGTACCGTCCGTCAGTAGCCTTCGGTGGCCAAGAGATATGATCAGCCGCAACACGGTAGCCGGCAGCGTTTGCAACGCCCGATTGAAATATTATGACCCTTTTATAAGCAGATATTGCACGCATAAGTATTCATAAACTTTTAATATCGAGATTTGGTTTTGTTTTGGCTGATATGACGTTTGTTTATGTAAAATATCCTGTTAGTAAGTCACCTATGTAGAAGTACTTTTTGATATCCTTCGAAGCGAAAATGTATTATAAGGATGATGGAGGTACTTGCACAAATGATTATACTATTAGATTTTTAATAATACCCAATTTGGAGTCTAAAGTGTATCAAGTTTTTATATTATACTTAGCTTTGCTAATTAAAACAACTAACTTATGTATTATGAAGGTTAAAATATAAACTTACTAAATTATGATTTGTATGTAAATAAAAATGTCTTAATCTCTTATAAGTCGCTTAAGCACATTTGTTAAGTTATCATCTGAACTATGAAGGGACCAAAAATATAAATTTAAATAAATATTATGAATGTAAGTCAAGAGTAATTAGGTAAAAAGAAAGAAGAGGAAGATTTTTCCATTTAATCCAATAGAACTGAAAAAAACTGATCTGGAATATAAACAGATTATAATATCTTTTTCATATTCAAACAATATTGAAACTCTGAAGGCAGTTAAGTTTAGTCGATTGCAAGTAAACGACAAAGGAAAAAAATACATTAAACATTAATGTACAATTCTTTATAAAAGTTTCAACATAATTTTTCAAAGACTTAATAAGTTAGGGAATTTACTAGCCAATACAATCAAACTGGCCATTTCAGTACACTTTCAATCGAAATCGAAATAAAGCTTTGTTATCGTAAAATTTGAATATTGGTAGCTCATTGAGAATTATTATTCCAGGCGATAAGTTCAGCAGAATTTGTTATTCGAAATGTGAACTTTGCACTGCAAAACTTCCATTATCAAGGGTTCATTACGTTTAAATTAATGATCAAATCGTGAACGTATTTTACATTTTCGAAGGTTAAAATTCTGACAAATTTAAAGACGTGGAGCAAAAGTTTGACGAAGATTTTAAATAACTTAAAATAATCAAAGTTTCAATCGTAAATCTTTGAGCTATAAAAAGATGCTGAATCCAATAAAGGTAAATTACTTACGGACCAGCTTTATTGCGAAAAAAGTGTATTCTAAAGTAATTGAGGCTTTATGCTTACACTGTGAATTACTTATTTTATGCTACAGCATTATTCAATACAGTTGATGACATGATCTACTCTAAAATTGTTAAAAAGTAGTCTAACGAAACTTTTAGTATATTCTACATACAGGGTTCTACCTTATAAATCCTTCACATAACTATTGCTTTATTCTAATAACTGTCAAATATATTATTTCACGAAACTTTGCCGAATATTCTCACACAGACGAAAACAACCTAAAGAGAAATGGTTATTGCTCTACTGACAAGCTCATAGCCGTAAATATGAGTATTATTACAATCTTTTTGCTGAGTTCAAATTATAGAAGTAGCTCTAAAAATAAAAATCGCAAGGTAACCAGAAAATTTAGCTATTCCACGGCAGATTGTCTGGACCTAACTGGGGAGTCTCAGTTCTCAATAGCTCATAAAGGCAAACTTCTTTCCGTAACAGTACTGCTGATTCGACATTTGGACGTCCCGACGTCCAAAGAAGCGCTGGATTATTATCTAACAAAGGGGTGAAGTGGGGTCTATCTCATCGTCTGAGTACTTCGGTTATCTCAGTTGGTAGTAAACAAAATTTATGAGCAGGTGACTGTCGTAGATGTTCATTTTTAATGCCTCGTTTATTTTGTCTGGATGTTTTGAAGATAATTTATCTTACTTTGCTATTGCACTATCAAAAGTAAGATTGTTTATTAGGTTTTAGATAGATAAATATTATTTTTTGCACAAAAACAAAACAGGTATAAATAAATAAATATTTCACAACATCACATACATTGATCTGACTCCGAGATAGGTAGCTCAAGCACCTGTGTTACGGATATCAGAATCAAAATATATACATATAATACTTTTCTTTTGTAAATACATACTTATAATACATAGGTATGTGATACAACATCAAAAAGCCGTATAACAATGGCGGTTTTGTCGCTTGTAGAAATTTCTAACACAATCACTGGATAGAGGATTCGTTTTAAATTTGGTGAAATTTAAAATTTGTTGATTTTAATCAAATATTTGAGTAATTTTTACTAGCGCAAAAACTACAGCTCATTCAAACATTCTATGAACTGGTATTGACATCACAATCGCCATTTATAGGAGCAGTCATATTTTTTATTACTTAGCAGATGAAGTCTCAGTAAAAGACTAAATCCGCACTTACACGAAAAATAATAAAAATTTAAATTGAAGGGTCCGACTCGAACCTGCCGACGTTTCCTTTGTGCAAGATTCTAGCGTCGTCAACAGGATCTCTTTATACGTTTTGAAATCTTCGATAAAGCTATCGGCACCCTTGACATAAACTACGGACGACTCACCTAGAGGTCCAAATAGAACGCACAGCTATAAAAGAGGGTAGGTAGACGTATTTGTCATTCAAAATCGCGAGTATTATGCCACGTCTTGGGTAGCCGTTACGGATCCCGAAGCCGCGAACGCGTTTGGAATTTGCAATTTTATTTGATTTCCGATTTAAAATTTTATTACGCTTACCCCCTTGTTCAGCAGGCAAAGGCACACACGAGAATTTTCCTAACACTGCAGCTGGAAGTGGTTGGGAAACTAATCCGACTCGGGCCGTGTGCAACTTTTTAGTTAAAGTTTGTAATGTAGATTCTTCTACGGAAATTCTTACGTGCGAAGTCATTTTACTTCGTTCACAATACCTGCGGGTTACTCTTTTTATTGTGATTAGATATCTTTGTAATGCAGTGTCTAGTGAAATGTAAAATTCATGAGAAAAACTGAAATTCAATTTTGATATTTTTTAAATTTTGAGTATTTAATCTTCCATTTCATTCCAAGTGTAGTCAATTAAATTATTGTAATTTGGAAATATTTTATCCTATGAAACAATATGATTATTTATAGCTGCTGAATATTAAATCCTGATTTTCATTTTAAGCTTGTCATTGCTTCATTTATCATACTCTAAATAATTATTAAAGCGTACCTGAATAATGTACCATCATGACATTTAAAAATCTGCAACTTTTATTGAGCCATGCATCACGTTTATTACAACCACGGGAATGACCTCTCAGGTAATATCTTAGTGCACATATCAAGATGGCTATCCAAAAATTATAAATGCAAATACATTTTTATATCTCCCGGCTCCGCTATCATCCCTTACGGTGTAGTTAAAACGTCTCGTAAGATGGATAGCAACATCAGAAAGGGAAAAATTAAGGTTTCACGGCAATATTTTAAATTTATTTTCGTCTACGATGCAAATTATGAAATAGAGATGGGGGAATTTCATTCCTTTCCCTTTAATCGAATGGGGGAGTATTGTAAATGCTGAGAGGGCTGGGACTGTTTGCGTTGAGTCCTCGTTTGATAAAAGTCAAATTATTGCGCTATTTATATGCACTGGAAGTTGTAAATCCTTTGAAATTTGTACGGATCCATGCGTGTCTTTTGAGTTTCCTGTTTGAAGGCTTTCTTGTTCGATTTTGTATGTTTTACTGGCTAAAAATGTATTGCCTTTGTGTGGTTTGGCTTCATTATTTTTAGCTAAGAAAAACTTGGCTTACACAAACATGCAATAATCGTCTTTATAAATACGATCCCAACTACGTAAGCAATCATGGTCTAGTGTGGCCCAAGAACAAGACTGAGATGAGACTATGTGTTTTTTGATTAATAGACACAGATAAATACTTAAAATTAAAAATGTTTCCGTTTTAAGATTAGGTAGTAGGTACAATTTACAATTGTGTCATTTTGGTAGTTTAATCTGCTATTCAGCGTCCTGTTTAGCTAGGAACTACATCACTATATATTATTAATAAACACGGACATGAACGCGATGTACTTTTTTAAGTACAATGATTATGACTTGACGTTTCGGCTACGTTACAGCAGCCTTACGAAACATCGCGTTATTTTCCGTGTTTATTAATAATAGTTATAATGTAGTTTCACTTCCTGGGAATAGGTCCCGGGTCCGATCCCCGGTTTGGGCTAAATATTTGTACCTAAGTTTTCGTTAAAAAATTCTTAGTAGCTGGAAGTTGGCGGTCTTGTACCCCGGTGCCTCGGAAAGCACGTTAAGCTGTTGGTCCCGCGCGCGGTCTC
The DNA here is from genome assembly GCA_019059595.1 of Marasmia exigua. Taxonomy (NCBI): domain Eukaryota; kingdom Metazoa; phylum Arthropoda; class Insecta; order Lepidoptera; family Crambidae; genus Marasmia; species Marasmia exigua. The sequence goes on along the minus strand of CM032465.1, from coordinate 2,987,778 downwards.
TCTCCGGTCGTGTCACGCTTGTGTCCGATCTGAATATGAGCGTAAGGGAATAGAAAGTGCACTCGTGTTTGCGCACACACTTGAGCACTATAATATTTTTTTTTAACGCAGGATACTGCGAGCCGTAATCGTAATGCAACGCGATGCAACGCGAAAATTTTAATAACCTTTCAGGAACTAACCTTTATCTCGAGTGACAGGGAATATTAAGTCAGATCTTACACCTGTTCTAGGTGCAAAATACGAACCTGTTCTGTGTGTGTGTACCTGTTCTAGTTTAAAATTTATTTGTTAAGATTTTCTGAAGTACAATAACTCCCAAAATCTAAATAGATTTTTATGTGATAGGTTGCAGATGAGCAGACGATCACCTAGGATAGACGGACGGCGGACGATCTACGCCTGGTAATCGCAAACCATGAAAGAATCTTGCTTGTAGACCTGGAAAAGATGTATCTTTCTAAAGTTAGGATCATTTGAATCTGGAACAGAGAAAAGAGTCGTTTCTGTGATACGCTTCATTTGAAACATATGGAACATCGAATCTCAGATAGATTCAGAACAGAGAGCGAATTGATTAGAATGACCCCTTATTCATTTTTTTTACCAAGTTTCACACATACCATAGATTTTTATTACTATTGGCCTAGATATTATTTTTCTGTGACACTAATGGCTCTCATTTCAATCAATGTTATGTCTACCTATCTATTTCCCCGCGTGACACATTCCATGTGTTGCCAATGGAACTGATTCACTCGTTCTCTTGCTCAGTATCAGTGATCATCTGCAGTTCGTCGCTCACTCGGGTCAGTGGAACCCAGTGAGTCAGTGAGCGAGTTGACCGATCTTGAGATCCGAACGATACATTCAGATCAGTGTATCAGCTAACTAAAGCGGATCACTGAGTCATTTCAGTAAACAGTTACACACGTCTTCTTGCTTGTCAGTCGGGTATACAGTGATTTTAATAATCTCAAGTATTGCATAGGTAGGCCGGCCTAGGCATCGCTTGAATGACGTCGTCGAAAATGAACTGCGAGAACTTCAGGCCGATGACTGGCGACAAGTAGTGCAGGATCGACCATAGTGGCGTTCTCTTGTTTCGGAGGCCAAGACTCGTTTCGGGACACTGAGGCAGTGGAGTAAGTAAGTATTGCATAGCAAGTCAGAACCCAATTTTTGGCAACACTAATTCCTTTCAGGCGGAATATCCCATAACTACATACATATTTCCAATAATAAGCAAAAACAAAAAGTAATCTAACTCATACTCTCATAAAGATAACATAGGTCGGTCCCTCGGGTGTTCCCACTATTTAGCTGCTTTTACAACTCTGTCGAAGTAAGCCCGTCTATAATTTACTACGAACCTGCGAGGACGGGTCGGCTGGCTGGCAGCGACAGGGTCCTAGGGTACCCTTGGCAATTAAAAGTCGCAAGGTTATTGTTATTATTGCTTTGTACGGAATGTTGATAAGGTTCGGGGAGCAAAATATGTATTTGGGGCTATTGAGGATTATTGTGTACACAGTGTAGTCCCACTATTAAGGTGTTTATGGGCTATGACGGTTAAATAAATTTATTTCGATCTCTATATATAACGAAGGTTTGGGCTGAAAGTAGCCGCCCATTAAATAAATAAAACCGCACAGGAGCCCATAAAAATATGAAATATGATATCTTTATTTTTATACTTTTATCGAGATTTTAAATATCGACAGTGTAATATACTTATATACGAATGTTTTGTTATGAAACGATACTTTTCACTCAACCCTAGTTGACTATCAATATTTGTTTTAGACTGTGTTGTTTAGAATGTTTCGATTTAGCGGTATTACTATTATTGAATCTGTAAGTAAGTATTTCCATTGATGTCTCGTGTAAATAGATCAAGTCGTGTTAAAAAAAAAACAGCGTTCGTTTAGTTAATACGGAGTGGATGTAGTAATCAGAAGTTATTGAAACGCACTATTTTAGACTTTAATTCAAAGACCCCACGATAGATATTTCAATATGTGTTCATCGTGAGGGGAAATCATCATGATGAAATCTATAAGTTTTGAAAATAGAGACTTTACTATACTTGACATTGAGATGTAATTAAACAAAAAACTCAAGAAGGCACTCGTACTTTTGACCTGAGGTTCAAACTTGAGGCAAAACCTTTAAAAAGGCAAAGGCTTTAAAGTGCGACCAACTGTACGCAACGCAAGAACTTGAAACTTATTTATAATGAATTAATTCCCTAATCCTAATTATCGCCCTGTTAGTCTAGTGGTTTAAGTACCAGGGCCGTGATTTTGGGGTCCTGGGTTCGATTTCCGGGTCAAGCAAAAATTATGTTTCGAATTTATCGAACATTGCTCGGGTTTGTGTTCACCAATCCGCATTAGGCAAGAGTGGTGATTAAGCCTAATCCTACCATAGTAGCGATACCTTGATTTCTATGATAGAGGCTTTTGCCCTGCAGTGGTGTCCCACTGCAGTGGGCAGATAAGTTAAGTATAAGATAATTAAGATAAGTTAACAAGTTAAGTATCAGCCTATATACTGTCGTATATAGGCTGATAATTAACTTGTTTTAGTGAATTAATTAATTACTCTATTTGTGTGATTGTAATATTACACCGACAGCCACGAATCTTTAGCTTCAGTATAATTCGCTTTAAACCTATCGACCATTTCAAACGACTTAACTGTCATTATATCCCCATCTTGGCGTGCAATTCCCAGTTGCTCTGAGCCCGGGGTACGCTTAGACCATGATTCAGGATTTGAGTAGTATGGTAATTATAATGAAGCGACTGACATTCGCAACTCTTTAGAGGGAAATCAGATCAACTGAAACATGTTTATACGTTTCACAATCTATCCGAAACGTGCAGGTTTCCCCATAATGTTTTCCTCACCACCGAATATTATTATTATTATGTGATAGGTGGCAGACGAGCAGACGGATCGTCTGATGGTAAATGATTGCCGCCGCAAATGGACACCCGCGACACCAGTGGAGTCACATGTGCGCTGCCAAACTTTTAACCCCCCCTTTCCCCGGATTGGGCCTCCGGTATCCTCGATCACGCAGCGAAACACTGCACAGTGCTGTTTCACGTCGGTTTTCTGGGAGGCCGTGGTATCACTCCAGTCGAGTCGGCCTATTCATGCCAAAGTGTGGCTCTCGCACGGTCGCATGTTAGAAATCCGCTCATAGATTTGAAAAATTCAGAGGTTTCAGTACCACTGAGCAACCATCGCTCCTGACTCGTACTCGAGTAAAGACTCGCAGCAGACGGTAGAGTTAACTAACTACCTAACTAGGTTGGCGCAGCGACCCAAAGTGAGCCTTGGCCTCCAATAATAAGAGTCTCCGTCTAGACCACGCTCCGGCATGAATGGGCCGGCTCGACCAAAGTGATACCACGGCCTCACAGAAAACCGGCGTGAAGCAGCACTGTGCTGTGTTTCGCTGCGTGATCGAGGGTACCGGAGGCCCAATCTGGGGGAAAGAGGGGTTCAAAGGTTGGTAGCGCACTTGTGAATCTGCTGGTGTTGCGGGTGTCTATGGGTGTCAGTTATCGCTTACCATCAGGTGATCAGTCTGCTCGTCTGCCACCTATCGCATAAAAAAGGTCGTTCCTGCGCCACCTCCTGCCAGTCATCCGCCAGAAGTTTACACAAAATTATTTTCGACCTAGTCTCTTCATCGGTACCTTGGACGGCCAACTGGCCTTCTACCCTTTGGCCGTCCCAGGTAGGCAGACCATTTCATATAAATTAATTCTACCGTCTGCCGCGAGTCTTTGCCTTTAGCCACTGTGTCAGCGTTCAGTAAAAATCTATACGTACAGACAGGGAAAGACCAGAAAAGATTCTCCTCCAACTGTGGGTGTTAATCCGAAATATTTTATCTCAACGTTTGTAGGTCATCATTCCTCTAGTTATTAGGGTGTCAGTCCGTGCAGATGCTAGCCGTGATGTATTGTGACCGATTGTGAGCACTCTGTAATTGTTATAATTACAAGATGTAGGTACTTTTTCTTTCAACATAGCATTTGGCTATAATTAGCGGAAAACTTTCTTGTAACGTAAGAAGTTGCTATGGGATTTTACAAAAACATCTTTTTTGTTTAAACGTTAATTACGTTTTAAGGTTTCCTTTGTCCTTCATGTGCGAAAAAAAAATGAGACTGAGGCTCTGCTGTCAGGGCCATCGGGTTGTATCTTATGAACCATAATAGACCTCAAGCCCAATTCCGGGGGAAAGAGGGTTTAAAGGTTGGCAGCGCACTTGTGACTCCATTGGTGTCGCGGACGTCCATGGGCGGTTGCAATCGCTTACCATCAGGTGATCCGTCTGCTTGTTTGCCACCTATCAAAGGTCGCCCAAGGCTCCGCCTGAAAACCAGCGCTGCAGCGACTCGGCCACTGCAGCAAATGGTGAGGTTGAAAGAATTTGTCCTATTTGTGTATTTATGTCACTCGTGTTTAAATTTGTATTATGTGGCCAACAAAGAAATCTTTATCTTTTATCTGTATCTTTATCACATAAAAAAGACAAGTGAAAATTATCTAAGTGGCGTATTTCTGTAGCCGCTATCACAACAAATCACTAAAAACAAAACAAAATGAACATTTAAAGTGAGCTCCCAGACAAAAACTGCTAAAAACTAGGCCCCTTTTGCTCAACTCGAGTCTGCCTCATGAGTCTTGGTAAGCTAAACAGTTGAAATTTTCACAGATGATGTACTTGATTTTTCATAACAAAGATAAAGATAATTTTACTAGCCATAAAAACACAGTACGTACAGCAGTAGACAAACAACAAAATATAATAGGACATGACATTGGTTTACTGCAGCAAGCCAGTAACCACTGCAGCGCTGATTTCGATAATAAAAGTTTATTGCTTGATATTAGTAACGGTAACAGGTAGGCGCTTGAAGCTTGCAAAGAACAGGCAGTCTTCAACTGTGCGTTTCTCAAGGAACTTTCCACCTCGTACGACAAAACTATGGAATTGAACTATACGCCTGCGGTATTTCCGGTCAGATTCGACCTGCAAACCTTCAAGAAAAGATCGTATTCCTTTTTAAAAAGTCGGCAGCGCACGTGTGAATCCTCTGGTGTGGCAGGTGTTCATGAGCGGCGGTAATCGCTTACCATCAGGTGATCCGTCTGCTCCTATATAAAATAAAATATATTTTCAAAATCCATTCCAAGTTTGAAAGATAACTGCAGTTATTACAAGAATGCAGTAATCCCGTTTTATCATTCCTCTAAGACTCATCTTACTGGCCAACTTCTACAAGTAGATTGTACAATTACCTCACTTCGTTCACAAACACTTTGGAAATAATATCAACCAATAAATTTACACTCTCTCAAGTCCCTTCACATAATAAAGTAGGAAATTCACGCGAGCATACATTTTAGTACGCATCTTTGTAACCGCTATTAACATGATAGAGTGAGAACTTCCAAAGTGCTTTATTCTTCAGAGTTTAGGCTGGGGCTTTAGGTTGAGCGGCGGGGGAGACAGGGGTTGGTTGACTAACTGAGTAAAACAGAAAACAAACAATACTCACCATACGATTTAATTAATGTGGGAAAAGGTCAGATCTTAAATGAAATGTCGATATAAAAATAATTAGTTACAATATTGTATTAGGTCTGACCTGTAAAGATAGTTTTAAGTGTGGAAATAAATAAATGTTTGTTTTTTATGCTAGAGGCGGACAAACGAGCAAGCAAGTCACCTGATGAAAAGTAATCAACGCCGCCCATGAACATCCGCAAAATCAGAGAGATCGCTAATCTGTTGTCTATTTCAGTTTTATGCACCGTATTTAGGTATGCCATTCTAGAGACTACCGCAGACTAAAAGGGGCGAAATCGGATAGAGGATATTATTATTGTATATTGGAATCAACAGTTAGTCCATTGCGTCAAGCTTACGTCTGTATTTTGTAATCCAAGTCCGCTCCGCTGATTCACATGCCGCGGATCCAAAGTGCTTTATTCAGGTTTAAATCGTAACGACTCAGGTGTATGTGTGCCGAACCATTTGTTATAGATACATCTCAAGCGCAAACCCGAGTATTGCTTCAACATTCTCTGGGGGGAACTAATTGTATAATATTACCGTTTGAAGGAAGGCGCCGAAAGCGGTCGTTCATCATTTTTGTTGAGAAATTATGAGAGGATCTGGTGGTAATTGCAACATCTTAAATATATTTTATATGTTATCTCAAGCGATATCTAAATCTAAATTAATATGACAGTTAAATTAAAGCATTCTCAATTCTTTTTGAATTGAGAATTTCCGCTGATGGTTCTGATATCCGTAATACAGGTGCTACCTATCTCGGAGTCAGACCAATGTATGTATTATTATTTATTCTATTCTGATGAGCACTTGATCATTGGTGTATGATAATATGATTTGTGTATTGAACTGAATTAACACGAATTATTAAAAGTATTTAAAATTTAACCGTTATTTATCACTCTTTAGTTTAGGTTTCACCGACAACCTGACAATAGAAACATTGTTTCACTTGAAATATTGAAAAAAAAATTACCCGCTATTATATGGATACACTATTTGTATTGCCTATATTAACTATCCACCGTTATTTTGGTTATCGTTTTTATCCCAAAAACCTCATCATAGGTATCGTAAATAATGTCCATTTAGCATGTTAGATCAACAAAATAAGCGAAAAAACAAAATGGGGCGGGATGTAAACGATAAAAAATAACGGTGTATATAGTAGCTATAGTTAAAAATGAAAGTGAAATAAAAATAACATAATTAAATTACATTAAAATCGCCAAAAAAGTAAGCACCCTTTAAATAACGGACCGTTAAATAAATTTTTGTTGTTTTAGACATATTAATTGAAAGTGAAGCAGCACTGTGCTGTGTTCGACTGCGTGAGGGCACCGGAGGCCTAATCAAGGGGAAAGGGATTTAAAGTTTGGCAACACACTTGTGACTCCACTGATGTCAAGGGTGTCAATGGGTGGTGGCAACGCTTACCATCAGGTGATCCATCTGCTCATCTGCACATATCACAAAAAAGTATTTGCCGCCTTTTAAATTAATTTTAACATCAAAATATTACGTTTACAGAAAACGTCATCTTTAATTTTAATCTGCTTTTCACTTCGTTCACAAACACTTTGGAAATAATATCAACCAATAAATTTACACTCTCTCAAGTCCCTTCACATAATAAAGTAGGAAATTCACGCGAGCATACATTTTAGTACGCATCTTTGTAACCGCTATTAACATGATAGAGTGAGAACTTCCAAAGTGCTTTATTCTTCAGAGTTTAGGCTGGGGCTTTAGGTTGAGCGGCGGGGGAGACAGGGGTTGGTTGACTAACTGAGTAAAACAGAAAACAAACAATACTCACCATACGATTTAATGAATGTGGGAAAAGGTCAGATCTTAAATGAAATGTCGATATAAAAATAATTAGTTACACTATTGTATTAGGTTTGACCTGTAAAGATAGTTTTAAGTGTGGAAATAAATAAATGTTTTTTTTTTATGCTAGAGGCGGACAAACGAGCAAGCAAGTCACCTGATGAAAAGTAATCAACGCCGCCCATGAACATCCGCGAAATCAGAGAGATCGCTAATCTGTTGTCTATTTCAGTTTTATGCACCGTATTTAGGTATGCCATTCTAGAGACTACCGCAGACTAAAAGGGGCGAAATCGGATAGAGGATATTATTATTGTATATTGGAATCAACAGTTAGTCCATTGCGTCAAGCTTACGTCTGTATTTTGTAATCCAAGTCCGCTCCGCTGATTCACATGCCGCGGATCCAAAGTGCTTTATTCAGGTTTAAATCGTAACGACTCAGGTGTATGTGTGCCGAACCATTTGTTATAGATACATCTCAAGCGCAAACCCGAGTATTGCTTCAACATTCTCTGGGGGGAACTAATTGTATAATATTACCATTTGAAGGAAGGCGCCGAAAGCGGTCGTTCATCATTTTTGTTGAGAAATTATGAGAGGATCTGGTGGTAATTGCAACATCTTAAATATATTTTATATGTTATCTCAAGCGATATCTAAATCTAAATTAATATGACAGTTTAAATTAAAGCATTCTCAATTCTTTTTGAATTGAGAATTTCCGCTGATGGTTCTGATATCCGTAATACAGGTGCTACCTATCTCGGAGTCAGACCAATGTATGTATTATTATTTATTCTATTCTGATGAGCACTTGATCATTGGTGTATGATAATATGATTTGTGTATTGAACTGAATTAACACGAATTATTAAAAGTATTTAAAATTTAACCGTTATTTATCACTCTTTAGTTTAGGTTTCACCGACAACCTGACAAGAGAAACATTGTTTCACTTGAAATATTGAAAGAAAAATTACCCGCTGTTATATGGATACACTATTTGTATTGCCTACGTTAACTATCCACCGATATTTTGGAAATCGTTTTCATTCCAAAAACCTCATCAAAGGTATCGTAAATAATGTCCATTTAGCATGTTAGATCAACAAAATAAGCGAAAAAACAAAACGGGGCGGGATGTGAACGATAAAAAATAACGGTGTATATAGTAGCTATAGTTAAAAATGAAAGTGATATAAAAATAACATAATTAAATTACATTAAAATCGCCAAAAAAGTAAGCACCCTTTAAATAACGGTACCGTTAAATAAATTTTTGTTGTTTTAGACATATTAATTGAAAGTGAAGCAGCACTGTGCTGTGTTCGACTGCGTGAGGGCACCGGAGGCCTAATCAAGGGGAAAGGGATTTAAAGTTTGGCAACACACTTGTGACTCCACTGATGTCAAGGGTGTCAATGGGTGGTGGCAACGCTTACCATCAGGTGATCCATCTGCTCATCTGCCACATATCACAAAAAAAGTATTTTCCGCCTTTAAATTAATTTTAACATCAAAATATTCCGTTTTACCGAAAACGTATCTTTAATTTTTAATCCTGCTTTTACTCTCGGACCGATGGACTTTTAAAAATGGAAATAGGACAGGTCTCATACAAGTTATTCGCCTGTTATTAGGCATAGAAAACACTTAACAGGTGTAAGCGTTGAGTTTTTTTCCGTTTAAGAGCTACTAGTAGCAAGAGCCCCCATTCTCCCCCTCTCAGGCTTCAACTGCGCCTGACATGTATGATTAAAAATAAAGAGGCAAATTCCAGCGTATTCCCAGGTTGATGTGAAGACAATAACAGTACGGAGCGGCTGGGACAATGAGGGGTGCGCTGGTACCCCAGTAATCTCGGAGCGATCGGTGACCCCAGCTCGTGTTCCACTGTGACCCTAGCCGCTTGCTAAGCTAGGAACTTGCGACTCGCAATCCCCGCCACCACATTCCCGCGAAAAACGCGTTTCAATCGCCATCGGCATTTAAATTTGAGCTTAAGGTGACATATTGACGATACTGACACTGCCAATAGATTTGTAGAAATGGCGAGGATTATAGGACATGTTTTAAGATAAAGTAACTTTTTAAGAATTTGTTTCATAATTTCTACCTACAAGTAACCATATTTTTTGTACTTTTGCTAAAAGTGCCCACTTTAGGCAATAATAAGAATTATGGTTACTTGTACGAAGACAATATTAAACAAGTATCTCTCAAAAAATACATAATATTATTTTTTTATAGTGGCACAGTATATTGGCTCTCCTCAGCCTGATGGCAAGAGAAGAGCCCAAGTTGCAATCACAACGGAAGCGATGTTAAGGCATCACCTCCGTTGGCATCGCCATACTGGCCCGCGAGATGCATTCTTCACGCTTCGTTTGAAGAAATCCATATTGTAGGAAGGAGGAAATACATGCGCCGGCAACGAGTTAGAGATACTTTCCTTTATGGATTCACCGTTGTCTTTTTTTTAATGTCTCATTGTCGGTACAATTCATACAAATCTATTGGCGGCGCTATTTTCGTCGATGCGTCACCTTCATGTTTATAGATACAAGGAATCTAATATTTTAGTTCTGTGTTTTCCACGGGACTTATTTCGTGGAGGGGACTTGTCTAATTGTCTAGAGATAATTTAGATTAGATTAGATTTAGAGATAATTTTGTAGAGGTAATTTTGCAGAATCAGCCCTGAAGCTACTTAATTTTGCATTAATAGCACTATGGGTCATGTACTCGTAAACAACGTACTTTGTAAAATCTCTCAGGTCGAAGCTCAGCCATCAAACTGAACATCTTTCACTATAGGACTAACCCTTAAATCTACTCTACCTCGACTAGAACAGTCCAAGGCGTTAATACAGGCGTTCAACCAGAGACGAGCTGTAGAAATAATAAAACTGAGTAGAGGACATATTAGGGCACTCACTCGGACCCTCACGGGGCACTGCAAATCAAACAAGCACCTGCACAACATGGGCCTTTCAGATACCAAAATCTGCAGGTTCTGTCGCGAGGACGAGGAAACGATTATCCACGTCCTCGGCGAGTGCAGTAGCGCTGCACCACTGCAGAAGCCGGCACCTGGGAGCACACATTATTTCGGCAGACGAGATCAAGAGCTCCCCCATCAGCTCCATCCTCGGGTTCATCCTGGAGCTGGGGCTACATGAGGTGCTGTAATAAGTTTTGGGTCTGCCACAATAGATCTTCCACTGGTCGCAGTGGCTATGAGATGCAATGCTCACCCCATTTCATTGAAATATATATATAACCCTGAAATCAGCGAAAAAAACAACAATTTCATTTCATACAAACCGATCAGAGGACCTAAGGACTTTTTGTATGAACAGACGATTGAATAATAGTTCTAAATGTAACTGAGGTGTGTATAGTTATGGAAAGGACCCTGCGAAATTCTTTAATCATAATAGGGACGAAAAATAATGAAACCTAAAGGTAATGAAAAAAAGTCAATAAATTCTACTAAGTTCTAACAACAAAGCCCCTGTTCTCCATACAACAGTTGTCCATTCATCGCTCAGAACCAAGCGAGCTTCCAAGTTTCGCCAACTTATTATTAAAAATGCCGAAATCCTTGGATGAAAATGAAAGTCGAAGAGATGGGAAACGGGCTTCCATTACCTAATTACGATAATGTAGCGGTAATGAAATTTCAATAAAGATTCCGTATTTTGGTAGTAATTACTTTATTTAAACTATATCCTTATAAAGGAAGATCACTCAATATATTTTAGTGAGACTTTGCAGGTTTTTCACTGGCTCTTCTCGGTAGAAATCGACAAACCGAATCAGCGGTAGAATACATATTCGAAATTCTAGCCGGGTTTTTTTTACATTATGTCAGACAAACGAGCAGACGGCTCACCTGATGGTAAGTGATTACCGCCGCCCATCGCCAACTGCGACATACGAGGCATCACACGTGCGTTGCCGACGCTTAAGGGAGAATAAGCTTTTTTCCTGAAGATCACCAGGTCGAGTCTGTTCGGGAACACCATAGTTGGTAGCTACCAACTCCATAGATTTACTACGCGCGGTAGAAAGTAATTTTGAGGATTACAATAGGAACGTGTGGATATTGGGAGAATTACTTTTACTTATTTCAAGATGCATTTGAACGCGTCTACCATCCAGGGGCCGTGGTTCGAATCCGAACATGCATCTTCAAATCTATTTCCGTATTAAAAATACAGATTAACGATTAGCTCGGCGGTGAGGGAAAACTTCCTGAGGAAACCTGCACGTTTCGGATAGTTTCTGAAACGTGTAACCATGATTCAGTTGGTCTGGTGCCCCTGTCGACGAAAAGGGTTACGAAGGTCAGACGGCAGTCGCTTCACTGTATGTATTGTAATTACCTGACTTCCCAAATTCCTGAATCATGGTGTAAGCGTTACCCTGGGCTCCAAAGCGATAACTTCGGACGCAACAGGAAGAAAATAGCACTTAAGCTTAGACTAGTGACGGTATATCGTTAAATGTGATCCAGTCTGCCCATTATCTCATACAAATGTATGTAAGAAAATTATTTTTTGTGTACGGAGCAACATTATTTATAATTTGAAATCAGCAAACAGACTATGTAACCAACTTCTAATTCCATTCTATTCTATCTAATTCCATCGACATCATCTCGATGGTTGGCAGTCTTCAACAGTGCGTTTCTCAAGAAACTTTCTGCCTTGTAAGACAAAACTATGGAATGAAATATCCGAACAGATACGACCTACAAACCTTCAAGAAAAGAGCGTATTCCTTTTTAAAAGATCGGCAGCGCACTTGTGACTCTTTGGTGTTGCAGGTGTTCATGTGATCCGTCTGATCGTCTAGGGCAGCCTATAGACTCATCATAAAAGAAAGCTAAAAAAGGCACGGATGTCTGTGGTAGTCTGTGGTATGTAATTAAATCAATAAATAAAAACCGGAAACAACACGCTAAGATGAGGAAGGGCATAGAAGCTATATTGAAGTTTCTCTTTTATTTTTTAATTATTGTTTTTTTTTCTTTGCATTTGTATTAATTGAACTTTATTTTTAATTTTGTTTTTTTTTCCTTGTATTTATGTGTGTCAACTTAAATGCGAATAAATGTTTTATCTATCTATTTATCCATTAAAAATCTAACAAGTCCACATAACCAGCGGTCGCCTTCAAGCCAGCTAGCCGTGTTCCGTCGTGACGTACGGTCGTGCTGCAACGATACCGGCGCGCGCGCTGACAGCGCATCAGGGATATGATGCGAGCTGTAATTGCGCAGATGACTCGCGCAGATTATGTGAAAGTGGCACCATGAGAAAACGGTGTTTAACGCTTCTCGTCGTGGTTTATTGTTTATTACCATAGATCTGAATAAGTATCACCAGTCAGCATCAAAATAATTTTAGCGTACAAACCTACCAATAATATGTAAGCATTTGACAAAAATCACCTTTAGCACAGTACGTTAAGGTGTACTTTCATTTGTTGTTGTTTGTTCTCGAACTTTGATCTAATACACATTGACGTATACTGAACTCCGGTTGTCTTTTGTCAGGTGCTCAGATATTTTTGGTAATTTTGAACGCTAAGATAAGATAAGGTACACAATGGTGGCAACAGCGGAAGTAGCTGCACATTTACGCAGTTTGTAATTCTTATTCCGAGGAGCATAAGAGTCACTAGCTGCAGTGTGCATTTAAAGTGCAACACTAAAAGTGTGCATCAAATTTTGCTGTTCACTGAACATAAACATATTATTATGTTTATATATATATATTATTTATATATTAAATGGGTTTGCACTTGACCTCATTTCACCTGATGGAAAGTGACAATAAGGTCTAAGATGTAGCGTGCTTACCCAGAAGAAGCCTATTCACTCTCGACTTAAAGACACCCAAATTGTAGCTCTCTGGGAATACAGAAGAAGCCGGCAAGTTGTTCCATTCCTTAGCAGTTCGTACCAAGAAAGAGGAAGCGAAACGCTTAGTACGAGCTGGTGGAACTTGCACAGTGTAAGGGTGGATTATTATGTTTTAAATAATTAGCGCGATCTTGTTTCGATAGTAAAATAGCATGCAAAATTTATTTTTTCAAAATTTTTCAATATTATTATTAAAACATTTTACATGAGAGGCGGCAAACGATCACGTGACTCACCTAATGGTAAGTTATCTCCGCCGCCAATGAACATATTTTATTATGCGAATAATAGAGATCGCTGATGCGCTTCCTTTAGAAAGTAGTATGCTTACATATATACGATGAAATCATTAAAATAATTTAATTCTCCCACACGAAATAACGAATATCAGGTACCCTGATTTCTTTTTAATCAGTGTGATGTGTTCGAAGCCGGCTAATATTTACAGCAAAACATGTTTTTAAAGTGGAGATATTTGACTGGATGGAGTAACATAGGCTACTTTGTAGCAAACCGAATTCCACGCAAGCGAAGCCGCGGGCGACCGCTACTTCGCTACTTCATTATAATCTTCTCGGTACTAATGTCATTATGTCTCTACAGACAGGCTCTTTCTGAGAAACATTATAATTATTACCAATTAATCTTGCAACAGTTAGGTATTCAATACAGCTATTTAATTCTAAAGATTTCCCCAAAAAATATCATACATTTCTATCCCCTACTCATTACTTAAAATAACCGTACACGTTTGGCAGTTGAATGTAATTCCATTAGCTAAAATCAACAATCGATGGTTCATTCTTGAATCAAGCAATCACCCAACCCGATCGTGTTAATAGAACAACAGTATTCAAATACCCAGTAAGACATAGATAGAGCTTTTCGACGTGCATCTTTCCAGCGTCAGGCGTGACGGTCACTCAAGGACCTAAAAACTATAAAAGACCGAGTGCCTGAGGGAAACCCATGCTATGGCATGATTGGGCCGGCTCAACAGAAAAACTGGCGAAAAGCAACGCTTGCTCTGCGTTTCATCCAGTGATTGATAGTACCGGATGCCGTTAAGAATAAATAGACAAACTCATTGGTTACGGGTAAACAATAGACAAACTTATCCATCTGCTCGTCGGCCACCTATAAGTAAAAAAGAAATGCCCTAATCTTTATCTCAGTATTGAGCCTTGAAAATACATAATTCTATGTGAAGCCAACTGTGTCAAAACTATGCGTTAACATTATATACAAACGTACGAGTTCCTAAGCAACGATTTAATGCGCAACTAGGAACGACACCCTCAGACGATGGTGACGAAACAAAAAGGGGTTAAGTTCATAACCCCATCGATCGCCTGCGGTGTTTCAGGACCGATACGACCTGCAAACTTGCAAGAAAAGAGCGTACTCCCTTTTAAAAAGGCCGACAGCGCACCTGTGACTCCTTTGACATGGCAGGTGTCCATGAGCGGCGGTAATCGCTTACCATCAGGTGATATGTCTACTTGTCGGCTCCCTATATCATGTTTGAGCGTCCAGGTTCAAGCCCTGGCTTTGGGTGCAACTGGGAATAACAGTTTACCATAAAATAGAGCCGTGAGTTTACTAATCCTTATACTGTGACATAGCCAAGCTGATGCGCAAAGCGTACCCGTTTTATGCAATTATTTAATTACCGCGCATCGTGTCAAAATGGCGGACAAACATGGCGCTGGAGACGTCACGGATTACGTTGTTTGTCTAATTTGTTCAAGTTGAACTAAGATTCGCTCGACGCCGTCACCCCTACACATACACAACTGTACATTCAACATACACATCTGTAGTGTTTATGCAAATTTTCTGCTTTGTATGAATTCCGTTGTCTGATGCGACTTGTAATCAGCTTTTAGGTTAGGGCAAACGTTGTAAGTCTTGTTGTTGTAAAATGGCTGACAGTTTGTTTTTATTGTTACGCAACAAAAGTTTGGGAAAACACAAAGTTGTTGTATTAATGTAATTTTGATGACACATTCTACGTGTAATGTGTGCGCAAAGCATTGAAGTTACCGAAGTAGGATAAAACTTTGCACTGCAAACTGTTTAGATCAATGGCTTCCATACAGTGGTCTGTAGGAGTTATAATGTGGTCCGGGAAAGATGTCAATATGCTGTATACTAGTGGTCGGTGTTTTTTTTTAATAGACAAGCGATTGTCGATATATTTTAAAGCAATCTTTTGCAATTTATTCTTAAGAAAATATCACTCTTAAAGATTTTCATCTCGTCCAGCCTGAACACGAGATGAAAATTTTTAAGTGTGTTATTTACTTAAGACAAGCGATTACCGCCGCCAGTTGACACCCATAAGACCAGGTGGACACAAGTGCGCTGCTAACCATTAAACTCCCCTTCCCTCCGGTACCCTCACACACTGGGCGAAACAGAGCAAGCGCTGTTTCACGCTTTTTTGTAAGGCCATGGTATCACACCAGACAAGCCGGACTATTCATGCCAAAGCGTAGCTCTCCCATGCTTCCAATTGAATGAAGCACATGGTGTGATGAAGAATCAAACTTTTTCCGCTGACCTTTTTTGAGCTACTGGGCTGATCACAAAAAGTTACATAACTACTAAATTAATACAATTTTTTGTTTGACGAAGGTATACCTACGAGGAGGGTGACCACCCCACAAATGGTAGCCTAAATTCGATAAAGTAAAACGTCCTAGTCCCTAAAATCACTGCACATCAACTCCGACGCACGCATCACATTTACTTTTTCAATTAGGTATGTCGGCTATTAATCAAATAGGGAGGGGATCGAAATGCACTTACTATAAAGCTCATTATTCATAATTACTGAAAATAACCTTCTATTTTTTTTGTTGCAGGTAAGCTACTAACCAGAACTACCTACTATACAGACATATTGAGGAATGGTAAGATTTAAGACACACTGTATAAGGCTTTTGCTTTTAAGGCGACACCGCGACGAAAAGTGGCCAATTTTCGCAATTATGGAAATTATTGTTAATAGTAAAAATTGTTTATTATAGAAGATCGTCTCAAAAATTGTTAATACTTTCCTTTATGTATTTGTTGCTCACTTTTAAAATAATGTCTCATATTAGCTACAATCAATATAAATCACTTGGCGGCGCTAGTATCGTCGCGGTGCGTCACCTTAACCTAGCCAGCCCTGCAGTCCGAACGTTAGTTTGATAAAACCGATCCAAGATGGCCGCTGCCACAAAATATTAGATTAACAGTATTTGGTTATTACTCCCTCAACATGAGTATCAAATAAAAGGGCTTGAGTTGTAGAAAACAATATACTTATACACTAAAAAAATTAAAATCCAAAATCAACATTAATATGTTGAAATGAGATAGGTACATAATAAATCGGATATATACAGTGGAGTGTCCATGGAAAGCAATTGGTAGTGACCCTGCCTCTTACGCCAAAGGTCGTGAGTTCGATCCCCACCCTGGACAAACATTCGTGCGATGAACACTTGTGTTTCTTCAGTGTCTGGGTGTAATATATGTATTTATGTACATATTTGTGTTCCTCTGTTGTCTTTTAACTGTAACATAAGTGCTTAAGCTACTTAGTACGGAATCAGGTCAAAGTATTAAATGTTGTGAGAATTATTATTATTATTATGTTTGTCAGTTGTTCCATAACCACGGGCAATTATGTCCCGGACTTTTGGAAGGCGTGCGTGGGGCCGAAGCCAACACGTAGAGGCCCGTTCAATTGACAGTTTTACTATAATGTGATGTGACACCAGCTTATATTATTATTATTATTAAAGCGTCAATTGATTTGTAACTAAATAATCATAAAGGATTAAGAACTCGCGATAAAACAAAGATTAAAAAAAATAATCTGACATCTTTTGTGAAACAGGTCACTCACCGAAGGACAGGCGCTAAACTGCCGGTAGCTAGGTAGCCACAGATAAGATCACAGACGCAAATGCACTCTCAATTCCCTTTCCCCTTTTTTATGTTAGTTATAGGTCTACCATCTATGAGCAGATGGATCACCTAGATCACAATTGTGCTGCCAATCTATTTATCTTCCCCCCAATTGAGCCCCCGATTTATCTGGCCCATGATTACCGGAGCGTCGATCTCACACGGTTCCATGTTTCTATGAAACACCAGTTTGACTCGCCATGTAAAATGGGCAGATTACCTAAAAAAATAGAAATACCATTAAGATTTGACCATCAATCACCTAACTCTAAATTGTCAAACTTACTGTAATATTTCTGCGCTTCCCGAACAACCGCCACTCACCGATAAAACTACCTCGCAAAGAGATTCTCAAACTACCAAATCCGGGTTCTATTTTTCTGCTAGCAAGCTTCTTCTTAGGGATGCGCTGTACATAATTGAAATGAGACCCGTGACATCGATATAAAATGCGATACGACTAATCAGTGTTTTGGGCTAGAAACGACATTTATAGAAAAGTGTCACTTACACACGCCAAATTTTACTCGTCGCACTGTATACCAAAGTGGGAAAATTCTCTCACACAACGCCCACTAAAATAAAAAAAACAGTTCTACGCTAGGAATAAGAAAAAATTTACTGACCCTTCACATTATTACAACAAAAAAATTACCGACCCGGTACGACATTGCGAGCTTCAAGAAACGAGCCTATACCTTCCTTAAAGGCCGGTAACGCATCTCCACTTCTTCTGGTGTGGCTGATGTCCATGGGCGGCGGTGATCACTTACCATCAGGCAACTTATTTATTTATTTAAGGATAGCTAACAAAACATACATCATTACACGGTAGAAGGAATAACTTACATATACATTCCAAGATGCTGTCTTAATTAAAGGCTCCCACGACATGCTTATAATATAATCAATTTTAAATAGGAAACACAAAAAGAAGAGTAGGAAAAGTCAGAAGCAGACTCATCTCTTTCCAGCAAGAAAGTCACATCGTGTAAAACCATATGTTCCATTACAAAATGTGCAAGGGAACATATAGCTCCACTGTTACAATTATAAGAACAACAATTTAAAGATTTACTCTTCAAATAATAAGGAAGACATGTGTTTATGCAATGCTGATTTGAATCTACGTTGTGAATACAACACAACAATATCAATTTGAGATGAACTTGCTTTCTCGTTTGCTTTCCTTTCTCATAAAAAAAAATAATAAAAAATAAAATAAAAACTGGACAGATAAATAAGAAGTTGCCTCCAAGGCTCAGCCTCAGCATATGCTGCAACTGCCGCAAGCATACTATACTCACGTTCAAAATCATCTTCTTAAAGATTTATTTAGAAAAATATCTAATAGGTACCTATCGATATATCTCTTTAATTGACGAATATCGATCATCCCTGACCCTACTTTTTAAACCAGGTACCGAACGGAAGTAGCTCGTGGGCCGGGAAATTTATAACCCCCCAAAGGCTCAAATCGGGGGTGTAAATTGGTTAATGCAAGGGGTCGGACAGACCCTGTTAGAGAGACTGCACACAAGCTCGGAATCATTAATGACGTCACCGCTGAATATTTCATAAAACATACTTTTGATCCGCGGCGAAATGCATGAAATATTTAACGAATGAGTTTTTGAGACTTTGTAATTGTACGCTAATTATGTCGCACCCTTTTTGTATGTATAGAGAAAGTCCTTTTGTAATGTAATATAAGTGGTAATGCGACTAATGGTGTTACTTCATATATTATGCCCAACTTTAATCCATTTGGAGATCAGTGGCTTAAGGTGACGGGTAGGGCACACTAGCGACGATTTTAATTTTTAGCTACTAAAACGGATCTATTTTAAACAATTTCGGGGTTACAATCTCTCGGCATACACTTCTACTAATTATTAAATAATCATGCACAAATGTTTGCCGAGAGATTTGAACCCCAAAATTGTTTAAAATAGATCCGGTTTAGTAGCTAAAAATTAAAAACGATTGGCGTCGCTAGTGTGCCCTACCCGTCACCTAAAATGAGCCGTAGCCTTTCACAAATTAACTTTTCTTATTCTCTGAGCATGCCACTCTGGGTTTTTCAAATTCATGTCCGTATTTTTACCATTTGCTCGGCGGTACGGGAAAAAATCGTAAAGAAACCTGCACGTTTCAGAAAGTTCCTGAAACATGTAACCATGATTCAATTGGGCAATACGAGTAATTGAAAAGGTCAGACGGCAGTTACATTATTGTTAATAACCAGGCTCCCCAAATCCTAAATCCTGGTCTAAGCGTAGGTATTCTGGACTCTGAAGCGACACCTTTTGACGAAACCGGGAATTTACAGTAATAATTAATAAATATTTCACAACATCACACACATTGACTCAGATTCCGAAATAGGTAGCTCAAGCACCTGTGTAACGGATATCAGAATCAACAGTGGGATTACAAATATACACATACATATAATAATAATCCCTTCCCAAATATTTCCCTCTTTAAGGTCATTAGAACTGCATGAAAATACATATATTCAGCTACAAAAAGCATGTATTCTAAACACCTGCAGGTTTACAAGAAAGTTTTTGCAGTCCGCCGATAACTTTGAATAAATATCACCCTATAAATAATTAATTAAATGATTTTCACTTGGCTTCGGCCCGTGAATATCATCATTACCACCGATGTTTTTATCAAAGCATCGAGCTTTTGAAAAGGAAGACTTAAATAATAATAATAAAAAAATAATTTATTTAGAGTTACAAAATAAAACATAAAATATAACACTTTTCTCTTGTAAATACATACTTATAATATAGAAAACACCCAGACCAATACAAACAGACATGTTCATGCACACAAATGTTTGTACTGTGCGGTAGTGGTGAACGCTGCCTTTGGTGCAACATTCATTGATTCATCACCACTGTTCCGTAACAAGCTGGGATCACACCCTCGGTCACACCTTATAATATCATAATCTTTATTGCTCCATATTGGCATATAATACAGGAGCCCAATTATCGTGCTCGTGATATTTTAAAAACATGGCGGATATCACCAGAAAACCATACAAAAAAACTATGTTTTAGTGATATAGGTCGTATGAAAATAAATGCACGAGCACGAGAATTGGGGTCCAGATCTCATCACTTACCACTAGGTGAGATAGTGGCCAAATGTCGGCTTGTTCGAAAAAAAAACATCATAGGAGAAAAACTTTTCTTATTTTCGCAAGCGAAAATGGGAAAACAATAGAAACAACAAAAATGATCTAAAAAGGAGTTGACATAAGACATTTGACGATTTTATCTGTAACTTAGCGCCAACCGGACATTACAATCCAATCGGAGCTACCTCTCTTTCACTCGCGCTGTTTCTCCTTTGTTTGTATGCGATAGGTATATTCTCGTTCCTTGCGGCTAATCTTTGCACTAAGGCCTAAGGCACAAGTTAGGGCATTACCTGGGAATCGAATTTTAAAGTGTGCCTAGTGAGTCACCGAGACTAAAAAGTCAAACCGTGTTTATAACATAGACTCAATAGCGATTTCGTAAACCTGAACAACTTTAGTATTTTCTTCAACCAAACTAACATTCTTATCGGCCCCCATCTTAGACTTGTTACAAACTTAATTGGAGGGTACAACTGAAGGTCAATCTCCAGACAGGCCCAACATCAACACCCCCGGGGGTCTTTCGGTCCCCGTCTAATAATAAGCGAGTCATTTAACTAACTTCACATGAGTACAGTTTGTTTGTATAGTGCCTGCAATGAATACACCTCGACTCTTATGCCAATGCATTTAGGTCTATTTTTGACCGAGATTAATCGTAATGTGTACGTGTCTCTACTTGGGTGATTGGATTTGTAATGAAAGAAGTACAATGAAACGGTGTAAATATATGTTTTCATAGTTCGGAAAGTTCCAATTACATTAGCGCATCTAGGTAAGTATTAATATTTAACTCCTAACTAGGTAACTAGACATCATTTTCTTGGTTTTAAAACTTATCTCAACTGCATAAAATTCGGAATATGGTGGTTTCGTATAAAGATAAAAAAATATTTATTCAATGTCATGGTATGGCGCATAACCGGCTGGTAAATCGTCATCTGGTATTTACAGTTTTAGACCTACTTTTTACTGTATATCTGGTATCCTTAGCAGTAAACGGACCTTTTAGTATTGTGATTAGTGTTGCTTATCGATAGTTTATCGATAGACTATCGATAGTAAAAGTAAAATTAATAGTATCGATAGTCTATCGATAGTATTGCTGGTTTTCAATAGTATCGATACTCTATCGTATCGTAAAATTAGATCAATACTAATGTTAACGCTAATACTATCGATACTATCGATTGTATAATGTCCGGCAATATCGATAGTATCGGACACATTTAAACAGGCCGCAATACTATTGAAACAAAGCTGACTATTGATAGTACAAAACTATCGATAGTATCGATAGTTTTGATTAATTCTGTTTCCTAACAGAGACACACCTAACACAATACTATCGATGCTATCGATAGTATCAGGCATCAAACAATCGATAATATGGATAGTATTGGCGTTACCAATAGAGATAATATTTTTCGAGGTCAACTATCGATAGTTCCGCAGCACTAATTTTGATAAATGGTAACATGACAAGAAAAGACAGTACGAAGCTAAATTGTATCTCTCGCCTGGCGCTGAAACCTTTTATAAGCGAGGTTTACGCTTAGGACTATGAATGATCACCGAGAATTAGTCCCGGATTGGTATCATGATCAGGATATCAGGATCTGATAATGGGATCCTGGAAAAATTGAGGAGAACTCTCAAATTATTCCCAAAATATGAGACTCTAAAAGGCTTTTGCAAAAAAAACCGCCTTCAAAAATCACGAAGTAAAAACTGTATAATAATAATTTTTAACACTTTATACACCTCAAATAACATTTTATAACAGTACACTCGAGAAAAGGTTTTACCAAAGTCGGCGCCTAATCACTGTTGAATAATTGAATGTTGTATTAAATTACAAGATAAGTATTGGGCGCCGACTTCGGTCACACCTTTTCTCGAGAGTACTGTTATAAAATGTTATTTGAGGTGTATAAAGTGTTAAAAGTGTTATTTTATTTAGGAAATAGTATAATAAAAATTCATCACAAATGTTTGTCCTTTACTTCTTTAAAAAATCAAACTAAACTCTAAAATTCACTGCAGTGTACACCCTCACTAACCGTAGACAGGTCTCTGAGACCAGTTAAATTTTACACGTAACCTACCGTTAGGCATGGCACGCTAGATCGTTAAATAGTTAGTTGGGAGGGTGCATTTGTTTAAAAAGGCACTTTGTGCCCCTGAACTAGTGATGCTAATCGAACTAAAATTCAACTCACGCATCATCAAATCACTCAACATTCGCTGGCTTGTCCGATCTGACGAAAAGGTGACCATATCTAAATTGAAATATTTGTAACATACTATATTAACAGTAACACTTCTTACATTATTAAGTAGGTACATACAACGTAATTTTGAACCCTATAATAAATAACAAATATAAATTCATTCATTTCGTTGCAATTAAAATCATAAGCATAGGTAATAAATGTAATATTACGTACAACAATAATACCATTGAAATATATGTACCAGTAAAAAAAATAATTAAGATCACCTTTAAATAGACATATCCAAGGCGTGATGGAGGTGATTAGGAATCAACTCGTTGACACTCGCCTTTTAGAAGGACTGCGGGCAGTGACAGGATCAAAAGAGCCTGGAAAAGTGAACATACTGAATACTGTTTTATGTGGTATGAGGTAGGTTAAACTCACCTTCCCCCGGATTGGGCCTCTGGTACCCTCGATTCGATCAATTGAGTCAATCGTGTTATTTAACAATATTACACAAATGCCTTCTAGGGTAACTCTCGTTACATATAAAATACGCATACATTTCTTGATTAGGAATGAAATAAGCATTTTCGTGGCAGAGATTACTCTAAGATGACTAAGTTGGTTCAAATTTTTCTCACTCGACTATTCGAGTTCGAGTGAATCGGATAAATTCTATAATTCATCCGATGTCACTCGAGTGAGCAGGTCGTCTTGATCGCATCACTATTATTTTGCCGACGTTATTCTAACGCGTTAGCCGGACATTGTAGGGTTGATAGGGGTCCCCCTGATTTTTAACGTAAGTAAATTAATGTCCATTTTATTGTAGCATTTACGGGTTATGTTGGTAACAAGCGTTTGGCCCCGCCTTTGCCAGTATAACGGAAAGCCGTGAAGGCAATAACTACTCGGCGAAATTAGCTAATAAACATACAAGATATGTATTTGTTTTTTTTTTTATGTCATAGGTGGCAGACGAGCAGACGAATCACCTGATGTTAAGCGATTGCCGCCGCCCATGGACACCCGCGTCACCAGCCTCCGGTACCCTCACTCGCGCAGCGAAACAGCAAAATGCTGCTTCAACCCGGTTTTTTGTGAGGCCGTGGTATCACTACGGTCAAGCCGGCCCATTCATGCCGAAGCGTGGCTCTCCCACGAGCATTTTATTTTGCGGCAGCGTATTTTATTTTATATTATAAGTTGACTGGCCCGGTGGCGCCATGCATTGGTAGTAACCCTGCCTCATATGCCAAAGGTTGTGGGTTCGATCTCCACCCAAAATATGTATAGAAGTATTATTCTTAATTTCTTTGCTAATTGTAACACAAGTGATTGAGTTCCTCAGTACGGAATCTGGTCAATATGAGAGGTCGTATGAACAAAAAAGATAGATTGCTGAAGTGTATTCGATTGTGCCCTGATTTAGAAATGCATACAGTCTAATAGTTACAATCACGGGGAACGTATAACCAGATAACATTTTAACCAATTAATTGGGGGCATGAAAAACGATTAAATTACACCGATAACACCATGATAGCTTTAATTTTGAGGAATAGTGACTTATAACCATGTCTTATTAATGCGGTGCATTTAGTTAACTTAATCAAACAATCGCAGTGCGAACACGTTATAGAGTCTTGTGATATTAGTAATTGATCATTACCAGACTGTTGCAGTCAGTGGGCTGCAACAGGGAAATGGCAGATTTAATGTCAAACTTTTCAGTTGCCATTTTGGAATATTTTTCTTTATCAAGCCTATCTTCTACACTACTGGTACTTTCTACACTATAAGAACTAAGTCACGATAGAGTATTAATTTT
Source organism: Marasmia exigua (assembly GCA_019059595.1). Classification (NCBI taxonomy): domain Eukaryota; kingdom Metazoa; phylum Arthropoda; class Insecta; order Lepidoptera; family Crambidae; genus Marasmia; species Marasmia exigua. The sequence goes on along the minus strand of CM032465.1, from coordinate 2,963,214 downwards.
ATTAAAAATGCAGTGAATTTGAGTCACTAAGTCATTAATTAAAGTTAATTCACAAGTGCTTACTTCCGATTGTGCAATACAATGCTTAACATTAGGCAAAATACAGTCCAGTTTCTTATATTCAGAAATCCTGTAGTGCAGATATAGGCCTCTCCAAGTTCGCACTCCGATCGATCTTTTGCTACTCGTATCTAGCTCGACTATCTTGCGCAAATCGTCGATCCATCTGAAAGAAGATCATCGGTAGAGTGATGATAAGGCCGCCTTTGTTGTAAATACCCTGTAATACCTAGCCTTAAGTTTTCATCCTATATTTTGAGTGTACGTTTGTGACGAGCAGACGGATCGCCTGATGGTAAGCAATTGCCGCCGCCCATAGACCCGCGATACCAGTGGTGTCACAAGTGCGGTGCCAACCATTAAACTCCCCTTAAATTTCCATCAAATATAGCTAAGAACACTTGCGATCAATTCACCTTTCAAACAAAAAAAAACAAAATCAAATTCGGCAAAAATTTGGCAGTTCTTATTTCTGCCGCACCATCAAGAAATGGAACTCGTTGCCGGCGCATGTATTTCCCCTTTGTTAAACAGCGAAATACTTGTTAACAGCGCCATCTGTATCACGCCGCCATAATTAAGTATCAAAATCATAGCACTCTCATTAGTAATCGATTGAGCGCCATCTGTCTAAGATTGAAATAAATAAAAACCTTTTTTTATATCATCTTCTAATGTACGCATCAAGAGCTAGGTCGTCCTTTAATTAATAAATCTAATTTGTACATAAAGGAAGTTAATTATTATTGCTACCTGGGCACACAGCACCTAATCACCATTGGTGACCCCGACGTGATACGGCCCAGGTTTTATAAGCCACGAAGGTCCATTACAATATGGATTCCTTTAAACGAAGCGTGAAGAATCACCTCGCTGGCCAGTATGGCGGTGCCAACGGAGGTGAAGCCTTGACATCGCCTGTACCTCTAAAAAAAAACGGATCATTCATTCGGGAGCTACGATGCCACGGACAGAGACACACAGATACGTCAATCTTGTAACACCCCTGTGGATTTTTCGTCAGGGGTTAAAAATACGCGCAAGTAATGTTTTACCAGTTACATTTAAACAATCAAAACTACCAAAGTCTAGACTACTTCCCCCTTCTAGACTGAGTTATCTACGGCTGGCATCTTTGCTGTCAAGGCTTATTTGGCTTATTTATAACTGACTTTCCGGTAATTAATGATAGCAAATGTGCGGCCATTTTTGTGGTTCTTATTTTTACTTAGTTAAACACTGAACTAATAGACGTCTAATAATCAAAAAAAGAATTGAATACTTAAATAATATTTTTTTCAAACAGTAACAGCGTATACTATGCAGTATTTTGCGTCAAGCAACGTCTGTGCTATATTTCGCCAAGTGAGTGAGTACAGGCCCAGTCCGGGGAAAAGAGGGGTTTAATGTTGGGCAGCGGACTTGTGACTACACCGGTGTTGCATGTGTTCAAGGGCGGCGGCAATCACATACCATCAGGTGATCCGTCTGCTTGTCTTTTAATTATATTTTAAGTATTACATTTCAGTTAAACCACTTTTAACAAAATAACAACTCTACAAGCTCGGGTTTATGTTATTGATAATGATTATAATAAAGTATTTAAATTTACCTAACTTTTAAAACAAACGCTTTCACACGTTATTTGACGAAGAACTTAACGCTACCTAACAGGCAGACAAGCAGACGGATCACCTGATGGTAAGTGATTGCCGCCGCCCTTGAACACCTGCAACACCAGTGGAGTCACAAGTGTGATGCCAACCTTTATACGGGGGTATAAAGGTTGGGCTTCCGGTAAGTACCAAAACACAGCACAGCGCTGCTTCACACAGGTTTTCTGTGAGGCCGTGATATCACTCCGGATCCGGTCCATTCATGCCGAAGGCTCTCTCACGGTTAGACTTACTATATTTCAACTGAAACTAATCTAATCCAATCTATTGACACTAAATTCGAATTGATAACATCGATATTGACTTTGTAAAGACGGGGTCAAAAGGCCCCGTAAAATACGCAAGCAAACTACCAACACGGCGTACGTAGCCAAATAAGCCTGCGCTGCGAAGATGCCAGGCTGCGATAAGCCCGGCCCGATAGAAGCGATAGTGTCGGCTCCTCTGACCGGAAGCGCTTTGTCCGGGCAGGGTGGCAACCCTAGCGTCTCAAGCCGGACACACTCAGCTTTTATTTTTATAAATAAGCTTTGACGACCCGTTTGGGGGACGTAAGGGGACCGACACAACATCTTTCGGGTTCCAAGTCAACCTCTCCTGGCCGTGGCGCATCCTGCTAACCAAGGCCCTGGCGAACCAGCCACCAACCCGCACTGGACCAGCGTGGTGGGTTATGGTCCATTCCCCCCTAATGAAAAATACTGTATTGCCCCGGCCCCCATTTCCCGGCAGCCCTGCTATTCCGGGCCAAGGCGGCGGGACCAGTGGCGTGCATTAGGGGAGACCTATGTCCAGCAGTGGACGAGTGTGGGTTGCAGATAATGACCCGTTTGGAACAGTGATAGTGAAAGCTGCCTTTGGTCCAAGGGTTGCGGGCTCGATCCCCATACAGTACAAACATGTGTGTGCATGAACACGTCTGTTTGTATTGGTCTGGGTGTTTTCTATGTATCATAAGTAGTATATATTTACAAAACAAAGTATGATATGTATATATTTGTAATTCCACTGTTGATTCTGATATCCGTAACACAGGTGCTTGAGCTACCTATCTCGGAGTCTGATCAATGTATGTGATGTTGCGAAATATTTATTTATTGATTATTTACTGTCGCTGTTTTGTGCTGTGTTTCGCTGTGTAAGTGGGGTACTGGTGGCCCAATCCGGGGGAAATTGGGGTTTAATAAATTAGGGGTGTCCATGGGCGGCGGCAATCGCTTACCATCAGGTGATCCATCTGCTCATCTACATCTTATCATATAAAAAAAACCCATAGGAACATGTAATGTAACGACTTCCTTTTATAATATACCGTGCTTTCCGTGCTCACTTATCGAAGGCATTATTATATAGAGTCCAATCTCAAAAAAAAATTGCCTTCCCATACAATTTGCACCAATCAGCTGATTACTTTTGTATGGGAAGGTTGTTGACACTTCTATTTAACAATTTCACCAGTTGTTGAGACTATTTTTTTTCATTGGTCTCATGACGAAGCATACATTATACCATTATTATGTTTGCTAGCGCAATCTATTGGTACAAAGTGGAACTAATGTCCCGAAACGAAGTGAGGACCGGTCACTAGTAAAAATATAAAGGTGTCCGACTTTTACCTAATAAATATTGGACGAAACTGAGGGCCTAATTTAAAGCAGACATTACGACCGAACCGGGTTTTCCCTCTCTTTCACACGCGCTGTGTGTCTCTTTTGTTTGGATGCGACAGGTATATTCTCGTTCGTTACGGGACGGCTTTAAATTAAGCCACCTGGTTAGATTGTCCGGCTTTTCGGATCAAAACCTGGCGATCCTAGGCCCGGTACAGACAGACAGCCTGGATAAATTCGGGATGGCAATTGAATGCTCAGTATTAACTGTTTTGTATTTCGTATTCTATTTTGTAAAGGCTAGCTTTGGATGTGGCTTTTAGAGTTTTTAGCTTAGATCAGTATCGGAATGTTTGCTGCATTTGACGACCCGTTTGGAACAGTGGCAGTGAACGCTGCCTTTGGTCCAAGGGTTGCGGGTTCGATCCCCGCACAGTACAAACATTTGTGTGCATGAACATGTCTATTTGTATTGGTCTGGGTGTTTTCTATGTATTTACAAAAGAAAAGTATTAAATGCATATTTGTAATCCCACTGTTGATTCCGATATCCATAACACAGGTGCTTGAGCTACCACCCTCCGCTGGTGACGTCAGGCCGGCCGCAGCCGTGCACGCAGTCGACGCGTGGACATCCTCCCGCCCGTTGACGTCTTCAAAGGGAAGAAGGCAAATATTATTGAAGCCCCTTGTGATGGTTCCTCTTCTAGTCTTCAAATCTGCAACCCTCACGAGGCCATCGATGCCTGCGTAAGTCCGCACCACGCGCCCCAGTGACCAAACAAGTGGTGGGAGCGCCTTGTCTCGTATCAGCACGAGCATTCCTTCTTTCAGTTGTCCTGTCGTAATAGACCATTTGGTTTTCTGTTGAAGTAAGGACACATATTCATTAGAGAACCGCTGCCAGAAGTGGTGTCGGATATAGTCAATCCTTCTGTAGCGCTCCAAACAGCTGATGTTCTTATCAGGTATCTGTGGAGATGGTACAGACGTGAGTGTTCGCCCAATCAAAAAATGGGAAGGAGTGAGGACGGAAAAATCAGATGAGTCACAGGACAAAGGAGTAAGAGAACGGGAATTTAGAACGGCCTCTATTTGACATAAGCAAGTTGCTAGTTCTTCATAGGTGAAGTTGGTAAGAGTTAGCAACTTCCTTAAATGATTTTTTGTAGCCTTTACTGCTGCCTCAGCCGTGCACGCAGTCGACGCGTGGACACTGTTGATTCTGATATCCGTAACACAGGTGCTTGAGCTACCTATCTCGGAGTCAGATCAATGTATGTGATGTTGTGAAATATTTATTTATATATTATTTATTTGTTATATTTACAGGTAGTTTACTTGGTTTCTTCAAGTCTAAAGGTGTCTTTCCGCCGTAGTCTAGGAACTTTGACAATATGACTTATTACAGCGATAAAAAGACTCGTTTGACAGACGCGCGACTGCATCGCGATTGTATCGCTGCTTTTAGTTTTTTTTTTCAATATAAATTCATACAATATCTCATACCTTGATATAATTCCGTAGCTGAGCGAGCACTTGTTCCCAAATATCAGACAACAGAGGAATAACAAATATTATTTAAATATATTATATTGTTTTAAACTTTCATGCCCGGAGATCTCTACCGAACTGATGCAAGATCATACACCTAGGTATATTTTGCGAAACAAGAACTAAATTAACATCGAACCATCAACCGCTTGAACATTCAAAATTTAAGTTGAAAAACTTGATCATGCCAAAACTCTTCGCCATCAAAACGAAGATGGTACGAAAATTTGTAATTAAAACTCTTGCGCATTCTTAATTAATCATTAAGTACTTGTAACGCGACCGACAACTTCGAGGAACTCATTCCGCTGGGAGCCGGTTCGATTCCAGGCTCGAGTGAATTGTCTTTTGAATTTATATGTAAATGTCATTCGCTTGGAGGGGCTGACTGTTTATTATTTCTATCTTGGATTGTTATTTGGCGGCTGCATGGAGGTTGTTAGTTACTAATACCTACAAAGAGGATCGTGTTGGTTGGTACAGGCGGAAACGGAAAAAAGCCACGCGTTGGCTAAAATTTTTTTTGTAACAATTATATATACAGGCGATGGTAGCTCAGTAGATGGTAGCACCTCTGGAATTTTCTATCTATCTGGATAATAATATTAGTAATTTCTGCAAATAATTCAAACGGAAAAACATTTACAACATCAGTAAATAACCAGTGTAAAATTTAATATCAGTCATATTCTTTAGCCGTGTGGTCCCCGGCAGAGTAGAATAGGTCACCTGAGGGTAAGATTGAGATCTTACCGAGGTGTCGTAAAAGGCGACTAAGGTAAAGCTGCTGGCATGATCATCAGCACCCAGAGAAGGAAAACTCTGCATTTATATCAAAACCCTCGCCAACCTATCTGCCAAGCGTGGTAAGTATGGCAATTACCCCTTATGTGATTGAGGGAAGCCCGTGCCCCAGCAGTGGGGACTTAAATGGGCTGACGATGATGATGATGATGGTCTTTTCCCCAATCACTCAAAAAAAAAACAAAAAAACATCGCCATTAAATAGGTATAAGTGACCAATAGTTAAATATCAAATATTTTCAATTGTCACATAGGCATCAAAACTCAACACGAAAATAACAAAATAAAATTGCAATTAAACACCTCTCACCTTATTACAATACACGATCTAAAGTTATTACCGCACTAAAGCTCATGTCCACCCGTTCCAACACCCAATGTTAATAAAGGCTTAAAACGAGTTTAGTGCCGGATTTATTCTTAGTTTTGTAATATGTCGGTATAAGAACAAAAACCAATCCCGCTAGAAGCAGGCGCTTTCTTTGACATATCGTGTTTGCCGACCTGTCTCGGCTGTGTTTACCTGGCCTGCCCGATTCAATACAGAATCCAATTTCTTTCAGGTTACAATTCGGCTCATTTCGTCCTGAAGGTTTTTTTGTTATCTTACATGGGTACGTTCGAGATGTCTTTAGTTAGTTTTATGCAGAATCAATAACATTGTTTATTCGTGAACAGCCGGCTTCGAAAGGATGTTTTCAATTTCTGACACTGAACCTTTTTGCAGCGATACAAACGCAACTATCATCAACATCGATTGATAGATAGATACTCTTTATTTATTTTTATGAGATAGGTGGCAGACGAGCAGACGGATCACCTGATGGTAAGCGATCGCCGCCGCCCATCGACACCCGCGACACCATTGGAGTCACAAAAGCGCTGTCAACCTTAAAACCCCCCCTTTCGCCCGAATTGGGCCTCTACCCTCACTCACTCAGGGAAACACAGCGCAGTGCTGCTTCACGGTGCCGGTTTTCAGTGAGGTATCATTCCGGTCGAGCCACCCCATTCATGCCGAAGCGTGGCTTTCCCATGGTTAAAACACACAAAACTTACAAACATACAAAATGACATTCGCCGTACTAAATCTCTATGTACCTAAGTACTGTTTTCTCCTAACAATGCTTATTGTTTTAAAATAGATATATCAAAATGTAATACATGTAATTATTGAAATTGGGTCATTACAATACTGAAATTCGATATAACATTAATGCGGCTTTCTACTAATGTGTTTTTAATTAGGCATACAAAATATAATAATATTTTGTGCTTTATTTCGCTGCGTGAGTGAGGGTACCGGAGGCCCAATCCGGGGGAAGGTGGGTTTAAAGATTGGCGGCGCACTTGTGACTCCACTGGTGTGGCCGTCTGCTCGTCTGCCACCTATCACATAAAAAAAACATGCCACATTCTCGATTTGGTTGAAAGGTCACATTATAATATTAAACATGAGACCATTTACGACCTGAAAATATAGCGTGCGGAAACTTCAACTACGAACTAATATTAATATTTTTATGACCCCCAAAAGCAAAAGTGAAGCCAGATTTTACGACTATGATGTGACAGAAACACACAGCTTTACCAGTTTATTGGACTTAACATTGTAAAATCATCAAAATGTTATCTACAATGTTTCTCGTTGACTGTCAAAGGAGGACTGCTTAAGTGTGCGCGGCCTGTCGCGTACAGAAGGTCTAAGGGCAGATTTTTGGATCCGTAGTTAAACTGAACTAATAGTTCTATTACAAGGAATTACGTCATTTTGACGCTGTCACTTTACTATTGGTTAGACAGTTAACTATAGTTACTTTTTTATGTAATAGGTGGCAGACGAGCAGACGGATCACCTGATGGTAAGCAATTGCCGCCGCCCATGAACACCCGCGAAGTAATTTAACCAAAAGGTAAATATCTACGGATCAAAAAATCGAACCTTAGTTAGTCAAAGGTTGTCAAATATTATTATATTATTAATTTTAATATGCAGTTGTGATATTTCGTTTTAGGTCTTATTAAATAGGACTGCCTCGGCGGCGCAGTGGTCAGTATATTGCACTATTTAGCGACGGCTGCGCAAGATATCCCGGGTTCGAGCCCTGGGTCGGGCCAAAAATTAGTACCTAAGTTGTCGGTAAGAAATTCTTAGTGTCAGCCCGAAGTCTCGAAGTTGGCAGCCTTGTACCCTCGTGTCTCAAAAGCACGTTAAGCCATTGGTCCTGCGTCCAGAAGGATTGCTTCTCCAGTCGTGTCACGCTGCCGTCCCATCGGAATATGAGGGTCAGGGAATAAAGAGTGCACATGAGTTTACGCACATAAGTCTGTGCGTAATATATAATATAATAAGTTACGCACATTAAGCACTATAATATATCCTGTGTACGTGGCTGATCGTTGAGATTGGCCGCCGTAGCTGTAATCGGTTTGAGGATATTAAATAGGAACTACCTTTTTACTTTCCTTATCTATCCTATAACTCTGGGGATATAGGATAGAAAAAAAAGTTAAAATAAACATATTGAGTATCAATTTTATTGGACACCGGAAACATACGAGTTCGCTACGATGAAATAATATAAAATTCTATTTTACTCTCTAAATAATTAACCCACCTTGTTGTACCTAACAAATTTACATGTGATTTCAATTTAAGTTTAGTTATCCGCCTGAAGTTCCTGAACTTAAATATCCAACTGTAATAAAATTATGCATCGCAAGTACTGAGTACAGTACAGCGCACTAACTTTGTACTTACAACACAACTTCGGCTAGAAACAGATTTACTCGCCATAAGTTCCTACTGAATCTGTATTACTGAATTTTAAGTACGTTTATTGTATCACACGAAAATAGACTCATACGGGTGTTGTATTTGATTACAATGTTATAACATTAATATTAAAATTGTTATTTGGAACACATTTTTAGAACATTTTCTCTGAAATTCACACACAAAATCTTATGCAGGGTGAATTCCAAACTTTTTATGTGATAGATGGCAGACGAACAGACGGATCAACTGATGGTAAGTGAGCAACATCAGTGGAGTCAATAATGTGCTGCCAACCATTAAACCCCCCTTATCGAAGTTTAACCTATTTACTTATAGAATAAGCACACATTTGATACGTACGTCACAGACATAATATATATTTTTTATTTATTTATGTAATAGGTAGGCAGACGAACAGACGGATTACCTGATGGTAAGCAATTGCCGCCGCCCATGTATACCCGCGACACCAATGGTGTCACAAGTTAAAAAAAAAAGAAAAGAGGAACACACGCTGTATTGATGCTCGTTTTATCTTTCAGCCCTATTGGACTAGCTTGATTTGATGAATGTTAGGAATAGGTATGTAATTACTCGTATAAAATTGTTATTTACAAACTTACAAAATCTGCGAGATAGAAAGAGTGGCTGAAACGATATAAATGTTTACCGATACGTTCTATGTATGAATATATGATACAGTTTCGGTACACACTCGATCAAAACAAACACGATTGTCCGATTAGGACAAATCCGATAGAACGTCTTGTTGAGTAAACACAATGTTTGTTAAATAAAGTTCGAGTCCCTTTGATTTTATGGATACAAGACAAATATTGTTTTGTTACGTCTCTGTCTTATTGCCCCGGAGATGGATGGTCCAAATGTTCGGCGATTAATCTCGGAATTTCCCTTTCTTATATTGGAGCCATTATTTCATTATACTAAGTGACAATTGATTAAGTTAAGTGCCCAAATGTAAGCGAATGTCAAAGATTGAAGTAATGAAAATTAACCGTAAAAGAAGTAATAATAATAATGTTATCCAACCGATTTCGTCTAAGGCGGCCAATCTCAACGATAAGACACTTACGCAGGATATATTACAGTGCTCAAACACAAGTGCACTCTCTATTCCCTTGCCCTCATATTCCGATAGGACACCAGTGTGACACGACCGGAGAGAGACCGGGCACAGGACCAACGGCTTAACGTGATTTCCAAGGCACGGAGTACAAGACCGCCAACTTGTTGACTCTGGGCTGACACTGAGAATTTCTTAACCGAAAAACTCAGGTACAAATTTTTGACTCGACCCGGGGATCGAATCGATCGAAGCACCGTCGTCGCTTTAAAGTGCGACGCACAACCCCACTGCACCAACGAGCCAGTCAAAGTAAAAGAAGTAATAAAGCTATGAATAAATTAAATGCCAATGGAAGTGATGGTGACATCGCGTCCATTGTCACTGAAACGTGGGTTCTCCATTTGCAAATCGGGCCTTATTCTGATGGTACTGGTAGGTATATTGTTTCACTAAAAAAAAAATCTAACATTTTCATCTTTATAAATAACGCAACAAGTATAGAAAAAAATACAATAAGTAGAAAAGAGCCATTTGAAACATTAATTTCAACGAGAGATCTAATTTCAAAAACAAAAATTTCTTTTCATATTATCTGCAACATTTTACGTCATTCAAGCAAGCCATTCACAAAATTATCATATGTGATCACAAAATATGATTTTGCGGGACTTGTCAACATTCATGCATGGCACTTCCGCCATTAATATCCGCTTAAAATAACTAAACTCTCTAGCACAAAACATTTGGAGCATCATAAAGATCAGAGAAATCCGGCTTGAAGGACCATGTCCTTTGAACCGAATTCTTCTCCACCGGTGATAGAGGTCACTTTAGAATGTACGTGTGTATCTCTCAAAACCTTATCGAGATTTTAACGAAGGCGTCGGGTGCGTTCGACAGCCTTGAGAGGGGTCAATGGGGGGAAGATCCCTCGAGAGGGGGTGGTGACAGCATCCTGTGTCGGACACACGGGATCGGTTCATTCGTCTAACGAGTCACTTCGAGAGACCGGTATAGATTCTAACTTGTTTTTATTGACAGTGTATACAAAGTAATTTCACTGCTAAGATTCTCATAACCGTAAATGCTGCCATATTATTTACCTTAAAACCTTTTTCACTTTGAAACTTAATGATAACATAAATACAAAAGCTAAAGGCTAAAAAAACTTATTTCACCCCAATCTTATTTTACGGGTCACCTAAAAAAGGCGTGAAGATTTATTTCCTTAGTTGAGAAAAAACATTATTTCACTGATAACAAGGAAATCCCCGAAAAAGTATTCAAATGAAACCGTCAGATAAAATCTCTGAAAGGTACATCGTCCGCCCGGCGTTATCTTCTTGAAACTTTGAATGCACAAAAGGCTGTAAAGTTGGACAAAAAACAAAAGCAATACAAACTTTGCCACTGAATAAAAATAACAAAATCATCAAACCTAATTCATTTTCAAAAGTGAACAAGTCGGCGAAGGCTCCCTTTAAATAAACGATACGACTGCGGCCTTTTCACAAAACTCTTTTTCTATGAATTTTAAGGCCTTCCTTTAGAAGCATAGTTGGTTATTTTACCACTTGAGCTGACGTGATAGAAAGTAGATATTGTAGTACGTAGTATAGAGGCAATAGATAGATACATATTTTTTATATTATTTTTTTATACTAGAGGCAGACAGCCGATCCATGAACATCTGTGAAATCAGAGAGATGGCTAATGTATTGCTGGACTTTTTAAAAAAGAGTACACTCTTCTATTGAAGATTCCCAAGTCGTAGCCGTGTAGGAAAATACTCCCGCAACCAAACCGTTCCACAGAATTGAGGTACGTGGTAGAAATATCGCACAGTATTCGACCGCCATCCATCGAGATGATGGGGATGGATTATAGCATTAAAACAAAATAAAGGTACCTATCAGTTACATCTTATGCCTTACTGACTTTTAAAGACACTAGATACACAGTGCCTTTTTTTCCGATGCACCTCTTCTGGGATCAAACATACATATTTTGAGATCTATTACCTATTGTAATATCTAGATAATATTAATAAACATAGCCACGGTAAAAGGCGATAGTTTCTAAAAAAACAGAAGAACTAGTAACATGAAAACGCAAGACGAAACACATTTTTAACTTTCTGAGTTTTTCTTACTGCAAATCTGGCGAAGCTCTCAGAGCTAACAGGGAAGTAAAAAATAACTTCCAGTATTCACAAGCCCTCTTAACATATAAACGTATCCGACGTGACAACGACGTTCGACAGTCGTCGATTGTAAAGTTAAACCCAGCCAGAGATAATACACAGTCTCAAATAAAATTATAGGAAAAAGTATGAAAAAGGAAAAAGTCTCAAGCAACAATGGGCTTTCTCCGCGACAAAACACATTGCCAGGATTAAAGGAATTGAAGAAGTTTCCTTGTTCGCTCCAAAGGGAGAGATGAGACGGCGGCACAGACAAGAAAAATCTCTTAAAACGTTCAGAGAGTTCATCGCTAGATCTGTCTGGCTATCCATCTATGCGGAGTGAGCTTCGCCACGTTTTATTGGTCTGAACTCGAATCGATTGCTACCTTTATGACGTTCCGATTCTATTTCTCTCGTAAAAGCTAACTCCTCAACTTTAAATATTCAAAAGTTGTCTTTTATTTATTTCGTCCTTAATTCAACTATTATTAGTATGTTATTTAGATATACACGCTATTGTATTTTTTTTACAAGTAAACGCAGTTCAAGAACCCTTTTAAACTTTTATGGACATGCAAAGTCGCAGTGACCTTAAGCTAAGACTTACTTTTAAGGATTGAATAAAGAAATTGAGTACTTATTTCTAAACTGAAATCTAACACTTGTACAAGTGAGGCGTGAAAGTAATAAAAACCTAATCTCTAATTCCATCTTCATTGAGAATTTAATCAGTATTTTATAGAAAACACTTTTCTGATTAAAGAAGTTGTTGTTTTCTGTACTGTTGACGAAAATTCTCCGAGATTTTTTATTTATTTAATGTGATAGGTTGCAGACGAGCAGACGGATCACCTGATGGTAAGCGATTGCCGCCGCCCATGGACACCCGTCACACCAGTGAAGTCACAAGAGCGCTGCCAACCTGCAAAACCGATTCATGCCGAAACGTGGCTCTCCCACGGTCAAGCATTTATCCAAGAATTAGTATCTTTTTCTACGGAATTTGAAGAGACCTAGTCCCATTCGAACTTGACCGCTCTTAATAATAATTATGCAACATCCAGATTTTATTGGCATATAGAGTCATAACTATGAGGTTCTAATTTAAAATACGATTCGATATAAACTTTCGATTAAGATCGTAACTATTAAATGAGGTTATTAATTTTAATACGCGCGTCCGATGTGTAATTGAAAGAAGTTCTTTGAAAAGTGACCTTAATATTGGTCTGACAGTTATTAATTTACCTAAGGTGACGGGTAGGGCACACTAGCGACGCCCATCCATTTTAATTTTCACCTACTAAACCGGATCTATTTTAAACTATTTATTAAATAACCATGCACAAATGTTGGGTCCAACGCGTACGCGAAAAATTTATTACCGCCAAAAGCGGCCACTTTTATAAAAACGGACCCAACATTTATTGTAGTTGTAGTATAAGTGTTTGCCGAGAGGTTGTAACCCCGAGTTTTTTAAATAGATCCGGTTTAGTAGCTAAAAATTAAAATCTATTGGCGTCGCTTGTGTGCCCCACCCTTCACCTTAAACGTTTTTAAGTCGTAACTAATTTCCCCCGGATTGGGCCTCCGGTACCTCAGACAGCACAGTGCTGCTTTCACGCCGGTTGTATCACTCCGTTCGAGCCTCCCATAGTCAAAAGATTTGATACAAAAGTACTAATACATCGAATTCTGAAAAAGCATTTATAAAGAGAACAAAGGTCACACATAGATGAGGCCACAATAGGGTCAGTGCACACGGGCCCAACGCGCTCGAGCTATGCGCTGCCCGCCCGTGAAAAGAATCTCTTTGTGTTGTTGCCATTCTATTAGTTTTTCCAATTCCAATTTCAACTTCTGCACTTTTTTCACACAATCGGAATTCGGGAATCGTAGGTGCGGATTTATAGAGGGAAAAAGAAAATCGCGTCTTAAATATGGTGTAAACTGTACTGTGTGCGGCCGTTACATTCCATTGGGACGCGCGCTTTTCATTTGTCTTATTCCTTTTGAAGCTTGCTTCGCAGTTGTTTGCAGCCAAAGTTTGCTGGTACCACGGCTAAGGTAAAAGAATTTTCCATTAAAAAAAGACAACGAATCAAATTGCTTTCGGTAAACAATTTCTTTTAGTTTAGTCTCTTATTGGTTTTATCGGACGTGCGTGTCAAATACTTTTCGTTTCTTCATTATTTTGTTTGTTGGTTACTTTTTCTAATCAAATAAATTACTGAAATTCCATTGCAACGTTTTAACGTAACAAAACTTGTCTCTTATAAACAATACACTATTAAATTAAAAATATAAGAAATAGGGTTTTAAAGCGTAATCATATCATGAGATTAATAAAACTAAAGCAAAGATGGCGTGACGATTTTGATCAATACTTCGTCAGATATGCAGAAGTGTAAAATCTTTGGGGAGGCATTTCACCAGCAGTGAGATTATTCAGGCTAAAAATAAAACTTATTAATTAAATCACGATAAATATGAGTCTTTAAAGTTTTACAACATTAAAAAATCTGATGATGGGTTCTCTTGGATGGATGGATAGAAAGACAGGATAATTGTAAGACTTTATCAATAAAACTTTCTTACCATCAAGTCACTCGCTTGCTCGTTTGTCGCCAGAAGCATAAAAAAAATTGCAACTAATAAAGCAGCAAAATTAAAAACGAATACAAACATAACTCCAAACATTTTTCCGTACTTCCAACGGCAAAATACTTTGGAGCTCTATAAGAAATCTTAATTCAAACTTCGCCGAGTCGGGAACATCATTAATGCTGGATTTTAAAAACGCAAAACTCTGCGGGCAGTTGTAATAAATAACGGTAAGAGCACGCCTTCGTTTGTATCGCTTAAACAGAAACGGTCCAAACATAGTCCCCTGTGATACTCCAACGCGTTTGTGAGTATTTCAAATGACTTTATCTGTTAAAGTCAGGAGTCTAGTCTCCGAACTTCCTAAATCGAAATGAGAATTCTAGTTTTTCAATAACGTTCTAAATCTAAATGGGAATTTTTAGCAAAGTACATAATTGAAAACTAAGTAAACTCACTTGAAATCTCACCTTATTACAACACTTAAACACTCCTTAATAATATCACTCATTCTCATTACAATTTTATAGGCAGGTTGTTAAAAGTAAATTGCTCTTCACATATTTTAAGTGTCCATTAATCAAAAGCTCATTGAGTTTTGCGAACCGAAAATTTAAAAATAAGTCGAATTTGTACACCAAAGGTTCCGTTTGGAAGATTATTCCCGTTAAATTAGGAAGCGGAACCAACTAGTCTTTGAAAATGGTAAAAATAGGAAGTTCAGAACAGTTTTTTTTCCATAATTTTATGTATACCAATTTTAAGACATTTTCTTTTATTTTGTACTGTAAGTTAACATAGATAAAATGATTCAAGGCAATAATTGTGTTTCTCCAGCCTTGATAGATAAAAGTGGTTTTGTATTTTGTTTTGAGGTTCTGAACCCTAAAAAGCGTAAGTTATTAGTCTTGTTTAGGATTGAAAAGTTTTGCGAATGTACGTGAGGTGTTAACTAAGTGAATGGTAGGAACGAATGGGTACTTAACAGTTCTTTTGCGTCGGAATCTTTTCACTCCAAGATTGATGTTGCCGATTCGAGTCCCCGGTTGATTTGTGTTCTTGTACTAAATTGTGCATTTTGAATTAGGAAAGGCATTTGTCAATGTTTCAAATGCTTTTAGCGTGTTTACTTGTTTACCGTTGTTTTGCCTTTTAGTAGTAATCTTATAGTGCTCTGCTTTTTGCTTGGTTACTTTTAAATTACCTATCTAATAAACTTTGTATTATTTTATAAGTTCTTCTTAGAGAGGAATCCAAAGCTTCAGCTTTGGACGCAATCGGGAATAACAAGCCATGATCCAGCAATTGGGAAGTCTGGTAAATAGAATAAAATTGGTCTGGTTCCCTTGTTTGAGGGTTGCGAACGAAGATAATAATAAACTATGTGGTGTACAATCATACAAAAGTTTGCTCTTGATTAAACAACTTTTTTTTTAATTTTCGTAACTTTCCCAATTTCAATTCCTAAATACCCCAGTTCAATTAAACTCGAATTACAAAAACGCCTAACCCCCGTTAAAACATTATCAAAATAAAGGTAAATAACCACATGGCAGGGTAATTACAATGGTTCCGTTTAATTCTGAAGACTTTAAATTGAAGTACACTGTTTACTGGACGCATCAGCTAAAGTTATAATTAACGAGTGGCCAGTTTTCCCCGAGATAATTTAGGGTTTGACAGCTCTCAGGAAAGGCTCCCGGCAAAAATGACCGCCTCCTGCCACGCGTGTTCAAGAAATTAATTTCAGCATCACAAAGGACGCAGTTAGAGGGAAAATTGATGGAAAGATGAAGGATTAACGGTTGAAAGGTTTTAAAATTTGTGAGATGGAATTTTGTGGCTACACAATTTGTTCAATACAGCTGTTAACCCTTAATCGGCTATGACTTCAAACAAGTTCATTTTGTAATATATCAGTACGGGTTTATATTGATATTAAACACTTGAATCTAAAAAAGGACAATATTATGTAGCTAATAGTTTTTGTTGCAGGGGGAAATTATTTCCCTTTATCATGATACATCTGGGAAATAATTTCCCACTTGACTAGCTTTCGAATGACTAACTGAAATTGACAGTTGACGTTTAGAAAGAAGTGTTGCCAGAAAAAAATTAAAAGAACTATGTGTCGTAAGATGCGATCCACTTATTTTTTTGTATCTTTAAAAGTACAAAAAAGAATTGATTTGTGGGAATTAGGAAGGTGGGAAATAATAGTCCTATGGATTATTAAGGGTTTAAAGAACTACTAGAGTTAAATTTGACAAATACGCCAAATGAAGCATGTGCTTTTTAAATATGAATGCATGATAAAGCATGTATTTTGGTGATAACCTAGTCTCATTGTCGATTGGCTTTTTTATCTCCCAGAGGAAATTGAGCTTTAAGCACAGCACACTCGTTCATTAGGGTATGTACGGGTAGTAAAGGACTACCCATGGGTTCGACCTCTGCTAATAGGATACGGTTCATTGAGCAATTCGAGCACATCCTCTAAACCCACCTGGGACTTTTCCTCTTTCCAAGCTCTGTGAGTAGGAGGTGACGTGGTGATACAGCTCAAAATCTCACTTCGCGACCTTGTCCTGGACCGAGTCTCGCCAGCGCGAACACCTCTGGCCCCCGGCCAAAACGGCCCAGGTGACTTAATTTACCGTAACAAACGAGAATATACCTGTCGCATCTAAACAAAGGAGAGAGACAGCGCGTGTGAAAGAGAGGGAAACTCCGATTCAGTCGTAAAGTCTGCTTTAAATTAGGCCCTCTGACTTCCTTCTTACGTCTTAACCCTTAATCGGCTATGACTTCAAACAAGTTTTTTTATAAAATATCAATCAGTACGGAGTTATATTGATATTAAACACTTGAATATAAAAAAGGATAATATTAGATAGCTAGCTATGCAGCTCAAAGTCTTACTTCGCGAACTTGCCCTGGACGGAGTCTCGCCAGCGGGGGCTCCTCTGGCCTCCAATGGTGCCAACACGGCCCAGGCTTTCTTCTTACGCCTTAAGCTTCCCTCATTCACTCACTACCAGCAGTCCTCCTCAGGTCGGAAACCTAACAGGAGGTAAGGCGTAAGGTGATTCCTACGATACATGAATCGTGATAATGTTATTGAAGTTAAATTTATAGCAAGCCAGTATTACAGTCTCTGAGAACAGTCAGTAATATTTTATCGAAAACGTTATTTCAGTAAAACTTTGAGATATCTCAAACTTGTTTATTTTTGATGGCCCTAAAATCTTCATTCACGATTCAATTAAATTAGTTAAGAACCTCATAATTTATTTAATAACACTTTCTTAGGTAACGGCTACAATAATGTTGAACTGGAAAGTTAACAATGAATTAAATATTATATCATTCTCGAGGAATATCCAACAAAGTGTTGTAAGGTACCGTAAAACTAGGCAACTTTACCATATTTTTCGGCAAAACTCAAATAACTTTTTTGTTTTGAAATATACCGAACTGTGTTTTTTCTAAATGCTTTATTTGACATTTGGCTATCATTTTATTCATTTATTATTCAATAAAACATTATAATTACAATCCTAGAGAGTGATAAAGGTCATAGGTAAACATGACCCAAACTTGGCAACTTTACCTACGCGATTTATTTAATGTTAGACTGCATTGTAATGGAAATTTCGGTAAAGTTAGCGTAGATTATGAGAGCTATTTTAAAAATAAGAACGGTAGCAGTAGAAAACCATTTTTAAAGAAGGCAATATCGAGTGTAGGTAAAGTTGCCAAGGGATTTTAGTAATTTTCATACTTAATATTTATTTGGCTTAGGGCTGTCACAAAAAGAAAAGACAGTTTGTAGTGTTATATATTTAATATATCAAAGAAAGTTAAAGTTCAAACAAAAAGATAAAGTTCTCTCAAAATATAAAGATAGGTACCTATACTTATCTGCACTCAAACGAGATGAAGATTGATAGGAATCTACTTAATTTTCTTAGTTTGACTTGATGGCAACCCTAACTACAGGTAAAGTTACCACCAAGTAGTCAGTGGTAATTTTTTTTTTTTTTTTTTTTTTTTTTTTTTTTTTTTTTTTTTTTTTTTTTTTTTGTTGACCCGGTGGAAATGCCGCCGGCCCACTGATAGGGGCCGACGTCGGCGCCGGGTGGTCGGCGCCGCCTTATGCACACCCGGCCGCTGGGAGTCGGCCGGGTAGTGTGGGGCTCTCCTCTGGATTAGGCCTCTGCTAATCAGAGGCCGTCCAAGGGCATACCCACTAAAACCACCGGGGCTTTTTCCATTCCACACCCGCTAAGTCGGGACGGAACGCGGGATTACCACCAGGCTGCCACCGCGAACCGTCCTGGGCGAAGAGGCTCGCCAGCACGGCCTCCTTCCAAAACGCTGGTCCATTGGACCCAGGGCCTCTCCCACGGCCCACCAACTCCGCCCCCCCGAGTGGCATCCACACTGCTGGCTGCAGTGCAGAATACCACCGGGAGGAGGACTGCAGGTACCCCTCCCCACCCGTACACTGCTGGCTGCAGTGCAGAGTGGGTTGGGGAAACAAAACCTGCAGGCTTCAAAAGCGAAGCCGCCGCAAGTCCCAACTCCGCTGGATGCGGAGCCAGGAAGATTGGCAACACCGGACTGCCGCCGAGCCGCTCTGGCTGAGAAACCCGACGCAGAACCTCCAAAACACACGGCCCTACGGCCACCGAGCCCGCGAGCTCTCCACCCAGGAAGGGGTGGCACAAGACAAAGCGTGACCAGAGTGGGAGGGCTGGACTGGGCACTGAAGCCCTCAGTCGTCCGACATCCCCCCAACTGCCACTGGTCCTGCACCGCCTTAAGTGCGCGGACGAATTGGGCACAACCACTTTCGTGGCGAGTGCTGAGGGCCTCCACCGGTCAGAGACGGCATGCCGGATAACCGCCGGTGAGAGACCCAGGTCCGCGCACAACCAACCAAAACTCCAGGGTGTCAGAACACCCCCCACCAAACGCCTCGCTCCAGAACAGAGCGGTCCACTCAAAGACCCAGACCGAGGACGGCCTAGGTCCGTAGGGGGGGTTATGAACCATAACCCCCCCTCCATGTGTGCAGCCGTCGGCCGTCGGGTAGCAATATGGCGAGCGCGCCAAATTACTATCCGCCGTTGCCCAGGGACGCCAGGACCCCTTCGGTAGCAGCTCCAAACAGAGCTAAAATACTACCGAAGGGGCCACACGAGGAGGCCGCCGCACCGTAGTCCCCGTCAGTGGTAACTTTACCTAATCTAAGTAATAATATTTAAGGCAATATTTTGAATAAAATTAGACATTAGAAGTTAATGATATTATAACTGTAATCCTGAGTATTTTTGACACATAATATGATAAATTCGCTTGCTTGTGATGAGTTGGGACAGCGCTGCAACCACAATTTCTCCAAAAACATCAACTCACGTCCTCACACCTGTTGTATTTGGACGGCCATATTGGCGTAACTTTGAATGTTGCCAGTTGATAATTATTCCGAAATGTTGCCAAAATCAGTTTAATAAATCCTACCAATAAAATAAAGCTTCTTTATGAACAAGTTTTGCCAGTAACTGTCTTTAAATGAAATGCCTAGGATATGGTAATTTTGCCAAAGGTTCGGTAAAGTTGCCTAGTTTTACGGTATGTTAAATTCAGCAAGAAACTTAGTACAAACAGACCTTTAGGTTAGATTTATAGGCAGTCAAGTCAAAGTCAAATATTCTTTATTTGCATAGGCTTGTATGCAACCCTTACAAAATCGTCATACTAAAAAAAAATATTACTTTAACTTTTTAGGTAATATTATAGGCATATTCTATAATTTACATACATGTAATTACATACATGTCCACTCAAAAAACATCGGTACTAAGTACCGTATAAACATTATCCCTCTTATTCCAAAACGTGGCTTAAAATAAGTAGTGGGATTGATACTGTAAGTTTAAAATAAGTAGTGGCAAAGGATTGCACGTCTCAAGTAGCAATGGGCAGGGCACATAGCGAGGAGAACAGACGGCCGTTGGGGCGAGAAGGACCTCGAGTAGAGGCCACGTACAGGAAGTCGCAGCCGTGACAGGCCCCCCACAAGGTGGACTGACTATCTGGTGAAAATCGCGGGAATCCATTGGATGCGGGCGGCACAGGACCGATCTGTGTGGAGAACATTGGGGGAGGCCTATGTCCAGCAGTGAACGTCTATTGGCTGAAATGATGATCGATACTGGGAATAACTAAAGAAATAGAATAAACATTATTACAAAACTAAGTTTAACGTTATTTAGTATATCAACTACAATATACAAATTAAACCACCAGGACCCCAAGTTTACAATGAGTAATAAAATAATAACCTCGAAATATCGATTCAGTAACAGACGGACAGTTCATTATGTTTTACATCAAAGTTATTTGTGAGAAAGTAGTCAATTTTTTTGTATTTCTACACAAATAAAAAGGCACCGTTTACCGTTGTACAGCAAAAATCCGCGTGCCACTTTCACTAACTTAAACAAAGGCCAGTAAATAATGCGCTGCAAAATTAACCAAAGAATAAAAAGTCACACGAAACCCCATAGGACGCGTCCGAAACAATCCCTCAACCCCTAGCCCCGACTTTAAAACCGGCACATTAGTCAATGCCACCTCTGCTTGAGGAATCAGAGGCCCCTAAAGGCCCGTAAAGGCCACTTAACACGAGACATGCAAATCACACCATAACAATTCTTTTGGGTCCGTCTAGGTACAGATTAGGGCTAGCAACTTGGTAAATAAAGACTCAAGTAATAGAAAATAATATGATCGGGTATTTTGTTCAAAAAATGTTCTATGTAATCCAAGTTTTCTTACAACGTATTATCCTTATCTCTATCTCACTCATGTTATTCTAGATGCTTAATATGTATTATTATTACTTTGGAGTCAGGTAGATTTGCGAACAGCCAAACATCAATGTAAAACTTAAATTTATTTGCTACACTATTTTTGGTTTGAAATCAACCGAGGAAAGGAATGGTCACAACACAAAGATTATATCAATTTGTAACAGAATCAAACCTATTCCAAGAGACAGTTTTTAATTTTGACTTGATGTATTTAAATATTAGAGCCGTAAATGTGCTTTAAATAAAAGTTATTTTTAAAAACTTCTTTCAAGTTTGCCTTTTAAT
Source organism: Marasmia exigua (assembly GCA_019059595.1). Lineage (NCBI taxonomy): Eukaryota > Metazoa > Arthropoda > Insecta > Lepidoptera > Crambidae > Marasmia > Marasmia exigua. The sequence goes on along the minus strand of CM032465.1, from coordinate 2,941,686 downwards.
GCTTGTCTAGTTCATCTAATTTCTGACTTATAGTTTTTACTAATCATCATTATTTACAAACAGTATTAGGTACTGCAAGGCATTCAAAGAATTATGATCAAAAGTCCTCCTTCTTTTAGAAAAGGCAGGCAACCTTTTTCAATTATTTACAATGCCTCTTTGATCGCCCAATCCTTTAAGAGCTCAATCATTTCGTCATTACCCTTTTGAAGTTTTGATGTATTGAGAATTTCTTTTTTTCGCAGTGGACAGAAAATTGTATGAAAAGTTCCATAATACCAATTGACTGATACGTAAAAAATACATGAACCAGATTTTATAAAAATCTACGAAACAAAATCGTCTTCAAAAACCACGAACAAAAAAGTGTTAAATAATATTTTTAGATAAGATAAGATATTGGTTTATTAGGCACCTTAAATTTTTACAATACAGTTTTAAAATGTAAAATAAAATTCAAACAGTACTTACAGTAGTAACATACTTAGTGCAATACAATAAATAAAAAATAAATAAAAACCAGCGTCGAAGTGCGCTGTGCGCACCACGACGCTGGATTTTCGTGGATGCCGTATTGACAATAGTGTTCAAATAAATTAAAACGTAGCTCAATACTAGCAAAAATTATAAAATTTATAATTAAGAAATTAAATCATAAAAATCCCATAGTTCTTATAAAGTTATGTATTTATATTAGGTATATCGTTACAGTATATCTAATAAATTAATTGTGTAGGTAATGTGTGTAATTATTATAATAACAGTAATATATATAGTATTTATTTTTAATCTATTTATATCAATTTACTAATAACATTTATCGTTGACATATTTGGGTGGTTTTATTTATAGGGTTATATTTTATAAATCTTTTTGAGATGTTAACAGATGGCTTCTATATTTTACCTTAAATGACATAATATTCGTTAGGTTCCTTAATGGTGGAGGGATGTTGTTCCAACACTTAGTTGACATGTATCGGAAACTACCTCTGAATGAAGCTGAGTGGTAAGTTGGACAAATGAGGCGATCGTTAAAGCAAGATACGATTTTTATCACTTCATACACGTCAGATAACATTTTATAACACTATACTCGAAAACGGTGTTACCGAAGTCGGCGCCCAATACTAGATAGTATCCGTAATCGCTTGAAAAATCTAGATACTAATCTAATAATACATTCAATTATTCAACAGGGATTAGCGCCAACTTCAGTAACACCCTTTTCGAGTGTAGTGTCATAAAATGTTATCTTTAGTGTATGAAGTTTTAAAAATATTATTTTACACTTTGTAGTTCGTGGTTTTTGACGGCGGTTTTTTATTCGTAAAAATTTTTTTTCACGTTTTTAGTATCTCATTTTTTGGCAGCAGCCAGCCAAAAACATTTCAACTTTTTTTACAAACTCGGCTACAACAAGTGTATGAGGAGACCAACAAATTACGACGTTTTTAGAAAAGTCGTGGAACAAATATTGTTCAGAATGGTTGCTAGAACACTTTGGTTAAAGGTATGTTATTGTAACAGATATACCCTGTATAAAAATAACAAATTTATTGACTAAGTGCCTAAGGTACTAAGTGACTAGGAATGGACGCACAGTCCACTGAACCTAGAAACTTAAAAATTGTGGAGAGAGACCTCCTCCTTACCTTAAATAATGAAAGTGAACCCCTAAGTTTGAAGTTTGAATGACATGACAAAGACATAACAAGATTATACTACAAATATTTGAGATATTCAAATTTGAACGTTATTATATTCAGAATCATACAATCAATAACAAAATGAATGTAGTGTTATATACGCCGTTACTTTGGTAAATATCAGAAAAGTATTGTCATAGATTAATTAAGCTAAGATACAATATTTTTCGTGTGACTGTATCCAGTCACACGAAAAATATTCTATCTATATGTAATAAGGATTTTGTATATTGTATCTATATGTAATAAGGTTTTTGTATACAAAATCGTTTCGCTTTTTACAAGTGCCAGCCCTGCCTGGCGTAACATAAATTAAATGAGTGTAAATTACTCAGCACACCCTCCGGTGTACAGGTGGCAGCCCTCACATAAATCTGACCTCTTTGACCACTTCGATTGTTGATCAGGCCTCTTTGTTTTCGCTCCAGTGTCTTTGCTTTGGGGTTGGTCATGATTAATCATGATTATAGTGCACTAATCTATTATAGAGTGGATAAATTAAACTTTAGGTCGACGATAGGTCGTAAGTTCGAATCCGAGCACGTTTGGAATTGTCCAAATCAATATCCTTATTTTTACCACTAGCTCGATGGTTATAGAAATATGAGGAAACCTATAGGTTGCGGAAATTATACTTAACTATTTGTTTTAGTACTTGCACTATAATAATCTCATCACAAAACACATGATTACAATTTAAGTAACATCGGCATTTTAAGTACAAACAGTATATCGACGATGATGCGCCAATACCTCTTATCTAACAAGATTTTCCGAGAAAATTACTTCCTTATGTCATTGGTGTTAAAGTTGATTATTAATTTGTTAGATAGGAGGTATTGCCACATCAACGTCGATATGTGGTTTGTTTGAGACTGACGCCCGTGATAGGTATTTACATACCAGTTGTACAGGTCATCAGGCTCCCACCACCCGGTGATACTAGGAATTGAATACGGTATAGGAATGAATTATGATGATTACGTAACCATAGATGATGTATGTGTGAGAGTGAGAGTGGGTGTGTATGAGGTAAAATTATTAAATGCATGCTCAATTATATGAAAATATTAAATTTAATATTTAAGTAATTGTTTTTTTTTCTTTTTTGTAAGTTTATGTGTATGTAGTTAAATAGTTCTCAGTTTGATCATAATTCGTGGTTAGTAGTAAGGAGCGTACAAGCTTTCTACATTCAAAGGAGGAATATCGTAAATAGGTATTTACGCATTTATTTTATTATATAAGGATGGGACCAGGTAAATCTTTTTGCGAAAGTGGAGAACGTTGAGGAAACTAGGCATATATTGTCCTTAACGGCGTTTTTTAATCTCTGCAAATGCAGTCTTACCGTGTTGATACTGTACGACATCCAGGATGAGCAATTGGCGAACGGTCAGTACCTTGTAAATTTTATAGAGCTCATTCGTCGAAAAAAGTATGCTACGGAAAGTGGCCACTTTAAGGACAGCACGTTGAGCAACTTCTAGTTGATACTTTTTATAGCAATTTCATCTCGTGTTCAGGTAGGAATCGAACCCACATCTTTTACATTCCAGGTGGCTGTTCTACCAATTAGACCACTGAACGCTTTACTAAGCTGACAAAATTTGTGAGTCCTTCATTTGACATGAGCTGTTGATAGTCTCATTGTAGGTATATTTACAATATCCAGTGGAAATATTATATTCGTGGTCGAATATTTATGTTTAATAATAACGCGTTCAGTGGTCTAATTGGTAAAACAGACACCCGGAATCTGGAAGATGTGGGTTTGATTTCCACCTGAACAAGTGATGAATTTTTTAAGTGCATTATTTATTTAAGCGTGGTATTGTTTGCGTCGCATCGTATACTATGAAATATCACACAATGCTGCAAAATTAGGCCTAGCGCAGACAAACAGTATCTCATTTAGATAGATAACCTAACTTAATCGTGGTCTATTTTCAAAATTCCACACGCGGTACAATTATCTTAAGCTGGGGGCACAAGTACGTTAAGGCTTAGTCCGAAGGCCTCAGAATTAATAGGGTTATAGCGGCAATAAATACAGGCGCGTAGTTTGTGGGCACCGCGGTCAGATAAATCAAGCGGGGGTGCCGCAAGATGTCCTCTGATGCAGCGCTCTCTGTCTCCCGCTACCGGGTGGTAAGGGATAAGCGATAGCGGTTGATCCACCCGTTCCAAAACATAAGGGCTAACTCCAGTCGGCCATCCGGTCCTTCTTCTAAAACATAAGACGAAAGCTGAGAAACTGGCATATTCTTATAATTAACTCTTAGTAGGTGTACTTACTACCAATCGGTAAATAAGAGTTTATTATAATGCTCCAAATAAACATATTTTGGGATAAGGGTTTCTATAGAATTCAACTCCACTGGTCTAGTTCCGCGCCTTCAATAATGCGTTAATATTTTTAACCGAATTCATCATAACATCCTTTACTTTTTGTTGCAGGTAAGCTACAAGACATTGTCTGTTTACTTCAAGATAATTCCTTAAAGATAGTGGTAAGATGTGAATCATATTATTTTTACCGACTTCAAAAAAGGAGGAGGTTCTATGTTGGAAGGTATGTTTTTTGTTATTATTATTTTTTATGTATGTTCACCGATTTCTCCGCCAAGCTACCGAAAAATGAAACACTAAAAAGCATGAAAAAAAATTCTACGAAAAAAAACCGCCTTTAAAAACTACGAACTAAAAAGTGCAAAATATTTTTTTTTACACTTTCAATATTTCTTTTAACAGTACACTCGAGAAAAGGTGTTATTGAAGTCGGCGCCTAATCCCTGTTGAAAAAATTGAATGAAATATTACAAGATAGTCTTGAATTTGCCGGCTCGACCCAAGTGATACCACGGTCTCGCAGAAAAGCGTGAAGCAGCACTGTGCTGTGTTTCGCTGCGTGAGTGAGGGTACAGGAGGCCCAATCCAGGGGAAAGGGGGAAGGTTGGCAGCGCACTTGTGACTCCACTGGTGTCGCGGGTGTCCATGGGCCAATCGCTTTCCACCAGGTGATCCGTCTGCTCGTCTGCCACCTATCACATAAAAAGAAAAAAAAACTCTCCATCTCTCTATACTTAACACGTCACGTCAATTCATCGCTCCGTTTTGCCGTAGAAAATGGACAACCAAAAAATATTATGGTTGATTTAATCAAGATCTCGCGATATAGCGAATACAAACATTCCATACTCCTCTCAGAGTCTCTCACTTGCTCCCTGTCGCCCTCTGACGGGCTAGAGGTGAAACAGTAGCAACTACTGCCCGCAGAGGGGTGATATAAATTGGGCAAGTTATTTTCCCCAGAGTGTGCACCTACCCTGCACTTGATACATATAGGTGCAAGTTTAATGGTCGGCCATCCTTAGTTAATTGGCTATGCATGGTCGGGGTCGGAGGTACCTCCGACTGGCCTGCCTTTGAATGCCTCGGGAAACTTTCGGCTATTATTTGGGTTCGATGTGTGTCGTGAATTTTGAGCGATAGTGTATATTTTGATTGAAACGTGTTGCGCGTTGGTTCTTGATGTTTTGAGTGGGGGAGGGATTTTGAAATACTGTACATCAGGTGGGATACCGGACAAATAACATGGCGTGAAATAGCGTGAAAACGGCGCCTACGCTGTATTTCGCCGAGCGAGCGTGGGTACCGGAGGCCCGATCGGACGGGAAGGAGGTAGTGTTAACTTATGAGTTCACTGGTATTGCTGGGTATCCATGGATGGCGGCGATTGCATCAATTGATCGTGACAATTGTATGAATTTAATTTATTTAATTCTTCATTGTATGAATATAATCTAGTGGTATAAGAACCGGGCCGTGATCTCAAGGTCCTGGGTTCGATCCCGAGTCGAGCGAAAAGTATGTTTCAAATTTTTCGGACATAGCTCGGGCTTGTGATCACCTAATCCGCATTAGACAAGCGTGGTGATTAAGCCTAATCCCATCATATTAGTGATAACTTGATTTCTATGATGGATGCCTTTGCCCTGCAGTGGGCCAGTTTATAGGCTGATTAATGAATATAATTAAATATAATAAATTGTTTAAATTTAATTCAATGTATGAATTTAATTAAATTGAATTCAATGTTTGATTTTAATTTAATTTAATTAATTGAATGAATTTAATTCAATCTGTCGTACAAATAAGGTATAGTTCGTGCCATACGACGAAGTCAGGCTTTTACGGCATCACAACTTCAGCTCTCGTTCCGAATTCCAGCGAGTCGTATTTCATTGCTGACGTAGCTGTTGACGTAACGAGCTGGGAAAGACTTCCAATCCCTAATCATGCCTAAACAAAGCGCCACTCCTGTCCATTAGCGGTAGACGCCCGAATAGTGTTGCGAGCTCTTACAGTCGATAGTTGTAATAGAACTAGCTGTGGAATTCGTTTTACCAATTAGTATGATTAGGTAGCCTATGTTACTCTCCATCCCTTTGACTATCTCCACTTAAAGAAACACGTCAATTGGTCGCTTCTTTTTACACTCAAGAGCAGACAACGGACACACACATACACGTTTTATACCTATAATATTAGTGTGGATACCATAAATAAGAGTGTGGGTAGCTCAGTGTACAAAAGCGCTCCTTCCATGCGCGGGGCAGGTTTCCCAACTTAGGGTTTTTATTCCTAAATTTAGGGCCTAATTATACTTTTTGGATTTTTTTTAGGGCCATCAAAATATTGAGGACTTTTTTTAGGGGCGTAACAAAATTTTTAAACATCACAACTACATATTGTCACATTTGACTGACCAAAACGAAAAAACAAAATGTCAATGGAATTCGGGAATAAATTCCATAATCTGCGTGTTTCTTTATCGCTCAACCCATAATTGGCGCGTGGCAAAAATCTCAACTAATGCTGTTTCCTTTACTTGTGTCACGTATTTTTGACATTTTCCGATCGAACAACGAGGTAAATTGTTTTCAGGAGTTGGTAACCCTGGCGCGAGGTCTTGGTTTGAATCTGAGCATGCACATCTGTATCTACCATTAGCTCAGCGGTGAGACAAAACATCGTCAAGACCTGCACGTTTCGGATAGCTTCTGGAACGTATAACCATGATGTGTTGGTCGGGTTCCTTAATCATCATCATCATCATCAGCAACCCACACTCGTCCACTGCTGGACATAGGTCTCCCCTAATGCACGCCACTGCTCCCGATTTTCGGCCACTCTCATCCAGCCCACACCAGCCAGCCTTCGAATGTCATCATCCCATCTTGTCGCAGGGCGTCCCACACTACGCTTACCGAGTCGCGGTCTCCACTCAAGGACTTTACGGCTCCAACGGTTCCTTAATAATGTAATACAATGTAAAGTCCTCCCTTTTCCGCACCTAGACTCCCATTTGGTGCATTGTGCGTGTTGGGTCCTGGCTATTCTAGCCAGCCCAACTCCGCCCAGAAGGGCAGAAACTTCTTGGGTACTTCACAGGCTTCGCGGAGTGACCTCACTGATACGATTCTTGGCTTTGCCTGGTCACGGTGAAAGTCAGACGGCGGTCACGCCATTGTAATTACCAGACTTCCCAAATCCTGAATCATCGTTGCGTATCTCTAGCTCGAAAGCGACAGCTTTGGATGCAACCGGGAATTACACGCTAAGATGAAGAAGAAGAATGCAAAACGTGCAGGATCTTTTCCATCACCGCCCAGCTATTGAAATACGCACAGAGATTTGGAAAAGCCAGAGGAAAATTGAGCTTGATTCATATACGACGACAAAGCTGTGGAATGAACTTTCGCCTGCGGTGTTTCAGGACCGATACGACCTGCAAACCTTCAAGAAAAGAGCGTACTCCGTTTTGAAAAGGCCGGCGCACCTGTAACTTTCAGGTGTCCATGGGCGGCGGTAATCGCTTACCATCAGGTGATACGTCTGCTCGTCTTCCAACTATATCATAACTACTACTATATACTTAGTTACATTTTTATCGACAGTTGTTCAACTCGCCATAGACTAGTTAGTGCGATTACTTGTGAGCGATTATTTATTAGCTCGACGGGCGTTTCCTCGAGTCGCGGATGTGGCCGCACCGAATTGAATTTGATTCATTGTGCTAATGCGGAGCGGTCACGCGAATGACCGACCGAAAAAACGCAGGATTCAGTCGGGGCAGACGGGCCACTGAGGTGGCAAACACGATATAATATCGCTTCATGGAGCAAGGATGTGTAGCATCTTAACCGTGGGAGAGCCACGCTTCGGTATTGCCGGCTCGACCGGAGTCACTGACATAGCACTGTGCTGTGTTTTGCTGCGTCAGTGAGGGTACTGAAGGCCCAATCCAGGGATACTATTTATAAAGAACTACTTTTCTATACTATTTATAAAGAAGTAAATTCAAAGACAATGACAAGGCTTATAGGTGAACTGAAAAGGCGAAACATTTGCGCGAAGCAATCTACACCCGACGCCATCTATTTGTATAATTTGTAACTACTTAAGTTCCTAAACGACGGTGACTGATATACCAATAAAAGTATACAAGATGTATTGAGTTAGACAATTCTGTTTGGGCGTAAGAAGGCTTCCCCCTTAAATGCGTTTGAGCGTTCGACAACCTCATCTGCCGGACGCTATAATATTAAAATCAAGTATTTAGTCAAACAATAGTATCCCGTCTGCGTAGCACTGAATTCACTCGAAGGCCCAATCGGGTCCGATTCCTCATGACCTCACTTATTCACAGACCCTGCCTTTCATTGACTTTTTACGACACTGTAGACGATAAGCAGGCCTCTATACCTACCTCCTTAATTACTTTTACAAACATTTGATTTTTGTATTTTTTTAAAACACTGAAGTTGTGAACTACAGATTAGGTTACAATTTTTTTATGTCGATAAATTATCGATTTCACTTACAATACAAGGTGGAGAGCCGTGTGGTCCCGGCAGAGTAGAATAGGCCACCCTCACTCTTACCGAGGTGTCGTAAAAGGCGACTAAAGTAAAGCTGCTGGCATGATCATCATCACCCAGAGAAGGAAAACTCTGCATTTATATCAAAACCCTCGCCAACCCGTCTGCCAAGCGTGGTGAGTATGGCAACTACCCCTCATGTGATTGAAGGAGGCCCATGCCCCAGCAGTGGGGGCTGACGATGATGACGATGACAAGGTGTAACGGTACGTCCTAACATAATAACAGTTACGTCCCTGTAACTACTATTTTTTTCCAACCATTCTTAACAATGTTTGCAATGAATTGAAATTTGTCGATTTTTTTAAATTACCTCGTTACGTGACAGACTCATTCATTCATTGAAAATTTGAATAATTTTTATTTGAAATAATTTATCAATATTTCCAGAAATCATCTATTTAAGATAGGTTCCTACAACCAGGAACCAGGCTAGGGGTATTACATACAATCTGTCAAAATTCCTCAATAGATACATACCTAATATATGTATTGGACTAAAAAGTCGTTATATCAAAATATATTGTAGAAGCTTATTTAGAGATATCCACAATTTTGAGAAACTTTCCTAGGAAAGTTACGCACGTCTAGACGTGCCAGGTTTCCTTACCATATTTTCCCTAATCACCGAGCTAATGGTAAAAATACGTACATACTTGTAGATTCACTAGGATTCAAACCAGGACCACTATGGAAGGTGCGTTCTTACCCATTGAACTACCATCGCTCATAGATTTGTACATTGTTCGTTGTACACATCCTGTAATATCAAGTTTTTAAGTTTTCATAATTTTATTTTGAGTGCAATAAAAGTATATTCATTCATTCATCCATTCATACATTGATGTCCGTCCGTCATTTTGAACAAAGCTACTTTTCTGCCAAAAAAAAAGTAAGATATCAAGTCCCAGTTTAGCTGACCTTAATCTAAGTCCTAGATGAAGAATAAAACCGGACGAAATCCAATGCTGACCGAGAAAGGGTCAACCGGCCGAATGAAGAGTACTCGTAGGTAATACAATTAACCACGGATAAGTAAATGACTCTTGTCACAGTGTAGGAACGTCGAAGTTGTATATTTTTTTCTCATACACCCTCTATCTTTTTAACAGTGCTATGTCCAGTGACCAGTGACCACTTGCTTGGAATTAAAAGAGTCTTAAAACCTGCGATTTTATTAAGAGTGGTCAGAATCTGTATTTTAATAAAACTTAACTGTGTTGAGTGTCAGTAACTTTGACTGACTTCGATAGTTGACTACCCATTTTATCGGCAAATCACATTTTTTTTACTTTTTTCTAATATAACGCACACCCAGACGCCTTTAAGGTATTCCGAAATAATACAAAATACTGTATTATTTCGGTGACTCAAAGTCATCTTTTTAATTTTTAACCCCCGACGCATAAACGACGGCGTGTTATAAGTTTGACGTGTCTGTGTGTCTGTCTATGGCATCGTAGCTCCTGAACAAATGAACCGATTTTGATTTTTTTTTATGTTTGAAAGATGAATAAGGAGGGAGTGTTCTTAGCCATGTTGGATAAAAATCGATCCAAGATAGCCGCCGTCACAAAGATAAGGATTGTATGTTTTAACACAACTCCCACAATATGGGTATCATATAAAAGGGCTTGAGTAGCAGAATAAAGTTATTGTAATAAATTTCATATCCAAGATGGCCGCCGTCGGGGGTTTTTTTTTAATTTTAAATTTATATTTGAATTATAATAGAAAACTAGAATCGACTGAAGTATGAAGTGCAGTGATGGATGGTATTTTTCATACGCTAGGTTCAAGACATTTGTGATAACTGTGACGTAACTTGAGCCCTGATTTGATTGAAATAAAAGTTTCCTACTAACTGAAAGCGTTATCCTACTGACTCCCATTTAACTGCGCCCCATTCTGTTTTAGGATAATATGCCCCTATTCGGGTCAACTTGATAAGAATATTTGTTTATGTCCGTCCACGTACTGTATCAGGGCTGAACTCCTATTATTTATTTATCTCTCCACGAAATCTCTGGAATTTCGAATCCTGGAATGTAGTCCTATCCTTGTTTGTTTTGCCGTTTTTATGTGCTCTCGTTTTAGTGCCGGGGACACGTCCCGGGTTAGTTCGTCTTTGGATGAAATAACTTTCTTGTATTTATGAGGCCTTTGTATCAGGGAGCTGATTGGGGATAGCATTTGTAGGGTAAATTAATTTTCATGTGACATCTAAAAATGTTTATAGTTCCTTTTTCTACTTCGCATTCTGTATCCCACTGCCAGATTTTGTTTACGCCTGATAGGTCTTCCTTGAATCTTGGGCTCTCTTCGGGAATAACTGTTAGTTAGGTAATCAATACTTGAATATTCGCGCTGTTATTCTAGTGGTTAAAGTTTTTGAGCGCCATGGGGGACACCTGTGACCGACAAATAATAAATATTTATTTGTGTCTGGTTTGATGGCAGTCAATGTGTTAAGGACGACCTGTTAGTCTAGTGGTTTAAGTACCGGGCGGTGATCCTGGGTTCGATTCCCGGGTCGAGCAAAAATAATGTTTCGAATATTTCGAACACAGCTCGGGTTTATGGTCACAAATCCGCATTAGGCAAACGTGGTGATTAAGCCAAATCCTATCATAGTAGCAATAACTTGATTTCCAAGATGGAGGCCTTAGTCTTGCAGTGGGACGGTGTGTAAGCTGATACTTTACTTTAATATAAGCGCCAGGAAATTCACACTGACCTTGTAGTCTTTATTCCATGTTCTAGATAATGATAGCCGAGAGCGTATCGCACGTAGAGTTTTTTTCTTAATTCTAGAGACGAGAAATGAGCAAGCGGGTCACCCACACGAATACTTATCTGCTAGTTGCTGATGCGGTGAAAATCACCAAACAGGTGACATTTAAAAACACCTAGATTTAAGCAATTTAGAATTGACCCTGTGCAACACTTTCTCCACTCAGTTTTTGTTTTGTTCGTCTACAAAGTTAATGGAAGTTGACTTGTTTGAAATAGAATTCCAACTGTTAGTTGTATCTAGGTTATAAAATTTAGCAAAGCGCGACTAGAACAAACCAAACTTTGTGTGCCCATAGCACCGTCAACTGTGCCCACAGCCAAAGCCTTTACCCAGACAAAGATAACCCAGCAAACTTCACTCACAGACCCAAACAAGCATTTAAAAGCAAAGAGCCCTGTTATTCTACAATTTCTCATTTTATCCACCAACTAAACAGGGATGCTACTGACGTTGTGGCGGCGTTGGCGCAATATCCTGTCACGAGCTCAGCTGACCTATTTGAAACAAACCCTCACCCGACACGGTGTCCCTTCCACCCCGGAAAATGGAACGAATACGACACAGAAACGCCCAGCTGGAAAACCGAAACATGACGTCACTTAAATCTTTATTACGAAAGCAATAAAGACCATATTTAGCGCTGTCAAAGGACAGAATTAAAGCCACGAAATGAAAGTTTGGTTGACTGTATTTGGGTATGCTTCTTTTGTCATTGGATCTTTTGAAGTTGTTTGATGTAACAATATTACGTTTCAATCGTTTGATATAAAATTGCTTTACAGTGGTTTTGGTCGTTGTTATTAAAATTATAATTTCTGTAAATCGCGTTCTTGGAAAATAACAACCTCCAAATAATATGATTGGACTCCCAAGTAATTGAAGAAGATTCTCGTGTAAGTACCCAATCAACAGAAAAGGAACTCAAAATCAGGGAAATCAAGTTATTACTTCAGAGCACCAATCTTTTACAACCAAAGTATCTAAAGTATATAAAATACATACAATTACAGCATTCATATTGTTGTGGATTTTATTATGATGTCTTCTTATTAATTTGTTTTTGCAAGACCTCGATCGAAAATCAAATTATATTCGAGTAAAACATTCGTTTGATGAAAATTGTTTGTTTATTTAGTGTCTGGTTGTAATTAGTAATTCTTATAATAAATAGGTCTTTAGCTATGATAAGCAAAAAGTCGCCAGCTACAATTTTATTTTGATTTAAGACAATATTTTAAGGTTTATATCAAATAGAGATCAGATATTATTGTATTTGTGTTACAAAAAAGAACTTAAAAATGATCCTTATTGGCAGAATTGACGTTTTTATCAAAAATAACTTTTTAATATAAAAATATTTTTTCTCAATAACTATTCTACAGGCTACTAAACGTTGTAGATTAAAGCGCAGTTAATTGTGGAATAGAAGCATTAATAGTTACTTTACAAATAAAAAGAAATTAGTATGGAAAATACAACTTAAGCAGTTGAAAATCGCCATATAAAACGGAAATTTCATAGGTACAGATCTAATATTTGTCTGTTATCCGTAACACAAGTGATTTAGTTAGTAAGGAATCAGCTCAATGTATGAGATGCTGTTTATTTTCGTTATTGTTATTATTTACCAAAATAGATATTGAAAAACCCAAACACAGAACGTGCACTAGTGTTCATAATTTAAAAAATCAAAGGGCACTCTTAAATGTCCGAATGGTATGTGCTAAAATATACAAGAGTTGGGTCCAAAGTGCACTTTTGTCTATCCATAAACAGTCCATTAGGGGTGCAAGTACCCTCTAAGAATAGGAAGTTGGGACCGTTACTTTCTTTTGGGTTCTTTAGTGACCCTCTCACCTTACTAGATCTATTATTCGTTGACACGTCCTCTAATGGGCGATTAAGTAAGATTACATTTATAGTTTGATTTTTGTGTTAATTTTGCAAATATGTAAGAAAAAAGACGTAACTTTATATCATGTGGTGAATATTTACGAGTAGGTATGTGTTTGTTCCTGTTGGTCTAGTGGTTTAAGTACCGGGCCGTGATCTCAGGGTCCTGGGTTCGATTCCTGGGTCGAGCGAAAAGTATGTTTCGAATTTTTCGGATATAGCTCGGTTTTGTGATCACCAATCCGCATTTGGCAAGCGTGGTAAATAAGCCTAATCCCATCATAGTAGCGATGACTTGATTTCTTTGAGTTGTCCTGAAATATTTTTTTTTAGAAATGTATATTTATTATTTGGTTATTTATTTACTATTTTGGAATTTGTAAAGTATGTACAACTTTTGCGCGCAGTGGCACTCAAGGCACCTACGGAAAACCAGTGTCGAGGCGTCTGTGATTGTGCCTTTTCAGCGATCATACTTTAGTGTTTAGTTTTAGTTTAGTTTATTAATTTTATTAATGTTATATCTACCTACTGAATTTGCTTCATGTATGTTTGTATGTAAGCGTGTATGTTTCGCTCAATAAAATATTTACTACCTTACTATGAGCTGTTGTCCGATATAATATATGTATACCCAAAACTGGAATTCAAGACCAAAAAGTCTACTACAATGTTGCCACTGGAATAAAATGATCGTACAATAGTATATACCTATTTCTTAAAAATCATACGCCGACATGATTTGTTTATTGGTAATTTTAATTGTATAATATAAAGAAGTAATTTTATTGACTTATATTTAGATAAATACGAGACACTTTAATAAAAACTTTATCATCTGTAATGTTTGGTAGAAAAGCTGGTATTGAGCTTGTGTCACTTCAGGCGTTAATAACATTTGGTACAACATTTGAACTTACATGTTGTTGTTTCGTGCAGCGAGGTGCCGCAAAGGGATATTAATATAGGAATCTTTGAATTTTAATCGTTTTTAACAATGCTATTGTGTGTTGAGTGAGTTGTCACGTGAACAACTTGCTAGGACCTAAGAAAGTTTAAACCTTGAGTAGTCTCGGTTGAATCCGTAGGCCGATAACGCGCCCGTTTTATTGAGTGACTGAGACTTTGACTGACTTCGACTGTTGACTACCCACTTTGTCAAAATATCACTTGACAAATTTTCCTTACGGGTTATTTCGCCTAATAACGCGTTAAATCTAAAACTTGTGCAAAACTGGACGAATTAATGGACTGGAGTGGTGGAAAACTTTATTCTACAAGTGACCGACTCAGATTCAGAGTGATTGTTCACCATCACTCTGAATGAAGATGTAATTAAGTTTCTATTTTTTGAGAAATCCTTATCATGAATTGTGCCAGACTATACTAAGAAAATAAGCATATAAGAAAAAGGTTGAAAAAACCTGAAAACTTGATTTGACAATGACATTGATAGACTTGACACTGACGTATCTGTCGTAGTTTTTTTGGTCTTGAATTCCAGTTTCGAGTATAGTATCATACATGCATTTCCACCGTGACATACTTGCTAGATGAAATAATTTAACAATTTCTTTATGAAACCTTGAATTGTTATGTCAAAAGCATCTTTCTGATTCAGCAGCTTGACTTTATGTCCAAAAACTTCATAAAAGGTGAAAAGATTAATCTGGAAAGTTTTTCGCCGTGGCCTTTCCAGCTGAATTACGGCCATTTATACCGAGTCTTATAAGATGGCATATTTCTTTCGGGACTTAAACACATCATGAGTTGTTATAATAATTATAATAAATGATGTGCTCAGAGACGTACGTGTTCGGACGACTTTAGCTAAAATGGCTTCGAAGGACCGCAGTTAATTTGTAGTTGTAGTGTTGCTTATCGATAGTCCACTATCGATAGTAAAAGTAAAATCAATGGTTTCGATAGTTTATTGCTAGTATTGATGATTGTCAATAGTATAGATAGTAAAATTAGTATAATATAGATCAATACTATTGATAACGCTAAAACGATCGATTGTTTGATGTAAATAAATAAATAATATAAATATTTCACGACATCACATACATTGATCTGACTCCGAGATAGGTAGCTCAAGCACCTGTGTTACGGATATCAGAATCAACAGTGGGATTACAATTATAAACATTTAATACTTTTTTTGTAAAAATGTACTTATAATACATAGGAAACATCCAAACGAGCACAAACAGACATTATCATGCACTCAAGTGTTTATACTGTGCGGAGATCGAACCCGTAACCCTTGGACGAGGCAGCGTTCACTACTACTGTTCCAAACGGGTCGTTAAATGTCCGATACTATCAATAGTGTCAGACACATTTAATCAGGCAGTAATACTTTCGAAACATAGCTGATTATCGATAGTACAAAACTATCGATAGTCTCGATAGTTTTTCATTAATTCTGTTAGGAAAACACAATACTATTAATAGTATCAGGGCATTAAACAATTGATAGTATTGGCGTTATTAAACAATTGATAGTATCGATAGTTTTGACCAATATCAGAATGATTTTCGAGGTCATCTATCGATAGGGAAAATATCGATAGTTCTACAACACTAGTGTCTTCAATAGCTTCGTAAAGGTGGGTACATCTTTTTTAGTCTAAGTGCCGGCCAGAATTATTTTTGCTGCATTCTGAGTACCTATTTATTACTGTGACACCAAAGCTGGAAGGCCTTGGTTTTATTTGAGTTCAAAAACCATCATCTTCATACATTTTTATCAAAGAATCAACTAACACTACTAACTAATTTAACTAATTAATTTAACCAATTAGTTCTTTTGTAACTGATATTGTACTCGTATATAGCTGTAATGATGTCCATAATAATAAATTTCTTTCTTTCTTTGTAACAATTTTTTTAGGGTATGTCAAATCTTGACATTTGAATATCAGAGGGCAAGTCCTAACAGAATACAGCAAAACTTTTTTTGTCCGGTTCTTTCATATTTGGACCAAAAATATATGAAAGTCCGAGGATCTTCAAAGAAAATTTTATACATTATCATATTATTCATTGTCAAATTTCAATTTTAACGCTTGTTTTGTGGTGAACATCACATACATTGATCTGACTCTGAGATATGTAGCTAAAGCACCTGTGTTTCGGATATCAGAATCAACAGAGGAATTACAGATATATACATATAATACTTGTCTTTTGTAAATACATGCTTACAATACATAGAAAACACCCAGATCAATACAAACAGACAATTTCATGCACACAAATATTTTTACTGCGTGGGGATCGAACCTCGCCACCTCAGAGGCGGCGTTCATTACCATTGATCCAAACGGGTCGTGTCAGAGGCAGCGTTTAATTCCACTGAACCAAACGGGTCCGATGAAGGTTTAGCGTTTAGTACTGTTTCTATTAGTACAGTACCGGATACCGTAACTTATTAGTACATCATACACGTACTACACAAGACTAAACCTCAACCAGTGACCGCAGCAACTTTCTCCCGCGGTCGGCTTCATCATGTCAAGCACGTTTCTTTTAGTACAGTACCGGGTACCGTAAACTATTAGAACATTGTACGTGTACTACACAAGACTAAACCTCAACCAGTGACCGCAGCAACTTTCTCCCGTGGTCAGCTTCATCATGTCAAGCACCTTTCTTTTAGTACAGTACCGCGTACCGTAGCCTATTAGTACATCGTACGCGTACTACACAAGATGAAACCTCAACCAGTGCCCGCAGCGACTTTCTCCCGCGGTCGGCTTCATCATGTGCTTGTTCCACCCCAGAATGGGCCCATTAAAGACAATTTATATACAGATGTTGTTTAGAATTTACTCTAATGTGAATCCACACCGCACTGTGATTAATCTCCTGCACGGTTTGAACCCTCTCGGTTAAGGCTGGCTGCACAAGTAATGACTTTTTGTTGCGGATTTTTTTTTTGGTGATGTACGAGGATATCTTTGCAATTTAATGGAGGTTTACGGCTTTGGCACAACACAAATAGGATTTGTAAAAAGTATATTTAATTATTTGAAATGAAATATATATTAAAATACACAGGTATTGTATGCTATAACCAGTGTAACATAACCAGTGTTGTTTTTTATTTATCGAAGCTTTAGACAAAGTATTGTCCATAAAGTTTGTTAGTAATAGAATATACGACTTTTCTAACGGAACTATTTCTGCTATTTTGATGTGATGTTCAGATTTATAAAATTAAAAAAAAAACTACTTTTATTAATTTTTTCTTACATTTTCCAAACTTACGTCGAAATTATTTCTTTCGAGTAATATTTCAAAGTTTCCCTTAGTGATTATTTAATATCTCTAGTTTATCTGAATTTTCAAATCGTTTTTTTTTCTTTTTGTCGGTTGTTTATTATGTAGATTTAGCACATAATTTATCATATCGCATGAGAAAAGTCAAAACCTACACACAACCGGGAACCTCAGAAATCCGGCGTGAAGCTGCGCTTGTGCTGAGTGAGTGAGGGTTCCGCAAGCCCAATTCGGGGGAAGGGGAAAGATTCTCAGCGCACTTGTGACTCCACTGGCGTGCGTAGACACTGACGGGCGATCGCTTACTAAAGGTCCATATATGCTCGTATGTCACTTTTCACATAAAAGGAACACCTATCCCACTGTCCCGAACAAGTAACTGCAGATTTTTTTATTGCGAAAAATAGGCAGACGAGCATGCAACCCAACTGATGAAAATGGTAATTTTAATCGCCAGTATAAAAGTAGCCTATCAGTCGCGGGACGTTATTTCCCTCCTCGCACCCCTGATTACGAGCGAAGCCAGGCAAACATCTTAGGCTGCGAGTAATCTATACAATACTTTTCTCGTGCTTAAAAGATTAATGTCGTACCATTTTGCCCCAGTTTGCTGAGTGTGTGGGGCAAGGTAAGGGGGTTGAGCGACATGCAATAAACAAGGGTTGCGTTTGTGGGAAAAATCCGAAGTGAAGCTATGCCTCTGCTGTGTTTCGCCGAGTGGGTGAGAGTACAGAAGGCCTAATATGGGGGAAAGAGTATTTCAAAGGTTAGCAGCGCTGTTGGAATTTGAATAGACAACTCGTTTAGCACTGCAATGGTTGATTAAAAGTAGCGGTTGCGGGTTCGATTCCTGTACCATGACAGAGGTTTGTTAGTGTATCAGATGAACCAGATATTTGTGGTTGGTCTGGATGTTTGTCTTATCTTAGTCCCTCTGGTTTCCATGGGACGAGGTTATTACCTGAATCTTGCATTTTATTTAGATAAATAGATAGAAACTCTGTATTGCACAAAAAGAAAATACAAGCATGATACAACAACAACAGATAGTACAATAAGGCGGTCTTATCGCTTGTTGTTATTTAATTAATAATTTGTTAAGTATTAGCATATATACTGTCCTACTGCAGGACAAAGGCCTCCATCATAGAAATCAAGTCAACGCTACTATGATGGGATTAGGCTTAATCACCACGCTTGCCTAATGGGGATTGGTGATCACAAACCCGAGCTATGTTCGAAAAATACACAATATACTTTTTGCTCGACCCGGGAATCAAACATAGGACCCTAAGATCGCGGCCCGGTACTTTAACCACTAGACCAACAGGGCGTTAAGTAATAATAAACAATTACTTGTTATTTATTAATTCAGCAGTGGATTTCGTAATTGAACCTGAGTTCTAACTCCACTTCAATGTATTGATCATGTGTGCAATGTAAATGACTTTAGTTCTTCGGCAAGAAACTGGGGTTGATAAAATTTGGAGATTTCCGAATCTTCCGCCACAAAAATACCGAACATAGCACCCTCTATTGCACCAATTACACGCTAGGCTTCTTTGAGCATGTGGTGCAGCCTCAGTGAGTGTCCGCAGAGAGTTTCGGCTGTTTTAATTTTACTAATATTATTTTTTATTAGGGTCTAATTTATGTTGCTGTGATAATATGGGCACATGTGGTTGTAGTGTATGCGAATAATAGTACATAACTCGTTCTGTCGTCTTACGCGCCCCACGATGACGCCATGACGTAGTAGTGAGAACTGGTATCAGACCCTCCCCTCACTCGCTCAATTACTCAGTCTGCTTACGGCTACGGAGCGGGACGGACGAAAGTTCGGCGAAAGCGGTTAAAACAGTGATCTGATATTCCATAGATAATAGATGAAACGGGCAAACAGTACTGTGGTATTGCTAAAACGAGCGTACTCCTTTCTAAAAGGCCAGCAACTCGTCGGACCTCGAAGATGTTTATGGGCGGTGACTATCTACCGGTGATCCGCTTGCTCGTTTCATAATAACGAATCGCCCATGACTTAGACCACACGTCACGTGCGCAGAGACGTCCGCCAAATTAATTGTTGCGCTTACGTCGCGCGCACACCCCGATTTGCTTTTGAAAAATCATCCCTCATTGCGCTGCCAGATTTATGGCTTACTGGCAGGATTAGACCTGCTCCGCCAATTAGATCTTTGGCTAATGGCACGCTTAGAGCTGAGAAAGCCACTAAGCTACGAGTAACTTGTTCGAAGGTAAGATAGCGAGGGAATGTTTTATGGGTAAATATTAGTTTGGTTATCAATTGGATGTTACCATGTACCTTATTTTTGAGTTTTTTTTATGTGATAGGTGGCAGACGAGCAGACGGATCGCCTGATGGTAAGCGATTGCCGCCGCCCATGGACACCTGCGACACCAGTGGAGTCCGGATTGGGCCTCCGGTACCCTCACTCACGCAGCGAAACACAGTACAGTGCTGCTTCACGCTGGTTTTCTATGAGGCCGTGGTATCACTTCAGTCGAGCCGGCCCATCCATGCCGAAGCGTGGCTCTCTTACGGTCAAAGTTTACGATATTTCGGCGCTGTTGCTAACAAGTAACGGACAGACGGAGCAAGTAACAGAGTGAGGTACATGGTATAAATCTCGTAAAGAAATAATCTAATCAATTGATCTGTTTTTATGGGCCTTTGACTTGACGACTACGACTCTGGTACACTAAATGGTAGTAGCTTAGTGTATCATAAATGAAATATTACTGAAATAGAAAAAAATTAAGTTCATATACAACACTTAAGAATTTCAAAAGAATGGACTTAAAACAGGTACCAAATGGTTGTGTAAAGTGAGCGATCCATGACTTAGCTGTGTATATGTGTTGGTCAAACTACACTTTCGTTTCACCTCACCTACTTAACATTTCCCATTGCAATTGTATAAAGCACGATTCATAAAACAAAATATTTTAGGCAACACTGGTTTAGTCGAACTCTACCACGTCTCTATTAAACCCTACTGCTTTACAAATAAAGTCTGGTTTAGCTCACAATTTTCGGGATCACGCAAGAGTTCTCTTTGTGGTGACCAGCAAAATATGGTTCAAAATAAGGACATTAACAGTTAACATCTTTTATTCAACGGCAACTGCCACTTATAGACATCAGCAATATCGGGACATGATCATGCGACTGTCAAACATTGAAAAAATACTTTTCGAACCTCGTTCAAGGTGGCCTAATTTGAAGCCGTCCCGTAACGAACGAAAATACACCTGTCGCATCCAAACTAAGGAGACACACCGTGAAAGAGAGGGAAACTCCGATTCGGTCGAACGTGTGCTTTAAATAAATTAGGCCCTAAGGTTCAAAATGACATTCAAAGGATAAAATAGTTCGTTTCTAGGCTTCGAACTCTTCAACTTAGCGTGTAATTCCTAGTTGCATCCAAAGCTATCGCTTCCCGAACCAAAGTCCGCTTGGCCCACGATCCAGGATTCGGGAAGTCTGGTAATTACAATGAAGCGACTGCCGTCTGACCTTTGCAAACGTTAGACCGGGAAACCAGACTAACTGGATCACGGTTACACGTTCAGAATCAAAATACCATTTCTTTATTTACTTTTCCGCTGCGCGAATATATATTTATTAATTTTTTATATTGCTTATTTACTGCGAAAAAAAGTAAAAACTAAAAAACGTAAGATGACGTCATCGGACGGCAGAATGTAAAATATTTCTTTGCTTAGCACATTATAGTTTTAAATTTACGAAATGCCAAACCCATGACATGCAACTGTCAAAAAAAAAGATAACTTGTCAACGTTAAATGAATGAATGACGTTGACAATGTTGACACTAGTATTATTTACCTTTGACAGTAGTACCTTTTTTTTATTAAAACAATGATAAGCAAAGGAATATCGCTGTATTCATCCGTCCGATGACGTCATTTGGCGCTTACGTCTATTTAGAATATAAGGAATTTTAATAATTATTTTATGCATGAAAATGGACAAATTTTGAAAAAAGAAAAAATATGGGTCCGTTCATTTTATGTCTATTTTCATATAAAAAAACAATATGGACATGTTAAAAATATGAAATGTTGTCCATTCCACGTATGGAAGGCTCGTTCTTATCTGCTAAGCTACCATTGCTTCTCTCGACATAGGTCTTTGTAAAGGTTTTTTGCACTTTAATCGATCATCTGATACTTGCATCTCTCGCAGCCATCTTGGGGAAACTTCACCTGTTCTGAGAGCGTCCTACACAACGTTTGCCGAGACGCGGTCTTCACTGCAGAACTCGTTTACCCCAATAGTTGTCGGTTCCATGACGCAGTCATATTGTATAATCCTCCGTATTACATTACGGCTGGCTGTTATCAAAAACAAAGCCGTTTTAAAATGCGGCGGTTCAACGATTAGCCGGATAGTCATTGCGATACGTTCTTCAATAAGGCGGCTTGTTTAGCTACATCGCGCTACATACTTCTTTAATTGTAGGGTGATATTTACAAAATAAAACAATGGTTAAAATGAAAATCAATCATATTAATCACGTAAGTCGATCATAATGTCATAATTCACCGACATATTCAACACGTTTTCATTGTTTCATTCACTCATAACATTGCGATTTAACAACACAGTTTCTGTGCCCAAGGTCATTGTTGTTGTTATATCAGGCAGCGCCACGAGTGTTAAGTATCGGAACTAAAAACCGTCAAAGAGCTCTAAAACCGTTTTTTATTCAGCCGCTTTCAATCCGGCGAATCGTCGGACCGCCACATTTCAAACCATTTCAAACAGCTAGCCGTAATGTAATACGGCGGATTACACAATCGGAGTGCGACAGATATACCATAGATATGCCCGTTGCCTCTACAATTTGGTCACCCTAATTTTTCGTGTGGGGGTTAGAGCGTTGATTGTTTCTTTTTCGCGGCATTCGCCATTCCGTTTGATATGATAATTCGGCTAATAGGATGAGGCGATGAGTTGGCGGTCGTGTACGAGCATTTCGGAGCTTAATTTCTATGTTAAAACGCGGGGTGGTTTGTACATCGATTTTCAATTGAATGCCTTTGTGTCGCACGCGGTTTTAAAATGTTGTCCAAGCACCTAGATAGAATTGTATGGATTCTGGAGGGTAGCTCGTACGCAACATGTTACTTTTATGGACTGTACGCCGACGCTTGACCACAATCTCACCTGATGGAAAGTGACGATGAAGTCTAGGATGTAACGCGTTTGCCTAAAAGATGCCGGTTCACTCTTGCCTTAAATATTTCTAGATTGTACTGGTCCGGAAAAACTGACTACGGCAAGGAGTTCCATTCCTAAGCTGCCCACATTACGGATTTAGTGGCTAAGTGTACAAGCACAGTAATATTAATAATGTCCTCCAAATCGATATTTCGGTCATGGCGGCCAATCTCAGCGATCAGCCATCGACGCACGACATATTATAGTGCACAAGTATTTGCGCAGACACAATTGCACTCTCTATTCCCGTACCCTCTTATTTCGATGAGACACTAGTGTGATACGACCGAAGAGGGATTAGGCGCAGGACCAACGGCTTAACGTGCTTTCCGAGGCACGGGGGTACAAGTCCGCCAACTTCCAGACTCCGAGCTATCACTGAGAATTTATTAACAGAAAAACTCAGGTACAAATTTGGCCCGACCCGGGGATTGAACCCGGGACCCCAGGCGCAACCGTCGCTTTAAAGTGCGATCCACTAACCATTGCGCCACCGAGGAAGTCATTAATATAAAGGTCATTGAATGTATCCTATGCCTGCCAATTGTATTTCGATGGGGTTATTTTTTTCATTTTAAAAATTGCAGCTTTGATCGGGTGTTCGCCTTCGTTGACTATACTAAACTCAAAGATTTATGGCAGTCGAGACTGCATAGTAGAATCCGTGGCATGAGTATAACAGTTGCATTATTTTCAACCTAATAATAACCTTAATAGTTATTTACGTGATTTCTACCATTTCTGAGATTCCGATATTTCTATTCTTATGTTAGTGACCATGAAAGAAAGAAAGAAAGAAAAAAATATTATTTTGGACATCACGACACTATATACGAGTACAACATTAGTTACAAAAGAACAAACAAACAAAAAAAATAGATACAGAAAAAAAAGAAAAGAAAACAAAGGAAAAACAAAATAATAAGGGTTTGAAAATGCATGACCATGAAAGTTTAAAACAATATATAATAATAACCATTTTGAATAACTTCACTGTATGATACTCACTGCCGCGCGTCTTTGGCTCGAGTATAACAGAACAATTTAAAACAGATAAAACTATATTTATTTTATACCAATTTTTGTGAACGTAGACTGAATATAATGAAATATTCCTTCTAATTGGATGGACTTGTTTTATCTTTTCATTAGTCTTCGAAATAACAAAAAAGAACTATTTCTTATAATAGAGCTTTTTATTAAACTGCTCATTAAGTACCATAGGGGTCATCTGTCTAGGTTTCAGTTCTTGTATTTAATAAAATGTATTCTTTTCGTGTTTTTTTTTATCTTATAAAGTAATTTTCATTTAGTAGATCGCACAAGGTGGATCGACGATCTGGTGAAGGTCGCAGGAATCCATTGGATGCGGGCGGCGCAGGATCGATCTGTGTGGAGATCATTGGGGGAGGCCTATGTCCAGCAGTGGACATCTATTGGTTGAAATGATGATGATGATCATTCCTAAGTTATAGCCAGTCGCGCTCATCCGCCAGTTCGTCACGTGAAGGCTTGGGGCACGCTTTACTCACCTGACGTTTTGAGTCTAATTCTAGAAGGTGAGCATTTTCAGAGTCTTGTACCCCATTTTTAACGCGTTGACGCCATTCAGGTCTCTAAGTCGCAAGCTCCCCCCACCTATCTGTCGTTACAAGGACGTGCTCAAACGACATCTAAATACATGCATCTCTCATACAAAAACAAGCGAAGTCATAGTAACAAAATTCCATTAAATTACTGTGTTCATCCGTCCACCCACCAAAATCTGCAGGTTCTGTCGCGAGGACGAGGAAACGATTATCCACGTCCTCGGCGAGTGCATAGCGCTGCACCGCTGCAGAAGCCGGCACCTGGGAGCACACATGATCTCAGCAGACGAGATCAAGAGCTCCCCATCAGCTCTATTCTGGGGTTTATCCTGGAACTGGAGCTACATAAGGTGCTGTAATAAGTTATGGGGCTGCCACAATAGATCATCTACTGGTCGCAGTGGCTATGAGACGCAGGGCTCACTGCATTCCTATCAAATAACAAAATCCTCCACCCATACAAATATAACGCCTAAAAACCATGTGCACGCAACATAAGTGAGGCGCTTGAAACTACGCCAAAACAGCGCAGTCCACTAGTATGTACGACACAAATCCTTTGTTTGTTTGCGTGTTGGTGACGAAGAGCTCACGCCCATATTAATTCGTTTTATGACTCACTTTACTTAGACGACGCATTTAAATAACTCCATCTGTGGGCCGATTCGTCCAACTATATCCGATACTATAGTACATTCAGTATCTGAAGCTGAATAGGACAGTTAAAACGTTTCGTATCATGTATCCAACTTTCTACAAATAAAAATATTAAGCTGTAAAAATCATTAACTTTTTGTGTTCTCATTCTTCAAAATAATAAGTTATTAATGTTTCTGAATTAATCTGAATAAGAACTTAAAATAATTATTACCAATAAAATTTGTAAAATATATCTGATGAATTGCATAATGCACTTATCGGAATTTTTCCTCATATGGATTGACACTAACAAACGTAATAAATCAGTAATCGGTATGACAGCCATCATCTCACCATCGAATCACGATAATTGTCTAATGCGAAATATGTCCGCATGTATTGCATTAGGGGCCAAGAACTGGTAATTTTTCTTGGTGGTTCCGACACGTCAAGTGAGAATTTTTATTTTTTAGATGAATAAAATTAATATTTATTTCATTATTAATAATTTATTGCGTGTGTACCACTAAGAATATTTATATATTGTTTTCAATATCCAGATAGTTCAAATTCGTGGATAAAATGTTGATGAAGTTTTAAAATCAAACAAATATAAAGTCGATTAGATTTCTAAAGCAAATATTTATCGGTTAGATTTAAAAGGAGCGGCTCACTTTTATTGTCAAAATAGAACTGTCCTATTCACCTTCACATACTGAATGGACTATAAATCTATGACATAGCGGTGTCATTCTCCACGGATAAAGATTAGTCGCCTATTGGGCATTACGCTTACTTAGCACTCTTAATTTCTGCGTCCAATCATCGTCTCTTTTTGGAAATTCTACTTTAAACAGCAAAACTGCGAGTCCCGATTAAGCTACCCACTTTATTGAACAATCGATAACGGGCCATAGTAAAGTCGATAAGAATGAAAAGTAAATTTTGATCTATAGTAACTGCTTCCTATGTAGTGAGCCTCACATTTCCTTGGAATAGTTAGAACATATTTCTTGAAAACTGTTTAGCTAGGAAAGGTTAAAGGCTTTAACCTTTCATCTTACGTCTCGACCCCTGTTTCTAGTTTGTCCTGATTCAATTTACAATTAAAATCGGTGTTTGCACTCCTCCTGAGAGGAGGGAATCGCCGTCCCTCTCTGTTTGTTATTTTGGGAGTGTTTTTATGAGTCGAGTTGATTGTTAAACAATAAAACATTAATTGATGTTTGTTCGAGCACTTGAATCTGTATGAAACTTGGCCTTTTGCCTTTCCAACTATCGTGCCCCTGTTCGGAGTACTTAATGAATGTACGAAATAAATAGGCGTGGGCTTAATAAATATTTTAGGTGCTACACAAGACTACGTCTAGATAGATAGATAGAAATCATGTATTGGATACAATGTAACATAAAAGTTAGTTTATGGGGTATGTGCCACAGTAATTGCCTGCATTTGCACGCTGTGCCACAAACAGAGGAAAGATGGAAAAGTCTCGAAAAACTCGCTACCAAAGACTCAGACAATTTATAATCATGGCCACTTCATCAGAAGTGTACGACTGAGAAGAAGAAGAAGACAACAGTGCTACCACACGTCTTGTAAGTAACGAAATCGTCCCGCTGTTAGTCGAAATGTCCCAATGAACAAGCACTGTCCTACGCCTTAAGGCTTGAATATATTATTTTTCATCTGAACGTGGAATTCCCGGTTGAATTCAAAGCTATCGGTTTGGATCTCGGGTAGACCATGATTTAAAATTTGGGGTCTTGTAATTACAATGAAGCGACGTTAGCAACCCTTTAGCAGCGGAACTAGACCAATTGAATCACGGTTACACGTTTCAGAAACAATCTGAAACTTGCAGGTTTCCTCACGATATTTTTCGTCCTATCGTTCGGCACCGCACGGTATAGATAGATAAAAACATTTATCCACTAAAATACCACACACCATATTTTACAGATAAGACGGACACAACAAGTATAATTATACAATATAAGAAACAAATACAAACGAAAACAACAAACGAAACAAGAATAAAAGGAGATGAAAAATTGAGAGAAAAAATAATAATTTAGTTATAATACGGCTGCTCAAGCCGGGCAATAATTATTTGCGTACAGGCGAGTGTGAGGTGTGTCGCGATAATCGGTGAAAAGTAGCTCACTCAGCTTAGGCCATGGCTTTAGCTACCTACAGCCTTTAAAGGCTTTAGGTACTCCTACGAGTTCCTTCAGACCACAGCGCAATTTGGAGGGCAAGTTCTTATTCACTGAGTTACCATCGCTCGGAAACTATCAAATTATAACACTTATGCCACCGGTCACACATTGGTGGGGCATGCCCACCGATCACACCACCTTCGGGGAAAAGAGTAGTCCGAGTCAAACCGCATTCTAAGCAGAGTGAATCCGCGCACCTAGTGTCATAATATTCCTAATGCGGTTTTATGGGGCGAAACCTTAGAGCCTGCTAATGACCCTCGCCCCAGTCGAACAGGTTTTTGATTAACCGAAAAAAGTTTATGAGTATAATTAATGAGAGAGGGTTTTAGGAAGCCGCAGTAGGGAGTGACTTGCATTTCGGAAGCGAGATTACGTTTTATGTTTCCACGTTGTATTTCTGAGGTTATTTAGTGTGTTTAATATAAATGGAATGCTGCTGAGGTGATGTTAGAAGGATATTTTTTTTAATGATTTACATTTGGATCTTTTTTCTTTTCAATTTTGGTTTATTTTTATCACATTTCATTTTTATCAACTTTAATTATGCTACCTACCTAAAATACAAGTACTTATGCATCACATTATTACTTGTGATGTTTATTTATAGCGTATCCAAAAGAAAACCAAACTTTCTAACCTTTTTATTTTTACTGCGAACCTGCATTAGCTCCTTTAATCATATGTTATCTATTTCCATGTAGGTCTATATAGGACGCTGAATGTTAATCGTTATTTATTTATTTTCTTTGACCTTGGGAGAGCCACGCTTCGGCATGAATGGGCCGACTCGACTGGAGTGATACCACGGCCTCACAGAAAACCGGCGTGAAGCAGCATTATGCTCTGTTTCGCTGCGTGAGTGAGGGTACCGGAGGCACAATCCGGGGGAAAGGGGGGTCTAAAGGTTGCCAGCGCACTGGTTCCACCGCTTACCATCAGATGATCCGACAGCTCGTCTGCCACCTATCACTTAAAAAAATATATAAAACTGGTTCTCATTAAGAGACGCCTTTTTTATGTGCCTTCATCATCATCATCTTTACCTCATCACTAGATTCTCCCTAAAAAATCTACGACCAAAACCCTGCAAAATGAACGTGTGACCCAAACTCGCCTAAAGGTCAACCATAAAGCAGATTAGAACTAGAGGGCCAAAGCATTTCGGAAGCTCGGTATATCACCCTAATTGCCTTCTATGCCCTTAAAGTTCACTCCGTTAAGCCGGACCGGGTGGGCCTCATATTTTTAACCTCAGTCGTTCAAAACTCCATTGTGGATTTTCGATCCTAGATTCGTTTAAATGGGACCCTTTAAGGGTTAAGGGATAACTTGTATCTAAATGAGAGAAATTCGTAACGTTTGTATAGTTTAGTTTCGTAAAGGACAAGTTGTTCACGGAAAATCATTTTGGCGCCCTACGTGGTGCTGTAACATATTATTAATGATACCTATTTATTTGCTTACAACATAATTAGTAGATCGGGTGTTAAAATATACAAGTTTAAAAAAAAAGTAACTATACAAGGTGTTCCTACCTATTAGTTGGTGAATGTGATTACAAGTTAACAAAGGCGCAATATGACATGTTAGCTGGTAACCGATCTTAGACCGACTAACGATTCTTTTAGTGTCGATTAAACCAACTTTAATCCGATATTAAATTATGGTACAGCGCTGTTATTCTATACTTTCTGATGTTAATACCATGGATATATCCACGGACAGGAATTGGTCGTATGTATGTATTAATATTTATAACTTTTAGTATGTATTAATATTAATAACTTTAAGGCCTAGGCCTTAGGCCGCGATACGGCAAGCCGCACATCATTTTTAACATGAAACCGCCAAATAAAAACGCACTCATTTGCGGCCAGCCGTCAACCGCTCCGGTTGTTCTTGGGCTGATGTGCGGCACGCCGCATCGCACGCAGCCTACCGCTAGTGCGTCAAAGCCATAGTATAAATATTAATACAAAAATAATTTCCGCAATTTCATAATTCTCAACTCTCCAGTGAAAACATACAAGTGAGCACAAACATCCATTGTAACAAGTCCACCATTATTTCTGCTAAATAAACCCCTGCCAGTGCGAATATTAAATTTCCTCCTATTTACTGCAAATGATAACTTACGGGGATACCATGATTAAAGCCGTAACTCCCGGCAATAGAAGAAAATGTTATCCCTCGCTACCATTACACAACGTTTTACTTCTCCCGGATAAATTACTGAGTTATGAATAAATTTCGCATAAAATTCGCGAGTGGTGCTGCCAGGTTAGGAAGATCCCTAGTTTTGGGGTTTTTTTTTATGGATATGGTCAGTAATAGTGAAAACAAAATGTTTCGAGAACATTTATTTATTTAGGTTGGTCTTACTCAAAAATGTCTGTTATACCTCTTTTAACCAAAACAGTGTTATTAAACAGTTCCATGGAATTTCCTATTAATATTCTAAAGATTAATATTCTAGGAAAGTTATCCTAGCTATTCTGTCAAAATTGTCGGTCTAACGATTTACCATTGGAATAGGCGTTGTGTGTTGGATGAGTAGTTGGTAGAACAGATTTTTATATTACACTGCTTATGATGCATATATGCACTATATCATAGATTTATCGTTGGATAAAGATTGGACGAATCGGACCTCAATGTTTTAAGGTCTTAACATGCTATCTATCAAGTAATACAGACTTCAAATTCTAAGTTTTACTTCAAGACATAAATACTGTACTAAATATTTAGATACATAGTTGAATAAAAGTTTCCTATATCAAATTTATTTCATGTTCAGTACACTTATCATTTGATTTAAACTCAGTTGCAGAAAGTATCGTTTAGAGTTAATACGACTTTAGACTTTAGGCCCTAAAGAACTAGCTAACTAGGGGAAGGTAAATTTGAAACTCACTCTAGCAACACATCTTGTGACTGCACCTTTACACACAGAGAGAGAGGTGTATACCCCACACGTTTAGCAAGACAGGGACAGCAAACTGTCGAGTCATAATCCGAAAATTTCATTAAGAAGTCGGGCGATCCGAAGAGTTTGCAGATATATCCAGAATATTCCCTCTTATTAAGACGGCGAATTTCTTCCACTCCGGTGGCTGATTTTAATATAGTGCCTTTTAAGGTACAATTATGGGTGATATCGGGAGTTTGCTCGGGAAGTCGTAGCTGGGAGATTACTCTAGATTGAGCTGGCTAATGGCTTATCCGTTTTGATTCGTTTTTCTGTTAACGATAGCTTGTTCGATTTTTGCCTTTAGGACGCTTTTTCCTAAGGCATTTTTAAGTTGTCGTTGTCTTTCGTTGTGGTATTTTATGTGATATATGGCACATAAGCAGACGAAACACGAGCGAAGCGATTGTCGCAGTGGAGTCCCCTTCCCCTGGATTGACTCCCTCGACGAAACACAGTGCAGGCGCTGCTTCGCGCTGGTTTTCTGTGAGGCCCTAGCACATTCATGCCAAAGCGTGTTTCTCTCACAGGAATCTCAAAGTCTTTGCAATTATCCTGCAACATAATCAAATTAAAAACAACGTTTCTAGGTTCTTATGTAACTGTTTTTACATAAAAACTACATTTGAAATTAAAATTAAGCGTACCTTATGTTATTCAACCGCCAGTCCACATTAAGTATTTTACATGCACATTTTTATATATACTTACAATTTACATTTCTTTCCATCCTCTATACAAATGTGTAAAGAGACTGACTTTAAATACGCTGAGCTACTATCCTCTTTTTTTGTAAAAATATTACAGTAAGTTTTAGACTAAAAAGTTAAATACAATCAGTAGACTCACTTAGGCCTCTCGGCGCATTTTAACCTACTCTTGATTTGGGTTAAGGTTGCCACTTTTAGTTGTCTTGTTGCACTTATTGCGAGTAAGCGAACGCGCAGCAGGTACAGCCCGCATTGCTGTTCCCCCATATTTATTATGTTAATGTGTGCGTGGCACCGCGTACGTACACACGACGTCACGGGGAGTCACCCTGTTTGGACTTGACACCGTCCTTATGTTTGAGACACAAGCGCTATTTTTGGACTACAGGGGTAACTTGACCTACCGCCGTCTGTACACGGCGCCCACTCAAACCGCCAGCGGCAGCATTCGTTGTTGATAAACTACTGTGTTCGAGCTATGCCACACGATGCGGTGCGGTGGCCGCTCCAGTTTCCTACATAAAGATGTATGGTGAAGCACTAGGCGGGGAGGGGTCTAAGTATTAAGGCGCCGCAGTGGCACCGCGTGGTTGCGGACTAGCAACGCACCGCACCGTGTAGCATGACCCTTATACCTACCAGAAAATAACTAAATACAGAGATTCTAGGCGACATTGAAATCGAACTGGTCATTATAGTTACGAGTATAGCAGTATAACGTATCGTGCCTCTCTCGCACATCGTGCTCTGTCATTCAAGCCTAAATATTCCGAGATCACTACATGTACATGTATAGGTACTCGTGTGCGTAGCCTTTAGCTAATGCGGATTGGTGATCACAAACCCGAGCAAAGTTTGAAATATTCGAAACATACTATTTGCTCGATCCCGGGAATTGAACCCAGAACCCCGAGATCACGGCCCGGCACTTAAACCACTAGAACAACAGAGCGTCAATCTCACTACTATTCATTCCAAAAACAGATCAAAATGGAGGATTTTTACCGGATGAGAACATTCTCTCAAGTTGATGACGTAAAATTTATTGGTAGTTGTACAAAAACTCCATAATATTTGCTAAACTTTATTTTATAATATTTGTTTTCAGTTATATGATAAGTTGTTAAGGAAGTGTGACTCCCTCTGACACAGGTGCTTATGCACCTAATAGAGAGGAAGTCGACACCAATCTTGTAAATAAATTTGTGAACTGAATTAATATGGAACAAAAGCACAAAAAACACAAGAAAATTAAGACAATAACTAAGTAATAAAATTAACTAAAAGTAAATAAGACGGAAAGTTAAAACAAAGTGGCAGCATTACCCCACTGGATCGCAATGGAAATTCACTGGGCGAGGTAGCTGCCAGCTTTTGTCTCTCCCGTGACTTTGACTAGACGCTTAGCTAAGTTACGGAAGAAAAAGAGAGCGTCGGAATCCCACGGGCCCAGTGTTCAACACCGAAAGCTTCAAAGTGGTAGGCACCAGATAGATGCCTATTGTTCCGTATTTAGCCTAATTTGGTTAAATAGTATATAGCACAATAATATTTGTCTTTTTGTTTTCGTTTCTTTTAAATTCTAAAGTATTTGGGAATGTCTTGCAAATCCTTGGAACGGAACGCGACCGCAACAGTGCTGCCAACGGCACATTTTTCAAACACAAGTTTCCGACATCTTCTACCGATCAACACGGTCGCCGCGCGCGCGATTCTAAATTCATTACATATACTAAAGACAATACACTTGCGGAAATATTCTGTGATCTGGACTCAATACGGTGGTGCGGTAATAGCAACAAGAACCAGCCCCTTTGGATTTACAGTGACCCTGAGACAGCACACCACGCGGATGCTTGGATGACCAGGTTAGTCAAGCTTTCCCAAATTATCGCGGTCCTACGAATATCTCTTTCCGAAACACCTATACTTTGCAATTAATATTATTTTATTCTATTTTCAAAAACATAAACTGACTTTTTTTTTCTTTGAACAAGAGACGGAAACCCCGTTTCCGTACAAAAAAGCGACACAGCCGAGAGGCACGGCTTGTATCATTATTATTCATAGCCACACTTTGACCTCACGTTGTACGACTTTAAAGCTTCGTATGGCTCCTATTTTACTCATATTTTTTTTTGTTTTTAAAAATAATTTCCAAATCCTCAAAGACACAAATCGACACCGACAATAACAAGACGTCAAAACAAATGCGTCAAAGTGAACTGGCAGTCGTCATTATACGTTCACAGGCGAGCGGCCCTGAAGCTCCTTGGCTGATTATCTCTCCCACACTTTGACGAATCAGGTCATCCCAGCGTGCCACTATAATGGCCGCCTCTTTGAGCACCTCAATGTTTTCTTGAGAGGGTCGTTTAGCGAGTGTCGTGAGGGTGTTCGTGGAAACAAAATCGTTATAACTTCGTTTTCGTTTTGGAATAGGATTTCCTATTTATTTCATGGTGTTGGATTGCAAATGAGTAGATGAATCATTGTTAAGGTGACACCGCGACGAAACTAGCGCCGCCACTTGATTTACAATGATTGCGGCGGTTAAGAGATTTTTTTTAAATGTAAGTACTTCAATGAATCCTAAGAATTTGCGATCCACCTATGTAATGTTTTGCTCCTACAAGTAGTAATAATTTCCATAACTGGTCACTTTTACAATTATGGAAATTATTGTTACATTTAGGAGGTAATAAATAAATAAGTTCGTCTCTAAAAATTGTTCATTCTTCTCATATAAAATATTCATTGAAGTACTTTTTACAAAATGTCTCTGATTCGCCACAATCACTGATAGACGACGCGTCGCCAAGGACGCCAAACACTAGTAGAGTTACGATGCGGTTCAACCTTTTAATACCAACGCAAGATTAGGCTAAAAACTCGTCAAGCTGCCTTTGTTAATCTAGTTTAGAAAAACTTGAGAGGAAATAAAACCTGCTTTACCCGTTTTTGAAAGAAACATTCAAGCTAAGCGGGCGTTTGTCGGCTGTAAGCTAGAAAAAAACATCGTCTAACTGATTAGTAATTCTAGTAGACCTATGAAAGAATTTAATCAATCAATTTTATTCAAACAAGCAATCAATCAGCCTATCGCCGTCCACTGCTGAACGTCGGCCTCCCCCAAAGAGCGCCAACCAACCCGATCCTGAGCAGTCTGCATCCAGCTCACACCAGCCATCTTTCTCAAATCGTCAGTCCATCGCGCCGCAGGGCGTCCAACACTACATGATTTTATAATATTTATTTATTTAACTAAGAAAACCAAAAATATTACAATCATGAAATTATACATTAGATATTTATCATGGAATTGTACAAATACTTTTTTATGTGATAGGTGGCAGACAAGCAGATGGATCACCTGATGAAAGCGATTGCCGCCACCCATTCGCAACACCAGTGGAGTCACAAGTGTGCTGACAACCTGTAAACCCCCTTTCCCCCGAATTGGACCTTCGGTTCCCTCACTCACGCAGCGAATAAATAATAAATATTTCACAACATCACATACCTACATTGATTTGACTCCGAGATAGGTAGCTCGAGCACCTGTGTTACGGGTATCAGAATCAACAGTGGGATTACAAATATATACATATAATACTTTTCTTTTGTAAATACATACTTATAATACATAGGAAACACCCAGAACAATACAAACAGACATGTTCATGCACACAAATGTTTGTACTGTACGGGGATCGAACCCGCAACCCTTGGATCACAAGCAACGTTCACTACCACTGTTCCAAATGGGTCGTCGAATCACAGCACAATGTTGCTTCACGCCGGTTTCCTGTGAGGCCGTGGTGTCACTCAGGTCGAGCCAGCCTATTCATGCCAAAGCGTGAATTTCCCACGGTATCCTGGTAATCCTAGACATATTTTCACAGCAATAACATTGTAGCTTAATTTAAATATTACATTACAATACTTAACTTGAAATTACAACCCAAAACAGTGAACAAGTTTTTAAGAAAACCATCAATTGTTTAATTAATAATATAGCTGACATCTCAATTAGTTACGATTTAAAAACGTTTAAGTAAATTAATAACTGTCAGACCAATATTAAGGTCACTTTTCAAAAAACTTCTTTCAATTACACATCGGACGCGCGTATTAAAATTAATAACCTCATTTAATAGTTACGATCTTAATCGATAGTTTATATCGAATCGTATTTTAAATTAGAACCTCATAGTTATGACTTTATATGCCAATAAAATCTGGCTGTTACATAATTATTATTAAGAGCGGTCAAGTTCGAATGGGACTAGGTCTCTTCAAATTCCCTAGAGAAAGGTATTAATTCCTGGATAAATAATAATAATAATTCTCACAACATTTCATACGTTGACCTGATACCGTACTAGTAGCTTAAGCACTTGTCTTACAGATATCAGACAACAGAGGAATACTAATATATACTTAAATACTTATATTACACCCAGACACCGAACAAACACAAGTGTTCATGTAGGGCAGTACAATCTTAATATTTATATACTTGTTAGATCAACAACATGTTAGATCATCTAAATAAATGAAAAGAAAATCAGCTGTTCGATACAGAACAGAATATCCACCCGGCAATAATGTATGAAACAGCTGATTTTGTGATTTCACATGCTAAAAAGACTTTACTCACGATACCTATTCTGAGGTTTTCGGGATGTAAACGATAAAAAAATTACAGTATATAATACCGAATATATGTATCTATGTAGATGTTAGAATGTGCTGCAATAACTCTACAAGTAGTACTGGTAGCATAATAGGTACCTACTTAATAGCACACAGAAGAGCGACTACAACTGAATGTAGGTAGCACGAGACATTTCTTATATACACGAAGACTTTTGATCGGTGATCAGGACCTACTGATTCCGACTAGGTGGGTGATGGCCATTGTTTACCTATTCTAAGTGAATAAACGAATTTCAATTTCACTAGATCGTCGGTTCGGTTTGGGGGGCCTGCCACGGCTTCGACTTCCTATACGCGGCCTCCACTCGAGGACCTTTCTGCCCCATCGATCGTCTGATCTCCTCGCAATGTACCCTGCCTATTGCCACTTGAGGCATGCAATTCTTTGAGCTATGTCTTTCACATTGGTTCTCCTGCGGATCTCATCATTCCTGATACGATCGTGCAAGGACTCCGAGCATAGCCGTTTCCATTGCTCTCTTGATTACACTACAATTGCACTACAATTTAAAATACGAGTAAATTGAAGCGGCCCATATGGTGGTGACGATGTAGGGCAACTGCTTGAGGGTTCTTTTTGTTCATCATCATCATCATCAGCCCTGTAGTACCCACTGCTGAGTATCCCTCCTTTCCTTTACGCCAATGTACCCGTTCTTGAGCCTCTCGGATCCATGTAGTCCCGTCGATTATAGTGATGTTATCGACCCATTGTGACATTGGACGGATTTCGTCTGCCGGTTCTAGGATCCCATTCCGTCAGGATTTTACTCCACCTGCCATTGCCTAGCCAAGTGTCCTGCCTAATTCCACTTTAGTTCTATCACTCTTCATCCGACGTCTTTAGTTCTGCGACAGATTTCGGGTTTGTGATCACCAATCTGCATTAGGCAAGCGTGGTGATTAAGCCTAATCCCATCATAGTAGTGATGACTTGATTTCTATGATGGAGGCCTTTGGGACAGTATGTAGGCTGATACTTTACTTTTATATTTTTTAATTTCGTGATTCTGTTATGCTTAAATAAATTTTTATAGCGTTTTTAGCTGTAAAAATATTGTCTATCTAAAATAATCACCATTGGAGTGATGAATAGGTATTGGAAAATTGTTCCGCTAATTTAGTTGGGTTACTTACTAAAAGCCTTTACCACAAAACATGCTGTTTATTTTCTTATTCAAATTGAAAATTTTAACGCCCAAAAACATTATGAAACCACCTTGGTTGACCTAAAACAATTTTGGTTTCTCGTCGCAAGGGATGACATGCGTGGCAATGCCTCAGCCTATTGATGCCAAAGACCGTGGTATATGAAGAAGGCATCGCAGGAAAGCGGACTCTGGGCTCTAAAGCGGTGGCTTTGGGTGCAACTGGGAATTATATATGTACTGATAAAAAGATCATGAATAATGTAGTCAGATTTAAGTCTTACGAAATTTTGAATTGCGTCGCCCTCTGCGTAAAACGATTTAAATGAAATCAAAAATTTACCTTAAGTAAGTTTGAAGATAAATCATATTACTTTAGCTAAATATCTGTCTTTGAGTTTAATAACACTTTTGAGACAAGTCTAAGAAATTCAAACGTTATAAACTTATTTCATTCGTTTTTTTTCTAACTTTATTGAATACTTCAACAGATAGCTATCATAAATTTGCGATGTTATGAATTATAAACATGATTCGTTCAATAAGTAAGATGACTTGCAGATTATGATAAATAGTTTTTCTTTTGTATAGTTTTTTTTTAAAGTTGGACTACCAATTTCGGACAGTGGTAGTGAACGCTGTCTTTGATCCTAGGGTTGCGAGTTAGATCCTAGCACAGTACAAACATGTGTGCCTGAACATGGCTGTAGTGGTCTTGGTGTTTTCTATGTATTATAAGTATGTATTTACAAAAAGAATCGCATATAATAGGGTATATGGCTAAGCTCAAGATTTTATAAAATATAAATATTTTATCAAAATATAGGTCAATATGTGCCAATGGCAATTCTCAATTAAAAATATAACGTCTGGCTGGTTTTATGGTCATTCAAAGATTCATGGGCAAGTCCATTTTAAAAGTATGAAATTATTTAAAAATAATTTTACCATTGAATAACCCATACAATTTGCACCAATTACTATAATAGAACCATTGACATAAACGAAACATTTCATATAGCTACCGTACAAAGTTCAAATGAAATATATACAAAATACTTAGGTGTGACGTCACATCTAAGTAGCGATTTGTATGGAGCGTTTTTCCCAAAATAATGTGATTTTAAAGTTGTGATATCTCAGGTAATTTATATGAGAATCAAGTGATTCTTTCAACGATGTTTCTATCATTGAGAGGTCTTTTGTTTGCCATAATAAAAAAAAATGTCATATATCGTTTTGCAATCCCTCTGTTGATTCTGATATCCGTAACACTGGTGCTTGAGCTACCTATCTCGAAGTGAGATGAATGTATGTGATGTTGCGAAATTAATTTAAAAAAAATGTCGGTCACACGATTAGACGATGTGGCGCCATTTTGTTGGTTTTGTAATTCGTTAATTAGAAAATATTTGTTCTTTTTATTTAGAGTCTAAAGGTGAGAAAATATTAGAAAAGAATTTTCAGGATTGGTCTCCACCAGATTTTTATTATAACATAAACATCAAGTTACAAATAGTCTTTTGCCAGAAAAATCTACTAGATTATCAGGTTTGTGTATAAACCTTGTTAAAGTTTCCCTACGATTTCTTACTATGAAGATTAAAACATGAATGTAGATACTACACACACATTATGCAATAAATAAATATGAATATGAATACTACATACACTTGTACACACATTGCCTTGTGGTCCCCGGTAGAATAGGCCACCCTCACTCTTACCGAGGTGTCGTAAAAGGCGACTAAGGTAAAGCTGCTGGCATGATCATCAGCACCCAGAGAAGGAAAACTCTGCATTTATATCAAAACCCTCGCCAACCCGTCTGCCAAGCGTGGTGAGTATGGCAATTACCCCTCATGTGATTGAGGGAGGCGGTGCCCCAGCAGTGGGGACTTAAATGGGCTGACGATGTACTACATACACTGCTGTGTACGGTACACAGTAGTGTGATGTAGATATAGTACATGAATGGTGGTGTGGTTGACATAGCACCTCGCCGTCGCGCACGCTTGTTTGCTGATTTTGAAGGAGTACATACACGCCGCGGATGTAATGGCCCCACCTCTAGGGCAATTACTTTACTCAATGCTATTCATCAGATCACGGAGGCTGATGTACTTACACAAAAGGCATGCCTTTTGAGTAAATATATAAATTTATTATTTAAATGATTAATCAATGGATGAAATGTGTGAATTTAGTGTTATTACTATAATGAATGTATATTTTAGAAATATTATGCCTTTCATTAAAAGTGTACGTTTTGGTCTAAAACTGTGAAAGTGTACAGTAAACTTGAATAAAATAAAAAAAGAAATAGTAATTTTTACTGTCAATATACATAACTCGGTATTAAAACATTCACAAATACTAAAATACTATTAAAAAACTCGCCAAGGCAAGTTTTTAAAAATTTCGCTCGTAATTTGATAACTCTATTTATGTGGCAGACACATTACCTACTATTATCATTTAACCTTTATTATCGTCATCCACTCCTGTAGTTATTAGTAGAAGGGTCAAATGCCTTCAGCGTGTAAATCGAGATTTTGCCTAGGACAAGTGCCGTGTACCTGGCTGTGCCCGTTTGCCCACTTATAGAAGTAGTCATGCTCCATTTGACCATAACTCCACACCCGGTTAAGGAGGGCCTACAAGCAAGGAACGTTCTGGGAACCTATAGGGAAATCGTCCCGTAACGACGAGAATATACCTGTCGCATTCAGATAAAGGACGTCTTTTAGACAGTTTCTGGAACGTGTAACCATGATTAAAGTCACCCAGAGAGCAATGGAGAGGGCTATGCTCGGTGTCTCATTGCGTGATCGTATCAGAAATGATGAGATTCACAGGAGAACTAAGGTCACAGACATAGCCCAAAGGATTGCATGTCTCAAGTGGCAATGGGCAGGGCACATAGCGAGGAGAACAGACGGCCGTTGAGGCGGAAAGGTCCTTGAGTGGAGGCCACGTACAGGAAGTCGCAGCCGGGCCCCCCTACAAGGTGGACCGACGATCTGGTGAAGGTTGCGGGAATCCATTGGAAGCAGGCGGCATAGGACCGATCTGTGAGGAGAACATTGGGGGAGGCTATGTCCAACAGCTTACGTCTATTGGCTGAAATGATGATGATGAACCGTGATTCAGTCGATCTGGTTCTCTAGTTAAACGGTTGCGAAGGTCAGATGGCAGTTGCTTCATTGAAATAACAAGACTCTGAATCATGGTCTAAACGTATCCCGAGATCCAAAGCGACAGCTGTGGACGCAACCGGGAATTACAAGCTTAGATGAAATAGAAGATATTCAAGCCCCAAGAAGCGGGTCTGGGCCTGAGCATTGGTACATTTCAACTAACAGCGGGACGATTTCGTCTACCAGATATTTAATCCTGTCCCCTCGAATCCCCAATCATGGTCTAAGCGACAGATTTTATTTATTTTTAAAAGCAAAATGAAAAGAAGACGTACAAAATTTTCAAAACGATGCGATGGGAATAAAGAATCGGTCCTGAATGTTTCGTTGTAGGCCCTCAGGTTTCTACGTCTATGGCAGCCCCAAATATAGCACGGTCCTATTGGCGGTAATTATTAACAAGGAAAAACACAGGTATCTTCGTGCCTATAATCCGCTTAATCCACGGACGCCGCGGGCGGGTACGTGTTGTGTGGGAAGGGTGTGGGCTTGCTTACAGCGCTGCCGCTGAAAAATATGACAACATTTGTTACCTAAAAAGAACGATCTATTAGCCCCACTAATTATTTTGACCTTCAAAAATTGAAGGTTTGTTCGTTCTTATTGAAAGACCTTTCGGATACTGAATACGAACTCGTGAGGTATCGTAAGCCTCGTATATTCTAATCAATAAAAAAATGCTGACCAAATTAATACATAAAAATTACTTGCAAAAGAGATCATTAAACAAATGATCGATCATAAATTAAAGTATTAGAAGAAACCTCTAAGAAGAAAGAAGTTTAGTTATAATAACTTTGTGTACCTACTTGTACCTACCTAAGGAAAGTTTTAGTAATGACGATATAGGCAATATACGTACCTATATATATGTACTCGTACGTACGTAAGAGCTTAGTGGATAAGAACGCGCCCTCTATACAAGGGTTTCGTGGTTCGAATCCGAGCATGCACCTCTGGATTTTTCAAATTTATGTGCATATTTC
Organism: Marasmia exigua; assembly: GCA_019059595.1. Taxonomy (NCBI): domain Eukaryota; kingdom Metazoa; phylum Arthropoda; class Insecta; order Lepidoptera; family Crambidae; genus Marasmia; species Marasmia exigua. Next base: position 2,900,595 of record CM032465.1, on the reverse strand, counting down.
TATGAGGGAAAATATTGTGAGGAAACCTGCACATGTTGGGTAGTTTCTGAAACATGTAACGATGATTCAGTTGGTCTGGATTCTGAACCACTGGTTTCTGGAACTCGTTGCCGGCGCTTGTATATCCTCCTTCCTACAATATTGATTCCTTCAAACGACGCGTGAAGAAGCATCTCGCGGGCCAGTATGGCAATCCTAACGGAGGTGATGCCTGACATCGCTTCCGATGTAATTGCAACGAAGGTTCTTCTCTTGCTTACCATTAGGCTGAGGAGAGCCAATATACCACCTACCGTCGCTCTCTTTGGCCAATACCTCATTTATCCCATTGTATTTGGTCGTGTAACCTAACCGTACTAAATTGTCTTATAATTGATATAGGTACCCTTGAGACGTTTCTACTAATGATCCCTTTGTTTTGTTACAGGTACATCTACTTTTGATAACTCCGATTAACAAACGTATTAGATCAATAAGTTGGTAAGTAATAACTCAATTAGAGACGTCCAAGTTTGATTTTATAATCGTAAGAAAAGTTTAATTCTAAAAGTGTAATTTTCAATATCAGATAGGACGTATAGAGGACGGCCGAAAAAGAGATGGATTGATTGTGTGAAGAATGACATGATGGGTAAAGGGGTGGATGATTCGATGACGAATAACAGGGACGTATGGAAAAGGAAGACATACTGCGCCGACCCCAGATAAGCTGGGAAAAGGGCAGGAGGATGATGATAAGGACGTATAGAACCCTCGCTACAAGCGATAAAAGACCGGTCAGATTCAAACTTGCGGTCGCTGTCCTTAATATAGACGACTCGTTTGGAACAGTGGTAGTGAACGCTGCCGTTGGTCCAAGGGTTCGATCCCCGTATGGTACAAACATTTGTGTGCATGAACATATCTGTTTGTATTGGTCTGGGTGTTTTCTTGTATTATAAGTAAGGTTTTTTATTTTTTTATTATTTAATTGTTCAAGTTTGTAAAATTTAATGCTACTTGTATTTTTATCAGAGTTTTATTTGTTTTATAACGTAATTCTCCTGTTTAAACCCTCTTAAACCTACCTTCTCTACTTCCACCTTCAGAGAAGCTGGATTGGCTGAAAACCAGCGCTGTATTGGAATGTCTTATTCAGCACAAGCTGAGCCACCTCCTTTTGCTTATATTAGGGACTTACTTTACCCACTTCTATGTTTCTTATATGTATCATGTCTTAATAAGCAATAAACTTATTTGTATTATAAGTATATATTTCCAAACGAAAAGTATGAAATGTATATATTTGAAACCCCGCTGTTAATTTTGATATAGGTAACACAGGTGCTTGAGCTAGGTATCTCGGGGTGAAATCAATGTATGTGACCCAGACCAAACAGACATGTTAATGCTCACAAATGTTTGTACTGGGCGGGGATCGAACCCGCAACCCTTGCACCAGAGGCAGCGTCCACTACCACTGATCCTAACGGGCCGTCATATGGCCGTGATATTGCCAAACCTATCGTAGTTGATATCGTACCTTTTAATATTTTCGATATCCATCGTCCGCCGCCAGTGGAGCCCCGCGGTCCACCGCTCCACGTACCAGGCATGTATTCCGCCCGCGCGGTGCACTAACAAGGCCGGAATTCTATTACGAAATTAGTAGATGTCTTCTCCCGCTAGATGTTAAATATTAGCCAGTTCGCGCACGTGTTACCGCCAGCTGTTATACGCGTTTAGTCAAACTTGGAGAGCTTATGCTTCTAATTGCATTCGATGATGTACTTACAGTAAGTTAAGCAACTTAGAATCAAAATCGAAAATTTCATTATCCTTCGCGCTGGATGTTATCCGGCGCAAAGGACTAGAAAAAGTGTTTCGAATACTTTAGATATACTCGGTAATCGTAAAAGTAAAAAAATGTTTCCTTATTTCCTTTTGGAGAAAAGAATGGAATCCTAATAAAAACAGTAATATTACGACTAAAAAGTGCGCATAGCTGTTTCAATTGAGTCTCACCCCTAACACAATCATAAGTGTTTTCTTTGCGGATAGCGAACAGTCAACAGTACCCTTTAACGTGTTTATACCCCCTTCCCCTCCCAATCACCCCCCGAATATTCGGCGCCGTGACGCAGTGTAAAAATAACCAGCTAGATGTTTTTTCTGGACCTCTTGCAACATTTTGCTACATAGCATTGCCCAAAAAACATAGGGTAACAAATCTTTGTAAATGTTTACCCATGTTTTTTCGGATCAAGTTAAAAGTAGAATAAAATGCTGCGGAGAAAGTCTAGATTTGACAGAAAGCGAAAAATACGCGTCTACTGTTACCTCTTGCGATCATCCACCGCAGGCATCCGCAAAATGTTTCCACCATAATTATTTTAAAACATTTTTTTCTGCTTAAAAGATCTTAACAATACTATATGTTAGGTGAATTAAAATAATAATATTATGAGGAATAATAATAAGAAAGGAAAAAAAAACACTTAAAACAAATTATTTAAACGTTCAGCTTCAAAAAAATATATGAACTAAAAAGTGAAAAATAACATTTATGACACTTTGCTTCATAGCATGTGACACAAAACGTGGAGATATTGAAGGTAGCGCCAGGGTTTTACTTATTATAATTTTGTATTAGGTACATACGTAGGTACCTGGTTCGTTTTGGGTTAAGACTTTTTTGGGTTTATTTGGCTACTGGGACTCTTCATCTGTGGCCATACCAAAGATTTTTATTTTATTTTCTCGAGTACTCCAGCGAGTTAATGTAAGTGCAAATTTTGTTTTTCTTTATGTTCATGCGTGTGGTTAGCTTGTTTTCATTGGCAGCTTTTAGTGCGGTCTCTAATAATGTAGGGTTCTCCCCGCCATCATTGGCGTTTGTAGATGAAAACATTTGTGTTTTCTGAATACATATAGGGGCCTCGTTATGGTGTACTCGTAGTGAACAGGCTTTGCCAAGTACCAAATATTTGGTACCATACAACATAACACGAAAGCGAATCTCGTTCTATCTTCATTGCCTAGATGGATGGCGGTCAGTACTGTGCATTTCTAATGGAACTTTCTACCATGTAGACATCTGAGGTTTGTAGAATGGTTTGGCAGTAGCATCATTTCCTAACAGTCATGACTATGGGATCTTCAGGAAATGGAGACTTCTTCCTCAAAGGCCAACCGGCGGCAGCGTCTCTTTTGATCTCACAGATGATCACTTTACCGACAGGTAATCTAACTTCTTTTTTATGTGATAGGTAGCAGACGAGCAGACAGATCACCTGATGGTAAGCGATTGTCGTCGCCCATGGACACCCGCGACACCAGTGGAAAGTCGCAAGTGCGCTGCCAACCTTTAAACCCCCTTTCCCCCGGATTGGGCCACCGGTACCCTCACTTATCATCAGGGAAGCCGCTTTCTTGTTTATATGTGATCATCTGACTTCGACGTGACGACTAACGTTTATCAATCTATTACATTTTCCTTCAACATTAGGTATTGATTTACAGCTTGGCAATGAAATTCGGAACTCCTTTCCTGAAACCCGGTGCAGTTCGAAACTATAAGATCAAAAAAAAGGCTGTTGGCTGAAATCTTAAGGCACAGTAGTGTATGTGTGTAGGTAAGGATGCATCCTCCTAAAACATTTACATTAAATGTTTTTTTATTATTGCGGACAAACGAATAGACGGCTCACATGATAGAAACAAATGCTTAAGAATTTTATTTTATTAATAATTTTAGTAAAATTACATTACAGATATTGTTTGTAAATAACATTTACAAATAATACTTATTATAATAATAATTAAAATTTTATTTACAAACAATATCTGTAATGTAATAGTCGAAATTATAAAAATAAATAATAGGTCTTTACAACATTGCGGATAAAGAATGGGTTCAGAAATGGCGGCAAATCTATTCACTTCTCGCTCGCACACTATTTGCGTCTATACTCGCACTCGTGGGGTGCAGAAGTGAATAGATGAGCCGCCATTTCTGATCCCATTCTTTATCCGCTAAGGTTGTACTTATGAAATTGCGTTTTTTTACACACAATAAGATGTATAACTCCTCTAATATGCAAAAAGTCACCATATTATAATTATATTTTGATTTAAGACTATACTGTAAGGTTTATTTTAAATAGAGATCAGGAATTATTGTACTTTTAATGTGAAAGAAAATCTTAAAGGCCCTTTTTTACTTGGCAGAATTGACGTTTTATTAATAATAACTTTTCTATATATTCCTTAATTCTGTCCATTAAAGCGCAATTAATTATAGAGGAGTAGAATTATTACTTCATCATTTCAGCCAATAAACGTCCACTGCTGGACATAGGCCTCCCCCAATGTTCTCCACACAGATCGGTCCTGTGCCGCTCGCATCCAATGGATTCCCGTGATCTTCACCAGTTTGTCGGTCCATCTTGAGGGGGGCCTGCCACTTCCTTACTTCCTGTACGTGGCCTCCACTCGAGAACCTTTCCGCCCCAACGGCCGTCTTTTCTCCTCGCTATGTGCCCTGCCCATTGCCACTTGAGGCATGCAATCCTTTGAGCTATGACTGTGACCTTAGTTCTCCTGCGTATCTCATCATTTCTGATACGATCACGCAGGGAGACTCCGAGCATAGCCCTCTCCATTGCTCTCTGGGTGACTTTGAGCCTCTGAGTATTATATTATACGGCGTGTATTCCATTATAATTTAAATTAAAAGTCACGTACATATAATCAGCTTAACGGTATTACCTTCTTATCCCTCATAGACCTCTTAAGAGGTACAATAAAAAGTTAAGGAGCATTATCCATAATTTGAGCACTCTTTACACAATGTGTATTACCGTGTAATAATCATTTAAAGCGCTCTCATGCCACCGAATGCTGAATATATGGCAATAATTATCTCGCACTCAAAGCCGCGTTTGATACACTAGCACCAATATTTGATTTCTTTCGTGTCATATCGTGTTGGCTGTACAAACTTCGCAGCACTAATTATGGTTTGTTTTTTTCTATGAACATAGAGATTTAGCGTTTTAGTAATAATGCTGTCCATATAGAATTAAGTTTTTTTAAATTACGCGTTGCATTAGAACTATAATTAATCAAGACGGGAATTGACACGATATATATTATGTGATACAACATTGTGTACTCACATATTTTACTCGACGTTTCGGCTACGTCCGCTCGTGACCACGGCTGCTGTAACGTAGCCGAAACGTCGAGTAAAATATGTGAGTAATATCGTGTTAATTCCTGTCTTGATTAATCATATAGAATTATACTTGAATCGAATGAGTAGCATATTTAAAGCACTAGTGGCTAAATCAGCTGCGGACCACATAAAGTGGCTACGCTCTGGCGTCAAAATTTGAAGCCACACTAAGGCCTCTTACATTCTTCTATATTTGAATTTGGAATAGACTTCAAAATAGCTGAGTGATAGTACTGGTGGCCCTGCGAGACGTGGATGGGGAAATTAAAGGTTGGCAGCGCATTTGTGACTTCACGGGTGTCTATGTGCGGCGCCAATTGCTTTCCATCAGGTGATCCATATGCTAGTCGGCCACGACTCAGATAAAAAAAACCTCGCATTTCTCCGCAATTGATAAAAATCATATGGAGGCGCTAGTAAAATTTTCTTTGGCCCGTAAACTCGCGCACATTGGGATCAAAACGTAACGGCTTAATCTCGTGAATTTATAACAAGAATACAACAATTAACCGAATTAACTGCCACTCGGTAGCCATTTACGACGCTACGCCATCGTCCCCCATCCCGGTTTGTAGTATAATTTTTAGTAAATTAATTTATGGTTCAATTAAAACTTAATTAAAAAGCAAGAATTTATCGCGGAATGTGTTTATCGGTGAAATTTGAATTGATGGACTTTGTTCTAGTCTCTCTCAATATTAGTGAAATTGATTAAAATATTATTTATTGAAAGACTGTAGTCGAGTTGTTAAAGAGGTAAGGATTTATTCACAATTGATTTCATTCGAGAAATACTTTCCGTAGCTACTTAACGCTTCCCTTCTGCTCACGAGGATTTAAAGTTAGCAAGAAAAAAGGTCTATGTTCGGGTCTCGATATTATATTCCAAAAAGAAGAAAAAAAATGTTTTGACACTTTATACCACTGTGCAAAATGAAGCCTCGAAACTAAGTAGGGAGTAAAAGCGGGCCACTTCCACTAGTTTATAAATATCGATATCAGTCGAATCGATACGAACATCGATAGACTCCAACTACAAACTATCCATCCTGTACATCAGCCGGGAAGTAAAACCGCTAACTGGGACAACTATTCGCTTTTAATTTCGAACGAATTCAATCGGTTCTTGGGTCTCCGCGTGGTGGTTAACTGAAGTTTCGGTTTCATTCCACATTTCGAGTTTAGCTATTTCACTTAACTTGTTTACTTTCATGTGGTAAAGTTAACGTGTTCCCTTCATTATTTACTCATATCTACGTTTTAGGTTGTTATACCTGTATTCAATATGTTCGATGAAAGCACCTTCCTATCTACGTACTTACTGTACCTAACAGTACCTACATGTACCTACTAACATTTACTGTATTTAAATGAATTATTTTTTCTGATTTTGTATGTTATGATGAGTAACATTATTATAAAAAATAGTTAGTTTCAATTTAGTTTTTTTATGTGATAGGTGGCAGACGATCAGACGGATCACCTGATGGTAAGTGATTGCCGCCGCCCGTAGACACCCGCGACACATGTGCGCTGCCAACCTTTAAATCCACCTTTCCCCCGGATTGGGCCTCCGGTACCCTCACTCACGCAGCGAAACAGCACAATGCTGCTTCACGCCGGATTTCTGTGAGGCCGTGGTTTTAACTCAGGTTGAGCCGCATTCATGCCGAAGCGTGGCTCTCCCACGGTAGTTTGATATTATTGTACTTTTCGAAAATAATCGCTTACATTTTTTTTAATGAGACATCCCAATAACATTTAGATGCTTAGTTTCACATTCCATACGGTCACTACCCACAGTAAACTTTTTATATAAGTGCTTTAAATCTTAATCTGTTGGTAATGGAATTTCGTTGACATTTTCATGTGAAGTCTTACTTTTCATTGAAGATTATTGGGATGTCCCCCCTTCCGAGGCATCAAAGTTAATGAGGTATTGGTATCTGTTAGAGCTTTGCTAACCCGAGGTAAAAAAGCGTCGAGTTAATTTTGTACTTAACTTGTATCTTTATGTGCATAGAAAACAGAAATCTCAAATAGGTTTATAAACAACGTTGGCTAGATATTATTAGAAAACATCAGTAAGATATTCTTTCTTTAAATTACCTACAAGTAAATAGAGATAAATTAAATTATTGCAATAAACATTAAACATTTCATCTCGTGTTCAGCCGCCTGAACACGAGATGAAATTTTTAAGTGTGTTATTTACTTAAGAATAAATTGCAAAAGATTGCTATACAAATATCAACTAAACATTAAAAATACCATTAATCAGTAAATTAGTTATTCAGCTGACTTGCCAATGGACGGTAGTGTTGGAACAGGGGCATTTTCAATTAAGTTTATTCAAGTTATTAATTCCTTTTTATTTTAGGCGTATATGATCAAAGGATTTTTGAAATAAATAACTGTTTAACATTAGTAAACAAAAAAATACTATAGTTTATGGCAAATTGAGTTGACTCGAGTTAGTAACTCAAAAAAATTGCGCCACTAATGTTCCCCCGGCTTCTCAGCTTTTATAGCTGGTCCCTTGGGAACTCTTATATTGCCGGGATAAAAAATATTTTGTTTCCCCCAACCGAAATTAAATCATATTAATTAATGAACAAACTCTTACTGAAATTAAGAGGTTAAATAAGGGGAAACGCGATTTTTAAAAAAATACTTCATTATTTTTGATGCAAAAAGTACCTAAGGTATCTAAGGCGTGGATTTCAGTACTAAGTCAGAATTTTACTATCATAATTCATAAAGATGGCGTAGCTAACTAGCTTAACCATCCGTTCAATAAACAGCCTAGCCATTTAACCAAACAACACCGTTAAACTAGCATCCTGAATGATTCAGCTTTTTGTCCAAACATCTTGGCAAATGATAGCGCTCTATAGCGTATTTGGTAGAGATCCTCGTACGCCAAAGGTGGAGGGTTCAATCGCAGTCCTGGTGGCTTAATTAGAAGCCGTCCCGTAACGAACGTGAATATACCTGTCGCATATAAACAAAGGAGACACACAACGCGTGTGAAAGAGTGGGAAACTCCGATTCGGTCGTAACGACTGCTTTAAATTAGGCCCTCTGGGCATACATTCTAGTGATGAACACATGTGTTTGTTCAGTGTCTGGGTGTAATATAATGTAATTAAGTATTACATATAACAAGAGCTAGCCATTTTGTGCCATTTCCGTATACCTAACATTATTTTAGGTGTCCCAAAAAAGACATATCTACTGAAATGATGTGTCAGAATTGTACTCCAAAAAAAGTGTAATAAATTTTCCTATAAATGAGAAAAATATGCTCAAAACCCCATACCCATCCTTTTTGGATAGAAAACATTTGTCACATATACAGTGCTCTCCCCATTTTTCTGTGTAGGGCAAAAACAGAAAAACACACACCTTTTAAGAGTAAAGTTATCTTTTAAAATATCGAACCGACTTGAAGATATCGAATAAATATATCAAAGGGAAACATACTAAACCCGACGTGGCTCGCATTTTACATGTGCGGTGATCGAATACAAACATGGCAAGTGTGCGTTCGTCTTAAAATAACAGGAGTCTCCGGGCTTCGCCTTAACCTAACAATATTCGCGGTCTTTGGCGAAACACTTAAGAGAGTATAGGGTCTCAAGGACCGATTGGTATTGAATATTGGGAAAATGTCAAACCGGAGGGCGAACGTTAGAAAATTGTTAAATAAACATGTAGTTATTAGACCTGGCATGAATGGGCCGGCTCGACCGGAGTGATACCACGGCCTCACAGAATACCAGCGTGAAGCAGCACTGTGCTGTGTTTCGCTGCGTGAGTGAGGGTACCGGAGGCCCAATCCGGGGGAAACGGGGGTTTATAGGTCGGCAGCGCACTTGTGACTCCACTGGTGTCGCGGGTGTCCATGGGCGGCGGCAATCGCTTACCATCAGGTGATCTGTCTACACGTTTGCCACCGATCACATAAAAAAACATCATCTGGATTAGTGATGCGGAATAGTGAAACACATCATTTGGAACATTGACTCTTCCGCTCATTCGGCTCACTCGGATCATTCCGCTCATTCAGATCATACGGCTCACTCAAATCGTTCAGCTCATTCGGCTCACTCGGATTGACCACGAGATCCCTTTGAGTCGAATGATACATTCGGAGCGAACATTAGATATTCGGAACAGTGTATCATTTGGCTGAGTCGGATTACTGAGTCGTTTCAGTAAAGAGTTACACCGGTGTCCATGGGAATGGGCGACACCAGTGAAGTCATAAGTGCGCTGCCAACCATGGTGCATGGTGGCAGCACTGTTTTCTGCTGGAACTTGGTTGTGAGTGGCCCGCGGATGAGAACCCGTGCGGATAAAATATACAGATATTACATAGGAACACTCATGAGTAGAAATAAAATATAATTGATGACACATAAGAGTAGGTACGTCACTTTATCCTAAAGAGTCTTTTAAGCAAATTGTGTGACGTGTGTCTGAATACCTCCTTGGTCTGAATCAACGAAAATTCACTTTTAGTAATTGCGTGCTCACTTTAAAACTTGCTAAAAAAATATAAATGATTTACAAAATCTCCTAGCTCTTTAAAATTTACCTTTTTAGCATGCATCATCCAGTAAAAAGACCTTTGAACAAATCGAATAAAAACGTAGGCATTTTTACATTTTAAATAAAATTCCACCAACCCTCTCCTTTCCACAAACCTGCGAAAAGGATTAAATGAAGTTAAATCCCTTATAAAAGCACTCCAAAATGGCATAAACTTATTATGTTGTTTTTTTCCAAAAAGAAACAAGGATTTTTCGGACACTTAACTCAGGGCGATGATTTTGAATGAGGTTCGAATTTTGATAAATAAATAAATATTTCACAACATCACATACATTGATCTTACTCCGAGATAGGTAGCTCAAGCACCTGTGTTACGGATATGAGAATCAAGAGCGGGATTACAAATACATACATAACAATTTTTTTTGGAAATAGATACTTATAATACATAGAAAACACCCAGACCAATACAAGCAGACGTGTTCATGCACACAAATATTTGTACTGTGCGGGGATCGAGCCCGCCACCCTTGGACAAAAGGCAGCGTATTCTACCACTGTTCCAAAGGGGTCGTCACAAATGTTTATACTGTGCGGGGATCGAAGCCGCAACCCTTGGACCAGCGTACACTACCATTGTTCTAAACGAGTCGTCAAAATTATGATGTTCTAACAACGTTTTGACTGGCTGGTCGCAGCCGTCGCTTTAAAGTGCGACCCACTAAGCACTGCGCCACGGAGGCAGTCAATTAAAATAAAATTTAAATAAATTAAATATTTAAGGGGGCTCACATACAAAAAACGCCATTCTTTGTCTATTTATGCTCGATATCAATAAACAGTAAAACTTAAAATATTCACAAAATACTAATTGTATTACTTAACTTACTTACTTTAAAATATATTTTTATTTTTTTATCAACTACATCCCGAAAACCTTATAATAGGTATCGTGTTGAAGTCCATTTAGCATGTTAGATCAATAAAATAAGCGGAAAAAATCCTACATTATTGCCGGGTGGATGTTCTATTTCATATGGAACAGCAGAACTTATTTCGCTAATAAATAATAAAATCAATGTTACAGAACCCTTTATGTGCGAGTCAGACTCGCACTTAACCGATTTTTTATAAGTAATGTGGTAATTGCACAGGTATTGTTCCTTTTACGTAAGTTTGTAATCCCTTTACAAAATAAACTACGCTTCTATTTCATAGCCTGGAGTGTCTGAATTTTTATTTAAAATCGGATTGTTTCAAACCCTGAAAATTGTATTTACTGAGAAACACTAGCCTTTACGATGAAAGTGGATTACCTAAGAGGAAGCCGCTCGGCGACGTTGTTTAAAGGTTTTTGTGGAACTTTTAATTGGGGATCAACTCTCGATCATTGCGCGGGTCTTCAAAATGCTATTTGTTAATTATGGCGGAATTTAGAGTACACTTTGGAAAAGTTAAAACCGCTTTTGTTGTTTTAGAGTATAGATACATAATGGTAGGGAGTTCCATGGGTGAATTGATTGGACTGTCTACCGCTGCGCATCCGCGGCTTGAACTCTGCGCAGCTTCGGCGTGTTCGCTGCGTCGTCTCTTCGCTCTGAAAAAGCTCGCAATCCGCCAGTGTGGCAACTCCCTAAGCCCATAGGCTGCCACATCCTGAGCCCATGACTGCCCAATCCTGAGATTCCGGCTATGGCTGGTTCCGCCCATGCGTTAATTAAGGAGACATAGCCGGTGTCAGTTGGATGCATAGAGCGCAGGAATTATGTTTTTCTTGGAAGAACAAAATAAAAATAGCTGGCCCTCTTTTGGGGGAGTCTACGTTTAGCAGAAGAAATGAGTTTTTTCTCAGAGCGTCAGCCCGAAGTTTAGACTTGGCGATCTTGTAGGAGCGTGCTTCAGAAAACTCACTGAGCCATTTGTCTTGCAGTCCAGGCATGAGTAAATATAGAGTGCACTTGTGTTTGCGCTCACACTTATGCAGCTGCATACATGTGAGATTGGCTGGTGTATTTCGCCAATGATAAAAAAATAAGCATTTTCTAAAAAGCATTATGTTACTCCATTGTTAAGGCGCGAAGCGTATTTGCTCATTCGTTCACTTTATTTGCGTATTTCGCCCTCTAGGCTGAAAAGATGTAAAGCACTGAAAGCGGCTGCAATCCCAGCTTCCAGCGAGGGCTACGGATTTTTCAGTTTTCAGGCGCCGACTTTGTGTCGGGCTCATTTGCTAAAACATCCACACATGCGAGACGCACTCAGACTTAAGAATAGGTAGACTGGCCATAAGCTAAAAAAATATTAATATATCATCTCATCTCTTTGATTACTCTCTTTCCGTACTAAGAAGTACTTCGTACTTGTGCTGCAGCAGATAACAGAGGGAATAAAATATAATAGTTGCTTACTTAAATATATTCACCTACACTCAGACACTGAAAAAAATAAATGTTCATCATACGAATGTTTGTTCAGAATGAGAATCGAACCCACGAACTTTGATGTATGAGGCAGATACTAATTAGTTATACAATGGGGGGAGTAACCTGGTAATCACGGAAGACCAGCGTCGAGGTATTCCACTGAGCACCTCGGCATCATGCTGAGTGGAAGCCTTTTTAGTGCTTGATTTGTTTATTTTTTTTATTCTTGTTATATGATTTGTAGCCTTTAAGCACTGTATAAATAATAATAATAACTCTCACAACATAGTGTCATATTTCAAACAATGACAGCACTGTACCATCGATTTAGCATCGGGTTAAGATTTATCGCATCGGACCTTAGGTACATACAGAACACTTATGAAACTCAAAATAGGTACACCTATAATCTACCGCTGGTTTGGCACTCGTTAGGTTCAAAAGTTTTTATAATACGAGTATTCATACATTGACAAGGGAAGGTAGCTCCAGGTGTAAATCTATGCCATTCTATTTGCCAAGACTACTATTTACAGTCTGTGTATTCTTTACAAGAAAATTGAGGAGTGATATAATTTATTAATTAGAGTCCGCGCCACCAAAGAAATCACGTGAAAAGCGCGCTTCTGTCGCCATCAACATTCAAATTTAAGCTTAATGTCCATAAACACAAGGAATCTAAAATTTTAGTTCCATGCTTTGGCGTGAGACTTCTTTCGTGATGTAAAGTCTACACCGGATGGATAATAAAACTAGGCCTAAAATTTAAACCTGTCGCCTACAGGCTGGTTAGGAAACCTTTTTTGTAGAAGACCTTTTTATTTTTTATTCTCTGTTGCTTTCTATGTAATGCTCGTGGTATTGCTCTCTGTACATAACGTCATAGCATTCATTGGTCTGTGGACATAGCGTTGGTTTTGTTTTGGGTTGATCTTTTTTTCATATTTTTATTTTCCTTAAATCATCTTTCAATAATAGAGTCCATTTAGTTTTCTGATGCTTGTCTCCACCTCATCTTAGCGTGTAATTTTCGGTTGCGTCCAAATCTGTCGCTTTCGAGCCCTGGGCACTGATCCTTGTCTATTCCTCCCTAACTCTTCTTGCAGACAAGGTGCCGAGTACGTCAAACCCCGCGTCGCTACAAAATCGAGCTCTCACGTGATTCAGCTACTTCCAAGTAAAAGTGCTAACTTCTCTCTTTCTTTGCATAGTAAGTGGCTTAAGCACTTAAATTATAGTTGTCAGAATGGATAAAGGTAACACAAGAAATGCTTTTTTTATGTGATAGATGGCGACGAGCAGACGGATCACCTGATAGTAAGCAATTGCCGCCGCACATGGACACCCTTGACACCAATGGAGGCACAAATGCGCTGCCAACCTTTAAACCCCCCTTTCCTCCGGATTAAGCCTCCGGTACCCTCACTAACACAGCGAAACACATCACAGTGCTGCTTTACGCCGGTTTTCTGTAAGGCTGTGGTATCACTCCGGTCGAGCCGGCCCATTCATGCCGAAGCATGGCTCTCCCACGGTTCTGATTTCAAAAAACGGTCAATTTTCAAAAACGGATTGTTCCAGACAATATCATAAATTATTTATGTTAACAGAATAAAAAAATTAATTAGGATGCAAATGGGTATCCAAAATGAAAATCGAGCCCAGATTACCTTTAGTGTTCGTAGGCTCGTCGAAAGATATCGTTGAGGTTCCAGGTATAATGTTTTCACTGCTCACCATTCCATTTATGACATTCTGTCGGTCTTCCACAACATCGATCAGAAACAGATTACAAACCGAATGGGCATGTTACAAGAAACTTACAAGTTTATACTGTAAGCGTCGTTACTGAGCAATAAACGTGAGTGACAATCGAGAGGGTCATAAAACAGCCGGTAGGCAATCCTACAGCATTTACGACGAGAGGCCGGTTTACAACCTGGCATTCACTGTAGATGACACTATAAAAACTCACATAATATTGGTAAACGTTTGACTCACGATTTAGTAGTAAAATTGGCAATATTAAGGATTGTACCTAAATTTTATAAGTTGCCTTCTTAAATCAGTATAAAAGTTAAAAATAATATTTGTTATACTAGTAATTATATGACTACATCATTAAAATATTCGTTAATACAATCTACTATAAGTGGATTCTAAGAAAAAAAAATCACGTCTAAGCTTCAACTTCATACCACCTTATTATAAATCGCGATCTAAAGATTATTACCATACTAAATCTACTTGTCATCTCGTTCCAACATGCAATGTTAAAATTTCAGCACAGTATAACAAGAGCATCTTGTTATACTGTTGTATTAGAGTTAACCGGATACAGGGTATGTTTGGAATCGTTCCAAGGTATAGGGTAACCCTTTGCCAAATATTATTGAAACTAGGTCGGTTCACGTATGCAATCAAGATACGTCAGTACAAAACTTCGTTTATTTTTTTATATTTGAAATTTGATTAGCGAAGAGAAAATTGGTGTAATTTTGAAATACTAGTCAAAGTTCAATCATTCAGCCAATCGCAATAAAACATAGACGAGAATCGGTTTCTTAGAGGAATTTTATAATTCTTTTAAGTAAAATATGATATCTTAAGGATTTCAGGTACTTATGCATATCCTATAGTCCTGGAAAGCCCGGTAGGTATATGAATGACGATGGCCCAGACTCACTATGGTCGGAGCGCCAGCATAGTTACCCAATTAGTAATGAACATTGACAAATTGTACCTGCTACGTCTTGTGAAAACACCCAGTCTTATTAGCTATATCCATTAGGAGGGAGATTGAACATTGAGTATAACTTTAGACTTATCAAAGAAGTCAATACAGCTAAATGTTCATTAACTTAAGTATAGTCTGTATGCGTATTAAAATAAGTGTCAATATGTTTTATTAAGTAACTATTAAAGTTAATTTGAGTGCGGCAGTAGTTATAATATTCAATCTCCCACGACCAATAAGTTAACATCATTTACGATGGGAATACTATACATTATTAAGCGGTAGTCACATATGAGATAATATCCAAAGTCATCACCGTATTCCCATACATTCCCAGAGAAACTTCAATTATGCCGCCGCCAACAATAATTCGATTCGCCGTCGAAAAGCACACAGTGCCCGTGTATTTTTCAAATCCAACAAACTTGGGCGGAACGTCCTGCCTTTTCCCACCATCTGAATTGCAAATAACGATGTGATGACGGCGTTATACAAAACTAAAAGTGTCGGGCAAACTTCGGATTAAACTTCGCCAGCAGACAGGCACAGAAACAAAAACCTCGCTTACAATTATGATAATTCGTTCGCATCTCACCGGATTTAATTTGCATGGCGCTATCCTATGTCAACTGCTACCTGCCGGATGAATAATGCAGCCGCCCGCGCACTTACCTACAGGATTACCATATTTATTAATAAAATAAATAGCCGAGCTACCAGACGTCCGCGCCGTTTGGCGTCCTAGCCAAGAGTGAGATCCTGTGTTGACATTATCTAGAAGTTGGGCGTACAGAGTGAGTTGTGAACTGTGTAATGTATGGCTTTCATTATATAAATTGGGTTAGTACCGTGTTCATTTCGTTAATATGTGCAGAATTAAACGCAAACACCCAGACACGTGACAAATTGACAAGTGTTTGTTTTATCAGCGGAGGCAAAGGCAATGCAATTAACGAGTGAATTGTTTATCCGTGTACAATTTATTGTTGTCGCTATTGGTTTTGCATTTGTTCCACTTGTATGACTTGAATTCAATTCAAAAATATCTTTGTTTGCATAGGCTTGAGTACATACATCACTTTCGAATAGTCATTACCTATTTATATTTAGGTATGTATAATATACATGGCTGAGACCTTCGAAGACTTAATCACAATGCTCGATGACCTCAGTAGAATCTCCCAACAAGTAGGTCTGAAAATGAACATGGACAAGACGAAAATTATGCCGAATTCTCATGTCATACCCACTTTTGTACATGTTGGTAGCTCTACACTGGAAGTTGTGGACGAGTACATCTACCTCGGAAAAAAAGTCCAGCTTGGCAAATCCAACTTCCAGAAAGAGGTCGATCGACGAATCCAACTCTGCTGGGCAGCGCTCAGGAAGCTATTCAGTATATTTTCGGCCCATCTACCTCAGTGTCTCAAGACAAAAGTCTTTAATGCGAGTGTGTAGCCAGTGATGACATACGGAACCGAAACGTGGCCGCTTACAATGTGCCGATTAAGGAGGCTCAAAGTCACCCAGAGAGCAATGGACCTCTCCACTTTGCTTGGAGTCTCTTTGCGTGGTCGCATCAGAAATGATGAGATCCGCAGGAAAACTAATGTCACAGACATAGCCAAAGGATTTGCATGTCAAGTGGCAATGGGCAGGGCACATAGCGAGGAGAAACAGAAGGCCGTTGGGGTGGAAAGGTCCTCGAGTGGAGGCCACGTACAAGTAGTCGTGGCAGGCCCCCCACAAGGGCACCAGTCTATTGTATTGTCTATTGGCTGAAATTATGATGATGATAATATACATGAGAGGCTTGAAATCTACTATGCCTTGCCATACATTGAACCTTATGTAGGCTGAAGTCAATATGATTTTTTTTATCCTGGATTTGACAAACAAACCACCTAGTCACCTAATGGTGAGTAATCACCGTCGTCCATATAATGTGACTGACCGGATGGCGCAATTGATAGTGACCCTGCCTCTTACGCCAAAGGTCGTGGGTTCGATCCCCACCCTGAACAAACATTCGTGCGATGAACACTTGTGTTTGTTCAGTATCTGGGTGTAATATATGTATTTAAGTATATATTTGTGTTCCTCTGTTGTCTGATATCTGTAACACAAGTGCTTAAGCTACTTAGTACGGAATCGGGTCAATGTATGAGATGTTGTGAGAATTATTATTATTATAATATTAAGTAAAAAGAATACGCATATTAATTAAAAAGAATTAAAACTTTAGGATAAAAAATCGTCATATTAAAGTATTTAGTCAAAAGTATTTCCTGTGAATCAGAATTAGAACCGCGAGGTATTAAAATAAAACATCAAGGCATATGGCCGCTAGTCCGCTTGCAGGTCGAAATCCTCATCGCAGGACAACCTAGCAGAAAACCGGCGTGAAGCAGCATTGTGCTATCCAGTGAAAGAGGGGTTTGAAGGTCGGTAGCACCACACCACTGGTGTCGCGGGTGTCCATGGTCGGCGGCAATCGCTTACTATCAGGTGATCCGTCTGCTCGTCTGCCGCCTATCACATAAAAAAACCGGGCTTAGAAACTTTCCGCGTGTCTCCCTACACTCAATATTGGACTAAATAGTTGGCAACACTGATCCTCGTTCATCCATCCCGACATTTTACCTATGTTTTCGTGACCCAAAGGTCAAACCGGTCAATGTGACCTCTACCTTGGAGACACATGACCTACTTAGTCGCACGTGGCAGGCGAATTAACTAAGTAGATTTCGTCGTACGAAGTTTTGTAACTGGTTTAATTTCTATTAATTCTAACTGCATTGGAGAGCTAGGTTTTAGTAAAATGATGAATGAAGTATTTTGTAACTAGGCTTAGTTACAAACTCTCATGAGGGATAGAATATGAAAGTCATAGAGCAACTTAAATATTGAAAGTAATAAACCATCTTATTACAAATCGCAATCTAAAGTTATTGCCGTACTAAAGCTCATGTCATCCAGTTCCAACACGCTATGTCAAAACGGTTTAGTTCGAGATTTGTGATATTTTTAAGGCTAGAGTGAATAGGCTACTATTAGGTAAGCTCGCTCCATCGTAGGTTTCTTCTCAACTCTAGAATTCAGTGTGAAGCCAAGAGCAAACCAATTTTATAAATAAAAAAAAAATGTGGAAAATGGTTTCACCAATCATGATGCATAGCATTAATAGTTTCTTTACAAATAAAAAAAAGTTAGTATTGAAAATAAAACTTCTAAGAAAATCGCCATACAAAACGCCATTTCATAGATAAAGACCATCTCTAATATTTTTATTCGTTAAAAAGCTTGCCTTTTTTAACCATTTCTTGGTAAGAGTCACTTGCCATATTTTTTTCAGTTTTGTCATTCCTTTGCGGCATTTCATTTGTCCAAAGAAGAATATAAATTAGAAGACCGCATTCTTTACAAAACTAACCGTGTTTGCTAATAACAGTACGATGTCAACGAAAGGCAGTCACCTCGAAGCCTTAAAGTCGGAAATTCCCCAGCAAGATCGTCCCGAATGCCACAGAGCACGAAATCACAAAGCGGCAGTGCGTCGTCGTAATTTGCGCCTTATTGTATTCTTTCGCCAAAGCGGAACTGCTGGCTGGGGCGTTAATTCCACGCTTGGCGAGCGTTTTCAGCGCTCGTGTCAAATTTGGTTTCAGCTTCATGTTTTCAGTGAGGACAGCTTTTGAATGACAGTGTTAATAGCTTCAGGTATGGTCGTGGTACACTAAAAATATTTAAAAAACTGTGCGATCGTGTTAACGAAATAGCGCAAAACCTCTCAGGTGGTAGCTCAGCACAAGAAACCGAAGCACATGAATCCACCAGGTTTCAAAAACCATCAGGCTGTCTCACCTTGTCATATGTGGGGAACCAAGTGGTGCGTGTGTGACTGTGACCCTGGAGTGTCCAATGTCATGTCAGCATAAGAATATTCTTCACCGCGACTTACTCTGGCAACGAAAGCTGAGGGCTTACTACAAAATTGACTCGTATCGAATGACAATACCTGTCGCATCCAAACAAAACAGACGAGCTACGCGAGTAAAGAAGATAACGATTCGATTATGAATTCCGTTTCGTTGAAGGCCCCCTGGTGATAATTCGCGTGTTTCTTTCGCCGCTAATTTTGCCGCCTGACGCATCGAGCCACGCTCGCTGCTCCCGTGCCGCATTGTAGTGACGTTACTTATCAATATCGACATTTTACTTGTAATTTTAAAACTTAAAAATCTTAAAAAAAAACAAAAGAGAAAAACAAGGAAAGATACTTAACACGGGACTTAAACAGAACTTAAATATGACTGTTTCAATCAAACCAGCAGTCATCACAGATTTTTGTCCCAAACTATACCTATTTTACCTATTTTGGCCGGCTCTTTATTATATCATCATCATCATCATTATTTCAGCCAATAGACGTCCACTGCTGGACATAAGCCTCCCCCAATGTTCTCCACACAGATCGGTCCTCTGCCGCCCCCATCCAATGGATTCCCGCGATCTTCACCAGATCATCGGTCCACCTTGTGGGGGGCATGCCACGGCTTATTATATATATACCCAAAAATATATGAAAGTCCAAGATATCTCATTTCATTACTTAGTTAGAACTTTTTCTTTCATTCTCTCCTCATGTTATTGACAAATAAATTGCTTTCATCAACTTAGCAAATGCTAATTTAAGTTAATATTTCATAAATATGTACCCTCGTATTTTCATCAAACGGAACAGCACCCAACGTCAGTACCGAACAAATTATAAAACAAATTGTATCGACATTGCATTTTCCAAGGTAGTCCCCTCACTAGCGCATTATGCACAACGGAACAACGTCATAAGTCCGGTAGCGGATAAATTATGAAACTATTTTTTAATTGAGCAATTTATAATTTTCCAAATTATTCCAAATATGGATCTTCGTCTTTTTTGCTAGAATAATACCATTTTTGTGTTTTTTTTTAACGGAACGAAGTGTGTGCCGTGGCAATATTGGCTTGAAAAAAAATATCGACAAAGCGTCGTCCAAGTTTGTCACCTCACTAGCGCATTATGCGCAACGGAACAGCGCCGCAAGTTCGGTGGCGGGTAAATTATGCAAGCTCCAGCACATTACAGCGATATGGCACCCCGTACTCTTGCACACAATCCGATCGGTATTATTTCAATAATGCGTCGCTATTACGCTGTGTCTATCAACCACACTATTGACTCTTTTATCCTAAGTAAAAAGAATCAACAAATGCAGGCTTCGAATACTGCTTTGAAAATTTTCGACAAATGTTGGACCGTTGCTTGCATTAACTAAGGAGGAAAACTGACATCAACATCAAAAAATGTAATTCAAAAAAAGTTTTGAGAACTCAAAATAAATCAGTCAAAAGTGTCTTGTCTAAATTAAACAAGATGTGTAGGATTTACATAAAGAATAGTTCTTCAATCTCTCATCTTTTTGCAGTAAGCGTCAAAAATCAAAATATTATCTTGGCATTCATACCTTATCTTTATTCACATAATCGCCCATTCTTATGTCTTATTCTCACGCATCAGATTATTTTATCTAATACATATTATGTTAATATGAGAGCATGTAAGAGTTTTCCTTTTCATGCATCTCCAATTCTTTTTCTTAGGGTCTTCTTGAGGTCTTCTTTCATGGTAGACAGCGGCATGACTGTGCTCCGGCATTGTTTATATCTATGAGCGGCGGTTACAATTTACCATCAGATGGGCCGCATGCTCGTCTGCCTATTTTTAGCAATATTTTTTTTTACCGTGGGAGAGCCACGCTTTGGCATGAATGGACCGGCTCTACCGGAGTGATACCACAGCCTCACAGCACTGTGCTGTGTTTCACTGCGTGAGTGAGGGTACAGGCCCAATCCGAGGGATTTCTTAAAATAACAGTAGTTACGTGCTAATACACTGTTCTAATGGTAGTTTATAGTTAGGTCTTAAATCTATTTTTATGTGTTGTATCTTCCTCACCTATTCTCGCCAGCACGAGAAGAGGGACTGTGTCTCGCCCTTCTGCTTGAGAGATAGGGCTCACCAGAACACATTTCTCCTCCCCCTCCTGTCCAGAGACTCCCTTGGAGAGGTGAATGGGGTGAAGGTGGTGTTTAAAGTGCTGGTGTGTTGATTGCTTTTTTTTGGTTTTTTGGTTATTTGCTTAAGGGGAGGGTAGAAAGCCTCCCTCTTGGTTGTTTTTCTTAAGAAGTAGTAGTACTAACCTTTGTGCTTGTAAAAATAATTCTATTCTTATTATTTATAAATAACTTAAAACTAGCGACGGTTGACTTGATTGGAGGAGAGGGGGATGAACCCGGGTCTCGCAAAAAAGTGTAGCCAGGTTTCCTGCTGAAGCTGGTGATTCTTGAGCCATTGACGCGCGTGTGGTGTTAGTAGGCCGGCGCCGCCCAACCTTGAATCGGCGGTTAAGGCGACGGGTAGCCCTAACTACACCAATCGATTTAAATTGTTAGCTACTAAACCAGATCTATTTTAAATAATTTCGGAACGGGAATCTCTGAGCAAACATTTATACTATTTATTTAAATTTAGGATTAACGGGATAAGTGGTCGTTTTTGGCGGTAATTCAAATTTCGAGTCCAATCGCAGTCCCAAAAGTTAAGTATAAGTAATAAATAAATAGTATAAGTGTTTACCCGCAGGCTTCGAAAGTGTCACAAAGATATCCGGTTTACTTGCTAACAATTTAAATCAATCGGCGTCGCTAGTAAAGAAAAGAAAGAAAGAAAAATCGTTTATTTTTGCACATTTACTAGTCACCTTAACCAATGGCAACTTTCTCTTTGAATTTCCGTTGTCAGACGGACCTTTGATAAGTCACGACATGTGATATCACTGTATCGATTTATAACTTCTTTATTTGAGGTTTAACCGGGATTTTGAGCCCCTGCATCTATCTAGGGTGTTGTGCATAGAAACTTGCCTGAATCATTATTATTAAACTAACCAATTTTTTTTTCTTTCAATGCTTCTACAAGTTGCACAAGCTGTATGTACAAAGTTAGTTTCAATCCGCTCCACGGCAGGGAACTTAAAATACACCTCAGGTGACCCAAATTTACAGGGCCCCAGAGACGATCGAAATAAAAATTCGACAAACGGGACTCAGCCCCCGATTTATAACCAAACGAGGCGTGCTGAAAGAAAATTAAAACTCTTGGAAGACTTGCAACGCTGTTGAGTCAAGGGAGAGCAATATTTCACTCTGGTAGGGAGGATATGACAGGTGGAGTTTTATTAATTAAAAGAAACCCAACGTATTGCTTTATCGTGCAGGGAGATATTTTGGACACGTATTTTGTGAAACAAAGAAATCTTTTTTCTTGGAGATTTTTTAAAGAATTAATATTCTTCTTTTTATCGATATCTACGCACAACACTACACGAGTCTTTAGTTTTGTTTTTTGTTTGATAGTTATTAGAAGGCTACGATATCGCAGCGATTAAAGCGAATGGTTCCGAGTTCGATTACCTTCCGACCGTCGTCTGACCGTGGGAGAACCACTCTTCGGCATCAATGGGCCGGCTCGACCGGAGAGATACCACGGCCTCACAGAAAAACGGGCGTGAAGCAGCACTGAGCTGTGTTTCGCTGCGTGAGTGAGGGTATCGGAGGCCCAATCCGGGGGAAAGGGGGTTTTAATGGTTGGCAGCGGACTTGTGACTTCACTGGTGTCGCAGGTGTCTATGGGCGGCGGCAATCGCTTACCATCAGGCGATCCGTCTGCTTGTCTACTACCTATCACATAAAAACAAGTTTGATTACCAGTCGGTTCAAATTGTAACTGATATGAGCTTATTTTCATTGTAGGAGGAAACGAAGCATGAAGAAGCATCTCGCGGGCCAGTATGGCAGTCCCAACGGAGGTGATGCCTGACATCGCTTCCGTTGTAATTGCAACGTGGGCTCTTCTTCTGCTTACGATCAGACTTAGGAGAGCCAATATACTGTGTCACTATATAAAAAAGGTATCAGGTTTGGGCTTGCTAGGACACCCAGGTCTTGTGATTTTTCTAGTAGGTACAATAGGTCATTTTACCCACTAGATATCATTCGATGCCTAGCTTACTCGTTTTCCGCCTTCAACCTAAAAAAGTATACTCATATTCGAATTACATTTATTTTTATTTTACATTTCTTTTTCCTTAACACTTCGCCAAGTCTTTCTTAATCACCTCACTTCACTTTCTACTTTATTTACCTTTTGCCTTGGGGTTGCCCGCATCCCGTATTTTTTAAATCTTTTCTTGAACTTGGCGATATCGTTAGTCACCTTTGTCGATCCGGGGCATTCAGCAAATAGCGGGATCAGACTCAATTGTCCAGGTATTTGTGTTGTAAATTAGAAGACGGGATTAGCTGCTTCAATGAGTGCGAAATATGAGGGTGTAATGATGAGTCTTGTGCGGATTTTATATTTTATAATGTCGAAATTATCGCTGATCTATGTACATCGCCCCGTGGTCTAGTGGTTTAAGTACCAGGCCGTGATCTCAGGGTCCTGGGTTCGATTCCCGGGTCGAGCAAAGGTGTGTTTCGAATTTTTCGAACATAGCTCGGAATTGTGATCACCAACCGGAATGATACTACGGCCTCACAGAAAACCAGCACTGTGCTGTGTTTCGCTGCGTGAGTGAGGATACCGAAGGCCCCATTTCGGGGGAAAGGGGGGGTTGAAAGGTTGGTAGCGCTCTTGTGACTCCACTGGTGTCGCGGGTGTCCATAGATAGATAGATAGATATTCTTTATTGCACAAAAATAAAATACAAGCATGATACAACAACAACAGACAGTACAATAAGGCGGTCTTATCGCTTGTAGCGATAATTGTAATTGTCCATGAGTC
This sequence comes from Marasmia exigua, assembly GCA_019059595.1. Lineage (NCBI taxonomy): Eukaryota > Metazoa > Arthropoda > Insecta > Lepidoptera > Crambidae > Marasmia > Marasmia exigua. The sequence goes on along the minus strand of CM032465.1, from coordinate 2,876,767 downwards.
CAATTGCTCACCATCAGATGATCCCTCTGCACGTCTGCCACCTATCACATAAAAAAAACCAATCTGCATTAAGCAAGCGTGGTGATTAAGCCTAATCCCATTATAGTAGCGATGATTAGATTTCTATGATGGAGGTCATTGCCTGTCAATGGGAGCAGTATATAGGCTGATACTTTACTTATGTACATCTTTCGTGGAAACAAAATTGATTCTGAGTAAAACACCGCTTGATTGCCAGGATCATTTCATATTTCTTGCTCAATATAAATTCATACAATAGTTTCAGACATTAATCTGATTTGAAAGGGTTCTGTACTAAGTACGCTTATATCAAAGTTTCCAGAACCAAACATTTGGTCCTTCATCATTATTATCATACCAATGTGTGTCGCTTGTCGCTGCATCTCAAGTTGTCAATTTGGAGCCCTAGGTCTATATTTCGAGAGTACAATTTAGTTAAACAATACATCATGAACTATTTCTACTAGAGCTCTGCTGTTAAAACCAAATCAGTTTATCCCGCATCTCCACAAAGCGGCTAGTCCACTCGCGAAATTGTGAAAAACGATGCATTTAAAGCAAAACGTCAAAGGGAGGGAAACAGAATGGGTAATGCGACGGATGCGCTGGGCGAATTTGTTGCATTCGCCAGTTACTCGCAGACAATGTGACATAGTCAACGCATTAGACGCAAGCAAGCACAATAGTGTTGCCAACGCCAGAGTCTAAAACGGGAATGAACCATGTACATATAAACAACAGATTAAAAAAAATAAAACCGACTTCAAATGCGTAAAAAAAACTAATAATTAAAATAATACCTATTCAACAAAAAAATAATCGTTCAAATTGGTTCATAATCGGCGGAGATATTGCGTATAAAAAGTTCATCCCCAATTTTCCACCTATAGGGGTTGTTTTTTTTTTATTATTAAATTTAAATGGGACGACCCTTGAGGTATTAACTTTACGCCGAAAAAAGATTTGTTCAAATCGGTTCATATTTGGCGGTGTTATTGCGTAACAAACATAGAAAAAAAACATACGGGTCGAATTGGGAACCTCCTCCTTTTTTTGAAGTCGGTTGAAAACGGACAACTCTCTGACTTCACAGTTAATTAACTCTTTAACCGATTTTAAAAAAAGGAAGAGATTCTATTTTTGACGTTTTTTTTTCAAACCTCGTTAAATTTTTCGAGATTTATCTGTGCCCTATTTGTAATCTATGAGCGGCGGTTATTGTATACCATCAGATGAATATAGAGCATGCAACACACCGTAATTTTTTTAGCGTTTACATCCCGTAAACCACACATTCGGTATCGTGAATAAAGAATATTTAGCAAGTTTTTTTTTATATATATATATAGTTAGGCAGACGAACAGACGGATCACCTGATGGTAAGCAATTGCCGCCGCCCATGGACACCCGTGACACCAGCAGTGGAGTCACAAGTGCGCTGCCAACCCCTTTAAACCCCCTTATCACCTCAGGATTGGGCCCTCCGGTACCCTCACTCACGCAGCGAAACAAAGCACAGTGCTGCTTCACGCCGGTTTTCTGTGAGGCCGTGGTATCACTCCGGTCGAGCCGGCACATTCATGCCAAAGCTTGGCTCTCCCAAGTTAGATCAACAAATAAGCGGAAAAAATCAACTGTTCCATACAAAATTGAATTTCCACCCGACGATAATGTTTGGAACAGCTGTTTTTTTTTCGCTTTTCGGGATGTAAACGATAACGGTGTAGTAAAACCAATAAAACAATGTTACTTAAACACGTAGAAGCAGATATTTAAATAAAAAATTCAAGACACCCGAACATTGAACAAATGTTCACCTAAAGAGAAGAATTTGAGCAGCGGACCTTACTGCCCGAAAACTTTGGGTTTTAAATAGGGGCAACTGCCAGGACCTACTTGTATTCAATTTTCTAGGAATAATATCGATTTATCTATAGCAAGTGAAAATCCAGAATATTTAGCGTCTCTGAACATCGGGACGTGTTCTCAGACCCTAAAAGTCGGGACGCTGGCAACTCTTAACTAGAGACCAGAAGCGACGGGTACACTCGCGCGCCAAATCACAAAGGAGAGGTACGAACACAAGGCCACAAAAGCAACAAAAGGTAATATATTCCACAAATTCTGACGCGGCAATTAATAGGGATGTTTGTAATTCTTGTATTTGTCGATATATTTGACATATATCGGATCATTATCAGCCTATTCAATGGAGAGCGACTCGAATGTTGTCATTGACTGTCAAATATTTCTAATCGGCTTATACTCTTCAGCGCTGCGTAGAGATGTAGTGTAGCTATGCATCTTCTACTACTTACACTAAGAGGAATGCTCTCAGGAATTGTTCCAACTCATTCCTGCCGCCTCATTCCGCCATAGTTCTACTCGACAACAGTTCCAACCACATTATAGAGATGGCTGGCAGTCATCAACTGTGCGTTTCTCAAGTAACTTCCTGCTGTGCGAAAATGGAATAATAATATTGGCATTTTCCTCCGCGTGACCAAGAATCGAAAAGATTAATGTACCTACTCGATGCTCCAGTATTCTGCTAAACTTAACTAACTAGGTTGGCGCAGCGACCCAAAGTGAGCCTTGGCCTCCGATAATAAGAGTCTCCATCTAGGTCAGTCTTGCCGTCACCTCCTGCCAGTCATCCGCCAGAAGTCCACGCAAATCCTTTTCGACCTCGTCTCTCCAGCGGTACCTTGGACGGCCAACTAGCCTTGCTTTATCTTATCTTACTTTGAATTCATTATATAGAAACATCATGTAATAGTTTGAAATCTTTCGCCTAGCAATAAATCCCGTTTCCTCATAGGCACGATTTCTTCATCTCTAGACCATGATTCATGATTTAGCAAGTCTGTTAGTTACAATGAGGCCATTAGCGTCTGACCTAACCCTAAAACAAGACAATCAGACCATCTGAATTGAGAATAGAAATGAAACATTCAACAAAAATATTTTAAGGTGTTAGAAGGGTTCTCATAACCTCCGTCAAAACGAGTTTCAATTATTTACGCAGCCATCAACGAAATATCACAATAAAATTAAATATAGAACAAAAATGAAAAAGTTGTATTTTTTTGTCTCAAGTTGTTTTTTTTTACATTTTTACGTTCGTGCCAAAAATTGACCAAATATAACCCGGTCCGACCCGAGTTGACGTCATTCAAAATAATCAATGTCTCATTTGGTACAAAGGTTACCTAAGTGAAAAGTATAAGTAAAGCTGGGGTTCGAAAAAAGCAGTTAACTAGGCTTGATCTTTTACGTTTCTGTAGTTCAACACAAAATATTTTTGACCATCTTTTCAAAATATGTTAATGTAAGACTACGCAAAATAAAGTTTTCATGCAAATCCATCCAGTAGTGTGCAAAATTAGCGTGTATAAATACCGCGTGCCTCGAAAAGCGCGTTAGAGTTAGGATATCCTCTTATTCTCTCTCTCGCCTTCTCATTGGTCTTATCACACTGTTGTCCCATTGGAATAAAAGGGTAAGGGATTAGAGAGTTCATTATAATATATCCCTGTGCATAGCTGATCGTCGTAGCCAAATCAATTGGCAGGTTATGTTAGCTAGTTAAGTGCTACCTTCAAGAAAAGAGCGTACTCTCTTTTAAAAAAAAGGCCGGCAACACATTAGCGATCTCTTTGATTTTGCGGATGTTCATAGGCGGCGTTGATTACTTTCCATCAGGTGACTCGTTTGTAGCATAAAAAAAAGTTAAATTTCGAATTAAATTAAAATTTTATTCGTTTTATGACATGTGATTCGTATAACTTGATTATTTGATGTCACCCGCTAGCTAATTACCCCCGTCTTTATTATTTGCCTTATATAAACGTTAACCCTCTCAAATACGATAAAAACCATTATTCGAATACTTTCTTTGCTCACGGCAACTTTGTTCTAGAAATAGTAATTCGAAGCGGTTGGCCTAGAAATGTCGTGAATAGTTTGCATCGCGATAGTTCGTTATAGATTACAAAGAATACTTGTTCCTTTGTAAAACCTAACAATGAAAGACCACTTGTCAGTGCCAAATCGAAAAAAACTCTTTATAAAGTGGTTAAGAGAGATTTATTTTGGTCTTTTTGTACCTAAAACGTCACTAAAAATCATGGTAAGTACCTAAGCAAGTACTGTCGCTCACTAGGATCCATGTGCGCGTCTGCCACTAACAATGAAAATTAGATATATAGATATACATAGATAGATATATATATAGATGATATACATACACAGAAACAAATATAGGTATGTTACATTCAACAATAACAGAATGTAATATTGTAGATACTTAGATTAGGTGTCTCTCGGCTGTCCTTATCCCCTCTCCCGGCACGTCCGGGGGAAGAACCGCCTAGCCTGCCTTACAGGCGAGCATTCGCCCGGAGAATATCGTGGAGGGAGGCTTCGGCTCTATCACCATGATATTCCTCAATATGAACGATGAGGGAGAACCGCAGACTATTAGTGAGGCTTTGCCTGGGTTCTCTTTAGGAGAAGCTTCCGCCAAAGGAGAGCCCCACATAACCCAGCCGCCCCCTGGTGGGCTGGTATGCATAAGGTAGTCGGCTCTTCTCCTGAGCCGGCGATATTTCCCCTGCGAAAGCAAAAAAAACGGTTATGACCAACCACAACACCGGCAATAATGAGGGGGGGAAATTAATTTATTCAGTTTTTTAATTGTTTTGGGGGATTTGCCCCAAAACAATAAAAAATCACCACTTAGTTCTTGGTTTAGCATTTATAATATAACAGTTGAATCTATTAAATCCAGATTGAGACTGCCTTACCCCTTTTCTTAATTCGCTATACTTTTCCTCTACCCTGAGGTTGTCTGGAAGAGATCGCTATTAGCGATAAGACCGCCTACTTTGTTTAGTATAATAACTTAGGCTAAGATTTGTGAATTTTGTGCAATAATATGTATTTATCTATTTATCTATTGAGACCTCTTATCCCGTTATTCAGAAACGCAATATCTGTGCTGAGGTAATGTAAATGTCTGTCAAGTATAACTTTAGATGTATTAGACTCCTTCTGTCACAAAGTGAGAGTTAATGAATTATTCGAATGGAGTCGAAAATGTCTTTAAATACTGCAAGTATTATTTATAAACTAATATAACTTTTAACGAAATATTACCCGTTTCGTATTCGCAGCGATTATTCTGATTGTCTAAAGGTGTGACCTTCAAGAAAAGAGAGAACTCCTTTTTAAAAGGCCGGTTGCACACTTCTGTCCTTGGTTTGACCATCCATGGGCTGCGACGTTTCGTTAATCGTTAACCACAAGTGCTTCAACTATTCATCTTTCCCCTATGACAATAAAAATCTGACGAGAAATAAATTTAAAACAACTGTGTATACACCGTCATTTTTTATAAGAAAGTAAGCGAAAAAAATCCGCTGTTCTATACATTATTGCCGGGTGTGTATTCACAGAAAACCGGCGTGAAGCAGCACTGTGCTGTGTTTCGCTGCGTGAGTGAGGGGGAAAGGGGGGTTGGCAGCGTACTTGTGACTTCACTGGTGTAGCATGTGCACTGCACACGGGTTCCTTTTAGTACAAAGGAACAGATGATCAGTGGATTTCTGCTACCCCTGGTTCAGACCTGCAAGGCCTGACGATATGGGAAATCGATGTTCTGTATCGAGAGAAGGTACGCAGCAATAACACCATGCACACACGTACCTTTAGTAGATCGTTTGACGGTTCCACCTTCGGGTCAGCCACAAGCACCTCAGCTTCTAGGTTCGGAATCTAACGCATCACAGTTCCAGGGACGTCAGAACACGCACAAGCAAACACGCGTTAACAGTTTTCTTTCCGCGCGTACGCCATCAAGCTGTGTCTCTGGTGAGCCAATAATCAAACTATTGACACGGAGTGCATGACAAACCATAAAAATGCTTGCGGATTGGTTCTGTATCATTCGCCAACACAGAAACATCAATTTATTAATGATTTTAATTTTCGAACATTAGAATTCCACATTTTAAACTTACGAATTATTTACGAAGAAAGTCTGATGACGGAACAACTGGTGTCGCGGGTGTCAATGGGCGGCGGTAATCGATTACCATCAGACGATCCGTCTGCTCGTCTGTCACCTCATTATCATCATCATCATCATCAGCCCATTTAAGTCCCTACTGCTGGGGCACGGGCCTCCCTCAATCACATGAGGGGTAATTGCCATACTCACCACGCTTGGCAGACGGGTTGGCGAGGGTTATGATATAAATGCAGAGTTTTCCTTCTCTGGGTGCTGATGATCATGCCAGCAGCTTTACCTTAGTCGCCTTTTACGAAACCTCGATAAGAGTGAGGGTGGCCTATTCTACTCTGCCGGGGACCACACGGCAGAGTAGAATACCTCTGTCACCTATCACATAAAAAAAAAAACATTTTGTAAGGAACAGCTGATTTTTTTCGCTTATTTGGTTGATTTAACAAGTTAGATCTGTTCCAGCATTTAGCAAGCTAAATTAAAATTCACGATACTTATTACGAGGTTTTCGAGACATAAACGATAAAATTTAATGTACAGAATTTCCAAGCGAACCTTACTGTTGGAATTGCATGGTATTGAAATATTTACTAAGACACTATGGTAGTGGTATACTCATATAGCTCAATTAGAACAGGATATGCTTGCTAGAGACCAGATAATTAGTGTCCAATTAGACGACATTACGTCGTTGTTAACAATCAAATAGTGCTATTAAGTATATGCCCTTATATTATTACATAATTGTCTCATTTGTCGAAGTCGGTACAACGGGTTTGTCTGCATTTGCATGTATATTAAATATTCAACTTTAATATTGGAAAGGAGAATATTTACTTCTAATTTTCAATACAAGCATTTTGGCTCCGCTCGTCTAGACAAGCTAGGAGCCACGGTGAGCCTACGTTAAACAAGCAAACCTAAGCTCCTTAAGGTCAACCACCTGAAGACGGGCTGAGCTAAGATGTGGATCAATTGTGGGCGTACAACGAACCTACAAAAATCACACTCATCATGGGTGGAGTCACCCACATAGCGAGTGCGGTGATATAAACCCTTTGTCGTCGAAGAGTTGGTTATAGCTATAGTTATAACTTTACACGAAATGAATAAATTCGGAGAATAACTAGAGCAGTGGATGTAGGCTATCGCGTCGCTAAAGTAAAGTGGGCAAAGACCGGCCATTTATGTCGCCGACACGACGAAAGATGAAGTAGGTATGTATTCGCATGGAGGCCACGTATGGGATAGAGAAGCGTAGGCGGACCACCAACCAGATTAGCAGATGATCTACGAAGCCACGCAGGCATCCTATGGATCAGGAAAACTTATCACCGCGCCGAGTAGAGGTGCTTTGAAGAGGCATAATGTCCAACGGTGGGCGAAAGAATGCTGCTGAAGAAGAACATGATCAAAAATATGAACATAGAATTGTGTCTCTCCCCCGTCTGTTTCTGTCATCATTACTACCGAAACTGGCTGGGATTACTGTGCAGGTTACGCATACGTACGCATGTACGCTGTCCTACTGATTGTGGCCATACGCTCCTGGACAGCTACGTGGAAAACAAATGTCTGGCCATGTCACCACCGCCGGGTCCCGACAGAAGGGGTAAACCTAAAAAGGTGTGGCTTGACACCGTAAAGGATGACATGCGTGCTAATAAACTGACCACTACGGATGCACAAGACCGCGCGAAGTGGAGGAGTCGAAGTAGGAAAGCGGACCTTGGGCTCCGAAGCGGCGACGGCTTGAGGCACAACCGGGATATAACGCTTAGATTTCATCTTAGATGATGATGAAGACATCATCTTAGATGATAATGATGACGCTCGAAACGCGCTCGTGAGTTGGCTCATATAGCATAGTCACCTTTATGCTGAGTGGCAACAACCTTAGCAGCTTATACTAAATGAAAGGTCTCGTGGCAGACCCTAGAATATTTAAAGAATGACATCTGAAAGGTATGTTTTTAAAAATGGTCTTTAGGTTTAAAGTGATAGTAAGATATTGTCATTAGTTTTATACTCTTTCATTTAAGTTTATTTTTATAATCTGAATTATTCTCTGCGCTAACAATAACCGGATTGACAAAAATCAACATTTATTTATTCTGCTGGCGACTAAAAATACCGAGCAAACACAATTGGTTAAATCAACCCGCCAATCGGAGTTATCTATGGCATTAATATAAAATACACGAGTATGAAGCAAATAGTAATAGTGATGCGATAGTTAAAAACCACTCGAGACATTGATCTATTTTAAAATTCTCCTCAAATACCAAAATGTTAGTTTCCTGCCACTAGTTAGGCAATGATGGAGAACATCATGAGAAAATGTGCACGTTTTGTATAGTTTCTCAATGCGTAGATATTTATTATACTTAGTTCAGATTAAAATTTCTTTAGTATCATAAATCATCCCGGATGAATCCCGGGGTACGCTTCAACCATGGTCCAGGATATGAAATCTCTGAAAATTACATTAAAGGGGCTGTCGGCTGACCATCGCAAGCCTTATACAGGGGAACCAGACAAACTGAATCATGAATACACATTCACAAAACTTAACTCAACGATTGAGAAATAATGCGAAACGAGCAGGTTTACAACTTCCCATTCGGAAAGCTCACATCCATATCCACTGAGCTAAGATGGTAGCACCGACGATGCAATCTATGATTGAACAATAGCGTATGGCGAATCGCGAAATGTCACTGGGGGCCGGCATTAAGGATTCCATAAACAATGTCCGTCTGGAAATAGCTCAACTCCCGGTAAACAGGAGTCGTGTAACGCTAGGGCTGGCTGGCTTTAGGTTTTGATTAGAATCAATGATTGAATGCCCTGTTGGTCTAGTGGTTTATGTACCGGGCCGTGATCTCGGGGTTCTGGGTTCGATTCCCGCGTTGAGTAAAAAGTATGTTTCCAATTTTTCGAACATAGCTCTGGTTTGTGATCACCGATTAAGCCTGGCGATTAAGCCAAATCCCATCATAGTAGTGATTTCTATGATGGAGGTCTTTGCCCTGTAGTGGGGTAGTCAGTATAGGCTGATACTTTACAATGATTAACACGCTAGTTGGTCTAGTGGAACGCCCTGCTGTTTTAGTGGAACGTTCTTTTGTTCTAGTGGAACACCTTGTTGCTCTAGTGGGACGCTCTGTTGGTCAGCTGGTCACTTTTTTGAAAGAAGGCACAAAAGTTATCAGCAGAATGGTGCAATATTTATGGAAAGGTAATTTATTTTTATTAGTTAACTCAATGGTTCATTTAAACTTACTGTATGAACTCGCCATCCCTTCCTTTTATAACTTATTTGAAAAACCTGGATTTCTGTATTAGTTTTAAACTGTAGCAATAGATGGCGCTCGGTGTCGATTACATCGCGCAAGTGTTTCAATTTTCGGGTTTCCTGTTATGTTATTCGTTGTTTATAGAAATGACTTCTTATAAATATTATAGATAAGGAATTCCTCCTCCTCCTTTAGTCGATTTCCTCATTACTGATGGTCGTGATTCCTCCCGTGGGCAGTCAATTTGCCCTTTATGATAGACCTCCATCTATGTCAATCTTTTGCAATGTGAAGGGCTTGCATACATACAGCTTAGTGTCCAGCGTTAACGTATTTGGTCTGACCATCTGATAGGGCTACGATCTCTGGGTCTCCTTCCATCCACCTTTCTAATGACCATCAGCTGTTCCTGATTATGTCCATCTTTCCGGGCTATGTGACCAAAAAACCTCAAGGCTTCTTCTCAGGCAGGTGGTAGACAGCCTAGTTTTAATGTGGAGTTCTCGGCGGATGGATTCGTTTGTACGGAAAGCAGTCAGTAAGGGATTATACATACATTAATAATATGGTTGAAGTTCCAGCCATCCGTAGTAAACGCTACGCTAACTCCTTCCTGATGCGAACAGCCAAGGAGTGGAGCTCGTTGCCGGCGATGTATTTCCTGAACAATATAACCTGAACCTCTTTAAGACAAGGGCTTTTCACGGGCAAACATGGCTCACCTTAGACCTCATCTTCACTTAACATTTTTTTTTATGTGATAGGTGGCAGACGAGCAAACGGATCAACTGATGGTAAGCGATTGCCGCCGCCCATGGACGCTCGCGACACCAGTGGAGTCACAAGCGCGCTGCCAACCTTTAAACCCCTCTTTCCCCCGGATTGGGCCTCCGGTACCCTCAATCACGCAGCGAAACACAGCACAGTGCTGCTTCACGCCGGTTTTCTGTGAGGCCGTGGTATCACTCCGGTCGAGCCAGCCCATTCATGCTTAAGCGTGGCCCTCCCACGGTAAAGTCATCAGGTGGGATTGAGGTCAAATGCTTGTTTGTCGCAACATAAAAAAAAATGTGTAGATTAAACAACGTTGCGAGCACACTACACATCTGGCAACCCTAGACGACACGCGATTGGATCGCTCCGACCGACTCTCCTGCTCAATAATGTATCGCGATCGATAACCACAATACAAGGCACAACACTACATATACATATTGTTATTTTATAACTTCCTTTGTAAAATAAGTGTATCGTTTCCTCATACTTTGTTACGTAAAAGTTGTTACCTTTATTTTTATGATAGCAAGCATAGCAACATTACGAGTTTCTGATATTTCTTGGATATTTTTGTTGTAGATAATTATTTTGGTTATACCTAGCTGGTAATTTTAATTTCAGGCTATCGTTTATCAGGAAAGTAATGAAACCAAAATATAGACAAAAACGTGGGCTTACAGTGTTTCGTAGGATATTTTTTCAGTCTTGTATTTGATGGAAAATATTGATGAGATCGGTTAGCAGTTTACGTGCCTAGAAGATAATTAATTATTTAATTTTAATTACTGATATATTTTAAGAACAAGATATACAACGTGTAAAATAGAGCAATAATATTTAAGGATGTGAACATATACCGTGTAAGGACTTCACTGGCAAAATATGAGCATCATCTGAGCGAAAAAAAATCGGCTGTTCCATACTAAATAGAATATCCGCGCGTCAATAATGTATGCATCAACTGTTTTTTTTTTCGTTCAGATGATGCACACCCTTAAGTATTATTGCTCCTTTTTTACACGTTGTATATTATAACCAATTTTTATTTACACTCATGTCATAATCTTCAAATTCATCATCATCATCATCATCAGCCCATTTAAGTCCCCGCTGCTGGGGCACGGGCCTTCCTCAATCACATGAGGGGTAATTGCCATACTCACCACGCTTGGCAGACGGGTTGGCGAGGGTTTTGAAATGCAGAGTTTTCCTTCTCTGGGTGCTAATGATCATGCCAGCAGCTTTACCTTAGTCGCCTTTTACGACACCTTGGTAAGAGTGAGGGTGGCCTAGTCTACTCTGCCGGGGACCACACGGCTTCAAATTAAGAAGACACATTCAAACATGATCAAAAGTAAACACTTTGAGAGGCTTATATTGATAGCTTATAAGAAATTAAAAAGTAAGGGTGTTGCATGGTTAATGATCTTTTTGCACTTTATGCACCAGCTGCCACTTTATGCAACAGCCAAATTTTCTTAAATGACTATATAAGGACAAAGTTATCATAATTTACACAGCCAAAAATGTTTGAAATTCAGACCTCTTATAACACTCACAATGCGCGCGCAACAATATCCTCGTAGTTATCTGTCACACAATTAGTCGATTTCGCCATTTTGTTTTCTTATTTATTTATCAGAAAATAATTTATCTAATTTGAGCCTGAAATGAGCCTGAAAGTGAGAAAATAGTAGAAAAGTATTTTCAGGATTTGACTCTATTAGATATTTTAGCAAAAGCATCAAGAGTTACAAATAGTTTTTACAAGGTGTACAATCTTTATTCTAGTTTCCCTACGATTTCTTACTTTGAAGATTAAAACATGAATATCTTAGTGTATGGGACTGCACATAACTCTGTATTAAAACACTCGCGAATACTATTAAAAAACTCGCCAAGGATCGTCTTTTAAAATCTCGCTCATGTTTATTAACCCTTAAGATGTGACAGTCACATAAACTACTTTTACACTATTGTATGCCTTAATATAAGATAGGTCGTGCTGAAGTTTGTGACAATTTTTATACCTGTATTTCACAATAATTATACTCTTATTATATTCAAGGATTAGACACGATGGCAAAAAGTCTTTAGCTAGCGTACTAGTAAATAGTAGATTCCTTTATAGTATTAACATAATAATGACATGAGCATTAAGTTATGTGACCTTTTGTGCAATAAAGAATATCTATGTAATTTTACAGAGAAGGAAAACTCTGCATTTATATCTAAACCCTCGCCAACCCGTCTGCCAAGCGTGGTGAGTATGGCAATTACCCCTCATGTGATTGAGGGAGGCCCGTGCCCCAGCAGTGGGGACTTAAATGGGCTGACGATGATGATGATGATGATGATGTAATTTTAAATAAGCTTAATTAAATTGAATCATATTAAGCATGAAACCTTATTCAAGTATTTTTAAGGGGTTAAAAACATGACATGATGAAAACCGCTGGGGTATACCTTTGGCCGGCTTTTTGTTAGGAGAAACCCTACCAGAGGAGAGCCCGACATAACCCACCTGCTCCCCAGCAGGAGGGTAGGCATAAGGCGCCGCCGAACGTCGGCCCATTGCACTCCGGGCCGTCGGGTATTTCCTCAGTGACAAAAAAATAATTAAGGCATAACAAAACCTACATCGGAACCGTCCCGTAACGAACGAGAACATACCAGAATATACCTTTCCAAACAATAGAGACGTACAGCGCGTGTGAAAGCGACGGAGTTAAAGATTCGGCCGTGAATTCCGTTCTGCTGTAGGCTCTCTGCGTCCGTAATCAAATCTTTAATTGCTCATTTATCTCTCATAAACCGGGTAGCCATAAATGAAGCTGGTTACCCCAATATCCCGATACTCCATACTCAGTACATCAGGGCATTATAAGATTACAGGGGGTTGATTACAAGACCGCTATTGTCGGTGGGCCGGCCAATAATTCCAATTATGGCCATCGGCCGGTCGCTAATAAGTCAAATTGAACAATGCAGCATCCACTAATTGCTGGAAGCATCGCTTTGCCGCCGACATCTAATTAAGTATCGGGTCTTACTTGGAACCTAAGGAACCTAGTAAGTAAATATTGGGATTAAGGGAAGGTTTTCTTTTTTATGTAATAGGTGGCAGACGAGCAAACGGATCACCTGACGGTAAGCGATGACCGCCGCCCATAGACACCCGTGACACCAGTGGAGTCACAAGTGAGCTGCCAACCTTTAAAGCCTCCTTCCCCCGGATTGGCTCCAGTACCCTCACTTCACGCAGCGAAACCCAGCACAGTGCTTCTTAACGCAGGTTTTCTGTGAGGCCGTGTTATCACTCCTATCGAGCCGGCTCATTTTTATGAACAAATTTGATATGCAATAAAATAATAAATCATTTACATACACAATAAAGTCATCGTCATCGTCATCGTCAGCCCATTTAAGTCCCCACTGCTGGGGCACGGGCCTCTCTCAATCACATGAGGGGTAATTGCCATACTCACCACGCTTGGCAGACGGGTTGGCGAGGGTTTTGATATAAATGCAGAGTTTTCCTTCTCAGGGTGCTGATGATCATGCCAGCAGCTTTACCTTAGTGGCCTTTTACGCAATAAAGTATATACATTTATTTACCTTTTGGTATTACTGCATTACAAAAAACCCTTTTTATAAATACATAGTATGTGTGCGTTTCGTCTGTCACCACAACGGAGCGACGATTTTAACGTGATTTTTTAAGAGGAGATAGTTAGGCGAAAGTGACATAGGCTACTTACTTTGTGGCAAACCGAAGCTGCGGGCGACCGCTAGTTATTAATAAAGAAATAAATGTGACTTTATGGAAAATTATCAACCCTTTGCGCTGTAAATAAGCAATATCAACACTCGTGTGCTCTATAAAACCTAATAACAGTCCTGCCACAGGGAATGACTCGATCTATTGAAAAAATGCTTCGGTGCTTAGTGCCCGCCGTGAGATTTGTAACACGTGCTTCGGTCTATAAATAGAGCTCAAATGGATTACGTCATCAGGATCACTCAAAACTATTAACTTCGGAGTGATACCACGGTCGACCGTGGGAGAGCCATGCTTCTGCATGAATGGCCCGGCTCGACAGGAGTGATACCACGGCCTCACAGAAAACCGTCGTGAAACAGCACTGTGCTGTTTCGCTGCGTGAGGGAAGTTACCGGAGGCCCAATATGGGGGAAAGGGGGGGTTTAAACGTGACTAGTGATTCCACTGGTGTCGCAGGTGTCTATGGGCGGCGGCAATTGCTTACCATCAAGTGATCCGTCTGCTCGTCTGCCACCTATCACCTATCACGTAAAAAAATTGTAAAAACAAGGTCGCTTTTTTGGGACCTACACCAATTCGAAAGACTTTACTTTTTGCTTGCATTAGTGAGGATTACAGCCAAATAGTAACTTGAACAATAGATTACAGCTAGACGTTCAATCCATAATAATCACTAACCTATAAATCCGCAACTATAAAACGTCATTTTTTTCACTTGTACGACTATTTATGACTATTTATATCTATATATTTTTTAGTATTGTCAAAAATTGTTTTAATTGAGATTTCAAAGTTTCCAGCAGCATTCTTATATTCATATTCAAAAAATTTAAATAAAGAATACCTATGTAGAATCGTCATTACTTTAAAAGTACTTGTACATACGGAGCACGGTCCGGACTTAGATATAAATTAATAGAATTTGACTGGCACAATGGCGCATTTCCTCAAGCTTCTCGGGTCGGAGGTTCGATTGAAAATTCATTCATCATTCGTGTGATGAAAACTTGTATTTGTTCTGTATCTGGGTGTTATAATATATATTTAGGTATTACATTTGTGCAACCTTCGTTGAATCTGATGCCCATAACACGAAAGGTTTACATATAGCTACTTAATTTTTAGGGGTCAGGTCGATGCATGTGACAATGTCTGATAACGATATCTTTGGAGCAGTGGCTTTGGTGGTGTGTACAAGCGCGAAAAATAGCTAGCTGATTTTACATTAACAAAAAAAATATATATTTATAACTCTAAAAATGCGGTCACAAAACATATAGACACAGAACCACAGAGTAAAATGACAGAACGCCAAGCCGGCTGCCTACATCGATAACAAAACTGCGCTTAGAGTAATCTCAGTATGGTTCATCATAAATCACAGAGACAGACGTGCGGGAGAGATACGACACGATATACTGCTAAGGCATAGGTCAACGAACTCTTCGATATCAATGTCAGCTTAATTCTACTTTCTGTGTCTAAATATTATATCCTTGCTGAAGTGTGCGTTTGATGATCATTATAATCTGGATATTTTTAAGTCAATAGGGAACAGGCATCTTCTAGGTAAACTCATATTATCCTTTGGGCACGATTGTTTTTATAGCCTTTTTTTTATATAATAGGGAATGTCGCCGGCCCGGATAGTAATGGGCCGACGTCGCCGTCTTATACTAACCCTCCTGCTAGGTAACACGAAGGTTATATCGAGCTCTCCTCTAGACGGAGCTTTTCCTGACGGGAAGCCAACCAGAGGCATACCGACTAAACCCGGTTTTTTCCTCATCGTCCCTTGTCAGGAGTCATATCAACAATATAAAAATGTGCCCATTGCAGTTACATATGGCGCTTACCTTAAGACGGCCCTGTCCATACAAACGAGCGAGTATTCGAATGTAAGCGACTCGATTTTGGCTTAACGTGGAATGGCGCACAATGGACCCCTTTTGAAGCGATGCATGAATGACCCGCCAGATCGAGTTTTAAAATTACACAGGGAATTTTCTAGAAGCTCTCGTAGATGCGCAGTTCTCGATTTCTAGAGCCCAATAATCGGTTTGAACGAGTTATGAATTTGTTTTATTATTTTTCTGAGGGATTGTAAAACGGACGTCATTAGGTTAAGTAACTCCCATACCATGGCATAAAGAACGGTACAAAGTAACTCCACGTGACATTGTGAGTACATGAAACGATACAACATTTCACAGGTTGATTGATTGACTTGGTAATACTTTATTTGTCAGTTAACTTTTATCTGCCGATGAAAAAATCGGCTCTAAAGAGTTCCTGAATTTGACCATAAGTGAAAACGTTACATGTATATTATTTCTTACGCCTACCCTCAGTTAAATATGTCCTTAGTGGTCATATTATGTATAAACTATGACTTCATTGTCACGTTTTATTCCATTAATCCTTTAAAATAAGATCAAAAAAACCCTATTAAGTTATGATTACGTCATGTGTCTTACGACATTGACAAAAGTTGAAACTAGTTTTGTAAAAGTTGTCTGGTGTTAATGAAATGGTTTTATTTTTGCTTTTTACAACATTATGGTCAGATTCGCATATGTAACTTATTAATGAACCATCAATGTACAACAAATAACAACCCCCCAAATGTTTATTAAAAAAACTCACGCCATCACTTACCCGAAAATTAATTACTTGTCGTCGAAAACTTTGCTATCGATACCACTTTATCGGAGGACCCAAATTGGGAACTTTACCTTTTATTAAAAAAAAAGAATCGAACGCGGGGTTGATATCGGAAAGCACCTATTAGATCGGCTGAGAGGGTGCGAGGGCGAGCCAGCCCGTGCCAGGCGCTGAAAAACGCCTATAATAGCCTTTTGTTATTTAAAACGAGGAATTAAGAGGCATAAACTGCGGCGGGATTTCATTTAGGTGCGCTCCGGCAGTAATTGGTTCGTTTACCCTACACGATAGTGCGCAGCTTAGCATGCGCATGACATATGTTTAGAAGGGGATTATTTTAATCATGTAATTTATTGTATTCGACATTATATGACTAGCAGTTTTATTTTCTAGTAGAGGAACTTACTCCACTAGAAATACAAGTATATTCTATATAAATAATGCTCTTAAATTTTGACTACAGGAAAACTAATGTTTGTCATGAATGGGGCCGGCTGGACAGGGTAGTTAGGACGATCTCATTTCTCCCATATACCATTTACATTTTCATCTGTAACTTGAAAATATTTATTGTTATGTATAATATTTATAAAGAGGTAAATCCGAATCCGGTAACACGAAACGCTGGCGTGATCTAACCGATACTTAGCGCCACCTATTGGTATAAAATGGAAATGGTCCCGAAACGAAGTGAGGGAGGGCCACTAGTTATTAATACATTCGTAATGCTACTTATGTGCCGTGGTACCAATATTAACAACCTATTCCTTTTTGGTTACAGGTAAAAACAGCTTCAGATATCGTGTGACGGTAATCTATTGTCCATATCTCCATTCTAGTCTCCGGGAGCCAAATGTGTCACGTTAAGTTTATAAGCTTATACATATATTTTCTTAACAGCGGCGAAATCTCCCAAACATAAATGCGACCGTACTAAAACGTGAAGTGAACGCCCTGTAGGGATGCGCCTGATATGTCGACGGTTGCAACAGCAAAAATATTGATATTGTGTCGAAATTCGACACAATAACAATATTCTTCTATCTGAATACTTATATTTGTGTCATTGTCAATTATTTGCGCCTTCTTGAAAAGTCAATATCTTTTCACACACATCTTTGAAAATATTATTAATTTGCATTAGCTGAAGCTAAGCAAAATGAGAGCTCACGTTGATGTTACATTGGACACCATGGCATGTCATAACATCTGTTGATACTGCAATACAATTAAAAATCTGTTCATTGGTGTATTATATAAAAAAACTAAAACCCAACTACGACAAAAAACGTCGCTGAAAAAGTATAAAACAAGCCTTCGTTGTCAATTTATGCAATATTCATTCACTATGTAGAGATAAAATTTCATGTTTGGAAATCCGCAGTCACACGTTGTCAAAGGGTAGTATATTTAACGTGTGACTACGCCTTTCCAAACATGAAATTTTATCTCTACATAGTGAATGAATATTGCATAAATTGACAACGAAGGCTTGTTTTATACTTTTCAGCGACGTTTTTGTCGTAGTTGGTAAATTGACAACGAAGGCTTGTTTTATACTTTTTCAGCGACGTTTTTTGTCGTAGTTGGGTTTTAGTTTTTTTACTTTTATTTTATTTGTACTATTTTGGTGTCCAAGTGCTAGTAATATATATATATATATATATATATATATATATATATATATATATATATATATATATATATATATATATATATATTCAAAATGTACAAGTCAAGCGCTTTCAAATGATACCAAACACGGCATATTTATCATAACTTTATTTTTTTACTCTGTATGTTTTGTCCGCTAGAGGGCGCCACATTAGATTTTGTGAAACTTCATATAGCCTATAACCAGCGGACGATCAAGACGCTTATAATGATATGTCATTTGTCGAATTCTGATAAGTAGTTAAGAAGTTACGTGGAAACAGATGAACATACATACATACATACATACATACATACATAGCCTGTCAAAATCATAACCCTCCTTTTGCTTTGCCGTAGTCGGGTAAAAATTAGAAAACCTTTTTGGGCTTACTGAATATGCCATAATCTTTTTGTCATTCACGCAGAACTCCTGTTCCCACATTTTAATCCTTAACTTTCTCAACTTATTAACCAATTTTAATTAAAACCTTTCCTGAACTTTTTAGTATATGAAAAATTAATTGCTTATGCTAATTTGCCCCCTATGTTATAGAAAAGCGGCTTAGCTAACTGCTTCACTAAGTTTATACGATGTATCGATACTTCTCTTGACATAAATCCTTAAAACCCTATGCAAACCCCGCACCACTGTTCGGCATTTACAACCACACAGAACATGCTTACTTTCGTGATTCACGGCCCCTTTGAATATATTTACTTTAAACGCTGCTCACAACGAAAGTCTTAATAATTTTAACGACCTACTGAAACCGCCATCGCTTGTACTTAGACGTACAGTGGCTTCAAAGGGTTATGCTTGCTTACTCTCTGTTAAGTACAAAAGGATAAATAGTAGAGTAAGGTGCAGTACAGAGGCGGGCATTAGTAAAACAAAGAACGAACAACACCGCTCCAGTAACCTTGAGCCTTGTCTATCGCCTTCGCTACTATGTACTCTGTGTTTGTCGGGGTTTGTCCCATTAGTATTTCGTCACGGATTCTGAGGTTTCATTCACTTTTCGTCCCATTCGCATTTCACCCCAGGAGCCGTCCAAGTATTAAGCAGATATTTGATAATTTTGATCCCCCCCCCCCCCCCCACACACACACGCATTTTCTTATTAAGTATTCTATATTTCTACTAAAGTACAAGATCTAAACTTTTTTCATCACCGCCGCACTATTGAGTCAAGCCACTTTCTGCTATAAACCTAAGTAATTGAGCTTTGATATCCAGTAATGTAGATTTTAGAAAAATAATTTTTTTTTTTCATTTAACGTAAGCGCTGCTTACTAGCTTCTCTGTAAACATGAGATTTTATTCAACACATAAAAACAGGATGAATAAGCAAAATCGAAGCATTTGCTGCACGCAACGCTTTTGAACCATTAATGAAAGGAAGATATTGACAGCGTTTTTTCCATTTATCTTTCGCCGCCCTTAATTTAACTTCGCCCCATGCGGAAGATGTGCAAGTCACAAACAGATACACATCTCGTATTGACAAGTTAATACCTACACAATCTAGAAACGTAGGGATTCGTTCGGATTGGGAGTCGGTCGACTCGTTCGGAGACACGTCCTCGCACCGCGGTGGCTGGAAATCGAATGAGCATATCAATGTGATTGCAGGTACATCAATGGGGTGGGGGTACCTGTCTGCTCGTGGTGAATAAATTCGCAGAATACCAATGTAGGGGACGTAATCGGTAGATACTTACATAGCTGCAGTGCATTTATGTGCAAAAAGAAACTTGAAATCTTAAGTCAAAGTCAAGCAAATAAATAAATACTTGAGTCATATTTACTGTAGCTTAAGATGACGGGTAGGGCACACTAGCGACGCCAATCGATTTTAATTTTTAGCTACTAAACCGGATCTATTTTAAACTATTTCGGGGTTACAACCTCTCGGCAAACACTTATACTATTTATTAAATAACTATGCACAAATTTTTAGCCCTACCCGCCGAATCTATCGCAAGTTAAGTCGGGTTAAAAGTTACTACACATTTTTGTTTCTTAATCGTAATATTTAAAATAATGAATTTGCAAACACATTTGCAAGAGTTTAATCATTATTTAAAGATAGTATTTAATTTATTTTAGACGCATCGCAACATGGCTGCCGCGACACGAGAGCCTCGAAGTTCGGAACTAGTGTGGGGCGCGAACAATTGAATGTACATATCAATGCGAAAACAGGTGGGTTCCGTCACCTGCTAGGGATATAGTTGAGGAAATAGCAGTGAGAAAATTCCACGCTATGTTTGATTTATTTTGCTAAGTTCATATCTCTTTTTAAGAGAGAATAGCATAACGCTAATAAAGAGAGAAAGAACGAACTAGTTGCTATGGAGCATGATAAAAGTATGTATTGTAGGCAAGTATGCTCGTGAAGGTAATGAAATTACATTATGAAATCAATTCAGCAGACTTAGGACTTTGGTAAAGTAAAGTAAAATTAAAATAAATTCTTTATTACCAATTCACATTTTGACATAACCTAACCTAACCTAACAATTATTTGTTTACCAGTTAATTATAAACCTGCAATTATTTCCAATCCTAATTACCATAAGTTGGTCCTCACACTAGGTGTGTCCGTGTCCTGTGAGGAACATTGAACGATTTCGAAGATATTTTGTGAACATGTACTTACATCCATATATACAATATAGGTTACACAGAACGGTAGGTAACATAAGTTATATTGGAAAAATTACAACTTACATTTTCATATTCACTGCATAATAATAAATCTGGCAATTTTTTTTTACGTTATTGCGATTAAAAAGGCTCACCTGATGGTAAGTGATTACCGGCGCCTATCGACACCTGCAACACGTAAGGCAATAACAGATGTGTTTCCGGCACTTAACTTACTCCTCCCGTAAGGAGCTCGGTAAGGAGTTTTTGTAAGAGTGCAAGAGAGAGACAGATGCTCCTCGCTATACCATGTGGTCCTGGATGATGTGATTATGTCTGTACTTCACTAGTATTCCTTACACTGCGTACACGTGGTCGCGTTTGAATAAATTCCTAGCAAATCGCAACGTAGGCCTGCACATTTACATGTCAAACCGCGCTTGCGCTTGAATTTTTAACGACGCATAGTTGTTCGTCTGTTAGATGAGACGCTTTGAATTTGCGGTCTATATTTACCGCAAGCTATTCCCACGGCTAGTTACGTGCAAACAAGCTTTCGGAGTCTTTTGTGAACTTTAAACTACAGATATTTTATTTCGTTTTAAGTACCTTAAATTTGAGGAAAAAAATAAGGCGTTACAACTCTACAACCTTACCTTACCTCTACAATCATACATTTTACTAATAATAAAACTTTTACAGATTAAAATGATACCTACTATAGAAATATATACCGTTTACTCTGAATGAAATCGTAAAAAATACTTTTGATCGGACGAACTAAACCATCACTCACAACTAATATTATCTGGTGGTATTATTTTAAGGTAATACGTATTACCACCTCCAGATCATTGCCCTTTTAATTATAATCGTACATTTAATTTTACAATCCGTAAATCCGTGCCAAACTAAATCCATTAAATAAGACGCTCTTCAAAGCTGCAATCCCACAAGGTAATCTTTGATTGTTCCGCCCTATTCTATTTAAAATTCTCCTTTTATTTAAAAAGAGCTCTTTATTACGCAAAATAGGTGTTGATAATGAATACGGACCCCTAATTTTTATGCGTTTCGTGAAAAAGGGCGAACCGGCTTATCGCCGTATTAATGCGAAGGAAATTCCCCAATAATTACGACTTGAAAGGTAAAACCGAAGACGGTATCCTTAGAGTAGACGGTTCAGCCATTTCACGGGTCTGACAAGTATTGGGTTTATCCTAAATTCGACTTAAAACGTGCTGGAGGAAAGTTTAAATTGGAGAGTGGGGTGATACAGCTGAGGCGGCTTTACCCTCTTTAAGCGGATTTGGTAAGGAACACGTGATTCGATGCTGATTGCTTCAGCCCTCTGTCGATGCGCAATCATATTTTAATATTGTGAATTTCGCTAGATTAAATTTATATTGTGCCATCCTTCGGGCCTGTATGATAATCTCGTGAGGTGAAATGTAATCTAATTAAATATGAAATCTATGAGAGGGTAAGCGTACTTGATGAAAAAGGCTTGCGTGAGCTCTTGAACTCAGGCGAGAGCTAACTGAAATTGAGATTTATTTACTGGAGATTAAGTTTCGCTTTATATTGTGCTGGATAAGGTTCAAACATCATGCTATATCTTTCTAAAGCCCGATTCGACCAATCTTTACCCGTGGATAAATCTAAGGTATAACGTCAGATTTGTATAGAATTACACCGCTATACCATAGATTTAGCATCGGGTTAAGATTGGTCGAATCGGCTCTGAGTAAACTAAGGCCGATTTGATATTTATCCAAGAATAAATCTATGGTATAAAGCTACGTAGTCAAGTGGCAATTTGTAATGACAAATAGCTAGAAAAACAGACAGCCGTTGGAGCGGAAAGGTGCTCGAGTGGAAGCCACGAACAGGAAGTCGCAGCCGTGGCGCCCCCCACAAGGTGGACCGACGATGTGGTGAAGGTTGCGGGAATCCATTGAATGCGGGCGGCACAGGGCCGGTCTGTGTGGAGAACATTTAAGGAGGCCTATGTCCAGCTGTGGGCGTCTATTGGCTAAAATGATGATGATAAAGCTACGAGTCGTGTAATATTATGCTAGCGTTATACCACAGTAATACCATAGATTTTTTCTCGGAAGTATCGCAGGTCGAATCTGTTATTAGTATACTTAGGCCCGATTCGTCCAATCTTTATCCAACGATAAATCTATGATATAGTGCAGTTATATGCAGTGTAGAATAAGAATCCGTTCCAACCGTCAACGAATATTCCAATGGTAAATCGTTAGAACGCCAACTTTGACAAAATAACTAATACACCAGGGAATTCAAAATGGCGTTGTCATTGTCACTGCTGTTTTTGTTTTTTGACATTACCTCTTTAACCCTACTTAACAAAATCGAGATTAATCGATCGATCGAGAGATTAATAAATCGAGGTCTAAAGTTATTACCGCACTAAAGCTCATGTCATCCCGTTCCAACACGCAATGTCAAAAGGAGCTGACACGATTTTTTTCCGGGACCATCATTAGTTCGCGATTTGTGATAAGGGGGCTTGTGTTTCGCCGAGTGAATGAGTGTACTTGAGGCCTGATCCGGGGGGAAGTGGGGTTAAAACATTGGTGGCTCACTTGGGACTCCACTGGTGTTGTGTGTGAGTATCATAGGCGGCAGCAATGACTCATCCGTCCGATCACCTCACCGATCCGTCAGCTCGTCTAACACCTAGGTATCAGATAAAAAAGTACGATCGCAATAAAAAATTTATATTATTTTGTCAGACGTACTGAATAATTTCGAAAAACACTACTCAAACATATATAAGTAATTTCGCCGCGTTTAATACAAACTAATTGCACAATATTGAGTGAGCTCATTCAGGCTGCCTCCCTGAGAACTCCGATAAGTCCTCATTAAGTCAGTGAGCGTCTAATTTTCTTTACCTCCGCTCGGTTAGTATGAAAAATCCGAGAAAAACTGCCTTCGTCCTCTTTAGCAATAAAAACGCGGCGCAATACATGAGCTGTAGCGGGTAATGCGTAATTTTGAATTCATTTCTATCTATATATTGACTGCTGTCTTTGAAAGCTATGGTGAGATAATTATAGTACAAAAAATATTTATCATAGTCAACACAAAGACTCGCGGCAGACGATAGAGTATTTCAATCATTAACAATGAATGATATAGCACAGTTAAGTTGTTCAAAATAGTCAGCACATTTAAAGAGAAGTAACTATTATACCTAAGCCAAACACTGAAATGAATGAAATAATTTCTTTCAGTTTGTCACAAACCGAAATCTGACATATTTTTACAGTATGTTTGTAATGATATATGACGCAAGTTTATATTGATTTTACATTTACAGTTCATTCTATGCAACGACTTCTAATTATAGTGTTTCTTTTTTCGGACCAATTCGAATATATGAGAATACTTACTGTGATTTTGCAATATTTATGATCGAAGACGAGAGTTTTACGTAACAGGTATAATTAATCGACTCAAGTTTTACATAACAGGTTTGTATTAACGACTTCCAGCCTACCGAACAAGCCGGATTCCAAAAAGGCTTTAGCACCATAGACCACATACATACGCTGCGGCAGGTTATACAGAAGACCGAAGAGTTCAATCTGCCATTATGCTTAGCATTTGTGAACTATGAGAAAGCCTTCGACTCTGTCGAGACCTGGGCCGTGCTACAGTCTCTCCAAAGGTGCCAAATAGACTACCGATACATACATGTGTTGCAGACATTGTACGGAAACGTCATAATGTCAGTCCGTCTTCAGGACGAGGAATCAAAACCCATACCTCTCCAGCGAGGTGTGAGACAGGGCGACGTAGTACAGAGTACCACTCTGTTGGAGGACGTGTTTAAACTTCTGGGATGGACTTGGCATCAATATAAATGGCGAGTACATGACGCACCTTCGACTCGCTGATGATATCGTAGTCATGGCTGAGAGCTTGGAAGACTTAAGCATAATGCTCGACGACCTCAGTAGAGTCTCCCAACAAGTGGGTCTGAAAATAACATGGACAAGACGAAAATTATTTTGAGTTCCCATGTCGTACCCACTCTTGTAAAGGTTGGAAGCTCTACACTGGAGGTTGTGGTCCTCGAGTGGAGGCTACGTATAGGAAGTTGCAGCCGTGGCAGGCCCCCACAAGGTGGACCGACGATCTAGTGAAGATCGCGGGAATCCATTGGATGCGGGCGGCACAGGACCGATCTGTGTGGAAAACATTGGAGGAGGCCTATGTCCAGCAGTGGACGTCTATTGGCTGAAATGATGATAAATAATCATTCCTTGTATCAAGTTTCATCAAATAAGCAGAGAATAAGTAGGCATCAAATCATTTCTTTTGCTGTTTATTTTGTTGATCTAAATGACTAAAACGACTTTATTTGTTTTATTTAGAGAAGGCTTAATTCAGCAATGAAATAACTAAAATAATAAGAGGTATTAAATAGTTTCAAACTCTAATAAATTTTAAACATTTTTCACATGTAAGCGTTGGATTGTGCATTCTATATCCTTCAAAGGATGAGGATGGAACGACAATCGTTTATCGCTTGACCTATATGGGTGGCGATCCAGACTTGAGCGTTTCCCACGGAGGTTCCTACCACGAACCTACTGCAGTTTTGTGAAACGGGTTGACTACAGCAATAGAATTAATATTATGACGGCTACGACTTAAGGACCTTAAAGACTTTTCTTTATCCTATCTAAAAGGCCGTCATCGCATCTGCGACTTATGTAATCGGTGACCCGCTAACACGTTTACCTCTACCATAAAAAAGTACATCCACTAGCAAAGGATATTTATATTCACTATCCGCTATCGCTTGATCTCTTGACTCGCGGCGGCCTCTTCGGATGCGATTAAAACGCCTCTTCAGCCCATATTCGAGGGTCTTAAGATTTGTTAATTACTGGAAACATTAAATTTAACAACCATCTCCGCCATAATAAAAATCCTTCAACGAGAAATTTTCCGGGCAGATATTATGGACTGAAATATGAATTACGATTTTTTGGTGACTCTTGGCTTTGTAAATGCCGGCCAAATTGATGATAGGAACGTGTTGAGGTACTACTGCTTTTGTCAATTATCAATGCGGTTTACTGAAATTTGGCGAAGAAAAAATTGTCAAATTTAAAAATGGAAAATTATTTTTAAACATTGAAATAAAATCAGATGGAAACTCTATTCATAAGAACTTTGCTCACAATAACAGATCTCAATGTCTTTGGTTCTGTAATATATATTTTTTTAGTTCTACTTACTTCTGAATTAGTAAATGAACAGGAACCACCATCCGTTTGAAGTAACGCTAATGGACAAAAAAGTTAATTCTTCCTAGACTCACCTCAGCAGGTCATTTAGAATTGCGTTCTAAGTCGTTGCTACGGAACCGGCGTGTGTGTGCCCCTGGTAGGTATACTTGACCCATGATCCAGGATATAGATAATCTGGTAATTACAATGAAGCGAATGCCAGCCAGGGAAACCTGACCAACAAGCCCATTCGAAGTGGGATGCTTTTTTTATATTTTTTTATTGGTAAGTTACATACCATACCACGGACTCTAGGTCCGTGCCTTTGTTTATATTACAGAGTTTGTTTGCTTGCTTATACCAGTTATATTTCTCCGCGCACAAAAATTACTTTTCTTACATTAATACATTGACTTATCTGTTTTGAGTGTGATGTTTAAAAACTTTGATTGCAGATTTATTTCTTAAAAAAAAAAGGAATATCTGCCTTAAATAAAACTTAAGTATGATCCCTCCCAGAGCCCTATTATTATTCACCTTGTATGTAGGCGGTTCTGATCCGCTGAGCTAACATAGCTACATGATATTACATGAGACTATTGATGGATTTTTTTTCACAATACGGAGTGATAGGTAAAAACGCAAGTTTATTTTATAAAACCCCGTTTCACATTACACCTTTTCGGAGCTCAACCGCGGTTGTGATACGGTCCTGTTGATTTATAACCCTGGGTCACAGTACCCCTCACCATTTGGGGGCAAACACATGTTTTTCATGCGAATTCTTTCGCATAGACGTTTCACTTTGCCGGGGCGTGCTATCAACAAGCCTAATGTAAGCTGGCCCACGCGCCGACAAAGATTAATGATCACTCACACTTAGGCCAAGGTACCGGTTCCAAAACTGACGGTATTTTTTTATATATTTATTTATTAAAGACAGCCAACAAAACTATCACTTGAGTAACATAATTCATAGTCTTGTACCAATGTAGGTGCTAAAGTGACGCCTTAATTATACAGGCTGCCACGACATGCATAATATGGAAAAAATATATATAGGTACATGTTATGTAATACTGTGGCAACTGCAGTAGCCATGTATGTAAGTCTTGGGATCGAGATATTTTCGCTAATGCAGCTGCCACAAAGATAGGTAACATTTTGCTGCAGATAAAACAAACGAAATATTTTGAAACGAAATTTTGTCCGTCTAGTGAGTACCGTGAGTAATTAATAAATCTCGCGTTAATCCCCGTTTTAATTCACTACAGTTATAATAATTCAACGCGGAAATCTTTAAAAATTCATAACTTTGTATTTTTTTATTAATTTACACTCTTTTCTCCGTCATCAGCCATTTGTCTATAATCTCGCTTTCGCGCGTCATCCTATTTTTTTTTGTGAACAGACGCAAATTAGCCGCGGACTAGTTTAAACATTTTCCGCTAGTTTTTTGGTTAAGAGTTCACAAAGCTAAAGTTTGGGAAACTTAGAGTCAGAGAATACTGGTGTATATAGTGTTAGTGCTCTAAAGTTAGGCGTACGAATGTAGTGCGAGTTGCGAGGGTACATTCTCCAGTGAGATTGGTTTCTTGGATTCAGTTTAAACGAAGAGTTATTACGACTAATGCTTTCTATCATTGAGTTTAAAGACCTTTTCTTGCGATATTTTAATACAAAATCGGCGAATATACAAAAGTTTCGCCATTGACTCGACCATAGATCCACAACCATTATTTAGATGACTGGCTGTTTTCAACTGTGGTTCTCAAGAAACTATTTACAAGTTTGACTGATGACAAAAAAAATAAATCGCACTAAAAAAGAAAGAAAGAGAGATTTTTTTTTTATTTTAGACATCACAACACAATACGAGTATATGCGAGTACAACACCAGTTACAAAAGAACAAACAAAAAAAATAGATACAGAAAAAAAAAGAAAACAAAACAAAGGAAAAACAAATAATAAGGGTACAAATAACCAGGCAGTGCATATATATTGTGTGTTGTGACCTCCAACAATAAATGGCCCCCACTCAGCCTATGTCATGACCCTGAAAAAGGTCATGACGCTGATTTTCAGTAGGGCCAATGCTATCTTTAGCATTCCCGCCGGATTGGGCCTTCTGTACCCCCACTCGACGCAACAAGCCAAAGCGTAGCTATCGCGTCGCAGATTCTACGCATGTTAGAGGAGGCTTGTATGTTCAACAGAAAGTGGACTTGTTCTTTGGCTAAGCTAGTTTGAAAATAAAACCTTTAAATGTTCTTAGCTGATTCCTTAAGAAAAACTTACCGTGCTGAGAATCACAAACGCTCCAATTCTCGTATAATCGTCGAACGCGGAACTTTCCGCAATTAATATGCTAATGCTCCACCGGCCGCGTAAATCTTAAACTTATGAATTTTTCCAATTTAACTCTCGCCGACACTGCGGACTCCTTAAAAAGTTACCCGGAAAATAAAGGTGAGTGTAACATAACATCGTCACGGTATAATGAAGAAAAGTTCTAGGGATGCTTCTGGTATTACATTCAGGTACTTACGTACTCCACTTGCTCAGCGACTAAAACCGAGTCTTGACCTCCGAAACAAGAGAACTCCATATCGGTCGCTCCTGCACTACTTCCAGTCAGTCAGTCATTGCCAGTCATTGACCTGGAGCCCAATTCTCGGGTTCGTGATATTTTGTAAACATGGCGGATATCACCTGAAAACCATAAAATGTTTTAGTGATATATGTCGTATGAAAATAAATGTCACGAGCACGAGAATTGGGCTCCTGAAGTTCTCGCAGATCGGTCTCGACTACGTTTTACCAGCGACACCTATGTCGGGCAACTGGGTGTCGGGCTACCGGTCGATCCTGGTATGCTTTCTTCACGAGACGAAGACCAGAGAATAACTTATTTATATACGAAGACGGTGCGCCAAGCTAAGGTCTCGATTCAGGTATTTGCTTTATTTTTCCAATCACTGTCAGCAGTCGACCAGTCAGTCACGATTGTCGTATTGGTCGATTGACACCACGGTGTCTATCGCGCAATTCAAAAAATATCCTTGTGCAGCTGACACCGCGGTGTCATCGGCTCATGGTGTCAACCGACGAAAGACCCAAGAAATGTATGAGAACAAAATGATATTTATAAATTTATAACAAGGAAATTCTAAAAGCAGCCAGCTACTTAAATTAAACAAAATACTAGAGACCACAGAGTAAAGGCAGGACAAACAATATCAGCTTTCGAATTCAAATTTCGAAACGGGCATGTCTTGTCAACTAACCCGTCCGCGGTCGTATTTGGTAACGATGGCCATATACGGCGCGCCGGGCAAGCAGCAGCCGTAGATGGCGCGCACGTCGCTGCGCCCGGGCACACGAGCTGGAGACACGGGGAAATTTCAAATTCGCATTTATTATAAAATAATATCGAAATTCACCCAATAATCCACACAATTATCAGTTATTTAATACCATCCCATTCATGAGTTTAGATTTTCATCACAAATAACCTGCAAACACCTTTATTTGAACATATTCACCAAAATGTAAACTGGACATTGCATTTCGAAATGTGTAACATATTTTCAATCAAACCATTGTGTCAATTTGGTAATGCGTTATTTGGTTAAAGCTAATAAATTAAACATTGTTTTTGCGATAAGCTTTTTGATTAACAAATGAATGTTTGAGCGGAATAAAAGCAAAAAGGGAAGAATAATGAATCACATAAAAAGCCATTTCTATCGTAGCATAAGCCTCTTAAAATGCCGAACCCTGGCTCCGGTCACTAAGATCGCTATCGACAAAGGCAATATCCTTTTGGGGGTAAAACTAAAACGTATTATTTTCGCGGGGACTTCATAGAGCTGTGCGGAAAAAAAATCGATGGTATCGTGTCAGTTGGTACTCGGCGTAATAAATCATGAGACGAGCGACGCCGAGTGAGATAGCTATCTACTTGTTGATCTGGCTGCGACTTCGCGTTTGGTTGTAGTGATGTACTGGGTATCAGTGTCCGCGGATAATCGAAAGGACAGAAAAACCGTCCATATCAGTTATATTGTTATAAGGCCATTTGATCTGGAGGTAAACGAGCAATTTCTTCTTTTTGAGGAAGTGATCAAAACTATAGATACCAGGATAGGAAATCTGATGGGACACCTGGCGCGACATAAAAATAATAATGGAAGGAAAAGTGGAAGGAAAGAGATGAAGATGAAGACCAAGAAAAAAATACTTCCAACAACTTAAGGAAAAAAACAAAAGTCGCGTCGACGAGAGCGACGCTCTTAAATTAGAGAGAGAGAAAGAGATGTTGACTCCAACAGAAAAAAGACATGACCCATACTTAGGTAATGTTAGACATCCGATTTCAACCATATCACTCCTTCCGTCATCATTATCATTTCAGTCAATCAACGACCACTGATGGACATAGGCCTCCCCCAATAAACTCCACACAGATCGGTCCTGTGCCACCCGCATCCGAGAATTCCCACGATCTTCACCAGATCGTCGATCCACCTTGCGGGGAGCCTGCCACGGCTTCGACCCCCTATACGCGGCCTCCACTCGAGGACCTCTCTGCCCCAACGGCCATCTGATCTCCTCGCAATGTGCCCTGCCGCTGTATGTCTTTGACCTTGGTTCTCCTGCAGATCTCATCATTCCTGATACGATCACGCTAGGAGATTCCGACCACACAGCCCTTTCCATTGCTCTCTGCGTGACTTTGAGCCTTCATAAGCGGCTCATTGTAAGCGGCCACGTATCACTTCATGCATTGTCTGCACTTTATCTGGGCGTAGCCATTGAACTTTATTATTAGTTTAACATACTCACTGGGCGAAGCGCATGTTTTTTTATTTATTTATTTATTTATCACATGAAAAAACAATTGACGTTAAAACTTATACAAAAGCTTTTAAAAATCACTAAGGTTTACTCTAAAGCTTAAGAGTTCACAAATGATATTACTTTTTCAAAATAACTAATACTAAATGTACAAATAACTACTGTAGTGTACTTTTATAAAGACTACCACCCAAGACATGAATAATAGCAATGAATAATCATTACTACAGTAGCCCAAGGAAGTAATCAATAAGCTTTTATTTTCTATTTTCTGCTGTGATTGCATCCACTAACTTCTGCGGCATATTATTAATAAGCCTAGGCAGTAGGTACTTCACGGTGCGTGCGCCGTACGCGTTGTTTGCGCGCGGCTGCCAGAGCTCGAGTGTATACCGGGTGGTCAATTTGTGTTTGAAAGGATTCATTGAAGAAGGTAATGTTCTTCAGTATTTAAAATGTCCATGGGCGGTGGGAACCACTTGCCATAAAGCGATCCGCCTGGTCTTTTAAACTAAAATAAAATAACCCCAGGATAAGACACACAACTAAGCTGTAGGTAAGCATATGTATTGGAAACCTTACATTATTAAACTTATTTTTAATGTAATACGCCGAACTCCACATCGGTGACAGTCTATAACTAGCGCCTGACTATGAGTAGGTACTTTTAGAAAACTTCATTACAATTCAAAAATCGGGCCCTGATGCTTCAAACTTTCGGGTTTCGATTCGGATTCAACACAATAGCAACTATTACAGCAAGTTAGATGACTTGAATACCCAGAATATCACGGATCCATATATATATCACGGTCCGCGGATATACATTTCTGTAATCTGAAACATCTCTGGAAAATATAATATAATGTAGCCCGCATTTAGGCCGCCCGCGATAGAATATCAGATGCGAAAACGTTTTTGTGTAAAAGATACTGCGAAATATGGGACGGAATCCACAGACCCATTTTAGGATTTCGTTGGCGCGACTTTGTGAAAGTTAATGGTAAAGTTACACTTATATTTTCTATTACATTTCTGTCCAATATAAGTAGGAGCTGTCTTATTTCGTCTTGAGAATTTACCCAGCTCTTAAATATTGTAATAATAACGAATATGAAATAAAGAGTATAATTTAAACAATATGATCTTCTACCGCATCTATGTGAGTAAACTAGGATTCCATCTGTACAACCTGGATGGGTGGAAATCTCCGTTTCGAGTGGGTTCGGCTGGCTACCTAAGTACTATCACATAAAAAGGTTACCTACCAGCTTGCTCATCATAAAATAACATAAGATATTAAGTATAATATCCCTCCTGCAACCGATTATGGCTACGGCTGCCAATTTTAACGATCAACAGGATTTATAATGCTCAAGCGTGTGCGCAAACACAAGTGCACTCTATTCCCTTACCCTCATATTCCGATAGGACACCAGCGTGACACGACCAGAGAGGGATTGGACACAGGACCAAAGGCTTAACGTGCTTTTCGAGGCACGGGGGTACATGACAGCCGACTTCCAGACTCCAGGCTGTCACTAAGAATTTCTTACCGAAAGCTTAGGTACAAATTTTTAGCCCCGGGGATCGAACACGGAACCTCTTGCTCAGCCGTTGCTGCCTCGATGACGCAGTGGTCAGTGGGTCGCACCTTAAGGCGATATTAAGTATATTTATTATGTAAGCATCAACTTTTGTAACAAGTCATACCTTAAGCCGGGTGGTGCCAGAGCGGCCGGCGCGCGGCAAACGGGTTGCGGCGATGCCGTATACGGAACCAACCTGATAATTGAGATACGACGTTAATATTTACGAC
This sequence comes from Marasmia exigua, assembly GCA_019059595.1. NCBI lineage: Eukaryota > Metazoa > Arthropoda > Insecta > Lepidoptera > Crambidae > Marasmia > Marasmia exigua. Next base: position 2,843,927 of record CM032465.1, on the reverse strand, counting down.
GATTGCTTGCGCAGTCAGAATTGCGAAACTTAAGGGCACGCATTGTGGCCAGCTTCTTCTTGCTTGGGATGGATGTTTAAAAATATTCGATTGTAAATTTGGAAATGAGAATGTTTTAATGAAAGTACAGTACCTACTTCGGACATGAAAACATAAAAATATGTTAATATATTATAATAATGTCTATTTAAGTAGGTATATAAGTTATTAAGACAGCAACCAGCAGTCCTGGGTTCTAAGCGCCAATCGGACATTGCAACGACCGAATCAAAGATCGCCTCCCTTTCACACGTGCTTTGTTTTGGATGCGACAGGTATATTTTCGTTCGTTTCGAAATGTCTTCGCGCTAAGGCCTCTGTTATGGTCTGCAGCCTCCACTCCATAACCCATCTTTTTTTTCCCAGGAGAAACCATCATGGCCGTCACCATATCACATGTAGGAAACTAGATGGTGGGACTTTAACCCTAACCAAAACCTCTGGGGTGTTCATCTCAGCGCAATCACGGTCGGAAACCCCTCAGCCAGGACGGGACCGTACCGCTAATTGCGCTCTCTGCGCTAGCCCTTCTCTGATGTATGACGTACCAGGACACCTAATAACGTCGTCCCCCTCGGAATCGTATACTGAAAAAGCCACTACCCAATAGTGGTTATGCTCGCGTACTCCGAAGGCCCTATAAGTCGCCTCTTACGACAAGCCGAGAATCATCGTCAGCCCATTTAAGTCCCCACTGCTGGGGCACGGGCCTCCCTCAATCACATGAGGGGTAATTGCCATACTCACCACGCTTGGCAGACGGGTTGGCGAGGGTTTTGATATAAATGCAGAGTTTTCCTTCTCTGGGTGCTGATGATCATACCAGCAGCTTTACCTTAGTCGCCTTTTACGACACCTCGGTAAGAGTGAGGGTGGTCTATTCTACTCTGCCGGGGACCACACGGCAGCCGAGAATACCTTGGTAGTATTCTAAACGCCCAAAGCCATAGGACACACTCCATAACCCACCTGCTCCCACTGTCGGTCAAATGGCAGACGTGGCCACTGTCCACTGTGTCACCGTTGTCTAATTTACCGTGGGAGAGCCACGCTTCGGCATGAATGGGCCGGCTCTACCGTGCAGCACTGTGCTGTGTTTCGCTGTGTGAGTGAGGGTACCGATGGCCCAATCCAGGGGAAAGGGGGGTTTAATAGTTCGCAGCGCACTTGTGATTTGCGGGTGTCTATGGGCGGCGGCAATTGCTTATCATCAGGCGATCCGTCTGCTCGTCTGCTACCTATCACATAAAAAAAAACAAAATTAAGAGCCTATAATGTTTTCACTGCTGGGTAAAGCCCTTCCCACCCATCCTCCACATTGCTCGACTTTGCACGACGGCGGACCAGTTGGGGCTATAGGAGTTGACCTCATTCCGCCATAGCCTCCTCGGTCTTCCACATGTTCACCTTAGATTTTCCCTTCAACATACTTGCAAATATTATTATTAGCCATTACAATAATGTTTCCTCCATCAGATGACCAAAACTAGCTTCAGCGGTTGGAAATTCCTGGCATCCACTCCGTCTTTAGGCTTATAGCCACTAACCATCGGATAAAGACGAAGTACTTACAAACATAATTTACTTAATACCTCAAAGATTGCCAGTCCTTATTTATTCTTCGAAAGTTAATCGGTTACGTACAATATCTTAATACGGACATAACTTCTGCTTGCAATACAAGGCAATCGATAGTCTTATTTGGTAATCAGTATTCGTCATTGATATATAACTTATGTATTTGTTCGTACATTAAATGTGTTATATTCTTACGATTTAATCGCTCATAAAGTCGACTTTTGATTCGAAATTGCATAAACGTAGTTTAAAGCGACTATAAAAATATTTTACGGAGACAACATGGTCATTTTCACAAATATTATGTTGATTTAACATCGCGGTTGAGAGGGCAAAGGGCATTCACTCTCCATACAAAATTGCCGAGTTTTTTTTTGTATTAGTACATATGGTATGTGTCGAGGACTAAAACCTCGATGCGTGAGGCCTCCTTTTTTCATTTTTATGGCGCGAAGAAAACTTTATTCTTTATTTAAATATCAGTGCTCATTTGTTTTTATATGTCACCAATTTTCTCACCTTTGGACAATGAGCGTACTTTTGTAATGTTTACGCATTAAATAATTATTTTTATACAATTTTACATTATCCGTCATTTACGAATACCGCATATACGTTCCCGAATCCCGCCAGCAGAGGCCTGCCGGTACATTTTGGTCCCAGCTCGCCGGATTGGACGCAGAAATTTAAACGAAGATCGCTGTGGCTTTTATGGATTTTGGCTCAAGATCCACGTCGTTTCACCAGATTTTGTGAAATTTTCATCATCGACGTGTTGTATCGACCGATTAATTACACCACTGTGACGGAGACCGCAGCCATCGCATCATATCGAAGGCCGTAAAGGATTAAAACAAGGATGCGCTGCTGACTTCTGCGGAAACTTCATCATCATATCTTCAAAGGGATTTCGGATAATTTATGGACGTAACAGAGCTGAGCATTTAATGCATTATTTAACCCAGCACTGATCAGGTATTTTTAAGTGAAATTAGTGAACTGATAAGGTTGGTGTATTGAAATATTTCTTTGTAATTAACAGTACCTTTTAGGATTAACGTTTGCATAATTTACTTATTATTATTAGTTATTTTAGTAAGATATCAGCAAATCGTTGACTGTTTATGTAAATATTTCTTCATTGTGTATAGCTAATCATAATTATAATCCCTTTCAGTTTTGTAAATATTCATTTTTAAGTAAAGTATTTAGTCTTTTACAGGTTTCTGTGTTTATGCACATACCTCCTACAGTTTATACTGTTTTGATAATTACTGTAAGATCATATTAAATTGTAACATTGTATATTCCAGGTTGACTATCATAAGTCTCCCAGTATAGCAAATCAAAAGGGCCAGTATCACGGGTCGTTTAACTGCATTTTCAAATTACTTAGATGCTCTGGATGTTACTTCGATGTCGCCAGTCGACGCGAGCGAGTTGCAGTTTGAATCGGTAAGATTGAATCTTTATATGATCTTTACGATGAGGTACAGTTACAATTAGAGTATTTGGATGAGCAGACGTCTGAGAGAACCGATTTCGAGGATAAGTACTAGAAGACCTTAGCCAGGGCACAGTTGATTCTGGCATCATATAACTCAAAGGTCGAAGTAGAAGTTCTCTCAAGCTCGAACTAGTCATCATCATCAGCTCATTAAGTTACCCACGATTCAACTGCCTAAGTTCAGCGGCTCGTATCACAATTGGCTGGAGTTTCGAGATACGTTTTGCAGCCTTATTCATTCCAATGATGAAATTGATGATGTAAATAAGTTTCATTACTTGAGGGCGTCGCTGGAAGGGACTGCTGCTGTTATTATCCAATCCATAGAGCTCTCAGCTAGTAACTATGTAGGCGCATGGCAACTTCTCTGTGACCGTTTCGATAATAAACGTTTACTTCTTCAAAATCACGTATCAGCCTTGTTTAACGTTGACCCTGTTACTAAATAATCATCAGCCGCCTTAAAGCGTCTTATAGATCAGGTAAATAAAAATCTACGCGCTTTAGAATCTCTGGGCGAGCCTGTGAAGCATTGGGACACTCTACTCATTCACATTTTAAGTCATAAGTTGGATTCAAAGTCATATCGTTAATGGGAAGAGCTTAAGGGCAGGCTAGACAAGAGTAATTCTATTAAATTCGATACGTTTATTACGTTTTTAAGAAACCGGGCAGATTTAATTGAAACTTTAGAGTTGTCGCGCAATCAAACCGCCGCAGTTAGTCTATCACAAGACGCTAAGAGCCCTACTCAGCTTAAAACTTTTATATCAGTCCAAACCCATGTTTTAGTGATACACACAGTGTTACCAGTTCTATTAGTAAATGTTGTCCTAACTGTAACAATAAGTCACACAAATTAGTAAACTATCCTCGATTCCTTGCGCTATCCCCTAACGCGCGGCTTTAATCATTATACAGATATAAGATCTGTTTTAACTGCTTTGGTAGTGGCCACTATGCCAACCACTGTAAGAAGTCCGGGTGCAAGACATGTAAACGTAGACATAATACGCTTATCCATGTTAAACTTTAAGCAAAATTCAGGCGTTCAATGATAGCACTACCAGTACGGAACATCACGTTCCACTTACACCTGAGCCAGCTGCTAGCGATCAAGACTGCGTGTCCAGCGCGCCTCTCGCGCTCTCGGCTAGAGTCGCTCATTCAGGCCAACACAGTCAAGATACGTTGCTTCCAACTGCTTTAGTCAAAGTGCGTGATATTCACTATCGTGAACATGTAGCTCGTGCTATCCTGGACAGCGGAAGTACATCAAGCCTCATGTCCGAAAAGCTTTGTACAAAGTTAGGTCTGTCTACTGCTAAGGTGAATCAAAGCATCCTAGGCATTAATGGTAAGACGTCTTCAGTTGGTAAAATGAGCCGAGTGACTATGAAATCATTAAGTGAAGATTTCTCGACTTCTGTAAGGTGTTATGTTTTACCATGCATTTCAAACAACGTGCTTAGTTACCGGTTAGATTCATCTTGTTTTAATATACCGTCGAATATTTGTCTCGCCAATCCAAAGTTTCGCTCACCAGCTCCCATTGATATGGTAGTCGGTGCTGATCTGTTCTGGAATTTATTAAGATCAGGTAGGATAAATCTTGGTAACGGGCCAGTTTTACAAGAATCCAAGTTAGGTTGGTTAGAGTCCGGTCAAGTAAACCGCGACTGTGTACCGCCACCATCAAACGCTGTCAACAGAAAATTAAGACCTACCTCTGATCCAAGGCAGACGCTTGGCCAAGTACCTTAAGTCTTTCATATCATCGTCTTCTTAAGACAAACTTAAGTAATAGGTCGTTTAGCAGATGTATAAGACTTCATTTTAAACATGACACTAACTTTTTTACTTTTCATGTTGAGTTTGTTTATTAACGAATTAATTTAGTAAAATTGGCAGTTTCAGTCAAAAGGACTGTTAATATTTTAATGCCATTATATGAATTTCAGAATTTATTTGAATTAAATGTAAATATAAACTTGTAAATAGTGATCGTTGTTTTAAAATAAGTCAATATTAATTACATGTAAGGCAACTTTGACTATTGATTCACATTTCACATTGACCGTAAACTCTCGCCAATTTAATTGGTCAGGTTATATTAAGACCATTATTGATTTTCATTTATACAGTCCACTCTTATTTAACTAGTTCTTAATGTATGCGTTTTATCAAGGTTAATCTTAAACTTAAGTCTTAGACTTATGTTATACGTTTAATCATAACAAATAAAAGGAAAATTTCATTTAAAATTTAGGTTTTTTGAAACTCATATTTCCTTAATAGTTCATAATTATTTTTAAAATATAGGAGTTATTCATAGTAACCGTAACTGCAGCCAATTCTGATAGTATCTTATTATTAAATATCGACAGTTAGAACAGTATGTAGGTTATTAATGAATGCATGTGCATTATGACTTCCTGTACATGAAATAAAACTTATGTCAGTTTATAGTCAATAGTCAATAGTCAAATATTCTTTATTTGCATAGGCTTGTACACAGCACTTACAAATCGTCATACATTTGAATGACTTAAAACTATTTATAAGTACTTATGTATAATTTACATGTTAATACATATATACGTTGATACATAAAATATACTAAAGAAATAAATAAACATAATGCGATTCTACCACCGGCTCGGAAAGTTGTTTCTGGTCGAGAAGATTCGGTAAGAAACTCGCCAGTTACTCTTTTTAATCGCCAAACTTTCATACAATGTTGTGTCATCATCATACCATGCCATACAGTTTAATTGTTACACAAAATAAAATAAAGGAAATAATAATAAAATAAATATTATGAGGTAAACCGAAGCAGTCCAGTCCCCAAAGGTGGCACCTGTTCACAAGTATGACGTATGTGTCAGCCATCATTTCACTCAACCATATTAGAGGGAATGTAATGACTCGCCACATAGCGCCACCACCTCAGAGACATTTGAGTGAGCATGACTACTTCTGTTCCCCTCATAGGTCACAAAGAGTAGTAGAGGTTACTTAATCCAATACTAATAGACTGCAGGACGAGGTGTACAGTAGTAGGTGGTTAGCATCTTGTCAATTATTGAATAATCAATATAAATCAATTTTTATACAGTAATAAATGCTGCTAAGCCTAATTTATTCAAATTCAGTAATTATATAATATTAATAATTTCCGTTAATATATATGAAAATGATACAAGTGTGCAGGCATGGAGGTCATTATGTCCATGAATCCTTATCATTTAAGTAGTATACAATTTTATAGTATCCTTTACTCATTAAACAGGCTTTCACGTGAGATTTAAATTTATGCGTTGGTAACTCAATAACATTTTGTGGCAACTTATTGTACATTTTAATACTTAGACCAACAAATGAATTATTATTTTTTGAAGTTTCAAATTTGAAATCGCGAGCTTGTGTTTATTTCTAGTGTTAAAACCATGACAATCAGATTTCTTTCGATAGGTCACAAAATACACCAACGGCTAATGAAGAGGTCATCATAATTAATGTTTTATTTACTTCGATACTTTTGAACGCCTTCTGTGAGACATTTGGTAAGTCATGTTTACATGATTTTAGTTTGGTTTCTTATTATTTGTTTTATTGTGCTGGGCTTATGTATTAGGTAGGTAATTATATGAAGCTCTTGTGCGTTACCACCTTATAAGAAGGTGGAAGTGAACAGAACTAACTCATCAAAGCTGCGTACTCTGGTACTTTTGAAGATAATTTTCACAATACTTTATCCTCACATGGATCATCAAGAAGAGCTGATATCATGCTGAATACTATGGTACGAAGAATCTACTTATACGAAGGTAGACCTCCTCATGAAGATTTGGTTGAAACACGAGCTTTCAACGCCCGGGGGTATGTCGAGGACTAAAACCTCAATGCGTGAGGGCCTCCTTTGTTCATTTTTATAGCGCGAAGAAATCTTTATTCTTTATTTAAATATCAGCGCTCATTTGTTTGTATATGTCACTAATTCTCTCTCCTTTGGACAATTAGCGTACGTTTGTAATGTTTACGCATTAAATAATTATTTTTATACAATTTTACATTGTCCGTCATTTACGAATACCGCATATACGTTCCCGAATCCCGCCGGCAGAGGCCTGCCGGTACAGTATGGTATGATAGAATGTGAAGCAGCGCCTGTGCGCTGTTTCGCTGTTGTTTTTTTATCGATTACATCCCGAAAACCTCATAATAGGTATCGTGAATAAAGTCCATTTAGCATGTTAGATTTAAAATATAAGCGAAAAAAAATCAGCTCACTCGTACACTGCTGGACATAGGTCTCCCTAATGCACGCCACTGCTCCCGATTTTCGGCCACTCTCATCCAGCCCACACCAGCCAGCCTTCGAATGTCATAATCCCAAAACTACGCTTACCGAGTCGCGGTCTCCACTCAAGGACTTTACGGCTCCAAGGGCTGTCAGTTCTACGGCTAATGTGACCAGTCCACTGACACCTCAGTTTGCTAATTCGGTGGGCTACGTCGGTGACTCCGGTTCTCTGTCTTATGTTTTCTATGGCTATGGCTGTGATACAAAATAGAATATCCTTCCGGGAATAATCCATATACGAGTATTTGTGTTTATTCATATTATACTTCGGTGTATAGGTTGGCAGCGCACTGTGACTCAACAGCGTTGCAGGTGTTCAAGTGCAATCAGGAGGTCCATTTGCTCCCATGTTATCTATTACATAAAATACTGATATTAACATCCCTATATTATGTTTCTACTAAACTTTATCTCAACCCTAAATCAAAAAAGTTATATGGTCACACAGTTTCCATTTTGTCTTTCCAATATCTTGCGTTAAGAATCCCAGAAATATCCTCAATGCTGTTTAATCATAGTGAATGTTAATATCTCGTTTGTCGTGAGTATAGATTGTCCATCGGAATGTGGACAATCGATAAAACGAGGTAAAATTGTCCGTTTGCGGGTCAGGCGGGACAATCCGGAGGCGACCCCGCGTGACCGCGATGATCGTTCACGTAGTACAGGAGACAGGCTTATTTGTTTTACCCCACATGTATGTAATGTACCCCCATATGCATATTATTATAAGATCCAGTGATGACACTACTTGTAAATCACGAATAAATACATGATTATGATTATGTCCTCGTAACCGCTATTCTGTAGCGGCCAATCTAACGATCAGCCATTGACGCAGGACATACTTAGATAAATAGATATTATTTATCACACAGAAACACAATGCAGTTATGGTTATAGGTAGATATGGTATAGCTATATTTATTATAACACAATTGATCATCATTCTAGCATGTCTTTCCCAGTTGCGTCCAAAGTTGTAACTATGAAGCACAATATAAGCTTGGACCATGATCCAGGATTTGTGGAATCTGGTAAAGTTGCAGGATTCCTCACGATATTTTCCCTCACCATTGAGAGAATGGAAAAAATATGCACTAAGATTTGATTTCCGTTAGGCGCATGTTCTTATCCACTGAGCTCGTTTTAGCACATTTGATGAATTGACTTAAAATGTTCCGTTTGCGGGTCATGCAAGAAATCCAGAGGTGACCCCGCGTGACCGCGGTGGGCCACAAACGTTCATATAGTCCAGGAGACATGCAACTTTTAAATGAAGCAATAACTTATTTATTTTAAACATATAATTATGATTGTGACATAGATATTACTTAACAATTTCTGTTCTATACAACAGAAATAACTTGCGCAACACATTGAATGCGCAAATATTGAATATTTTTAAAAACATAAAGGAGAAACACAATTTTCATTGTATATTGTTTATGTAATCTTTCTGCATTTATTTCATATTTAAACTAACGGAACCCAGACATCATAATACGCCATTTTCAAAAATGATTTCATCTGAAACAATCAAATCATAATCATTGTCAACCTGTTAATGTTCCCACTGTACCACCCAATGGACATCTTGGTTTTGAGGCGATATTTTCCGATAGCAATAAAAAATATTATAATCCTTCAAAAATATGAAAGAAAGAAAGAAAAAATATTTATTCAATATGACACAAATAAAATAACAAAATTACAAAACATTATGATGTCAAATATTTGCATTTTATCCTTATATTTGCTATATTGTTTGCTTTCATGTATGATTATTTCAATAAAAACCAATGTCTTTTAATTCAGATAATATAAAAATATTTACTTTGTTGTACAGCAATTAAAGAAGATGGCAGTTCATCTCTCTTTTAGAAATTCTGAAATGAAAGTCTGTAACTATAAAGAAATAAGTAAAAATATTTTGGATATCACAACACGGTACAAACATCAGTTACTAACATTGGAAAAAAACATATATCCAGGAAAAACCAATTATCCCTTGCACTACACACGTAACGACAACCAGCAGTCGTGCTTCCGTGTCGTGATCTGTCGCACCGGCGTCGCGTGCCGCCGCGTGCGCATCGCGTCGTGTCGCCACGTCGTGTCGTATTGTCGCACGGGCGGAGGAAGTAGTGTCAATATCCATACAATTTATGAAGAGGTAAATCCTATAGACAGCGTCAACGCTTATACATACCGCACTTACCTTATACTACCGTACGCGCTTATACTACCGTAAAATACTGACCTTACTCAAAATTGTTGATATTTTTATGGCAATTTATTCTTAAGTAAATAACTCACTTAACAATTTCATCCCGTGTTCTGAGGGTGCGATACGTAGCCCGAAAACACGAAACGCTTACGCGATCAAAGTCGATAGTCGCGATAAGTGTCACCTATCGCCATCTATTGGTATAAAGTGAAACGAAGTGATGGTGGGCCACTAGTCAATAATAAATAATCCTTCTTCGTCTCAACGTGTATTCAGATGTGTGGTACAAGACGTAGTTGTATTCTGAGTACATGTCCATGCCAAAATATGTAATAGTTTTTATTATAATCTTGTAGGTATATTTCCTGCACGTTAGATTGTTAAACTACATTATAATTTTACCAGACTACTTCAAACTACAGGGCATAGTCTACATTTCATCTTTTAATATTTAACTATTTTATTACAGGATTCTAAATATCCGACGATAGAAGTACGACATCCATTTGTTAGTTACTGTCTTGCATTTATCGTAATTACACCTTTGGGGTGATAATTCCTTGTACCGAAGGTGAAGAAATCCACTATTAACAAGGGTTATAGAAGTGACACCTGCAAACGATTTTATGAAAGAGAATAATTTAATGACTTAGGCGAATATTTTTTTTGGGCATTCCGTAAAAATAATTATTTTTGCCTACTTTTGAGACTGTTTGATTATTGAAATATTTTTTTTATCTAATTCTTTTCTGCGTCACAGTTTTAAATATTCTCAAATCGAACTAAAAAAAGAAAATGCACTCTTTAATGCTTGGTTACACAATTCAAGTATCTAATAGACCATTTGTAAATCGAAATAGTGGTTTATGTGACTGTCACATAATGAGGGTTATCAAAACACAAGCGAGATTTTAAAAACGAGCCTTGGCGAGTTTTAATAGCATTCGCGAGTGTTTTTATACAGAGTGTTTTTATCATGTTAATAATTTTCAAAGTAAGAAATCACAGGGAATCACTTTTGATGTAATTAGTTTCCTGAATAACGTAATTCGCATAGCGCAGTATTTATCGTAATCTCTTTCCTGACTGTCACAAACTTATAACGATTAGGTGGAGCCATATCCTCAAAATCACTTTCACATCCAGACATTTTACAAGCAAAAATTATTTACAAAAAAAAAATGGCGCTACATAGATAAAAGGCAAACATTTTAGTTATCTGTGCGACGTTCATTGCGCGCGCATATTGTAAGGTACTTTATGGTAAAACTAAACTAACTAGGTTGGCGCAGCGACCCATAGTGAGTCTTGGCCTCCAATAATAAGAGCCTCCATCTTGGTCGATCCTGCGCCACCTCCTGCCAGTCATCTGCCGAGAGTCCGCGCAAGTCTTTTTCGACCTCATCCTTCCAGCGATATCTCGGACGGCCGACTGGCCTTTTGCCATTAGGACGTCCCTGATACGCTCGCTTTACCGCACGATCGTCTCCCATTCTTTCTAAGTGGCCGAGGCAGCGAAGTCGGTTTAGTCTCGCCAATGATGTTGGGCTCGCCCACCTGGTCTTCCAGTTCCCTGTTCTTTAGCCTCCTCCAGGCGCCATCCGGAGTCTTTATAGGTCCCAGAATCTTCCTCCAGATCTTTCGTTCTGCCATGAGTAGTTTGGTCTCTTCTTTGCGGGTCAATGTCCAAGCTTCACAGCCGTCCATCAAGATTGGACGTATTACTTTATTGTAGATACGGATTTTTGTGCGTTTGCTAAGAAGCCTGGACACCAAAACCCTGTGTAAAGCTGCACTACAACGGAGGGCATTTTGGATCCTTGTATCTATTTCTTGCTCCCTGGTGTTAGTGTCCGTTATAATGCAGCCCAGATACTTAGATCTATCTATACCCTTGTATGAGACCTCTCCAACTTTGAGGTCTCGCCTCGGGACTCGGACATTTTTATATCTACGAATATGCATGTATTCTGTTTTTTGGTGGTTGATTAGCGGCCGCCTCTTTATGGTACAAAAGTTTAAATTGTATATAAAAACTGTTTAATGAAGAAAGGCTATTATAAAATAGACGATTTTTTGAATGACCATAATTTAGGGGCATATTAGTAACACAAAAATTGTAATATATTTTTAGGTTAATGGTGACATTTTGTAAAACATTTTTTTTAAGAGTAACTGCTGAGTTTTTTGCTAGTGTCTTCTTGGCAGAACACTACATTCCGAACCAGTGGTAAACATGTTGACATTCATAAGTGTTCTGTATGGACCTAAATTGAATAAACAATTTTCATTTTTCATGATGTCGCTTAAGTCGCGGGCAAGGAGGTTATAGATAAACTTCATGGTCGCGGGTATTTTTTTAGTTTCAATTCGTATAAATGATGATGACTTTGTCTTAATATGACGGGTAGGGCACACTAGCGACGCCAATCAATTTTAATTTTTAGCTTCTAAATCGGATCTATTTTAAATAATTTCGGGGTTACAACCTCTTGGCAAACACTCATACTATTTATTAAATAACCATGCATAAATTTTGGGTCCGTTTTTGTACCCAAAAAATTGTTTCACGCCAAAATTGGCTGCTTTTGGCGTTTTGCAACATTTGTGCATGGTTATTTAATAAATAGTATAAGTGTTTGCTGATAGGTTGTAACCCCTTAAATACTTTAATATAGATCCGGTTTAGTAGCTAAAAATTAAAATCGATTGGCGTCGCTAGTGTGCCCTACCCTTCACCCTAATATTGTCAATATTGTCAAATTTTTAAGTATGGTTTTGATATTTTTTTCCAATGCCTTTTACTATTTTAAGTAACTAATTTAAATATTTTTGTAAAATAGTAGGTAGTATTTTTTTAATTAATTTTTCTAAATTCGAAGCGTACTTGTGACGTCATAAATACGCTTGGTGTTCCCATATGTCATTTTCCCCAATTTACGGAAAATATTTCGTAAGAAAAAATAACATACTTCTAAAAATGCCTTTTGATCGGGGTAATTTTAAATCACTATCTGGTAACATAACGGTAAAGTCTTAGTTTAGGTGTCACTCTGCAAAAAACGTCAAACTAGCGCCATCTGTTACTTGGTCCTGGTGAATAAGTCACTGAGACATTGTTGTCACCACGAAGTTTTATTAAATGTAATTTTTCTGAATACAACACAACTAGCGCCATCTGTTACTTGGTCCGAGTGAATAAGTCTCTGAGACATTGTTGTCACCTTTCTGAATACAACCTGTCAGAATAGCTAGCGTATCTATGGTCAAATGAAGGTCAACGCTATTTTATTGAAAGTATTCTTGTTTCAGTAGTTTTAAATTTAAAAAATATTAAAATATGTTATGAAATACAAATGCCTTGAAACGGTTTTCTGATTGGAACCTGTTTATTTTTTTTTTCCCATACCATTATAGAAGGAGTGACTGATGTTGCATAAAGTGTCATAAACTTTTTAATTTTCTTTTAAGCTATCTATATTATAAAGCCTGTTATAATGTGTTTAGATACTTTTGATTTCTTATTTGAAGATTATTATATGAGTGTGTGTTGATAAAAGTTTTTACCTATTTGATTGCATTGTTATAAATAAATATAATTACTTAAATGGGCTAACGATGAAATAAATATAAAATTCTTTCACTTTTAAATAATTATATTTTAGTCTGCTGGTGAATAAAACCCTTTGATGTTAACAAAAATTAACTGCCATTCAATTAGACAGCTAAACTCGAAGACTTAAATCACAATTTAGAATGAGATTATCCATGATCATTAACGAAGAGCTATGAAATTTCCATTCAATTAACAATCTAAACATTAACAACAGAAATCATAATTTTCGACGAGCACCCGTTGTTCGCAAACGGTCGCTTCAAGAGGTCCGCACAATGAAATAATAAACACTCCACATATGCCAATGAAATGGAATATCTTTGCGTTATTATTCGATGCGAATTTTCCGAGGCATCTCGGAGTTCTGCGGCGTATTCGTTCAACATTTTCCGTTGTGTTTAAAATAGAATACGGGTGTATGCGAGAGGTTAGGTATGTGAGTTTATTAGACTTATTGCGGAAACCATACTCATGCCAACATGTACCTGATGGTGGTGTAAAACCTCTCCAGGCTTATAGACGTATTCAATGGCCATACTATCAACACGTCTTCTCTTGCTGGTGGCTCTCGTATTCTCTGACGCAGAACAAACCTAGCAGAGATCTCTGACGTGGAGAACGAGGCATTGTATTTGAGTCTGTGTAAGTAAGAACGAATGAATGAACGAAAAATCATTCTCACTACAATTTCTTGCAATTTACATGTTTGGCATTGTTACTATAGGAACATGAACTTTTATTTTGACGACGTAAGGAATTCACAAGTAGGTTAGTGGTAGGTATATACTATGTAGGTATCTTCGATTGCCTAAAAGCATACTACTCGTAAGAAAACCCTTTTCTTCCATTAAGGCGACGGGTAGCCCTAACTAGCAACACCAATCGAATTAAATTGTTAGCTACTAAACTGGACCTATTTTAGACAATTTCGGGGTTACCTCCTCTCGGTAAACACTTACACTATTTATTAAATAACCATGCACAAATGTTGGGTCCATCGCGTATGCGAAAAATTGATTACCGCCAAAAGCGGCCACTTTATAAAAATTTTAAACCAACTGAAAAATCGTAGTAATGGCTACGATTTTTCAGTTGCTCTAAAATTTTCATGCCATTCCCAGTCTCCATTCATCACAAAATTTACAGTTAAGTCGTTTAATCGAAACAGAAAATAGAATTAAAAGGCCGTTTGAATCGTGTCAAATTAAATGCCGTGTCTGCATCGCGGCACGTGTGCTCCGAGGTGCTAAATGGTACAAAATGTCAGGCCCACAGACAGGGCGCGGCAATTAACACATGTCCGACAACCGGTCGCCATGGCAACGGGATTCGCTGTTAGGGTTGCAGGAAGCAAGTTTTGCTAAGCTCTTTGTCGGAGTAAAAAATTGGCACGTGTAGATTAGCTGCTTGGAGATAAAAACGTGACTGGTATGTAGAGTATTTTAGATTTTTGTTCTCCTTTTCTTTTTGTATTAATAAATTTAAAAAAAATACATCTGACCTCGGCAGCGGCAGCTTTGGACGCAAGTGGGAATTACACGGTAAGATGAGGAGGAGGAAATAAAAATATATATAGTATTTTTATTTCAAAAAAGGCATCTGTCAATAATACGCCATAATTCTTATTTGGGTTAACTTTACAATCAAGATCAGATGATCATTACCAATTTCGCTAAAAATCATTAAGCCATTCCAAATTGTAATTTATCAATTTGTACTGACACTAGGTCGAATAAGAAAATTGTTACTAGCAAATAATAATGTTATATGTAATGATTGGGATAAATAAATAAATAAATATTTCACAACATCCCATACATTGATCTAACTCCGAGATAGGTAGCTCAAGAACCTGTGTTACGGATATCAGAATCAACAGTGGGATTACAAATATATACATATAATACTTTTCTTTTGTAAATACATACTTATAATACGTAAATAAATATATATGTAATTATTATTATCATTCAACTGTGGGCAAGTGGGCCCTTTTTCATGAATGGACCGGCTCAACAGGAGTGCCTCCGAGAAAATCGACGTGAAGCAGCGCCTAGGCTGTGTTTCGCCGAGTGAGTGAGGGCACAGAGGCTCAATCTGAGGGGACCGGAGTATGTAAATGGCAGCCGACTTGTGACTCCATTGCAGTGGTGCAGGTGTTCATGGGCAGCTGCAATCGCTTACCAAGGTGATCAGTTCGCTTATTTGCCACCTGTGACAAAAAATGCTACTCGTTACAATGATTGATATTCCTTCATGTGTGATGTTCGGATTCTCACTATTTGCACGTGGCAACCCTAAACGCGCCACGTTAAACAAACTAATTGGCCAACGCTTTTATCGACAATTGTACTATACTTTTATGAATGCACAATAATGAATGAACGCTGTGACGTAACGTAATTGATGAATGAAAATTTAATTTGTGCCTTGCACCTATTAATTTAAATTCGTTTGTCCAATTACGGCCGTTAATGAGCTCTGCGTTTTCTTTTCCAGTTTAAATCCATATCGGTAGTAACTGTTGTTATATTAACGTGATGGCAACGCGAATTAATTGGGGAAGTAAATTTTGAGTGCCTTATCAAAAAAGCTTTTATTAATTGGTTTTGCAATTTTTTTACCGATAACATACATAACATTAAAATAAATAAAAAAATCAATTGCCAACTGCATGATCCAAAGCAGTTCAGCATTTGTTATGCATTTTACACATTGTTCCAATATGCCTCAATGCTACATTTTATTCCTTTTCAAAAGTTTAGCTCGCTTTTCATCAGTTTGTCTTCTTGTCCGTCCCCTATCATATAACAAAACTCATTTAAGTGTAATTTCTAGAATTGAAAACAGGCTAGTGAAATTTAAAAATAAAACTAGTTTTAAACATGAATTAACATTTAATCCAGGAGTAGCGTTCATATTACTTTGCCGGATTTGATAAAAATTGCATCAAGAATCATTTTTTTATGTTTTTTTTCATTTCACACTTTATACCTACTTACGAGTGAGGTGTGGATGTTCGTACCTATGTATAATCCTACATAGGTACGAACAGCCACAAATCAATGTGTGTGTATGTACCAATCAATCTTTCTCCGATTTCTTCAAACATTTTTGGTTCAAAGTAAATTGAACCTCGCTTGAACCTCTTCAACTACGTAGAGACATCGGTTCGCTTAGCGTTTTATGCCGTCTATATCACGGTGAATGCTCTGAAGAGCTTTTCTCCCTCATCCCACCTTCCCTTTTCCGTCACAGAACTACACGCGCCGGACAACGCTGTCACCGCTTCACAGTGGAAAACATCCCATCACGGACTAAAAAAATTGCCGGTTCCTATTTCTGCCGCACCTTCAAGAAAGGGTACTTGTTGCCGGCGCATGTTCCTCCTTCCTACAATATGGATTCCTTCAAACGAATCGTGAAGAAGTATCTCGCGGGCCAGTATGGCAGTCCCAACGGAGGTGATGCCTTGACATCGCGTCGGTTATAATTGCAACGTGGGCTCTTCTCTGCTTACTATAGACTGAGGAGAGCCAATATATTTATTAATTTATTCTTTATTACACAAGAAAATAAAGTACAATTGGCGGATTAAATGCTATACAGCACTCTCTTACCAGTTAACCATTAGGCGATGCAGAAATATGTATGACGGCTAAATAAATATATATCCAACATACATGTGAGTTATATATAATATGACTAAATATACATACATAATTATAAAATACAATAAACCTACTTATAAGAGTACCTTAGTTAACTTATTAAAAAAAACGACTAATACCGGCTAACCTACATTGTAAGCATTACAGCATGTCATAAAAAAAGGGAAAAAAGTTAAGTTAAATTTCTAGTGAGCTGAGAAAATGATCACGAACTGAACGCTTGAATGAAAATATACTGTGTCACTAAAAAAAATTAGTTTGACAAATTGTAATAACTTGATATATTGCTGCCTGTGTATAGTTCAGTAGTAGTAACTACAAATCACAACACAAGATTTCTCTATATATGCTCTAACCCAATATAAGTCTACTCCATCTATTACGTATGACGCAAAACGCAATCATTAATAATCTCATTTCGCGCGTTTCTCATAACGAATTAATGACCAAAGTTTGCGGCAACTATATTCACCACCCCCTACCTACTATCAGAACAAGGTGCTTAGGTATTCTACTGCAAAATGCGATGAACATTAATTACACAGTAAAGTAGATTTTTTAACTCATCATAATCTTAGCGTTTTGTCCCGGTTGCGTCCCAAGTTGTCGCTTCGGAGGCCGGGGTCCGCTTTCCTACTTCGACTCCTCCACTTCGCACGGTCTTGTGCATCCGTAGTGGTCAGTTTATTAGCATACATGTCATCCCTTACGATGTCAAGTCACACCTTTTTAGGTCTACCTTTTCTGCCGGGACCCGGCGGTGGTTTCCCACGTAGCTGTCCGGTTTTCGCAGGACATGACCGTACCAACGTAGGCGACTCTCCAGAAATTTTTAACTAAGTATTATAATTATGGTATCCAAAATATGATAGCTAAGGGTAATTTTTTTTATGTGATAAGTGGTAGACAAGCAGACAGATCGCCTGATGGTAAGCGATTACCGCCACCCACAGACACCCGCGACACCAGTGAAGTCACAAGAGCGCTGCCAACCTCTGATTCATTCATTCACGCCTGCGAAACAGGACAATGCTGCTTCACGCCGGTTTTCTGTGAGGTTGTGGTATCAACTCCGGTCGAGCCGGCATATATATACAAAGTGTGGCTCCACGGTCAAATTCGTTTCTCCTTTTTTATGTGATAATGGCGGAAGAGCAACCATTAGCTCGGCTGTGAGGGAAAACATCGTGCGAAAACTTGCACGTTTCGGATGGTTTCTCAAACGTGTAACCATGATTCAGTTCTGTTGTTAAAGGTTTGCGAAGTTCAGACGGCAGTCGCTTCTTTGTATATTCCAGACACCGCCCCAAAATCATGAACCATGGTACCCTGGGCCTGGGGGGCAGCTTTGCACACAACCGGGACTTACATGCTAAGTTGAAGAAGAGGTAGCAGACGGATCTCCAACACCAGTAGCTGCCAATCTTTAGACCCTGTTCTCCCGAATCAGGCCTCGGGTACGCTAAAACACAGCATAGGCGATGCTCTACGCCGATACTATGGGGCAATGTTATCACTCCGATCGAGCCAGTCCATTCATGTCGAAGCGTGGATCTCCCTCGGTTAAATATAGGCATATTTGTGATTTTCACCATTCTATATCCGTCTCGTTATACGTAAATAAAGGAAACATCGACAACTATGAATAAATATAATCGGGGTGCCTCCCATGCTTTATTTATTGTACTGTACCCACTCGCTCTACTCCACAGTGGAGAAAGCCACACGATTAAATTTAGTTTTCATTGTTTTCAGGCATGCTGAGATCCACATACGACAGGCCAGATCACGAACGTAAGTATTTTTGTATATTTGCTTTACAAGTAAACACATAAGAATGAAGCCATAAAACATAATGGCTACACTTAAAAAGAGATGCAACATAAAGTAGGCGCGAGCGTTTGAGCTCACGTGTCTCATTATTAAAAATAATTTTAATAATTGATAACAAAAATAAATTTTGTGTAAAATGAATACTTCATACATGGTGTGTCTGTGGACATTTACATGCCTTTAACCACGTGTTCTACCAACCATTCTGTCCAACGACTTTTCGAAATTAGTCGAAAATTTTTTCGACTCCCCTATACAAAATGACTAAGTCACGTGACCGACTTTATATGAGAAATTGAAATTTTTTTATGCGAATTTCCGAAAGTCACTAGAACAAATGTTGTTCAGAATGGTTGATAGAACACGTGGTTAAAGGAGATGTAAATGTTCACAGATACACCCTGTATACACTGTTATTTATTTTCGTTTACATCCCGAAAACTTCATAATATGTATCATGAATAAAGTCCATTAAGCATGTTAAAAAAAGTAAAAAAACAGCTGTTCCATACAAAGTGTAATATGGTAGTGTAGTGTACAGCTGATTTTATTTCGCTTATTTTGTTGATCTGACATGCTTATAAAAGACTTCATTAACGAGACCTATTATGAGGTTTTCGAAATGTAAATGATAAAAAAATAACGTGTATATATACCAGGACAGCCTTAGACTATAGTTTTCTGTATCATAAACTATGACATGACTGACAAACATAATAAAATACCTCAGCCATGCATTAAAACAGAAAAAAAATCGAACTTTGCAAAGGCATAGCAACTAATGTACACTCCAATCCCATTTATAGTTCATATTGTCTAACAAAAAATAAACCGACCAAGTACGAGTTGGAATCGCGCACAAAACCCTTCATACCATTGATTTTATTATTTCTTATTAAAGTTTTTTGTGTTACGTATTTTGTGAATATTTGAAGAACCTACCAGTTACCATTTTCGAGTAAAAAAAGTGTTTAAGTGTCCCATTTTTACTTTTGAATCTTCTTCTTCATCGTTTTCTTCATTGCTGAAGGTCCTGCCCTTCTTGAAATGCCTTTACCGAGGCGGTGTCCAAGTCTTTCCATTCTTTCCTATCCTCGACTTGTCTTAAGGCAATCGGCAAAGTGTGTCCGGTTACATCCCTTATTTGGTCTGACCGACGAGGAGGTGAACGGCCTCTTCGTCTTTTACCGTTGATCTTCCCACAAAAAATTGTCTAATTTTTTGGATACGGAACCCTAAAAAATCACTTCGATTGACTTTTTCCAACAACAGTCTCTATTGAAATAAATGGACGAGGCCAAATTCGCATGGAAAAGCCCGTCCTGACATAATAGCCATCAATTTTTACCATTCCCTGTGCACGGTATTGAGTTAGTATACCCATCACTCTTGCGAAACTCACCTGGCTCGTCTCCCATACTGCCAGTGTACAGTCACAAACGCCGCGCCCTTTTGAGAGTGACTCTTATTTTTTGCGGAATAAGAATCTAAAATGTAAAAACCCATTATGCTGTGTACATCGTGCAAATTAAAGAGAATCGGGAAAACTAGGAAATGGTATCGGGAGTGCTTCCACTCGCCTCTATTTGCCCGGTTCCGATGTTTTCCACATTGCTGTAGTAGATAAAGTCACAAAAACTACACGCCAAATATATTTTGGTTTTAATAATTGTTCTTGCAATAATACCTAAGATAAAATTGGAAACATTTTTCTCAAAAGATTTATAGTGCCTCGATATTTTCATTAATTTTTTATGAGTAGAGGCCCACCTTCACTCTGTTTCGGACCTTTATTTTGCATAGTGACATGAAGTGTCAAAACGATTTTGTTTCGTATTTTTGGGATATAGCGTCGAGGCTCGAACATACTTTTTTTTTCATAATAACTTAAAACCCCCGTTTTACTACCTTAGAGAGTGAATTTACAAAGATTATTTCTTAATGCTCAACTACGCTATAAAATCAACCCCTTTGCTAAAATTACATATTTCTTACCCTTGTTAAGGCCCTGAGTTTATAAATCAGTCAGTCAGCTTTCGCTTATATAGATTGAATCTTTAAATATAACTGACCGACTTTAGCCAATATATTGATTTTTTTTTTCTTTTTGTACTTAATTAGGAATGTATCTTTACATTGACGTGCCTTTATTTTGCGTGCAACCACTAGATACCGTGTTTATAAATAATCGCCCTAGTCTCCCACAATCGTTACTATTTTTTTATATTTCACAGCATCACATACATTGATCTGACTCCGAGATAGGTAGCTCAGGTACCTGTGTTATGCATATCAGAATCAACAGCGGAATTAAAAATATATACATTTAAATGCATACTTAGTTTTAAGATTTTCGCGTTGCATTATAACTATAATTAATTAAGGCAGGATTTAACCCGAAATTTATTATCATCATTATGTACTCACATATTTTGCTCGACGTTTCGGCTACTGTAACGTAGCCGAAACCACTTTCGACTCCCGTCTTAATAAATTATAATAAATACATACTTATAATACAAATTAATTAAAAAGGGCCGTGTGGTCCCGGCAGAGTAGAATAGGCCACCCTCACTCTTACCGAGGTTTCGTAAAAGGCGACTAAGGTAAAGCTGCTAGCATGATCATCAGCACCCAGAGAAGGAAAACTCTGCATTTATATCAAAACCCTCGCCAACCCGTCTGCCAAGCGTGGTGAGTATGGCAATTACCCCTCATGTGATTGAGAGAGGCCCGTGCCCCAGCAGTGGGGACTTAAATGGGCTGATGATGATGAATACAAATTATTCGTCAAATAAATAAAAATAAAACCAATTGAGACAACTACATAGTCTTGTTCCATCACCAAACATGTATTAGGTGTGGGAATCAAATCAGTACACACTGCGCTAAACTGGCTAAACGGATCGTCAAATCTAGTTGATATACATTTGGCGCGGTGTTCCCCGAATTGTCGGAAAATGTTGCTTTATCGACGGTAACGGCAGATCGTGTCAATTAGTTGTACCAATGTGCGTAACAATGTTGTGCTCGATTATACTCGTGTTAATGATTATGTTTTGACAATATTGTTTCTATCACCACTACTCTATTATATTACAAATAATTACCTATATATACTTGATAGCTAATCTATAGCATATAGTGGCCCGCCCTCTATTCGTTTCAGGACAAGGAATAAAACGAATGATTTCTACTTTAAACTAATAGATGGCGCTAGGTATCGATTACATCGCGCAAGCGTTTGGTGTTTTCGGATTACCTATAAGCTTTGTCGCAATCTGTAGGATTTAGCTCTTTATATTATAAATAGTATAAATAAAGCTAAGCAAATAGGTGTTCAAAGGATAATATATATTACTTATCCTTAAATAGTTACATCCTTCAGGCAGGCTCCTAAACAAGCTTCTATAGGCGGTGACTTGTTATAGGCATTGTTGTACTCTTATTGTATCTTAAGCTCATTGTTAATATTTGGCTGTTACTCTCCCAAAAGAAAATATAATGGTTTGCCCTGGAGAACAAATAATAAATATAGCACCACTTATTATATTATTATTCCCCCTCCCCTCTCCTCAGTATAAAATTATTGCCAACAAGAATTTAAAAAATCCCGCAAGTTTCAACCGAGTTCGATCTTACGCAGCAACTTCAGCAACTCAGTAGTTCGTATGCAAAGCGTCTAGGAGTCGAACCGCTAACTCCCTAACTCGCTACCAACCAGCAAACAATCGGTCTTAACGTGGTTACCCGTTGCGAACCAGCGCTTCCCAAGCTTTTAGGACCAAGTTCACCAACTTTTCAAACAACGGCAATCACGCTTTAACCAGTGCAAGCACCAATAGCAAGTGTGATTACCGTTGTTTTAAAGTTGGTGAACTCGGCCCTTAGACCAAGGCAAAATACGGGGTGTATCGTGATATTTTCATCCCTTTCACCGCCTCTTTTACCGTACAGCAGGCATGCATGGCATAGCAGGAGGGGAACGATTATTCATCATTCATCATCATCCTTTCAGCCAATAGACGTCCACTGCTAGGCCTCCCCCAATGTTCTCCACACAGATCGGTCCTGTGCCGCCCGCATCCTATGGATTCCCGCGATCTTCACCAGATCGTCGGTCCACCTTGTGGGCCATCGATTATTCATTCGTTACAAAATAAATAATCACGGATCTATCTAAGAGTCGGTGTTCCAAATGATTTTCGGTACGTTTCACTGTTCCGCATCTCTGCACTGATCCAGATGCAAATGTTCCAATCTTTTGAAAGATAAGTTTTTGCCAGGTCTAACGCACGCATAATGCGCGAGCAGTGATCTTGGCGTGGGGTTCCGTGTGAGACAGAGACAGACTATCTCATGCAATTGGTGACTAAAGCAAAGCTACTTTAGTGCTACTATTGGCGAGCAATGGTAGCTCAGTGGATACGAACGCCCCAAACGTGGGGTCGTGCAGTACGTAACGGATCTACCAATTGAACATCTTTAATCTAGTGAACAAGCGAACGCGTAACATCCTAAACCTCACCGCCACTCTCCATCAGGTGAGATTATGGTCAAGCGCTAGCCTAATAGTACAAAAAGCGGGTCTTTGGCAGACAAGACCATCTTCTTTTTCTTCATCAGCATTCCTTCGTCCACCGTTGGGCAAATGCTTCTCCGAAGCACCTCCACTCGGCGCTGTGATTAGTTTTTCTGGGCCATAAGATGCCTGCATGACTTCGTAGATTATCTGCCAATCTGCTGGTAGTCTGCCTACGCTTTTCCTACCCATACGTGGTCCCCAGGCTAAAACACATTTACTCCATCTTTCGTCGTGTCGGCAACCATGACACGGACATGGCCGGTCCATGCCCATCTTAATTTAGCAGCGCGATAGCCTACATCCACTACTCTAGTTCTTCGCTCCATTGGTCGTTGAGCCATCTTCAGGTTGTGTATTAGGGATACAGACAAGTCAAGTTTGAGAAACCCTGGCGTAAACTATCGCTTAGCAGCTACCGTTTGGCGCACACAATGGCTCTTTGCAACCGGTTGTGGCGTAATGAGCAATTTGTTGGTAGCAATTTGGCACCTTAGATCTGCTAATAGTTGGTACTTGAGTTTCAGATCTACTAGTTACTACTAAAAATTGATATTAATTTAATTTAGCCAAGGGTTTGTTTTAATTGGGAGCTAATTATTAAAGTACATTAGTCTAGTCTAATTATAGCTATGAACGTCTCCCAGAAAACCTAGACTCGAGATATTTTGGGTAACGTATAAATTGATCCGACCGCTAATCGGACCGGAAAACTTTCGCGCTTGGGCGTAACACCCTAGCTACTGGATGACAAACCGGTCGGTGATAACTCTTGCGTCATGACTAATGCTACCTGTAAGTATACTCAAGTAGAAAAAACTAGCTACTTTCATAAGATATGTATGGATCAAGGCCAGGTGGACGATGCCATGACTCGAGACTGGCGGTGCGTGGCTTATTAGACTGCGCTGTGACCTGTGACACATCAAGCCACTGGTAGCCAGTAGGCATACTGTGATTTGAGGCAATGTCACTGTGCTTTGTGCCACGTAACAACTCGCCGTGATGGGCGGCAACTTGCCGCGAAGGCAGCAAGTTTGCCACGGAGGAAGCAAGTTTGCTGCTAAGGCCGCAAGTTTGCAACTGCCCCACTGCGAGTGTAGTGAGAGATTTAGTTAATTTATCGAAGGCACGAGTTGGAATGCAAAACGGTTTGGATTTAAGCGAGTGTAATTTAATGGTTGAGCAAGTCTTAGCGCGATGGTAAGGCATCGATTGCTGTTTCTCAAGTGAACTGGCTGATGTCAGTAACTTCATTGTTCTTATGATGGTGCATACGCACGTGCGCTCACATATACCCTATACACCGTTATCTTTTTATCGTTTACATCCTGAAAACCTAAAATAGTTATCGTGATTCAAGTCCATTTAGCATGTTAGATCAACCAAATAAGCGAAAAAGTTTTTTATTTTTAAAAAGAAATCAGCTGTTCCATACAAAATAGAATAATCTATGGAACAGCTGATCTTTTTTGCAGCTCAATGGATTGATGATACCTGTTATGAGGTTTTTGGGATGCAAACGATAAAAAAATAAAGGTACACCTATTTGCTTTATTAAATTAAACCAAAAACTCGTGGCAGACCATTGGGTATTTCATTCATTATTATGAATGAACACTTACTTTTCTTTAAACCTACTGGCCGTTTTGAACAACTTAGCTGTCATAATATCATAATTTTTTTAATGAATGAAATACGCTACTGCCTAAGAGTCCTTGCGTTTAGTATTGTTTTTAATGTAAGGCTGTGGTGATTTCGAGGACACCATTTTCCTTTTGAAATATTCCGTTGCTATTGTGAAACCTACCTTTTACAATAGCAACGGAACGGAATTTTAATTATCAATAGTTAACAAAGCAACCTATGTACAACTTGTGTATACCTTAAATATGAAGTTACTTCGCTCGAATTAATTAATTCTGAAATTTCGATGTTACATTGAAGAAGAGGGACGGATCACCTGATGGTATGCGATTGCCTTTGCCCATAGACATCCGCAACATCAGTGGACAAGTGCACTGTCAACCTTGAAACCCCTGTTTCCGGATTTGGTCTACTCACTCATTCGGTGAAACACAGTGCAGGTATTCTTTTACGCCGTAGTTTAATGTGAGGCCTTGATATCACATTCATGCCGAAGGAA
Organism: Marasmia exigua; assembly: GCA_019059595.1. Lineage (NCBI taxonomy): Eukaryota > Metazoa > Arthropoda > Insecta > Lepidoptera > Crambidae > Marasmia > Marasmia exigua. The sequence continues at coordinate 2,818,359 of CM032465.1, read as the reverse complement.
AAGGATCACTGTATTATCTATTTTTATCATTTTCATTGGTTCTTTGAACAAGAAAGGCTTCGTATTGTTACCCCGCGACAGCCCAACTAAACGCCCATGAAGTGACACAGCCGATATTTAATAACAAACTCCATATATATGTAACCTTAACAATAACAGAGTAATTTTTCATTCGCACTGCGTCGAAGAAAAAACATCGTTTAAAGGGCTTTAGTGTAAAACGAAAATTCAGCAGGCTTTGTTCGTTTGGCAACAAAAGGAAGCGCCGACTGTCAGCGTGTTACGGTAAAAAATAATGCAAATTCACTCCGGGCTCCCATCCCGTGAAATAATGCCCGATCGTTACATAGATAACAGAGTTTTTCCGTTAAATCGGCCATCTTCCGCACTTAACGACATTGTCCTTCGTTAAACAGAAAAGTGATTCAGGTACCCGTTTCGGAGCGTCTTTTTTCATTTCAGCCGAGCGTTTTAGAGCGTTCTGTAACGGTCTTCTGTATTGTTATTGTTCTAAGTTTTTTAGATATCGCATCTACCAGATGACCTTGTTATGTTTCTTTTACGAGTTGCACAAAACGGGTGATTAAACAAACTCGGATGGCGTAAAATCCCGCTTTTTACGCCTTACGCCCCTCGTAACGGTTATGAGAAGTAAAAAGTTTACGTAGCTATTATGTTTTATGTAAATCATTGATGGTGCGATCAATTTATATTGGGTTGTAAATAAACAGGCTGTTTTGCTTAACGGTTGGATCATAGATATCTGTGGCTGGTGGAGATCGTAACCGAAATGTCGCGTCTAAACGGTCGCCAATCGATCGTTTTTACCGTAGAATGTTATTCATCAGTAAAACCGATACTAAATGGATGAATAATTCATCATCAGCCCATTTAAGACCCCACTGCTGGGGCACGGGCCTCCCTCAATCACATGAGGGGCAATTGCCATACTCACCACGCTTTGCAGACGGGTTGGCGAGGGTTTTGATATAAATGCAGAGTTTTCCTTCTCTGGGTGCTGATGATCATGCCAGCAGCTTTACCTTAGTCGCCTTTTACGACACCTCGGTAAGAGTGAGGGTGGCCTATTCTACTCTGCCGGGGACCACACGGCCATTTTTTCCTAAGTATGATGCATACCTCCAACTGCTTAACTAACCAGTGCCACATACTAAAATGTTAGTTTGTTTATGTTATTGGTTTCGAAATTTAAACATCGATAGCCGGTGTGACGTCATCCAGCATGTAAACTTGTTAGATAACCACGAATATGTACAAATTTTACAAAAAGCAGCTTCAATAAATCCAGAAACTCAGTTACCCATCATTCCTGATTTCAGCCTCATCCAGGCCGCCATATTTCGAAAAAGTGCAATTTCCTCAAAGAAAATATCATTTCCTCCGGCGGCTGACGGAGGTTCCTGCCGATTTTATGTCAACCTAACTTTTTCTTATTAACACCGTTCTATCGGAAACTCTTTCATGGTTAGATTCTTGCGACTCGAAAATAATGGTAAATCTATAATATTCAGAATCAGAATCAAAAATCATTTATTTTAGTAAAAGTGGTTACAATTAGATACAATTGTTTAGTTTCTTACATCTAACCGAATAATATCGGCAATCGGCATGCAATAACAGAGAGTGAGCGTCATATAAAGTTATACATATTAAAAAAAATATATAAAAAAAATGTATGTGTTATTTTAAATCAAATCGTCCATTGTTCTTGTGGTGTCTGTCATAAAATTTATTTAGAAAGAGACAGCTAGTTTGAATAACTCCCAAAGTCAAAAGCGTATGAGAATTCAGAGCTATGTAAGTGACGATAAAGGTATGTTAAAAAATCAATTGGTCATCAATAATATTTCTTTAAAAAACATATTGAATGTTTCCTTTAAGTAAAACTTGTTAACTTAAGTATTTAAGGTAATTTCCCTGCAGGGCCCAATGTTTCTTTCCATCCTTAATATAAAAAACATAGACAAATACAAAAAGTGACGTTGTGGCTGTTGGCAATAATTAATCTGGTTACATAAGTCCTTAAAATTAAAGCAGGTTATTAATTGTAATAAATAACCTACGAGCATAGAGTTAAGATATGCAAACTTTAGCCCAAGAAAACGATTATCATAGTCATCATCATAATCATCATTTCCGCCAATAGACGTTCACTGCTGGACATAGGCCTCCCCCAATGTTCTCCACACAGATCGGTCCTGTGCCGCATGCATCCAATTTTCATCATATTCATACTCGTAGTCATATTATTTATTGCTTTCATCTAGTACATGTCTTAAAATTATTTACCATAGTTCTAAACATGAACCCTGCAGGGGCACCGCAATGTATGTATCCTTTTATGGTTACTATAAATTATAATAATAACTATAAAATAAATAAAACTAATTACAAAATCTCAGGTAGGGATTCAAGTATTCCGCCCGAAAAACTCTTGAAGATTATAAAAACATTTTGACATTAAAATATGTCTTTAATTTTCTATAGAATAAGTTACCTTTACTGTCATTTTTAAGATCGATTGGCTACTTATTGTAGACTTTAATAAACATATAATACGTACCTCTTCTAACTCTCGATAGCTCGACCAGAGTGATACCACGCCCTCACAGAAAACCAGCGTGAAGCAGCACTGTGCTGTGTTTCGCTGCATGAGTAAGGGTAACGGCCCAATCCAGGAGAGGGGGGTTTACAAGTGCGCTTGTGACTCCACTGATGTCGCGGGTGTCCATGGGCGGCGGCAATCGCTTTTTATCATGTGATCCGTCTGCTCGTCTGCCACCTTTGATATAAAAAAGAACTATATCCAATTGAGTATCTGGCAACGCTAATTTATCTTTAAATCTCAAATTTCGGGATATCGAATATCTTGATAGATATATGAAAATGATAATGAAAAATGAATTTATTACAGCTTAAATTATACTTAAAACTAGGGTATACAAAATATATAAGTAGATTACTTATGAGGAAAAAGAAGTAAGAGACACAAATGAAAACCCGCTCGGCTCTTCGAAACACCTTTACAAATCCGAGATAGGAACCGAACTCTCAAGACGAACGGCGGCCTATTACGATTTGCATACGAATCGCCTTATACCTAATCCGCCAGAATTTTAGCTCCCAGATAACGGTGCTACGCGGAAAGCGCCCTTAAAGACGCCTCTAATGAATTGTAATGAACATTGAATATCTCTTCGGTAAAGCTGTAGAGTACTCCTCACCGAAGCGAATGTCGACTGGCTTACGCCGCTACTATGTAAAGCGTCTTTTAGTTACATGAATTTTTAGTAATACATATCACGCATATCATCAAATCTTACGCCTTTATAGCGATTCCAAACATGAATTCTTTCATTTAATTACCAAGCTGGCCAGACGATCGACGACGATTAAATTAAAAAACACAACATCCAATGATTAAAATTTCGAATGCGTCGTGACTTATTCACTCTTTTTTTAAACAATTTATAGGCAAATTTCACGAAGGTTTTAGTTTTCACCTCTAATAAAACCATACTTATAGTCCATTCAGTATCTAAAGGTGAATAGGACAGTTCATACGTTTCCTATCATGCATCCATCTTTCTACAAATAAAAATATTAATCTTTCTCAATTAATCTGAACAAGAACTTAAAATAGTTATTCCCAATAAAATTTGTAAAAAATGTCCTATGAGTTGCATACTGCGCTAATCGGAATTTTTGATCATAGGGATTGACACAAACAATCGCAATAAATCGCTATGGCGAACATCTTACCATCGAATCACGATTATGATGTCTCGTACAAAATAATATGTCCGCATAGATAGCGTTAGGGACCAAGAACTAGTAATTTCGTTTGGTGATTAAGGTGGTTCCGACACGTCAAGCGAGTATTGTTATTTTTCAGATGAATAAGTTGCATATTCTTTAATTATTGGTCATTTATTGTGTGTAGTAGTGGTACACTGAGAATATTTGCATATTGTAACTTATATCCAGATAGTTCAAATTCATAGATAAAATGTTGATTAAAATTAAAATTTAAACAAAAGTCGATCAGATTTCTAAAGATAATAATATCGGTTCTTAAAAATATCGGTTAGGTTTAAAATGAGCGTCTCACTTTTAATGTCAAAATAGAACTGTCATTCAGATCTATTCATCATTCAGATATTGAATGGACTATAGCTATAAGTAGGCAAGTAGTTCCCGCCGCGCGAGTTACTAGTACTAGTATATATTTGTTTACTTCTCAATCAAATAATATTGATGCACCGTCCCGTCACCGTCTCAATACAGTCCTCTTGACCCACGGCAATCCGGAGGGCCGGCCGCGTAGAGGCCGGCCCTGCAGTCAATTTAGATCCGCTGATATTCCACCCCATTAGATACGATGCGCGCTTGGAGCTGTTCAAGGTAGGAGAGTAAAGTGAAGAATTACGAAGATATTTCGATTAATAGTTGATATTTTTTTGCAATCATTTGCAATTTATTCTTAAGTAAATAACACACTTAAAACCAGAATACGAGATGATTTTTTAAGTGTGTTATTTACTTAATATTTCTATTAATATAATTTAATAAATTTGGTCATTTGCCATAGTAGGGCCATTGCAACCGATGGGGCAAACGAATTCTAGAGTGGAGACCGCGTCTTGGCAAACGTAATGTAGGGCGCCCTCTGGCTAGGTGGAGAGACGATCTGCGCAGGATGGCTGGCAAGAGCTGGATGCGAGAAGCCATGGATAGATCACGGTGGCGAACAATTGGAGAAGCCTACGTCCAGCAGTGGACTGCGATAGGCTGATGATGATTGCCATAGTGATTTAGTCGTCATCTATTTGTTCTCTACTTGCTTGCAGCTAACTAATTTTGAGCATTCGCTAAGTGCCTAAGGTGCTATTTCATTTCTTTCATTGTATTTTTTTCTAGTGATTGGTGGCAGACGAAGAGATGGATCACCTGATGGTAAGCGATTGTCGCCTCTCATGGACACTCGCGACACCAGTGGAGGCATAAGTGCACTACCAGTGCACTTATGCCTCCACTGGTGATGAATGGTTCCTTAGATATTTCTTCTGAGTATCATTTAAATGAATTAATTCACTTTCCGTCTGAAGAAATAGAGATATAAAGTCTTCTAAAGATATAAAGTATTTCTTCTCATTCTTAATATACGTATAAATTAATGATTTTTCAGCTATCAGATCAAATGAAAAGACTGATTACTTAGGGTTTTATACATAAATGTTTGTTAAACCTTAGTTAACTAACACGGTATTCATTTTTTTAAAATCTTGTATGATTTTTTTTTTGTTTGAAATGACAAAACTGCTCTAAAACGACGTTTTAGCTCACAAAGGTTTATTGAACGTTTATGAATAAAGCCCTTATTTGTAACTCCCGGCCTTAACCTATATATACAAGTTGTTATATACAAAGGTTTAATGTTTTAAAGACTTTAGTCGTTAAAAAGACTGTAATAATAACTTCAACGCTTATAGCTGATATTGGTTAAATTGCTTTACAAGTAGTAGGTAAAATATTTATCATTTTCACCCCGCTGGCCGCTCATATCTTGCACCGGCCGGCCGCGGTGCGACTGCCCAACTCCCCGCGCATTCGCGCCATTTTTCGCTCCAAGATATTATTATGGCCGCCCAAGGAGTCGTTTCCACTACGGCCGCTTATAATTTGCAGCGTTTGGTATACGCCGCGCGCGCCCTCGCGGGACGCGAACTAACTGGATAGATGTATCTCACTGACTATTGTACCGGTGGAAAAAAAAACAAATGTCGATTCACGTGCTGGCCATATAGAGAGTTTTTAAAAAGTTATCTTTGAAAAATTTACACGATAATGAGTATCTATCAGCATGATTTGTCTAGCCACACAAATCATTCTGCTAGATACTCATTATCGTGTAAATTTTTCAAATCTGCTATGTGTTCCGTAAATAATGGATCAAACGGTAATGGTACAGACCTACAATACAACTAATTTGAACAGTTATTTGAAAAACCAGGGTTCCCAAGAAAAAAATAATTCAACCCCTTTTAAAAAACTAGTCTATATTTAAATCACTCATAGAAACAGAAAATAAGTCATTCTTTACGTTCAGATTTTTATGATTTTATATCGATTTGCAGATTTTTAGTAAAGCCTTTGCGAATAACTGAATGTTTTATACCAATTTAGAAATCTTGTTAATTGTACATGTTTATAAAATGATGGTACACTTCAGTGTCATACATTTTGTTTTCATGAGAGATTTTTAGAGTTTAGCCATCCAGGTAAAATACAATTTATTAATTTATTGGTCTGCGTCAGACTGTGAATCGAAGTGATCGTAATTTATCGTTAGTTAACAAACACTCAGTTATATCTATCATTTTATAATGGTAACTACTTTTAATTTTACGCTGACAAAAGCGGTCTAAAATGTAAAAAGTTTTGTCCGTGTATGCTCGTATAAGTGTGTTTGTGTAGTGCCTCACACAAAATCATCATGCTATCCGCATTACGCGCCCAAAGAGACGATGCCAAATGATAATATTATTTCGTCCCGTCTCAACTAACTGAGGACCAAGTCGCAAGATAAACTTTGGCGATACAACAAGTCTTCCAACTTTTTATCTTTTTCTCCTCCCTTGGAATATTTTAAAACAGTCCATTTTAGTGATGCGACTCGTGACTCTGTTCGCCACTTATTCTTTAGGGCGAATCAGGGCGAGCAAGCGTACGAGTCAGCGTGCCGAGTGGCTAGACTGCAATAATTCGCACTCTTTGGACGTCACTTACGAGTAAACTGTTGATTCTGATTAAAGATGGAAATGGAAAGTTTGGCGCATCTTCTCCATCAGAAACAACTTTCTGAGCCGGTGGTAGAATCGCATTATGTTTATTTATTTCTTTTGTATATTTTATGTATCAACATATATATGTATTAGCAAGTAAATTATACATAAGTACTTAAAATAATTTTAAGTCATTCAAATGTATGACCATTTGTAAGTGCTGAAGTGCTGTGTACAAGCCTATTTTTTTTTTATGGGTATAATCCCGCGCACGGTGACGGCCGCACGTGTGATTCCGCCAATGGTACAAGCCAATGCAATTAATGAATTATTTGAGTTTGAGTAACTCGGAGGAGCGAGCTAGAAAGTAAGTCGGCTGACAAGCCGAGTCACTGTCTACAGCTAGGCAGCAGCTTGCACTATATAAACCATTTCATTATAGTTGTCGGGTCGAGTCAATCATGTGCATTTATAACTATTAAACGAGTTGGCATTTTGCCTTCGGCATAATGTCTACATTATAGTGTGTGTTTCTAATTTTGGTTTTTATGTGGAGTCATAAGTGCGCTGCAGCCTCTAAATCCCTTTCTACGGATTTCTGACTTTTCAATATAACTTTTTTTATATCGACGACTAAGGTCCCATGTAAGTTTATGACTCGAGTTGCAATCGATTTAAGTAGATAGTTACACAACACTATTCCATCATCTGCAATGTGGATGTTCGGGTCAGATTGTTTTACTCCCCCCCTCCTTGAATTACCAGATTGATCAGAGGGATACAATTTGGAAGTTTTACAAAAACTTTTCGAGTGCGATAGAAAAGTTCATGCAAATGGTATTAGGTATTTTGTACTTGCGATTGACATTTTATATTATTTCATTTGCTCGAATTGAAGTTTGAAGTGGGGTGGTAATAAAACTGGTCACAAATAAATTGACATTAAAAAGACAAAAATAATATTTTTTTTCAATTTAGGTCCACACAGAACACTTATGAATGTCAAAATAGGTACATAATATCTACCGCTGGTTCGGAATGTCGATTTCTACTGAGAAGACACCAGCAAGAAACTCAGTAGTTACTCTTTTCAAATATTGATGATGTAACTGAGTTTAATTGAGGAGAGAAAAAAAAATACGATTATGAAAGTCAATAGACTACTATAAATAACAACTCAAAAGATTAATCAATTAAGATGACCAAGAATCCTTATCATTTAAACAGTCTCGTACACTATAGTAACCTTTCTTCATTAGGCAGGTTTTATTATGAGACTTAAACGTATCCAGTGATAGATTAATGACATTTCCATTTTCTGAAGATGTACAAAATTTGTTTTAAAAATATGACAAACACATGCTTTTCTTTTCTTTCGATCTCAATTCATCACAATACAAATAAGAGTGAATCAGCTACTTCTGAGGAAGCTCATTCCATCGTAGCCTTTTCCTCGACTCTTAGAGTTCAGTGTGACATAGCACAGTATAAATGTCACCGCTACTGGACCTAACAAGCTCTTTTAACGATCAGCCAAAAACGTAAGACATATTATAGAGCACAATTGTGTGAGCAGACACTAGTGCACCCTGTATTCCCTTAACCTCATATTTCAGTAAGACACCGGTGTGACAGGACCGCGAAGTAACGGCCGCAGAACCAACCGCTTAATATGCTTATTTTATTACGGCGATACAAGTCCGAACATCCACTGACTGACTGTTACTGTTGAAATTCTCCATGTTAGTTCCAGGTCTTAAATTAACTTTGATCATCTTGACACCCTACAAATTGAGGCACTCGGCAGCAAAATATCACTTTGTATGACAAACGCGTCACAATTTTACTGTTCACATTTTATAGCTCGGTCTGTCCCTCGTCCCTTTCCCACACTGTTAATTCGCCCTCCATCCTCCTCCCACTCGAAAAGGTATTAAACGGAAGACTACATAAAGTTTTTAGTACATTCGAAAAAAGTGGGTTTTAGTAAAAACTGGATGGTTCTTATACGCGACTGTTTCCTTTATTACGTGCTCCCGGTTAATTGTTTCAATTAACTAAGTAAGACAGTAAAATTCTCGCATTGTGTGCAACATTTTTCTACGGAAGTAATGTACGGAATTTAGCAGAATTCAGTTGACGAAGCATCGTGAGGGGCTGACTTTAAGGGCGCCTTTATTTCAAACAACTGTCTAAGAATATATTGGAAATTTGACTAAAGTTAAGGAGTTAGCGCCAGAATGCGAGGTGTGGGAAACGGGTCGCACAGGTTGAATGAAGTCCCGCACCCAGACGAACGATCGAGTTATCGACCAATGTAAATGCCCCCTTATTGATGATCACGAAGACAGCTGGTTAAAAGAGTTGGGAGCAGAGCCACGCTTGGACATGAAGTGGCCGGTTCGACTGGAGTAAGACCAATTCCGACACACCTATGAACCAGACAACTGCACAATTAGAGAAAAACAACATCATCATCACTTCAGCTAATATACGTCCATTGCTGGAAATATATAAAGGAGTCAGAAGACCTCGTGATCATTTACGATACCTAAATCGTTTACTTTCTTTTGAAGATATAAGATTCAAATTAAAATATCTTATTTCGAGTTACAACTTAGCACAGTGGGTAAGGAATGTTCCGATATTCTTTTGCCCCATCGACGACTTCCAGCTTCCAACGTCTGCGGCGCTAGTAGTTCGGATAATGTTGCTTTGTGCGACGGAACCACTTTGTGGCCCTAATGAGGTCGCAACCAATAAGGAACTTGTTGATAATTGGACGATTATAGCTGGTTTATCTTTGAAGTCTTACGTTGGGAATGAAAAGTATTTCAACGATATACAATGAAAGCTTTGGTAGCTCAGTGGATAAGAACGTGCCTTCGAACTAGGCTTCTGAACGAGAGTTCATACGTTCAAATCCGAGCATAGACCTCTGAAATTTTCACATCTACGTCCATGTTTCTGTCATTAGCTCGGCACTGTGGGAAAACATTGTGAGAAAAACTTCACGTATCGAATAATTTTAAGTCGACTTTACATTTTAAATTTCAAAATAAAGAAGTTTCACCAACTTAACGTTGTGAATCAGTTGCAATTTCGCCATAAGCCAAAATAGATCTGTCTCATTTTATGAGGATGGCTCTCGCTACGGTAACGCTGCAAATTAGTAGCTTGCGCCACCGAATCCCATTTTCCTTTTATCTAAAGTTTCCTATTTACATTCGGATCGATCGGTGAGAGCGCGTCAAGAATCGTACGGAGTGCCAGTGTGGCCAAATTGACTGGGATTTTTTAAAATTTAAAATATAATAGAAAAAAATATTAATGTTAGCTTTGAAGGCGAAGATTATTTTGAAAAAATCACGTGCATGTGCGGGATCCGGCGAGTAAGAAATAAAAAAGGCACATAAATTTTCTGGTCTCCTCATTTACTGGGCTGCCTTTTTTTCGTATCGTAAATTATTGTGGAAAATTGTATCAGGGCAGTATACTTGCGATGAAAATCATTTTTCTCATAAACCATCGAGCAAAACTCGGACAAAAGAAATTAGATTCCCATTCAAGGTTTGATAAATTAGACACAGGTATGATTCTTGTAGTTTTAGATAAGAAGCCTGGTTGTCAGAATCATAATGTAAACTTGTATCGAATAATAAAACACTCACATTATTGTTTTGATCATTAAATCCTAATCCAGATTTTCAATCGGCTGTATGGCAACACCCGCCTACACACCCCCCACTTGAGGGGGGCGCCACTCCCGAAGTCTCTCCCGTCGATGACTACAAAGTTTTCTTCTAATTAAGTACCGTTTGGGCCGAGCTTGGTGCGGGCGGCATGTCTCGGAATATTCTTATTTGTACCTAATAATCTCGTTTTGTATATTAGGGGATGGAAGGTTCGTGAACTTGACTTTGACTTTGTTTTGAATTATACATGAGTGCCGTTACGAAAAATTAAATCACGATTTTGACGTTGTTTCGGGAATAGCGTTTAGCAACGCTGAACGCTCTTCTAAAAATAACTCTAATTTAAACTTGAGGTACAACGGCGCACTCGACGTGATTTTAACTGGAGATAAAATAGCGCGACGCCAATTTATTACAAATTGTAGCTTTTAATCTCAATCTATATTCTACATTCAATATTTGCGGACCGTCTGAGACTCGACAAATATGTATGTTAATATTGTATACTTACTATATATTTCAATAATCATGAACACTTTAACTACACTACGCCAAAATTTCCAATAGACCAAAGAGTAGTACATTATTATTAAATAAATAGTATACAATAGGTATAATGTTTGTCGAGTCTCCGTTTAGAAGCTAAGAATTTATTTACCCTTTCGAATTCAAGAAAGCGCTTATTAAACATTTTCTAGCAATGAAGTATCGTGTACCAGTGTACATATTAATATTAAAAAGCAAATAGAGCGACTTGTCCGAAGCGATCACGTGAGGTAATTAAAAGGCACAAGCGTTTATAATTAATTCACGCTACAAGCACAGTCTATCAATTGATAGAAAGTGAAAAAACTATTGAGTTTTTTAACTATTGAGTTTTTTAACTATTGAGTGTATTAGCTATTGAGCTAGGAAGTTTTATACTCTAATTTAAGCTGTTCAAGCTATTTACTGTTCGCCATTTTGAGCCTTATACTATTACAAAATGGCGCCGAAGGAAATTGCGATAAGCTGACCTATTGTAAATTCATTTACATAATAATATCCTCCAACCGATTACGGTTACGGCGGCCAATCTCAACGATCAGCCACGTACGCAGGATATATTATAGTGCTCAAGTGTGTGCGCAAACACACCGGAGTGTGACACGACCGGAGAAGGATCGGGACACGACCGGAGAAGGATAGGGCGCAGGACCAACAGCTTTACGTGCTGTCCGAGGTCCCGTACCGTACTAGAACGCCAAATCCAGACTCCGGGCTGCCCGGCCCGGCCCGGGGATCGAAACCGGGACTTCATGCGCAGCCGTCGCTTTCAAGTGCGACCCACTAACCGCTGCGCCACCAGGGCAGTCAATTCATTATAGTCATTTACATAATATGGTAATGTAGGTATTAATCGTATATCAGAATAGGTACACTGGATTTTTTCGAATGGCGATTCTGCCTCTTCAGTGTCCAGACACTGAAAAGACCAGGTATATAAGTGTCTAAATGTATTCTTTCTTACGAGACTGATGCACAACACAGAAGTGCTTATTGTGAGATCAGATCAATATATTAATGTAATATCATTTATGCATTGAATCTACAATTATTCGTTTTATTGAAAATATTTAATTCGAATGAACCATTCGGCTCTAGGTTGACATTCATATCGTAGAGTTCGTTAACCTTTTGCACTAGACAGTGTAATGTAGGATGGCCAACTATACTGTTTAAGCAGTATTATACTGTTTCACACTAAGTTAAACTTTTTACCGTTGAACAAAAATAAAGTAAAAAAAATACTTTTTTCAGCAACAAAATACAGACACATTATTATGTGTTATATATACTTAGCAAGAAGCTCTAAAAATAATGTATTTAAAACAATAAATAAATATAATACTGTTTGCTTTTCTAAAATACTGTTAAATAATCTTCATAGTCTTGAATATACTTTTTTCTTATGTAAAAACGTTGACCACCCTAAGTATATGGTATCGTGCCTCTCCCGCACATGCCTATCTACAAAATAAATAATAAAAAGAATTTATTCAGTGTTACAAATTATGACATGGTTACAATAAAAATAAAGTAACTTACAAGCTATTACAAGGTAAAAGTTTATAATTAAGTATACTATTGACTATGAGTAACACTAAAAAGGATTCCTCTCAGCATTTGTCGAGATGTCTGGTGGACTCCTCGACGCTGGTCTTCCGAGGATACCGTCAGTAAGGCTGCGCGGAGTTGAGCGGAGACTTATAAAAATTGACCAACCATATTGCTCAAAATACACATCTCATCTATTTGGAGCAATGTGATTGGTCAATGTTTATAAGTCTCCGCTCAACTCCGCGCAGCTCCACTTCTGTGGAAACGCAGCCTACCGCACCGGGGAAAGAGACCTACCTGATTATCGTCTCCCAAGATTTGGTCCTGAATTGTACTGAAGGGCTAGTACATGAACATTTGGCGAATTCGTAACGTTGACCTATAAGATTACGAAACAATACGCTAGTACTTAGTACGGAGTAACTTTGTCGTCAATAGTTAGCCACGAAACCAAACATCAAAATGTATTGGATAAGTTAACGTTGACGGGCGCAAGCACAAACGCTCACCTTACAATATTATCCTATCAGACGTTAGAATTTCGAACTTTAGTTATCTTAATGTACAATAGAGGAAGCTCTTAAATGTCTTATACAAACTGCTTACGCATACGCAAAGAATATTTTGGAAAGTTTGTGTCTCGTACCTCCTCAGAACCTCTATATTATTATGTGTAGCTTGAAGCCTTAGCACATAGACGTCCCGTAACAAAGTTTAGCACGCTATATAGGCAGCTGATGATGATTTAACATACTTGAAGACTTCCGAAATAGTCGATTGTATGTAGCATGTGTCAAAAAATGTACAGTCTTTTGGCTTCTGACACCAATTAACAAAAATAACAAACAGTGATTTTAAATAAGGCACCATGTTGTCGTGAAATGAATTCGCTATTTAAGCACCAATTACAGCCGACAGCGTTGGCGTCAGATAGCTCGCAACTCAATCGCAATTATTTTACGCTCGCAAGAAAACTTGAAGCGGGTGTTAATTGTGGCTAGGCGACGCGGTTTACAACGGCAGGTGTTATTGCCAGAAAATCGGCTTTGTTACATTTTAGTGAGTTAAAGAGTTTTCATAAATGTTTCTGAAACCTATCTTAGCTAAAACAGTGTTATAAAGCATTTTTCATTCATTTTACATTTCAATTATTTGCTATGCTATCTTATTATCGAAACATGAGCACATTTCACTACTTGTATGACATAACTGTATACCATGGTTTGTGCAAATAAATGATTTATGATTACATATGATTTTTCTTGAAACATGGACTAATTATATTTCAAACGTCAAAACTGCTCTATCATACCATTTTAGCTAACAACGATGTATAGAATGTTTATGTATAAATAGGAATTTATACATAAACGTTCTATACATCGTTGTCGAGTTTCCGTATTAAAAAACAGGTAACGCTTGACAATGCTGAGATATAAAAAATATTTTATTTTATTTTTTTAAAACTTTATTGCACAAATGTTGATACAATAAGGCGAACTTAATGCCAAGAAGCATTCTCTACCAGCCAACCTTTGGGTCATGCAGAAAGTGCAGTGGTGCGGCGAAAGGAAATTTTGTAGTTACTAGTTAGGAAAAAAAAGAAACACTAATATCAAATAACTACATTATATACATACCTACATATATAAATATATTTAAGTAAATATATTATTAATAAGTACATTATAAATAAATACAATATATAGATGTAAACAAAAAAGTAAAATACATAAGAAAAAAATACTACATATAATATGATTATTTATATACATATAAGCAATTTAGTCATGCGGAAAGATTAGATTAGAAAATATGTAGGGACATATTTTTAATATCTTAGCATTGTCAATCGTTACCTGTTTTTTTATGCGAAAGGGTTTCTTAATTGGTACCGGATCCTCCTCAGTCCCATACTTTTGACAGACACTAATTGCTCGTGGTGAGAGAGCAAGCAGGTCACCTGATGATAAGCAAGCAATCACCGCTACTCATGGATATTTACTACTAACAATGTTTGCAAATGCGTTGCTGACCTCATACGGATGCCTATATACACCGTTATTTTTCTATCGGTTACATCCCGAAAACCTCATATAAATACTATTATTACCCCATCCGATAAAAAAATAACGGTGTAGAGTCGTTTCTTGAAAAATGTATTTTTAACTCCCGACGCAAAAACGACGGGCTGTTATAAGTTTGACGTGTCTGTTCGTGTGTGTGTGTGTGTGTGTGTGTCTGCCTATGGCATCGTAGCTCCCGAACAAATGAACCGATTTTGATTTTGTTTTGTTTTGTTTGAAAGATGAATAAGGCGGGAGTGTTCTTAGATATGTTTTTTTTTTCAAGGGAAACATACATACTGGTCAGAAAATTACATAACACACATTTCCAACACATTTAGCAACAAAGTTTCCACAGCTAAATAGTTCACATACAATAAACTATGTTGGATAAAAATCAATCCAAGATGGCCGACGTCACAAAGATATGGATTGTATGTTTTAACATAACTCCCACTATATGGGTATCATATAATAGGGCTTTAGTAGCAAAATATATTTATTGTGACGAATTTCCAAATCCAAGTTGGCCGCCGTTGGGGGTTTATTAAATTTAAAATTTTATTTATGGTAGAAATGAAAAACGAGCAAAGCTGATGGTAAGTAATCACTGCCGGCCAAGAACATTGGTATTGACGGCCTTTTAAAAAAAAGTACGCTTGTCCCTTCATTACCAATATTTTAAATAATAATACGTTTTCTCATTTTAATTATTGACATTAAGGTGGAGAATCCAATAAAACAAATGGAAATGGTTCCGGAAGTGTGATCGGGTTCCGAAACACGAATGATTTTAGTTAGCTTTTGAAGAAAGCCCTGGCAACACCGCGCGTTCACATGACGCATCCGCAATTACGATTAATATTAAAACGTCTCGTTTTGCCCGTCAAATGGAAATTAATCTTGTGACACGTTGGATTTATCACTTATTAATCGTGCGCATATTGCGTGCACGAACTAGTACGGAAAAATCGCGCGTTATTTTGCACGGTAATGTAGGACTGTGCAATTTGTCAGGGTCTTGTGACGTTTTTGATAAATGCAAGCTTAAATTATACAAATGAAGATTTTCTCTCTTTGACCAAATATAACTTTAATATCATGCAACATTAAGCTGACAATCGTATGACGTAATTTTGACAGATTGATTTACTCAACGCGACGTATAGCTGTTTTTATATAAGGGAGAAATAACCTTGAACATGGCAACAAGATAATGTTTAAATATTTACTACTTTACTCTTTTTGATTTGTATCATCATCATCGGTGTTTAAAAGCAGTTTTCATTATATTTTCGGAAATTTAGTTTTTTTTTCAAACTTCACAATGATCTATTACACCGTTTTAGCTAGCAATGAGTTTTATTGAACGTTTATGAATAAAGCCCTATGTGTATTACATAATATAAGTCATCGTGATTTATTGTTGTGATCCACAATACATTTACAACTGATAATAAAGCAAGTAGTCTTACAAGTTATAATAAAGCAAATTTTTAATAAGTTACCTCAGATTATTATTGACTTGCCACACATAAGTTTAAATTGTATTTAAAAAACTGTTTAATGAAGAAAGGATATTATAAAACAGACGATTTTTAACGACCATAATCCGTTTCCATCCGTTTACAGACGGATGGGGTATACGTAACGCATTTCTCCTGGGTAAAAAAAAAGCATGATAACATTTAAAAATATGTAACAATTGTTTTGCCCTCACTTCATTTAGGGATTTAATTATGCTATTTTTTTAAGGATAGCTTTAACACAAAAAATTTACAACAACAGAAACATCAAAGAGCTATAATTGATAAGCTATCACTATAACTTTCAAACTTTTCTAATAGATGGCGCTGGGTGTGGTTGCGCGGTATAATACCGCGCAAGTGTTTCGTCTTCTCGGTTACGTATAAGCCTTATAGTTGTTTATAGAAATTAGCGCTTTGTGAATAATATTATTTATTTACAAATATGTCATGAAATAACTGTAAAAAGAGATCACAATATTGTAATAGAGATTAGAGTTATTACAAATGGAAACTAGGAACAACGAAGGTACCACAAACACCCAAACCCAACACAAATATCTGTTTCATCAACAAGTATTTGTGTTGGTGCGGGAATCAAACCCGCGACCCTTACGTCTCAATCAACTCAACAATTCGTCTCAATTGTAACAAAATTAATTAGTTAGTTTATGTTAACAATTTGTTATTAAAAATGAAAAATGTTAAATAAACTACCAGAGTTCATTCAAGTTAACCTCGCAACACGCGGTTTTTTAAGAGTGCGCACGTGTCGTAACTTTATTCTCTACACCTTTTGAATTTCTCAATAAAAGGAGAATAACAAAAACCTAGAATAACGTTTTAAAGGTACATAGGTGGCGCGGCAAGGTACGACCGATCGCAAAGAACCCAAATACTAAATTCAAACGCGCCATTACACACGGAGCGTTCGAAAACGTTCTCTTTTTAAATTTAGTTAATATATCACTAGCGCCATCTGTGCGCAGTTTCTTTCTATTCTACATTTTTATGTCCCTAGGCTGCGGCGGTTGTCGTTTTTGGCGCGAAACCGTTTTTATTATCTGTCGCTACGTGACAATTGTTTTGATTCTGTATATTTACAAGTTGCGCGGAGGTCTCGAGGGTGGCCGATGCTGTGAATCTAAGCGTTAACTTCGAACAAGTTTAAGTACGAAACAATATCAAATCAATCTAGATTCAAATTTGAATTAAACTATAAATAGTTTGTATATAATTGTATATTAGTCTTTCAACTATTAGAGATTACCACTTGAGGCACGCATATGTGGTTAAGGGGATGTAAATGTTTACCGATCATCATTTTATTTTATTTTATTTCTTAGGAATAACAAACAGTTACACATTAAAATGATCTTAGATTAAGTACATAATATTTCATTAGATTACTAAATGTGCAACCAACACCGTTATCCACGGATTGGTTAAGTTACAATACTTACAACAAAGCAAATTTTGAAAGTCTTCTAAATAGAACTACGTCAAATTAATTGTCTATGAAAATTAAATTACATTAGGTACATTACTAAATTAACATTTCATTCAATTACATTACTTAAAATTAAAATTAAATTGTACAAAATCACATCTCTATAAATTATGAATAAATTAATTAAATTATTTGGTTAACAAACAATAGGTATAACGTTAAGCAAGATAATATATTGGGATTATTATAAAGTTTTGATTAATTTAAATTTAGATTACGATTAGTTAAATTAAATTAAATTAAATTAGGGCTCGAGTCTGGAGCGAGTCCAGGACATGTCTTTTGAACTCATTACGTCCTTCTGAAAATATGTCTAAGTGGTTGAAATAGCTATTAAATTGAGTTAAGAGGCTTGCTACTGGGGCGCGTTGCCCAGCTATGGTCCGGCATTTGTCACAATAGAAAGTTTGTACAATACGTGAGCTTCTATTATTACTGTTACGAGGCACGTTAAATTTTATCTGGTTACTGATATCCAGGCAATCAATTTCATTATGCAGCAAACTATACAAAAACATAACTGAGAGTAGAAGTCGTCTTGATTCAAGAGTCAACATAGAATATTTCACCAGGAGATGATCGTAAGAGCTATACGAACGATAACACCTGTAGTGCATGGTTTTTAAAAAATTTCGCTGTACTCTTTCAGTTATTGCGGAGTATTTCTTAAAGTAAGGGTTCCATACTTGTATTGCATATTCCAACTGAGACCTGACTAGTGATTTATACAACAGCAAGTAGGTAGTAACATGGTGGAAGTTTTTCGAAGACCTTGCAACGAAGCCGTACATTTTGTATGCCTTGTTTGTGATGTTTTCGATGTGTGTTTCCAGATGCAATTTACTGTCCAAGATTACGCCTAGGTCACGAATTGTGTGGACTCTGTCTAAAGTAATGTTGTTTAATGTGTAGTTGTAAACCGTGACTGACTTTTTCTTAGTAAAACTTATGCATTTGCATTTGGGTAAACTAAGAAATAGTTTATTCTTAGTACAATATTCCGCCAATCTGTTAAGATCGTCCTGAAGGAGCACACAATCGTCTTTGGAAACTACTTTCCTATATACCTTTAGATCGTCTGCGTACATTAAAAATTCTGAATGGTGAAAGCATGATTTTACATCATTAATATACAACAGGAAGAGAAGTGGGCCGAGTATGGATCCTTGAGGTACGCCAGACGTTGATACAATTGAGTCAGATTCAAGCCCGTTAATAACAACCTTCTGAGTCCTATTCGTGATGTATGAGGCAAACCAGCGAAGCAGACTCCCACGAATTCCATTAAAAGCCAATTTTTCTAACAGCATTTTGTGATCCACTTTGTCAAATGCTTTCTTAAAATCTGTGTAAACCGCATCGACCTGGCTGCTTTCGTCTATGCCTCTAAATAAATAGTTAGTGAATAAGACGAGATTAGTGGTAGTGGACCGTCGTTTGACGAACCCGTGTTGTTCTGACACTAAAATATTGTGGAGTACTGGGTATATTTGCTTATGCACGAGGCGCTCTAGGGTTTTTGAAAGTACTGGAAGAAGCGAAATTGGTCGATAGTTTTCCACATTACGACTGTCACCATCCTTCGGTATGGGAGTTATGTTAGCGCACTTCCAAATAGTGGGAACTATGCCCTCCTGCATACATTTATTAAAAATTAAATACAATGGCTCACTTATGACCTCGTAAGTGTTTTTCCAAAATAATGGAGGTATGCCGTCTGGCCCCGGGGATTTCGTTGTGTCCAGTAACTTCAACTCCGCACAAATGCTATCTTTTGAAAAGGTGATATTGGTTATGCAAGAACTATTGGTATCGAGCTCAGTGGACTGTTGCGGTTCCCAGTTATCGTCTACATTGATACCTGATGGCTCGTACACCGAATAAAAGAAGTTAGAAAAGAGCTTGCAAATTTCAATTGGATTATCCGTGTGCGTATCTTTGAAGTACATATTAGATGGAAAACATGACTTAGTTTTTAAATTCTTGACATAAGTCCAAAAGAACTTGACGTTGTGTTTAATACTGTTCTCCACCGATTCCATATATTTTTTAAAACAGATATCACATTCTTTCTTAAATCTTGCTCTGTACATGGAAAATATTTCGTAGTCCGAGATGTTCTTGTATAATTTCCATTTACGCCAGGCACTCTCTTTATTTTTAAATATATGCACTAGAGCCGGTGTGAACCATACAGGAAAACGGGATGACTTTGGGCGGGACATAGGGACGTGGTTCCGAATAATTTTGAAAATGTTGTTATAAAAGGTATCAACAGATGCTTCAGTTGATAAATCATTTAATAGAGAACCCCAATCGATATCCGCAATTTCCTTATTGATTGAGTTATAATCTGCTTTATAAAAGTTTAGTTTAGCCGACTGAAATCGCTGCATGGATCTGGTGTTCATATTTAACGAGGATAATACTGAAAATGGAGGGTGATGTCCATCTGGTTGCACAAAAGGTGTGCATGCAGTGACACTGCAGTCACAGTTAGATATGAATATGTCCAATATACGTCCTAGCTTATTTTTAACCGTGTTGAACTGCTTTGCGTTCAAAATTGACATGAGGTTGACTAACGCACGGGAAGTTACAGTGAACGATTGTGTGTCAACACCTGTATGACTTGTTGGCCAGTCTATTTCTGGTAAGTTATAATCTCCCATGATGTAAAACGTCTCAGTTTGAGTGTTATTCAATATATCCTGCAACACATCGAAGTGTCTGCAGTAGACGTCTTCCGAGCATCGTGGTGGGAAATAGGCGGCACTAATGTAATGTTTTTTCGATGGAATCCCCGCTGGTAGTGATATTAAGATATGTTCGAAAACGTTAGGTAGGAAGTGAACGGTTACAAGCTCCGCTTTCAGCTCGCGGCGTACAGCAATAAGCACTCCACCTCCATCACTCTTTTTAGTAGCTTGTCTATCGCGGTCACATCTAAAAATCCTGTATCTCTGATATATGAATTCGGCGTCCGAAATGTGAGGCACCAGCCAGGTCTCCGTAAGGACTATGACGTCATAAGAAAATGAAAGAATATTCATGTGTAAGGTGTGCATTTTCGTTCGAATACCTCGGCAATTTTGGTAATACATTGATACTTTACTATGCATAAAAAAACAGCATAGTTAAATATATCCATTTTAGTAATTTAATGTAATTTTGGATTATACATATTCTACTCGTACAGTACATATTTTGCCTCCTCTCCCTCCCAATAAACATAACTTCCACCGCATTCACAGTTTTACATAATAATATTAATAAGTTAGAGTCAATTTTCAGCCCTAAATCAAAACAATTCTTATATACGTTTACAGTTTCAATAGCATTCCTACTTTTTTTTATAAATAATTTTATCAATATCTTTCTCCGACCTAATAGGGACTGCAGGGGATGTGTCAGTCTCACGCACAAGTATTGTAGAATTTTTAATCCATATGTACTTGAATTTCTTTTGCCTAGTGGCTTCCTTGCACGCTCGAAATAACTGTTTTTTCTTCAAGGTAAGATGCTCATTCATGTAGATGGGCGATGGCGCATCAGAGATCCCTAGTTGATTCAGTTTGAGTTCTTTGGACCTGCGATATGCAGTCAAAATATTATCGCGTAATACGCGAGTGCCCAATTTAACAATAATATTTTTGGGTTTGTTATTTTCTTTGTTTGGGTGAGGAACACGATGAACAGAAACTATTTCTTTCTGCGAGATTGGATACTTTATGCAGCTTCCAATAGATTCTATGATCGTTAATAAGTTTTCGTTTCTTTTTTCGGGAACATTGCAGATCTCCAAATTACACTGCCTGGATTGTTGCTCTAAAGCGTCGATCTTGTTTTCGAGACTTATTAAAGTTGCACCATTAGATGAGAATTGAGGATTGCTGGTGATGTCGTCAACTCTTTTCCTCAAGGCATCAGTTTCCGCTGTTTGAAACTGTACTGCTGCTTTGAGATCGGAGATATCTGTTGTCACTGTAGAAATTTCCCGCTTCAACAATGCCTGCTCAGTTCGGAGTGTATGTAACTCTTTTTGGATGTTAGACAGAGTGTTTTTGATGTCATCGCCAATTGAATTCATGTACGACTCCATGCTCAGGCGCCAAGAGTCTAATGTGCATCGCAGCTCTGAGGTAAACTTTTGAAAGTGAGTTTCAGTTACTGCTTTTTCACTTAAGTCTGTGTGAGAGATCTCGGAGCTAGGACTATTATGCTTTGATAGTATGAGCGTATGGGGTAGTTGTGTACATTCAGAATGCGTCGAGTTAGGTACGATGTTATCGCAGGACATGTCCATTGTGTCATTAAACATAGATGTTCTGCTTGGACGAGCTGGTGTATTTTCTGTAAACCTCCTGCGCGTTATATTAATACACATAGGACAGTTTATCGGATCGATGCTGTTTTCCTTGGGATCCAATTCATTTGGTTTAATATTAAGACACGCATGACAGTAAATCGATTTGCACGATTTGCATTTGAGCTGCTTTTTGAGGTTGATTTTAGAAAAACATCCGTTACAAGACATTTTTTTTTATGATGTCAACCTCTGAGCGACAATGTATACGGTAAATATAGAGTGACTTATCTGCGTCGTGTGTTCTTTGGCGCGCGCAGGCAGTGATGTCACAGCTCCGCAGTGACACAGCGTAGCGAGCAGTGGACGCTAGTATGGCTCTTATGCGGCGCGCGTAACCGTGAAGTTAGCGTGAGCGCGTTAGCTGTCGATGAATCACTCTCACGACGGCTGGTAGGATAGTCCGTTTAGGTTTTTAAATCCCAATTGTTATAAACACTTGTTTTCACTGATTCTTTTTGCAAATAATGGTTAGCGCAAGCATAGCAATAAAACTTGCAATTTTCACTAAGAATTACTAAGTTTTTACTACGTTAATTGATTTTTAAAGAGGAGAGCTTTAACGTGAGTAATGTAACGGCCAGGGCTTGATCATCATAATTTCAGCCAATAGACGTCCACTGCTGGACATAAGCCTCCCCCAATGTTCTCCACACAGACCGGTCCCATGCCGCCCGCTTCCAATAGAATCCCGCGACCTTCACCAGATCGTCGGTCCACCTTGGGGGGTCTGCCACGGCTGCGAACAAACAAACAAAATATCACTAAATACTAATTTTAAAATCTTTGAACAGATTTCCCGATGCCACAACGTTTTAGCCAACTCATCACTTAATTGCCTAAACACGTGATGTGGATATGTAGCTGCAGTATGTAACTAATAGATATCACAGTATGCGTTTCGTAATGGCTGCCAAAAGGTCGATGTGGCACAACTAATCAAATTAGCGGGAACAATTAATTACCTAATTGCAGCTAGCCGCAAGTGGCCTGCGACAGGGGTCGACGACCTGGGGTCATTGACCCGATTTAGAATATCTAAGAATATTCTTAAGTAAATAATGCACTTAAAAAAATATCGACAGTCTTCGGGTGGGACTCGAACCCACGATCTTTTGCTAACCGGGCAACTGCAATAAAAGCAGTTTCATCTTAACTGGTGGTAAAATATTTTTAACAATATTCCCACTGGATATTTGTAGGTAAACAACAATAATATTGATGAAACTATCGTCAGCTCACGGTGAGGAAAAAAGCACTTGCAAAATTCGTCGACTTACCATGGTCTCCAGTAGCTTAGTCGGTAAAGCGAGTTGCCCGGTTAGCAAAAGATCGTAGTCTCTAGTCGAAGACTGTCGATAAATTTTTAATTCCATTATTTACTTAAGAATAAATTGCAAACAATTGCTATACCCAAAAAATCATATCTAAGAGTATTTTATCGAACACTAGTGGTCCGACCTCACTTCGTTTCGGAACATTAGTTTCAAATTATACCAATAGATGGTGCTGGGCGTCGAGTGTTTAGCAAAGAGCAAGCTCTACCTTGGGCTTCAGAATTAACCTCTTTATAAAGAGTATAGATTGTATAAATTATGTCTCTAACAAGTGGCTTAGAATATACAGTAAGGTGGCAAACGTAGTCAAAAGGGTGGCGCAACTCAAGTGGCAATGGGCGGGACATATAGCCCGAAAGACAGACTCGTGGTGTAGGGAAATGCTGCAGTGGAGTCCATGGGTTAAGAAAAGACCTATCGGAAGGCAACAAATGAGATGGAGAGACGACATAGTAAAGATTGGCGGGCACAACTGGACTTCAACTGTCCAGAATAGAATAGAATGGAGAAGATTGAAGGTCTACACCAAATTGTTTGAAAATGGCTCTAAATAAACATGATAATGATGTTTAAAGTATGCAGAGTTTTTGTAATTTAGAACATTCATACATGGCTGTAGAATAAAAGTGACTGTAAAGGAATGGTAGCGGCAAGACGCTAGTAAGACACCTTTTTTTTACCTGTACTTACTTACTTCTTGCCTTGTTCTAAAATAATGTACCTTTTGATCGAGTCACCATATATGAAATACCCTATAATCCTGAATCATGGTCTAAGAGTACCCTGGGCTCCAAAAGCGACAGATTTGGACGAAACCGGGAATTACACGCTAAAGGAATGAAGAAGATATTTTAATAAATTACTTAAGGTGACGGGTAGGGCACACTAGCGACGCCAATTGATTTAAATTGTTAGCAACTAAACCGAATATCTTTTTAACAATTTTGAAACTGAAGCCACTTGGAAATATCTATCTATATTTATTTAATACTTATACTTAACTTTTGGGTCTGCTTTTGTACTCGAAATTTGGATTACCGCCAAAACGGCCACTTATGGCGTTAATCCAAATTTCGAGTAGAAAATCAGACAAAAAAGTAGTGCACAATTATTAAATAAATAGTATAAATGTTTGCTTAGAGACTGCCGCTCCTAAATTGTTTCAAATAGATCCGGTTTAGTAGCTAACAATTTAAATCTATTGTTGTCGCTAGTGAGGCTACCCGTCGCGTTAACTTCTCAAACAGATAAACCGTGTTTTGGGTTACTGCAATCTGAAATTTCACAGATTGTTGAACATGGGTTCTACAATCTGTCTACAAACTTGTCTGTACAATTTTTATAATTCAATCCAATTATGTACTCTTGGTACATGTACTACGATTACACTACGAAGCTAGCTACGAAATAAGTCAGTGCTACGATTTACTATGTAGCGTACTACGGTGCTACGACGTAGCGTACTGTAAATAGCTGCTACGAACCGTAGTCAAGACTTGCGAAACAGACAGAATAGGTATCATCAGTGCTGGGGGCCCATTTCGGGGGGAAGGGGAAAAGTTTGACTGCGCACTTGTGACTCCACTTGTGTCACGGGTGTTTATGGGTAGCGGCAATACCATAAGGTGACTTTTCTGCTCGTCTGTCACACGAAAAAAATATTCTTGTCATGTTCAAATATCTAACCCCAATGTAAACTTAATTTTTTAAGCATTTGTGTAGCAAAGACGAAAGCATCAAGGATATTATCTGACCTCTGAGATACAAAACAAACGATGTTCATCAGGCGATTTTTAATGAGATAGGTGGCAGACGAGCAGATGGATCACCTGATGGTAAGCGATTGCCACCGCCAAGTACACCCGCGACAGCAGAGGAGTCACAAAGTGTTTATCAAATTTTCAAGTTGGGAATCGAACCTATTTCCTTCGCGGCGTGAAGTAGGGTCACAATCTATCTAAGCAGTCAGTGAATACTGATTGAGTCGATTGACTTATCACTCGAAAGTGACCTTACTGACAAAAGTACGATAATCATTGAAATATTTAGTATAGTATAGTTTTTCCTTTTGTTTCGTATCCAGACTAATGAAATCTTCAGACTTGTCACTTATTCAAAGTTACCACAGCAGTGTTACGTCATCGTAACAAGATATTTAAGGCTCGTCTCGCTAAGTTAGTCCTCACATTTCAGGGTATGTCTCAGCAAGTTTAAGTGCTTTCTAAGCAAAAGGTACATGTGACGTTTGCGTGTAATGAGACGCAACACGTTTTAGAGACAGATACAGTTAGCCTTAGAAAAGTAAGCGAAATAATTTTCGGAACAGACGTCTTGTACGAATTCGGGTAGGAATAAGTTATGAAGTTGTTTTATGTTCACTTGAAACGGTTGACTTATATGTTTGATCTCTTTTATGGTTCAGTAGCGCCACTAACAGATTTTACCGATTGTAATGAAATATAGACAATAAATAAAAAAAATCAAGACATTTAAATTAAAAAAGGCTTTGTGCTTTATCTATTACACCCAATTAAAAGTCTCGCCATGAGAACCTAGACCTTTCTTTATGTAAGCCACATTTCTCCTAAGTCTCTTTGCGTGATCGTATCAGAAATGATGAGATCCGTAGGAGAACTAAGTTCACAGATGTAGCCCAAAGAATTGCATGCCTCAAGTGGCAATGGGCAGGGCACATGTTGAGAAGAACAAGCGGTCGTTGGGGTCGAAAGGTCCTCGAGTGGAGGCCACGTACAGGAAGTCGCAGCCGTAGCGCCCCCCACAAGGTGGACCGACGATCTGGTGAAGGTTGCGGGAATCCATTGGATACGGGCGGCACAGGACGGACCGATCTGTGTGGAGAACATTGGGGGAGGCCTATATCCAGCAGTGGACATCTATTAGCTGAAATGATGATGATGATGAAGAAACATTCCTATTCTTCACCTCCAAGAAGTCAACTTATAAAATGTTCATCAAAATATACCTGCTTAAAATATTGGTAAGTTACCTTCCTTAAATTAACACTTTTATTGATCTCGCAAATTGGGCTTCACTAGTTAGTGAGTTAATTATGTACTCAGACAGGTGACGTCTGTCCCCACAGGAGCCCACGTCACGTCTTTACCCTAGTGTGTCCCTTGGGGTTAAGCAGGACAGGGTATCCTGAATAATTGTCTTATTATTGAGCGTATGGAGGTAAGTAAATAAATAAATAAAATAAATAAATATTTCACAACATCTCATACATTGATCTAACTCCGAGAAAGGTAGCTCAAGCACATGTGTTACGGATATCAGAATCAACAGTGGGATTACTAAATATATACGTATAATACTTTTCTTTTGTAAATACATACTTATAATATATAGGAAACACCCAGACCAATACAAACAAACATGTTCATGCACACAAATGTTTGTACTATGCAGGGATCGAACCCGCAACCCTTGGACCAAAGGCAGCGTTCACTACCACTGTTCCAAACGGGTCTTCAAGTACCATGGCGTGATATTATCGATTTTGACGACCCGTTCGGATTAGTGGTAGTGAACGCTACGTCTGTTGCAAGGGTTGCGTATTCAACCCCGTACAGTACAAACATTTGTGTGCATGAACAGGTCTGTATTGGTCTGGATGTTTACAAAAGAAAAGTATTAAATGTATAAGTATATTTCTAATTCCGCTGTTGGTTCTGATATCCGTAACACAGCTGCTTGAGCTACCTATATCGAAGTCAGATCAATGTATGTGTTGTTGTGAAATATTTATTTATTTAAAACTAAACAAAGGCTTTAAGTTAGAACAGATTACAGTAGCGGTGGAAACTGCTAGTCGTAATAATAAATAATACATACCAATCCCGTATTAACTGAATAAACAAGTAGCTTATTCATGTTGTGTTACGGATATCAAACAACAGAGGAATTATAAATAGAGTACTTAAATACGTTATCTTACACCCAGACGCTAAACATGAAGGTTCATCCCACGGATGTCCAGGATGGGGATCAAACACTTTGGCGTTAGAGGCAGGATCACTACCAAATGCGCTATCGGGCCAGTTATCAGCAACCCACACTCGTCCTACTGCTGGACATAGGCCCCCAATGCACGCCACTGCTACCGATTTTCGGCCACTCTCATCCAGCCCACACCAGCCAGCCTTCGAATGTCATCATCCCATCTTGTCGCAGGGCGTCCAATACTGCGCTTACCAAGTCGCGGTCTGCACTCAAGGACTTTACGGCTCCAACGGCTATCAGTTCTGCGGCTAATATGACCAGCCCACTGCCACTTCAGCTTTACTAATTCGGTGGGCGATGTCGGTGACTCTGCGGACTTCTCTCTCGGATTACATCATTTCTGATGCGGTCCTTCAGAGATACTCCGGTCGGGTCGGGCCAGTCAAATGAGCAGTAATTTCTTAACATAACCTTTTTGGGGTAGCTACAGATCAGATTATCTTTCCTCTGTATATTATTATTATAATAAAACAACAAGAAGATTAAACAACTTTGATAGATTTGTACATAGACAGCGTGCGACAGACATACATGCGCGGACAGTACATCCTGTATAGTACTGTCCGCGATAAATAAAATAATATTTGACAACCGACCGACCTTAACGACCCGTTTCGAATCAGTGATAGTGAACGCTGCCTTTGGTCTAAGTGTTGCGGGTTCGATCCCCGCACGGTACAAACATTTGTGTGCATGTACATGTCTGTTTGTATTGTTCTGGGTGTTTCCTAAGTATTATAAGTATGTATTTACAAAAGAAAAGTATTATATGTATATATTTATAATTCCACTGTTGATTCTGATATCCGTAACACAGGTGCTAGAGCTATCTATCACAGGAGTCAGATCAATGTATGTGACGTTGTGAAACATTTATTACTATTTATTAATATTGTTTTTAAAAGTTCCATATAGAGAGCAATGTTTTTACCAGATTCAAATGAAGTTCCCAGATGATATTAATTCCACACTGAAACCCGTATTTTTATGAATCGTTTCCGTGAAATACTTGTATGTAGCAGCTATAAAAATACAGGTTTTAGTGAGCACATGTCGGTCGAACCCTACAAACCTGCGTCCACACAATTACCAAACACGCCACATAGTGCTTAAGTGTTGCTAAACTATCGATATTTTTTTATGACATAAGGTGGCAGACGAGCAGTCGAATCACCTGATGGTAAGGGATTGCCGCCGCTCATGAATACCTGTGACACCAGAGAAGTCACAAGTGCGCTGCCAACCTTTAAACTCCCCTTTTCCCTGGATTGGGCGTCCAGTACCCTCACTCGCGCAACGAAACACAGCACAGCGCTGCATCACGCCAGTATTCTGTGAGGCCGTGCTATCACTCCAGTCGAGCCGGCCCATTCATGCTAAAGCGTGGCTACGGCTCAAATATGCCTCACAATAAACTATTTAGATGTCAGCCTAAGGAATCTGGAATTTGGCGCTCTTGTATCCCCGTACCTACCTCGGAAAGCATGTTAGAAGGTTGGTCACTTGAAAGTACACTTGTGTTTGCGCACAAATTTGTTCACTGTAATATGTTCGACTCCCCCATTAACACAATAAGTGATACCTTCGTTGTCGACTTCATTGTACAAGAAAAAAGTAGGTCAATATAAATGATGTTTCCTTAGTTTATTTCGTTAAACTATAATTAAAAATATACCTACCTCAACGGTTATATTTTTATTAAGGTGTCATTTAAAGAACGTTTGTAAAACTATCGATTAAATTACTATTTAGCGCACAACACTAGCTCACATTTCTCGCCCGCCCTACTTTCACCGACCACATTAACGATTACAGGCCCACTATTAAAAGAATAATTATAGAAGCACACACCAATTAATACATTTCCACTTTTTCAGCAGCGGTTACGTCCCAAAATACTATTAAAATAATAGTGTCGGCTCATCTCAGCGTTGAATTCCCAACTGCGTCCGAAATTGCTACGGAGCCGGAGTGCGGTTGGACCATGATCCAGGAGGATGCGGGAAGCCTGGAGCCCAATTCTTGTTATATCGCAAAAACATAGTTTTTTTTTGTATGGTTTTCATACGTCATCCGCCATGTTTTTTCCAAACGAAATTCCCGAGAATTGGGCTCCTGGTAATAACAATGAAGCGACTGCCGTCTGACCTTCGCAAGCCTTAGACAGGGGAATATATACACGTTCAGCATCATTATCCTAACAATCGTGCATGCGTTCTTATCCACTGAGCTAACATCGCTCTTTTTGTCTTATCTGTTATTAATAAAGTTCACTATGGCAGCCAGTGTGTGCGCAGACACAAGTGTAGTCTCTTATTCTTTCTTAGCTATAAAACAAAAAAGTTTCATTCGAATCCGTTTTTTAGAATCTGAGATTAGAGTATCCAAACTGATAATTTTTTCTTACTGTTTTTGGATCGCCATTTGATATTTTGACGTATTGATATTCAATGTAGAGCATAATTTTAATATACATATGTATGGTGACTCATCAGTGAAACTAGCGCCGCCAATAGATTTGTATTAATTGTGGCAATTATAAGACATTTTTTAAAAAGTAAAACGTTCAATCCATAAACGAAAGTATTAAGAGAATGTTTTGATACAAAATAGTGTCATAATTACAAGTAACCATTTTTTTGTAATTGCTAAAACTGGCCACTTTATTAGGTTACCTGTACGTCGTGTAGATAATATTACACAATTACATCTCAAACAATTATTTATACTTTTCTTTGTGGATTCACAATTGTAATTTTTTTTAATCGCAACAATTAATACAAATCTACTGACAGCGCTAGTTTCGTCGATGCGTCACCTAAAAGAAGTTGCTTTAGATGACGGGTAGGGCAAACAAGCGACGCCAATTGATTTTAATTTTTATCTACTAAACCGGATCTATTTTAAACAATTTCGGGGTTACAATCTCTCGGCAAACACTTATACTTATTTATTAAATAACCATGCACAAATGTTGGTTCCGTTTTTGTACGCGAAAAATTGATACACACCAAAAGTTTCACCACTTCTGGCGGTAATCCAAAATTCGAGTACAAAACCAGGCCAAATAGTTAACTATAGGTATTAAATAAATAGAATAGGTGTTTGCCGAGAGATTGTAATTCCGAAATTGTTTAAAATAGATCTAGTTTAGTAGCTAAAAATTAAAATCGATTAGCGTTGCTAGTGTGCCCTACCCGTCACCTTAACGTTTAGTGTAGCAAAATGTGCATTATCACGACTAAATGAAATCTTAATTAAACATTTGTAAACCCAAATTTAGATCTATACAGTGTACGTATACCGCCACACACATTACTCCATTATGGCCGTCCGTGGCTGCCTCTTGTTTGGGGCAGTAACAAGCTTAATTAAAGACTATTATTATTATTTTTAAAGCACGCTCCGTCTGCCTAAATGTAATAATGAACTTATAAATTGCAAACTGGTGGACTCGTTAAATCAGTCGTTAATAATTAAAATCAAACGTCCCGGTGGTAGTTGACTAGCCCCAGCTGTTCATAGAACAAGAAGCGGTGGCTTGGACGCAACGATTAATGTATCTTTTTAGGGTTCGGTAGCCAAATGGCAAAAAATAAAACTCTTATAGATTTGTCATGTCTGTCCGTCTTTTTTTCATCAA
The DNA here is from genome assembly GCA_019059595.1 of Marasmia exigua. Classification (NCBI taxonomy): domain Eukaryota; kingdom Metazoa; phylum Arthropoda; class Insecta; order Lepidoptera; family Crambidae; genus Marasmia; species Marasmia exigua. Next base: position 2,787,287 of record CM032465.1, on the reverse strand, counting down.
CCCCTTTACGTGTGGGGTATCTATGGATAGGTCTTTAAAAATGATGTTGAGGTTTTTAACATCATTTTTTTCTAAACACAACAAAGTGGGAAATTGTGTGTTTGTACGTTATAAACCGTAAACCGCAATTTAACTTCCATATATCTTACTTGCTGCTACGGAACCCTTAATGGGCGAGTCCGACTCGCACTTGGCCGATTATTTTTTCTTTTTTTCATGTGATGAGGCAGAAGAGTAGACGGATCACCTGACGGTAAGCGATTGCCGCCACCCATTCATACCCGCAACATCAGTGGAGTCAGAAGCGCGCAAACAACCTTTAATCTCCTCTTCCTTCTGGATTGTGCCCCCGGGACCCTCACTTAATCTTTTAATCTTAGTTTTATTTTAATTTAACGAAGAATATAACTAAACTGATTTCAAATTATTTAACTCAAACAGTGTACAAATCCCTAGTGGGTAATTTAGACTTTTATTAAAGACAGGCAGTGAGATAAATAAATGCTTCAGACAATTCACAATGTTCACTTAGTTTCAAATTAGTACATTCCCTGAACTATGAATACAAGATGACAATAGCTACCTAAGTACCTAGCTCCAGTACTTATAATATTAATATCAGAATCCACGAAGGTACTGTATTCACTTAATCAAACATTATAAATTGCTTTTTTAAGAGTAGGAATCGAAGCTACCACCTTGAAACATGAGGCAACAAATGCTTCAGTAATCATTTCATCTAGCTGTCATGATCTTTTCAGCATGTCATTTCCATTTCCGTAACCGTTGAACCATGACACAGGGTTTGTAAGTAGCTGACTGAGCTTCGCAACCTCACAGAAAGACCATGATAAACATCCAGACAGAATAATTATCTCAACAATTTGATTTAGAAGAAATAAAATCTTCGGTGCCGCTAGTCAGCTCGATTCAGTCTTAATTAAATAAGACGTTTAAAATTACAATGAAATTCTTAATTACAATAACATCAATTGAATCGTTTAGGGCCGATGGACAAACGATCGTTAATTAAAAGAATGACGAGCGGCCGACTTTTGATTGAATAAATTCGTCGGTGATTGAATAAATTCGTTAATGTTTAAATAAATCGAGGTTCATAGTTAATGTTCATCACAAAGACTGCCGCTAGTTGATGGTGCGCAATTTGGGATAAAAGAATTTAATATTATATTAATTTCATGGAATGTGGCTTGCATACCAATTAAAATTTTAATAAGAAATATGTAAATGATGATACATTACGTTCGAATCTTTTTGATTTTTATTGTTTTATAACTAGAAGAGAAAGTAAGTTTTTTTTTCATTTAAATGTTATAGACATCATTGAGTTTTGATCGAAGTAGTGTAATGTTTTTTTAATGAATTTTAAAAATTTAATTTTGATACCATTAAAACATTAAATTAAAACATTTAAAAGAACTGATTGTGGTTAGGATCACCGAAGGCAGAAGATCGCGCGGTCGTTCACCAACAAGGTGGACCGATCAGTTAAAAAACTCGTCGTCCTCCAAATCCTGCGCACTTGTAAGAGATGCGCTAGACAGAAACTGGTGGAGGCAGATCATCCGCCCCAGATGCAGACATGATGCTCACCTCGATCCTCAGACATGAGGGACTGACTCAAGTGAGAGAAAACATTCAATAGGAACTCTAACTTACGTAATTGATTATGGATACAGGGTGTAATTTTGAACATTTACATTCATTTTTACGTATTTTACCAACCATTCTGAGCAACATTTGTTATACGACTCTTAAAATTTATGCGAATTTACAAAAAATCATCTTTTTACACAAAGTTGATCACATGACTTGGTTAATTTGTACTTGACAATACAATTAGTAATCGAAAAAAGTTTCGACGAATTTCTAAAAGTCATAAATGTCATTCAGAATGGTTGGTAGAACACGTGGTTGAAGAGATGTAAATGTTCACAAATACACCCTGTATGTTAGACAAAACCCTAACTTTAGGCCTCCGTAGAATACTAACAAAGTTTCGTAACCTCCTGATTGTTTTTCTTCCAAAAATATCTTTCCAAATATAAAATTGGCCGGGCCAAAGTAATAATGTGGTACGTGATCAGCAATCGGCGGGCATCGCTGTGAAAAATTTAGCAGGTCTCCCGGGGGCCGCTTGCATGCCCGGCATCACACCGAATAACCTAGATTTTATGATACACTCGTATCACAGTATAAAAATATTGACTGCCTCGGTGTGACATTGGTAAATGGCTCGCACTTTAAAGCGACGGCTGCGCAAGAGGTTCCGGATAGAATTTTTTAGTGTTAGCCCGGAGTATGGAAGTTGGCGGTCTTATACACTCGTGCCTAGGAAAGCACATTAAGTCGTCCTGCGCGCAATCCCTCGCGCGCAGGACCAACGACTTAATGTGTTTTCCAGACATGTCACTGATGTCGTATTAAGGTAAGGGAATAGAGAATTCATTTGCGTTTGCGCACATAATTGAGCAGAAATATATTCTGCGTACGTGGCGCCTTAGACGTAATAGGTTGGAGGATATTATAAAAATACCTTCCCTGCTAAGAACGCGAAAGATATATTATATTATACTCCTTTCACTTTAGCATGATATGGGGGACAGATGTCGAATTCTATACATCTTTGACGTTAGTCTCTTTCTAACGTGTGACTCACGTATAACTCTGTCCCGCTGTCACCGATATCATGATGAAGCAAAAGGAGAATAATTAGACGGATGTTTAGGTAGGTCTACGCTAGACTAGAAAATAAATAGACTCGGGTCGGCTTTAGCTGACTACGCTCTCGCTTCGTATCGTGTCGCTCCTGCACGCATTCCGTATAGTTACTGTTTGTCTCACGTCGAACCACGACGAGATCACTGTACGTGGGTACGCCTGTTTAGCACGCGATGTAGATAACCGATGTTCTGCATCTATTAGTGGTAGGACACTGAAGATGTAGTGCTGGTGTTAATGAGACGGCAGTTAAAGGTGGGTTTAGACGAGCCGAGCAAGAATTCGTTTTATATGGACACGAATCGAACCTCGAACAAGTTTAGTTCGTGCTCGACTGTGCTCCGCTTACTACCGGTTTTTGACGAACACAAAGGGAGTGGTTGTTGTGCCTCGTTGTACTTATGTACGTTCACACTTGACCTCACCTTGTGGTTGTTCTCAAAGTTCGTTCAAACGATTCCATATTACAAGAACTGGGCATCAACACACTTGTTCACATGTTCATGGCTGCTCAAAAAGTATCTTAGTAATTTTGGACTGCTTCGGTGACGCAGTGAGTACCTTACTGTACAAAACAAACCAACTATAATTGAGTATTTTCAATGTATTAATTAAGTAATCCAATAATCCAAAATTTGGTCGGTTAGGCTTTTTGGAAGGTGGAAAAAGTAACTAGTTAATAATTAGATATTTTGTTTAAAGATATATATATATAAACATATTAAAGCAAATTACACACAGCTGTAATCTCTAACAGCGTATCGATTTAGTCGGCGCGTCGGTGTGCCCCCGGCCGATTCCGCGGTCGGCACAAAATTACTAAAGTTTATGTCGTCATTATTGGCATCGGCTGACAAAGGCGATCGCTGGGAGCGCCACCAACGACCAACCAGCTTTGTGCTGAAATTCAGATGTAAATACAAGATGTAGAACCACTGAGCGATGGTAGCTCAGTGGAAGTGAACTCGTCTTTAATACGGGATCGTAATTCGAATTAGAGCATGTACCTCTGTATTTTTCACATATATCTGCGCTTTTCTACGCAATCGGGAAATGAACACGAAAATGATACAATGAAGAAAGAAATGGTACGTGCGAGCGAAGAAGATTATTGAAAGCCATTCCCATATTTTGATTTAAACCTATATGGCCACAAAAAGGGGTAAGGCAGAAATACCATGAAATATTAACTCTTAATAACTTTTTATTATTCCTAAATATTATGAAGTCTCAATGATTGATGCTCATGCTGATGATTAATTGATTTATTTAACATAGATAGCGCACAAAATGATTAGGTACTTACTTACCTAACTTAGGTATAATCACGAAACCGACATGAAATAGAATATAAACATACATGCGATAACTTCATTTGCATATTATAATATCAAATAAAATAATATGTACCTCTTATTGTGGTTAAAAATCGACACATCAGTTAACATTCTCAGTTTAATATTATAAATAGGAAACACCTTTCTTTAGGGCCCCAAAACCATCTCACGGTTATTAATTATTATTTATTTAATTTATTTGCATTGCACATGACTTAGACAGGGTTCCGTTCCCTCTGCCAAAGTACACGAACAAACATTCGTGTACGTTTATTAAAACTAGATCGGCGCGATCAATAGCCATTTCGAATTCGTATCTGTCGCTGAGCGGCTGAAAAACTCACAACAACGAGTTTTTACTTGCGAATGACAATTAGTATAATCAAATTTATCTTTCTTATGATTCATAAGTAATGTTCTAATCAAATAAACGTTATTTCACTGAATAATTTTTCATCACATATTTTACGACAGAAATAACCCCAAAAAGCAATTCTGGTACACGATGTTGATTAGTGTCGTGACAATAATAGAAAGAATGAATAATAAATGTCTCACTATTGCTATCTGTTATTGAAGACTTCGGTTTCTCTAAGATTCCATCATCAGATCCTGACATCAGATCTTAAAATATTTTGTAAATTTTCTACGCACAGCCTTTAGATGCATATTACATTTTTACTATAATGAACAACTAACACTGTACGACTGTTTCAAAAATCCAACCCTTTCACCATCCTGGTGACCGCCTAGACCACAAGGCCGACGAGGTATTAAACTAGGTATTACTTTTCTAGTACTTATCTGCATTTTCGCTGCTGTGAGCAAGAGATTCACCTATGTTCGTAAACAAAAATCATCATTTTATTTCATTACTTATAAATAAGCAATTTTACATGCTTTTGAACATGTACCTAATAACAACATTTTTGTATGCAACTAACTCATTCCTGGAATGTCAGTCATTTATTTATATCTAGACCATCACTAAACTTCCGTTCCCCCCGCGGATTTTGGCAGAATGTTTTAAATCTAGATCTGCGCTATACCACGTCCCGTGTTCAATTGTCTAAGGCACATGATAATAATTTTGATACTCCGGTTTGATATCAATAACAACACTTAAGTCAATACAACGGACTTACGACTTTAGTTCCCCACGTGCTTCTAAAAAGCTTTGAGCTGTTCATGAGTAATTAACAAGGCAAACAGGCTGAAAGGCTTGACAGCAACTTCGACTAGCTATTAGTGAACAATGGTGAGTCCAAACAAGCTAACGACTAATCTTTGTGGCAGCTAACTACCGGAAAACATGACCACAAACATACGATAATTTGAAATATATATTTTATATTCTTAAGTAAATTACACACTTAAAAATTTCATCTCGTGTTCAGGCGAAATGATTTTTTAAGTGTGTTATTTACTTAAGAATAAATTGCAAAATATTGCTATAAAAATATCAACTACATATTTTATATTATTTAATATTTTATAATATATTTACGACGTTGGTGCGCGCAGTGGCGACATTTATATTACAACACCTCGAGATGCTCCTCCAAACGACTCGACATCATGCTGAGTGGAAGCCTTTTTAGTGCTTGATTCCTTTTATTTTGTATCATTATAGTGTTTCCACCTTGTTAATTTAACTACTATTAGCTATATAATATTGTCTGTAACATTTAATAAGCACTGAATAAATAATTTATCTATATATCTAAATAAGGGTTTCCTAACTCACCGCCTACCTCCAACCACACCCGGGCTATACCTGAGCTCGAACGCCACCAACAGCGACCGCGAACTTCGGTGTCTCATCGGAACCAGCCCTTAGTTTGAGAGGATTTTCATAGTAGGCTATAAATTCACAGCAGTAGAAGCCACATAAGAGGCTACCATGAATCCGATTTTTTTCAATATTTATTTCTCCCAATCAAGTATACAATATGGCGTCAGCGGAAAAGCATATCAACTACAAACTTCAAATGACAACCGCTGTCAGATTTCACTTGTCACTTTGACATTCTGTGTGTAGTATTGTCTATATTGACAGCTGACATACGTCATACGTCATCAACAAAAGGTCATTCCTGCCACAATGGTTTTCAACCGACTTCAAATAAAGGAGGAGGTTTTCAATTCGACCCGTATGTTTTTTTTCTTTGTTTGTTACGCGATAACTCCGCCAATTATGAACCGATTTGAACAAATCTTCGGCGTATAGGTAATAAATACCTCAAGGGTGGTCCCATTTAAATTTAATAATAAAAGAAACAACCCCCAAGGGTGGAAAATTGGGGAAAAACTTTTTATACGCAATATCTCCGCCGATTATAAACCAATTCGAACGATTATTTTTTTGTTAAATAGGTATTATCAAAAGGCTTTAAAACGTTCCTTATGACTGAAACACAACTTCTTTTTTTGCACTGCGGGCGGGAACACACTCTGATGTCTGTACATGGTGCTGCCCTAGCTTCCATACAATTTGGGACATCTCCTTTAAAAGTCTAACACGCTCTTGAAGGTAAAGCAGCGTGTAATTTTGCCGGGTAAGTAGTGTGTCCCGTGCCTTACCCGCGGTCGGCACAAAATTAGTAAAGTTTATGTCGTCATTATTGGCGTCGGCTGACAAAGGCTCAGTCAACGCGCAATTACGCGAGTGCGCTAAGAGAACTTGCGCCTTTTTGCATAATGGCGCTCCCGAAATACGACCAATTTGGTACAAGTTTGGAAACGTTGGATTAAAACGATTTAGGTTGTGTTTGGTAGATGGAACTATGGATAGTATCCATAGTACCTTAGTGGTTATATTGATGCTATGACATGTATTGTGATTGTTAAGTGTCTGGGTGTAATATATATACTTTATTGTACAAGAAAAAATAAAATTGGCAGACTTAATGCTATACAACATTATCTACCAGTCAACCATTGGGCGAAGCAGAAAGATCTATGGCGGCTTCATCATCAGCCCATTTAAGTCCCCACTGCTGGGGCACGGGCCTCCCTCAATCACATGAGGGGTAATTGCCATACTCACCACGCTTGGCAGACGGGTTGGCGAGGGTTTTGATATAAATGCAGAGTTTTCCTTCTCTGGGTGCTGATGACCATGCCAGCAGCTTTACCTTAGTCGCCTTTTACGACACCTCGGTAAGAGTGAGGGTGGCCTATTCTACGCTGCCGGGGACCACTCGGCTCAATAAAATATATATACATAAATATATATCTTAAAAATACATATTTATCATAAAATTTTAAAAATAAACCTACATAAACTTTAAATAATGTGCGTATAAATAACTAACGACGAAGACTAATTTATTATTTTGTAAGCATTGTAAAACTATAACAGACACATCATATCAATGCAGACGTAAAAAAAAGAAAAAATTAAAGTGTAGACTTTAGATTTTAAGTGAGTCGCAAAAATTATCACGAACTTAACGCTTGTACATATTATGTATTTCATCATCATCATTTCAGGCTCTATACGTCCACTGCTGGACAGGCTCAGCCAATAGACCGGTCCTGCGCCGCCCGCATCCAATTAATTACCGCGACCTTCACCAGATCTTCGGTCCACCTTTTGAGGTGCAAATATGTATTTAAGTAAATATTATTTGTAATTTCTCTGTTGTCTGATATCCGTAACACAAGTGTTCAAGCTAATTAATAATGTCCTTCTAACCGATATTTCGGTCATGGCGGCCAATCTCGGCGATCAGCCATCGACGCAGGACATATTGTAGTGCACAAGTATTTGTGCAGACACAAGTGCACTCTCTATTCCCGTACCCTCTTATTTCGATGGGACATGGGATGGGACGTGCTTTCCGAGGCACGGGGGTACAAAACCTCTAACTTCCAGACTCTAGGCTAACACTGAGATTTTCTTAACAGAAAAACTCAGGTACAAATTTTGGCCCGACCCGGGGATCGAACCCGGGACCCCAAGCGCAACCGTCGCTTTAAAGACCCACTAACCATTGCGCCACCGAGGCAATCTAATTCAAGCTAATTAGTACGGAATCAGGTCAATGTATGAGATGTTGTATGAATTTATAAATAAATAATTTATGACTGGCTCGGTGCAGTGGTTAATGGGTCGCACTTTAAAGCGACGGCTGCGCAAGAGGTCCCGGGTTTGATCCCGGGGTCGGGCCCAAAATTTGCACCTAACGTTTCGGCAAGAAATTCTTAGTGGCACCCCGGAGTCTGGAAGTTGGCGGACTTGTACTCCCGTTACTCGAAAAGGACGTTAAGCTCTTGGTCCTGCGCCCGAGCCCTCTCCAGTCGTGTCACGGTGGTGTCCCATTGAACATGAAGGTAAAGGAATAGAGAGTGCACTTGTGTTTGCGCATACACTTAAGCACTATAATATATCCTCCGTACGTGGTTGATCGTTGAGATTAATCGGTTAGAGGATATTATTATTATTATTATTTATGACACAATTATGCTATGCTACTACTATTCAAGTAAAGTGTTCATCAAACGTTTTCTAGGTACTCGTAGTCACAATTGCAAACAGGTTATCTTATGGGATGGATGATAGTGAAATAAAGAAAAAAATATCAACCGTCTATTATACATTTTTGCTTAAGTACATAATAATATGTAAGGAACAATTGATTTTTCCGATTTCCCTGTGTAATTTGCTTTTTAGCAACATAGCAAATATCACATAAATATGAGACTAGCGTGTTTTTGCGCATAAAAATAACACATTTAAAGTCAAGGACAGCATATTTTTACTTCCATGCCACATTTATGGTGGCTGTAGTCGTAAAACAAGTAATTTATAACAACAAACAAACATCCTCAGATATTCACATCATCTGTTCGTACAGACAGCCACACCTCAATTGATATTAAACCAAACTTGTTTGACATTAAGGTGAAAATCGACTGAATAAATTTGACAGATCTGTACACTTTGATTTAGGTACGTACACTACAGATAAAGAATTGAGTATTAAGTCCAAGGGTTGCGAAGGGCAGATGGCAAGGACAAGTTTCACCTTGAGAGCCACGCTTCGGCATGAATGGGTCAGCTCAATATGAGTCATAATGCCACGGCCTCACAAAAAGGCCGGCGTGAAGCAGCGTCTACTGTGTTTCGCTGCGTGAGTGAGCGTACCGGTAGCCCAATTCGGGAGAACCCCCATCGTTTTAAGGTTGGCACTTGACACTAATATTTCTTTTTTTTAAATTTCATTGCAGATTTCACAAACAAGCTTCAAAACACTTTCCCCTACCGCAAAAGACGAGCTTCAATTTAATCAGCCGTCGATAACGCTACACCCTGGGTGCGTCAGACCCGGTGCAATTAAGCGCTCAGTCCCCCAGGCGGTCTGAAAGCTCCCCGTCAATAATTGCGATGCAGCCGAACTGATCGCAATTTAAGGGTTGTTAATATTGCTTCATTGTTCTTTAGAATTCAGTGATTTATCTCGCCTTTTGTAATGGCGCCTTTTCAGGCCATATTGAAAGGGTTAAGAGTACCCAAGACATTTAAATTTTCTTGTACTTGGTATATCTAAAAGGAAGCCATAAATTACGTATATTTATGTTTTATGTGTCCATTATCTTGTGCATTGTTGAATGTTCACAAATTTATTTTTTTAGCTCTCCGTAAACTCGGTCGAAAATAATATAATGAGTGAAAAAAATGATACGACTTTGTTTCCGAGATATTATTTAATGTCAAAATTAATGTGTTATACTGTGACGTCATCGCCGTCACAGTTCATCGCAGCACTCTCGTAACGCGTCGCCACCTATTACTATTGCGTGTTATATCGTGACGTCACGTCTTTTAACAGCACGAATTTTTAACCGCCTACAAATAAAGGTGGAGGTTTATATTTGACGACCTGTTTAGCGCCGTGGTTTGTGCGCCAGTTGAGACGCAAGAGTCGCGGGTTCGATTCCCGCACCAGCACAAATGTTTGTTGATGAAACAGATATTTATGTTGGGTCTGGGTGTTTGTGCTGTGATATTTTTATAGCAATATTTTGCAATTTATTCTTAGGTAAATAACACACTTAAAAATTTCATCTCGCGTTCAGGCGGGACTCGAACCCACACCTTCCACAATCCGGGTGGATGTTCTACCAATTAGACCACTGAACGCGTTACTAAGCCGACGAAATTTGTAAGAGCTTGATTCGACATGAGCTGTCGATAGTCTCATCAATATTGTAGGTATATTTTAATAATTAATATTTTTATAATTTATTATTCAATTTGTTTATCTTATTCAATGAAACAAAAACTGGTAGATACAAGCTTTACTGGGACAATAGTTTTAAGCGATTTTGTACACATAATACCTAGTAACATTCTTCATTATGATCCGGACTTTTGGAAGACATGTCCGTTCAATAGACCGTGGGGTTCAAATCCATTTCTTAAACCAAACTTGTGTAAACCCATGAAAATAGTACTTTACACCTGCAAGTAAAAATATAAGAATGACGATTTTCTCCTAACGCTTGATAAAAGTCCAAGGGCCAGAAGGTATTAGTAAAAATTAAACGATTACAAAATATCCTCTACAAAACCAAAGCTGCCATAAATTACTTTAGCTATGTTTAAAGTAAGCACCCGTTATAGCAGTGCATTAACCGCCCATGTCAGATGCCCGCAGCCGAAGGAAATAGCTAGCCTATAGGAGGCTATACACCCTCCCCAACCTCCCCATAACCCCCCGCTACCAACTACGTGGTATCTGATTTCTCCAGGAAAAGGTTGGCTAGCAAACCGTAGTCGCTTTTTATCCGCGCCAACCAAACCAACCGTTTAAAATATTAAAATATAATCGTCAGTGTTTCTACAGGAAATGTATTTTATAATGATAGCCGGCACTGAGGTTTTAAAAGATCTAGGTTTAAAAGAAAAGCAGCTCTTGAAAGATTCTATGGAATACTATCGATGTAAAGCTAGTTAGGGTTCCGTAGCCAAATGGCAAAAAACGGAACCCTTATAGATTCGTCATGTTTTTTAAAGACAAATCATTGGAAAAACGTAGTATAACAATTCAGAATGTTCTTTTTAGGGTTCCGTAGCCAAATGGTAAAAAACGGTCTGTCCGCCTGTCCGTCTGTCCGTCTGTCCGTCTGTCCGTCTGTCCGTCCGTCCGTCCGTATGTCACAGCCACTTTTCTCCGATACTAAAGAACTATACTATTGAAACTTGGTAAATAGATGTATTTTGTTAACCGCATTACGATTTTTACACAAAAATTGGAAAAAATAAAAATATTGGGGGTCTTCATACTTGAAACTGAAACTAAAATTTTTTTTTTCATCAAACCTATACGTGTCGGGTATCTATGGATAGGTCTTTAAAAAATGTTGAGGTTTTTAACATCATTTTTTTCCAGACACAATACTTTGCCCTAGAGACGCTCCCAAAGTAAATTGTGTCCACGCAAGCTACATCAGGCGTTAAAATTGTTTTCACCAAGGCCTTAGATTACGTAGCTACGCCAATGGCTGTTACGTAGCATCGTTGCAGTCTCATCGTTATGATTGCTTACTTCAAACTTGATAACTACCGTTGTGTAACTTGGTACCAGCCTACGCGATTCCTTCACGCTATTCCACTACGATACGATATCAGCATGCCAGCTTTAATTACATCGCATATTAAGCACTGTAAAAGCTTATATTCAGAAGGCGTAACTGCAAGATATTATTGTAAAGATCTAAGTGCCATTTTCTTGAACCAATTGTAATAAATAATAGTTAAAAAGTTGTAATACATAATAAACAAGGCAATCTTTTTATTTTTTTTTCATTTTAGCGTTTTGTCCCGGTTGCGTCCTAAGTTATCGCTTCGGAGCCCGGGGTCCGCTTAACAAGGCATTTATCTAAATATGACTTAATCGCTGCACTCCAAGACGTCAACTAAGTTCAATGTTCATTACTTTATTATATTTTTGGTACCTAGAGTCAGCTGTGTGGTCCCCGGCAGAGTAGAATAGGCCACCCTCACTCTTACCGAGGTGTCGTAAAAGGCGACTAAGGTAAAGCTGCTGGCATGATCATCAGCACTCAGAGAAGGAAAACTCTGCATTTATATCAAAACCCTCGCCAACCCGTCTGCCAAGCGTGGTGAGTATGGCAATTACCCCTCATGTGATTGAGGGAGGCCCGTGCCCCAGCAGTGGGAACTTAAATGGGCTGATGATGATGATGATACTTTATTATGGAGTCTTCATTCGTATTGAAATAAATAATATTTTTTTTATCTTAAGTAAGCATTAATGTTAATATGACGTCTCTGAGTGCGGCAGTAGTGCCAGTTATAAAATACCCAATTAAATTACATAATGTAAGCACTTTAAAATAAGTTACTCTAATTCTGTGCCGTATTCATTGGTAGCTGTCTTAAAGACCGTAAATGCCCGTATCCATAATTCAGTAGGTACCAAAAATATTTGAATAGATAGATAATTAACAGAATTACTTATAAAAAGACGTAAGTGCAAATCTAGTATACTGACAAAAGCGTAAGTATGATTTCCAGAATGTTCTAAAAGCTTTTAAAAACGACGTCCAGTGTTATTTATTCTCTTTTTATATTTTAATTTAAAAGAATATAAATACCGTTTTCTCTATTATGAAAAGGACTTGAGCACTAATTTCAGTATTCTCCAAACGACATAATTGCCAGTTCCAGATCATTCGAAAAATTAGAACTTACTTTCAAAAGGTAGTCCAGTTTGAGTATTGTCCAAAGGGCGTAAGTGGCAGGGCGTAATCGGGCGCAATGAAGGCATCAATCAAGTAGCGTGGCGCGGAAAGCCGCCACTTATCTGATGTGCCTATTTGTTCGGCTACTTATAAGTAATTTCCGCACGCTCTGATTCGTTTCTGCCGCGACAGCTGGTGGAAAATTTAATTGCGAATTTAAAATAAAATAAACCTTTGTTAGCTTTGCACTCTTAAGGTGACGGGTAGGGCACACTAGCGACGCCAATCGATTTTATTTTTTAGCTACTCAATCAGATCTATTTTAAACAATTTCGGGGTTACAACCTCTCGGCAAACATTTAAACTATTTATTAAATAACCATGCACAAATGTTGGGTCCGTTTTTGTACGCGAAAAATTTATTCACGCTAAAAGTGCCAATTTTTCGCATACGCGTTGGACCAAACATTTGTGCATGGTTATTTAATAAATAGTATACGTGTTTGCCGAGAGGTTGTAATCACGAAATTGTTTAAAATAGATCCGGTTGAGTAGCTAACAATTAAAATCGATTGGTGTTGCTAGTTAGGCTACCCGTCGCCTTAATCAACAACAACTGAGTTTCGTTATTTTCGCGAAATCACGCACGGACACGCGAGTGGACTGAGCTAATGTTACGAAGTACTGGGACGGCGATGACGTCACTATACAACCCGCGTATTTAGAAATCAAATATCTCGGAAACTACACGACGTTTCGTAGTAAATTTTTCAATCATATTTTTTATTTTCAGCCGTGTTTAAGGAGAGCTTAAAAATAAAATTAGTGAACATTCTCCATTGTAGTGCGTTAAACTTATTAATTTGTTTAAATTCAACTTTTGAATTATTGTACGTCTAAATAGGTAATTACGAAAATCATTAAACATTTAACACTTACATTAATTGTAAAACCGCATTAAGACAATCAAGATTTGTTTTATTTTATAACAAGAACAGTCCGAAAACCAAAACTGCAGCGACTTCATGGCGGTTGGTTGGCACATGCAGATGTTAAACCTTCTTCTTTTTTTTTCGTGTGGGCTTTTCTGCGATCAGGCAGCAGTTGTGCCCATTTCGCGTGCGGAGAAACCTATCAGCGCCTTGGTGTTGCTGAAGATTTCCTGAGACTGCCTGGGTTTTCCCTGAGGATAAACCTTATTGACTGTGTTGTACTTCACTTGTATTCATAGGTCTGCTTTTGTTGGTTTTATGGTTAAATCTATTGTGGTTAATAAATATCGTCTCATTTTTATTCTTATTTATTGCAAAATAATCCATACTTATTAGTAAAAATTGTGAAAGGGTTTGTATCTGTTCGTTTGTCCGCCTTTCAGGGCAAAACGGAGCGACGCATTGACGTTATTTTTTAAGTGGGGATAGTAGAAGGGATGGAGCTATCGTAGCTCAGTGGATCAAAACGCGCCTTCCATACGGGGGACCAGTTTTGAATCCGAGCGTGAATCTCTGCATTTTTCAAATCTATGTGCGTATTTCTACCACAAGCTCGGCGTCGAGAGAAAACATCGTGAGGAAACCTGCACGTTTCAGATACTTTCTGAAACGTGTAACCATACTTCAGTTGGTCTGGTTCTTCTGTTAAAGGGGTGCGAAGGTCAGACGGCAGTCGCTTTATAATAATTACCAGACTCCCCAAATCAAGAATCATGGTCCAAGCGTACCCTGTGCTCCAGAGCGACAGCTTTGGGCACAACTGAGAAATACACGCTAACCACCACTTTCATCCCATTTAAATCGGAATTATGTTTACTGTGTATTTTATTTAATGTAAGTGTTTTGGTATTGATTTTTTTTTATACTTTGGCTACTTTGTCGCAAACCAAATTTTACGCGAAGGAAGCCACGGACGACCGCTAGTTCCTAGACTAATATTCAGCTTCGACGTATGTGAATTGCCGGTTAGCCACAGGACCCTCCTCAATCCATCGAACGCGCCAGATGCTCGCGTCCTAGACTAGGAGCGTCTGAAATTTACCTACAAGTTGAAACAAAGCTCTCCTGATTCGATTTAGCGACGAACGAACGGGATCTTCTTTGATGTGACGAATCAAAGGCAGCGATCCGACTGTAATACACTTAGCCGGCCCATTTCAGCCCCCTCCCCCTCGGACCCCTCTCTAGGGCCCGCTGCACTAGCTCTCTCCAATAAGATTTTCATTACCCGTTGAAAAGTTCTTAATGAGGATTTGGTGGTACTTGGTACCCTTTTGCGAGCAATATACATGCATTTTGCTACTCAATTGAGGTATTGTACGTTGGGATCCAATTTTCTGTTTTGCATCTAAGCTGTAGGGTTGAGTGTGATTTGTTTTATGATGGGGTCAGGGGTGTGAAGCATTTCGTCAAAAGAGATAGACATTTCATACACAAACAAACGGCCTACAGCTATGTACATCTGCTTTATTCCAACGTGTGAAATCAAATTAAATTAGATATTTCACTTTAACTTTGTTTTGACCTATTCATGGCGAGGTTTTTTCGTTCATACGTCTTATCTGTCGCGATGTGTGTGTTATATTTTATCTTTTTCACTTGACGCGATGTCAGGGCTATGAAACATTTTTCAATTTATCTATTTGTCATCGGCGAAACCCAGTTTTCATTTTGAATGTCGATAGCGCTGGATGTCGATTATCATCGCGCTGTTGTATAAATTTTCAGTTTACTTAGGAGCTTTTCCTTTGTCTAAAAGATAAATAAATGAAATCTTTAAAAATAGCATGTTTTTTTTTCATGAACTGTAAGCTAACGCTTGACCACAATCTCACCTGATGGAAAGTGACGATGAGGTCTAGGATTTAACGCGTTTGCCTAGAAGATGCCTGTTCACGCTAGCATGTATTGGAACCCAGTGTTTGCCATCGCCCAAACTCTACTAATCCTCCGGGATAATCACTACCAAGCGTTGTATTTGAGCGAAGTGAACTGTAAAATAACATAATAAATTATAACCCCCTTCTGCCGCAGTGAGGTGATAAGGAAGCAACATTTACAAATTCACAGATCTCAGAGCGAATAATGTGAGCCACGGCAACCGCGGCGCGGGGCATAGAGGGCCATGCGGCGGCGCAGTGTTAAAAACTAAACCAATATGCTTCTTAAAATTACGGAGTCGAGGGTTGAGCGCGCTCTCCACCGCGGGAGACGATCGAGATTAGATGGAAGTTTTTAACTATGCGATAAAAATACATAGATACATACTCTTGTTACAGAAGTATTATTGTGTTTATAATTAGAGTTATTGCTTAATCTTAAAACGATAATGGCAGTAGGTTATTATATACTAGTAACTTAAGTAATAGATTATTTATTTATTTATAAAAACTTTTGTAGACACATTATATGACTTAATAGCATCTTAAAGCCTATATTAGGTTTGTCTAGATACTATATTTCTCTAGCAAACTGAATTAAGTAAAGCATCCATATAATAGATAGGATGACACACAATATTATGGACACATAGATTTCCATGACTAGTAAAAGGGCACTATTGCTGGTCTACTTAATTATTTTACGGGGTATGCTGATAGGATTCAGCATACTCTGTACAACTGTTATAGGTTACCTACATTAGGTTTATCATTTTGTACACATGTTTTAAACAAATAAATATATCTTTATCAATTATCTTTTATAGTCATCGTTTATCGTTATATAGTCTATTTTCCTGTTATGTTTTCACCATGTCATGGGCAGACATATCACCGTCTAGTCTCCCAGTCATTTATTAACACATAACGGACTAGCTTTTCACCATGTCATGGGCAGACATATCACCGTCTAGTCTCCCAGTAATTTATTAACACATAACGGACTAACTTTTCACCATGTCATGGGCAGACATATCACCGTCTAGTCTCCCAGTAATTTATTAACACATAACGGACTAACTTTTCACCATGTCATGGGCAGACATATCACCGTCTAGTCTGCCCAGTAATTTATTAACACATAACGGACTAACTTTTCACCATGTCATGGGCAGACATATCACCGTCTAGTCTCCCAGTAATTTATTAACACATAACGGACTAACTTTTCACCATGTCATGGGCAGACATATCACCGTCTAGTCTCCCAGTAATTTATTAACACATAACGGACTAACTTTTCACCATGTCATGGGCAGACATATCACCGTCTAGTCTCCCAGTAATTTATTAACACATAACGGACTAACTTTTCACCATGTCATGGGCAGACATATCACCGTCTAGTCTCCCAGTAATTTATTAACACATAGTCATGTCATGGGCAGACATATCACCGTCTAGTCTCCCAGTCATTTATTAACACATAATGGACTAACTTTTTCGCACTTACAAAAGTAAAAAGCTTAGCTTCAAGAAGTCCGGGCCCTTTAGACCCCGCACGTGACCAGAGCTCAGCTTGGCAACTGGCCGAGGGGTTAAGACGTACGTTTGGCCTGAGTTTGTGCTTTATCTATAATTTTACTGCGCGTGCAATTTAAGGTTAACAGTGATGTAATTGGATAATTCACCGGTACTAAACCGGATCTATTTTAAACAATTTCGGAGTAACAACTTCTCGGCAAACACCTATACTATTTATTTAAAACTTATAGTTAACTGTTTGGTCTGCTTTTGCACTCGAATTTCTGATTACCGCCAAAAGTGGCCGCTTTTAGCGTTAATCAATTTTTCGCGTACAATAACGGACCCAACATTTGTACATGGCTATTTAATAAATAGTATAAGTGTTTGCCAAGAGGTTGTTTAAATTGTTTAAAATAGATCCGGTTTAGTAGTTAAAAATTAAAATCGATTAGAGTCGCTAGTGTGCCCTACCTGTCACCGTAATGAAGATGTCATGTGTTGCAATTGAATTGGTTAAAATATTTGGGAAAACATATGGTTGAGTAAGTATTGAGATGTTTTTGAAGTTTAATAAAATAATAGAACATTCGCATGCTTTCATTAGAAATGAACTCACCTAATGAATTCACCTAGTTAGTAGTAGTAGTTTGGTTTGTAAAATCTAGTGAATAAGTTCACGCTTTATTTGGTGGATTCCGTATAGGAGGGGGGACACATGCACTGGCGACGTGTTACTACTTTGTTGGCGTTGTTACACTAATCAAGGTCAAAATATTCAAAAGTATCGCTTGCAAAAAAGTTTTCTGCACAAAAACGTCTTCTGGCAGCAAGCGTGGCAAAACAAACTAGCACCCTCCCGAGCAATGATCAAACGCCGAAAATTCGGCTTCACGCTCGACATGAATTGTTTTTGCAATCGGTACGGAACGGGTACGTGGCGCGCGTACCGATTGCCCGCAGATCTCTGGACGATAGTTACTATTGGAAATGTTGCGTATCTCTGCCTCACTTTGGAATTTTGAACTTTCGTAGATTTTAGACTGCTAAAACTTTTTTTTAATTTAATGTCATTGAACGAAATCCAAAAAAGTTATCGACATTGCTCACCGGATTAGCAAGCTTAAGTGGCAGTGGGCTGGCCATATTAGCCGCAGAACCGACAACCGATGGGGTAAACGAGTTCTGGAGTGGAGACCGCGTCTTGGCAAACGTAATGTAGGGCGCCCTCTGGCTAGGTGGGAGGACGATCTGCGCAGGATGGCTGGCAAGAGCTGGATGCGAGAAGCCATGGATAGATCACAGTGTGGCGAACAATTGGAGAGGCCTACGTCCAGCAGTGGACTGCGATAGGCTGATGATGATGATGATGATGAACGAAATCCAATTGATAGTCCTCGTACAAAAGCGTAATTTTATATTATCTTTTTGATATTTTATTGTTAAAATAATCAGACAAAGAATGGTGGGCGATCAGTCGCAGACATCAACAATTATGTAAGTGGAACAAAAATACCTGTATTTGAATCTCTATGAATTAAAGAGTTTATTATTTGCAATTCCACGTTAATTTCTAGTGCTTTACTGTTAGAACTCAAAGCGTTAGTTAGATAAAAATGGACAACAATATTAGTTGCGGCACTTGCGGCCTAATCCGAGCGGCAAACAACCGATGGAACGTGAACAACTGAATTATCCCGCTTGAGCTAAAAAGTTGGCGCTCAAGAGCGCTTAGAGCTTAAAAACATTTTTGTTGAAACTTCTCATGGCTTAGCATTAAGGGTGATTGTTTAGTCCAATAGTGCCGCCATTTGATATCACTATACTCAGTAAAAAGTATAGCTTGATTAAAATAGGCAGCTGTCTCTTGACCTTTATTTCAGTAGACATAAGGTTTATCATTTAACTAATTTTTATTCCATAGATATTTATTATTAGGCCTAAAGATTTTTTTTCTTCGGTGACATAAATCGCTGTTATTCTATACAAGCTACATTTTACGGACTTTTCACTATACCTAGTATAAAACAAAGTCGCTTTCCCGGTCTGTCTATCCCTATGTATGCTTACATCTTTAAAACTGTATGTTTAATAGATAGAGTAATTTAAGAATTAAGTTTATATATTTCAAAATATGAAAGGGACTAGCATAAACTTGCACCCGCTAGATTATTAATAAAATTACTTATAATTAATTTAAGCCACTGAAAGAAACAAACGCTTGGTATTATATATTTTTTTACCTACTCGAGTACAAACCACCTATCACATTAAAAAATGGTCGTGACTTGTAACACGTGTAAGTAACGTATAAGTAAAATAGAAATCTCTAAAATTACAAAAACTTTAATACTTATATATATATTTATATACTAGAATACCAGCACTGCCGCGCTGTTATAAACAATGCCGTAGCGGCAAATGCTTAGGTTGGGACCTGGTTAGCCACATCCTTATTTTTTTTTTATGTGATAGGTGGCAGACGAGCTGACGAATCACCTGATGGTAAGCAATTACCGCCGCCCATAGACACCCGCGACACCAGTGGAGTCACAAGTGCGCTGCCAACCTTTTAACCCCCCTTTCCCCCGAATTGGGCCTCCGGTACCCTCACTCACGCAGCGAAACACAGCACAGTGCTGCTTCACGCTAGTTTTCTGTGAGGGCGTGGTATCACTCCGGTCGAGCCGGCCCATTCATGCCGAAGCGTGGCTCTCCCACGGTAGTTCTCTTTTCTGTTACAAAATAAGTATTGCTTTGTATCTGTTGTATGTTATGTCATCCTGTCGTGTTATCTGTGTAATTGTTTGTGGCCAATAAATGTTTTTTCTTTCTATTTTTTCTTATATTACGTTACGTAGATTTTTTTTGTTTTAAATTTACTATTGAAAAACGCACGGAGTTAGCAGACCGAACAAGCACTCTTAAGAAAAGTAAAGACTATTTAGTTTCGTTTCCGGGAATTGTACGTGTGTTTTCCCAAAGTTACTGATTGCTTCATCAAAATGTTCTTTAAGCTGGCGCTGTAACTTAAGTTATCTAGATTGCTTGAAGCGTTTCAAAAAATATTTGTATCTCATAAAGGTCATCGAATCATAATACTTCACATCATCATCATTTAATAAAGGTACTCCACACGTTTCAGAATTTCTCACCATTTTTAATCATTCTTTCTCATTCACAGACCGTGAGAAGTAGAGCTTCCGCTCTTTGTATTTGGTATTTGTATTTCTTTATTTTCATTTTCATATCACGCACGGTATGTGCGTTGCTTGATATTTTTTACCATGGGAGAGCCACGTTTCGGCATGAATGGGCCGGCATGATAGGCTTCACAGAAAACCGGCGTGAAGCAGCACTGTGCTGTGTTTCGCTGCGTGATTGAGGGTACTGGAGGCCCGATCTGGGGGAAAGGGGGGTTTTAATGTTGGCAGCTCGCAGTGTCGCGGGTGTCCATGGGTGGCAGCAATCGCTTTAAATCAGGTGATCCGTCTGCTCGTCTGCCACCTATCACATAAAAAGAAAAAAATACATTAAAAAAAAATGTGTTTCCGGCCAAAGTGTGCAATTTTATCAGAAACTGTTGGACATTCATTTTACAGACCATTTTATAATTCAAATGCATTTCACTCATAGCTCACCAGCAGTGAAGTGACATAATAGCATTAAGGGGCCCTATCAGGATCCGGACTGAGAACAGTAGATACGTATTTCATAGTACACACGAAACATCCCGCGTAATCGAATATACACTATGAAAAAATATCGCCCCTCCGCGAAGGAAGATAATCAATTCGGATAATTCGTAATTCGAGTAGCAAGAAAAAAAAGATAAATAATTCTGAACAATTTCAATAAAGCCACAATTTCACAGGCGCGTTGGCGCGAACTCGCGAGCGTTACGATTTAATAGAACTTCAAAAGGGCTGGTGATTCCGGCACAATTCTATCAGCTTAGCGGGAGATCCGCGCATTATGCGTATAAAAAGCGGTTATCGCACCCCGCCCCCGCTGAGGGTAGCCAGAGGATTAGTGACTAGAAAAAACCGGCAAACGAAACCGGCTGAAGAACCGGTGTACACCACCCTTTATTGAGACTTATTTATAAGAAACTTACTTCATCACTGAACTCAATAATGCGTAGACATATGTGAGGTAAAAATATTCAAGTTAATTACATGTCGTCGCTCTGTTGGTCTAGTGGTTTAAGTACCGGGCCGTGATCTCGGGGTCCTGGGTTCGATTCCCGAGTAGAGTGAAAAGTATGTTTCGAATTTTTCGAACATAGCTCGGATTTGTGATCACCAATCCTCATTTGCCATTGACAGACACACGCACACAGACACGTCAAAATTACGTCTTATAAAACTTCGTCAATTTTTCGTCGGGGGTTAAAAAGGAATAACTTATGTAAACCGATTTTTTACACCGGTTTTTCCATTCACTACCCCAAATAAGGGCAAGAACGTACGCCGACGCGCTCGCACTGCACCGCACCAACAAACCAATGGAATTTGTTGACTTGTTCTAACTACATTGCCTTATTTGATACCGAGTGTGTGCCCGCAACTTCCACACACGCAGCAATCGTACACGTTTTGCGTTTAACACCGTCGTAAGGGATGTGCTTGGTGCGAGCTGTAAGTGAAACATACGCGTCTTCATTTTCCTGTATTGTGCTAATACTAGTGATAACGCTAAGCGCAGGATAACAGAATAATAAAACCCGTTTCACGACAGACACTTTCGGCACAATGGGGTAAATGAGGCTTCTCGCCTGTGATGTTGTTGGAACTAGACGCAGAAGTAGGTACCTTTGTACATACAAGTAATATACGACTTGTACGCATGTCGTATCTAGGTACTTATTGTTCAATGTCTTGAGAACAGATTTTTTTTATTTTTATGATTCTACACTTGACCTCAATCGCACTTCGTATTAAGGTGACGGGTGGGGTACACTAGCGACGCCAATCGATTTTAATTTTTAGCTACTAAACCGGATCTATTTTAAAGAATTTCGGGGTTACAATCTCTCGGCAAACACCTATACTATTTATTTAATACTTATAGTTAACTGTTTGGTCTGCTTTTGCATTCAAATTTTGGATTATTTTTTGATTAAAAATAGATCCGGTTTAGTAGCTAAAAATTAAAATCGATTGGCGTCGCTAGTGTGCCCTACCCGTTACTTTAAGGGAATATGAGGTCTAAGATGGCCAACGCTTGACAAAGAAAGAAAAGCATATAAATATTTCACAACATCACATACCTACATTGACCTGACTCCGAGATAGGTAGCTCAAGCACCTGTGTTACGGATACCAGAACCAACAGCGGGATTACAAATATATACATTTTTCAGAGAAATGCTTTTGTAAATACACACTTAAAATACATAAAAAATCACCCAGACCAATACAAACAGACATGTTCGCGCGGGGATCAAACCCGCAACCCTTGCACCAGAGGCAGCGTTCACTGCCACTGATCCAAACGGGTCGTCATATCACTCTTATTAGTAAAATATCTTAATATGATCAAACAAATTTCGTTTCAGTTAAAGGAAAACGGCCCAGGGTTTAATTAGGTACACTACAAAAAGTAATTCAAATCTGTCAAATTCCTTCTATCGACTCTTACCACCAACATGAAACATATTTAGTTCAATATTAATTCAGCAAATGTGCCAGATTGTAATGTCCCGACGTATGGATGTACTTTTGGCATTTTTACGTCACTTACCTGTGTCCCAGTGAAGTGACCCTACGATATTTCGCGCGTTTTTAAAACGCGAATCCTCCATGGGATGCCGTAAATTACCGCACGTATAAAATTCATCGCGCGAAAATTACGACGACATAAAAGGCGATAGTCGACGGAGTTTAATTCGACACTCGCAGACGGCTCATTTGAACGACAATAATCAGCGCGTAAAGCGATTTTACGCGGGCACTTTTAAAACGCACAATTAAAATGGTGTGATTTTCTGCGGGAGGAAGGATGCGCTTTCGTTGTAATTTGGCAGATTTTTCAGCGAAATGCCGTGTCTCCTCGAGTGATCAGTACAGCTATGGCGTGTACTTTTAAACCGGTGCTTGATGCCTTTTTTTGCGTTCAACAGTGTACAGTTTGTAATAGATGATATATACGACAGAATAAACTTATTCTATTACAACAAGGCAAGTTAAAGCCAATAGAATAAGTTATTCTATTACAACAAAGTACGAAGGCAACTTGCCTTGTTGTAATAGAATAAGTTTATTCTGTCGTATATATCATGTATTTACAAATTCTTCAAGGTATTTTCATTTGCCGGCCGTGTAACTGGCAAGACCAGTCATGTTTTCATAGATGGCTGCTGGCCTTTATGGAAATAGAAATGCACAAATCCATGCGTGATGCAGTATACACCCAGCGCCATCTATTGGTACGGATTGGAACTGAAATTTCCGTACATACATTGAGCGCGTTTGAAAGCGCGTCTATACAAGAAGGATGCGCTTTCATTGTATACTAGATTTCGAGAAATAAGAAAGTTGTGCTAACAAAACCTCGCTAATACTTTATTTCCCAAACAAAACACAAATAAAACCTGCATTTGTACCGAAAATGAATTTGGTATCCTCTTTAACGCTAGCACTTTTAGCGCGAATGGCGCAATTAAAACGCGCTGTTTCGGCGCGTGCGATTAATCCGCCATTGTCCGGCGTGATTACCGCCGAACTACAATGGCGATTCGAAGGCTAACGAAGCGACTTCGGGTGTTTCCGGGGCTCAAAGACGCGTAATTTGCGGTTGGGGGGGAATTTTGACGGAGCAAGCTCGGCTGGACCGCTGGACTTGGTCTAAAGTACATGGATCTAGTTAAAGCTGAATCGACATCCAGACAAGCTTGCTTCCCTTTTTGTCACTGAGTTGAATCGAAGTTATCAACAACAAAATTATTAATTTTAGAAATAACTATAATGCCAATTTCTAATTAACGTATCTTTTTGTCTTTTTTATTCACAAAAAACACTGCAGTTTGTTACTATGGTGATAATTTCGCTAAGTCCTTGGTTTTATACGCTACAATCACATGGGAAAAAATCGCTGGATGTGGTACGTTAGTCTGAGATTCAACTTCAACAGCATTAGTTGTTTCGTTAGTTAAATTAACATTTTGACAAATAAGGTTTAAAGAACGAATCATCTGGACTTCAGTACGCCATCTGCCGGATTTTCACACAAGGATTCATTTGATACCAACTTATACAATCTAAAGCTAATTCACAATATTGATTCCAAATCAAATATCAAATTATAACACGAGATGATGCGCGATATCATCGAAGTCACGTCTCATGTATCGGCAAGTCGAGGTAATGCAACTTTAAATTACCCCTCAGTAATCTCGGGGGTACATCCGTCCCCCAGATTAACCCTCCATAGTAGTGATGCGACCCGAGTGACTCAGTACTTATTTTAAGTGCATTATTTAAAATACTATAATAAAAATCTTTATTGCAAACAAAGTTTTACAAACAAATGGTAAAGTATATAAATTCCGTTTACATGATTAATTGCATGTAGCAACTATTGCTGCACTGGGTTTTGATAAGATATTTACTTCAGTTCTTCATCTTGTATCCCTAAGGTCATGAGTCCAACGCGCCAATAACCTGAGTGCGGTCTCCACAAGATATGTCTGCTCTAACGAGTCCGTTCTACGGTGACTAAGCCACTCCACTTCCACATCTACTTGCTAATTTGCCGGGTTATATCAAATTCCTGTACTACAATATTATTACGGAGGAATCTCCTCCTCCTCCGTAGTCGTTCACTCTTGACAGAGTGGTGGTGGTTGACGATGTAGCATTTTCGTGTGCTGATGCGGCTCGCGCGATGTGTCTCCACTTGTTGCAGTCCACAGCGTCTCTGGAGTTTTGGAGAATGGATGTCCAACGCGTTGGTGAGCGCCCGCGCGACCTCTTGCCTTCCGCCTGTCTCTGGACAATGAGTCGCTCCATGGAGTGTTCGTTGCGAACAACGTGGCTAAAATATTTAAGGATTCGTAATTGCACAGGACCCTAATTCTCGTGATGATCGCTTATCATCCTGCCACATATAAAAAACAACTTAACTCGCACCTATTCAAAGTGTTCCCGTTTCCCATCACTGCCCGCGGACCTGGAGACCGCGCCTCGTCAGAGCACTTCGCACCTCCGCAGTTTTACGTTTTCATAAATTCCCGGTGAGATCAATATTTTATATTCGGAGTTGTAGGGTTACCTGCGATCTGTTTTAGCGTTGAATATTTTTGAGTAGAAACGGGAGCCTTAGAAGTTCTTTAGTTGATATTTCTTTTGGTCATTAGTTAGTAGGTACACGAGATTTTAGGTGACGGGTAGGGCACACTAGCGACGCCAATCGATTTTAATTTTTAGCTACTAAACCGGATCTATTAACAATTTCGGGGTTACAACCTCTGGGAAAACACTTGTATTGTTTATTAAATAACCATGCACAAATGTTGCCGTTTTTGTGCGCGAAAAATATATTACCGCCAAAAGCGGCCACTTTTAGCCTGAATCAATTTTTCGCGTACAAAATTGGACCCAACATTTGTGCATGGTTTTTTAATAAATAGTATAAGCGTTTGCCGAGAGGTTGTATTCCCGAAATTGTTTGAAATAGATCCGGTTTAGTAGCTAAAAATTAAAATCGATTGGCGTCGCTAGTGTGCCCTATTCGTCACCTTAATAGGTTTTTTAAAAGTGGGATTGGTTATACTTATCTACGTAATTTCTATTGGAAAGTATGAAGACTTACCCTTTCATTTTCATGAGTAAAAGCATGCGAGATGGCCTGACGCTTTGGAGCGGGCTGGTGAGGATGTCGATGATAGTCTGCACGTCCGTGCCGAAGCACATGGCGACACGAAGCGGGGCATCTTCCGCTGCTTTGAAGTTGGTCATCATCATCAGCCTCTTCTCACGTAGGTGCAATATAGAAGTTTAATTACCTTGAGGTTTTTGAATGCTGCTGATGTCCTCATGACGAAACCTAAAGCTTTGTTGGCTTTTTTGACGATGTAGTCGATATGTTTATCAAAAAGTAGTTTTGAGTCAAAGATGACGCCTAAGTCTTTGACGACCTCATTTCTAATTATTGGTGAGTTCTTCATAGTATAACCTTCTCCCAACAACTGACGTTTTCTCGAGTAGGGAAACATAGTAACACTTGGATACGTTGAGGTCAAGTTTATTAAGCTCACAGTAGGTTTCAAATCTTGATAAATCTGATTGTATATCATGTACGTCCTCGACAGTCTGAATTGCTTTTAGAATTTTCATGTCGTCCGCAAACAATAATATTTTAGAATGAATAAAACAATTAGTAATATCATTAATAAAAATAATAAATAGCAGGGGTCCCAGCAAGGAGCCCTGAGGCACACCAGAAGGTATCAGAGACCAGGATGAAATATAGCCCTGCAACACCACTGCCTGACTTCGATTTTCCACATACGAACAAAACCATCTATACAAGTCACCACAGATGCCAGCTGCGAAAAGTTTGGACATCAGAATATTATGATCAATCCGATCGAAACATTTGCTGTAATCTGTGTAAATAATATCTACTTGTCCAATCTTCTCCATACTTTCTGTAATAAAATCGTAAGCTGTAATAAGATTGGAGACAGTAGAGCGTTTTTTCAAAAACCCGTGCTGTTCCTCTGTAAATGAACTTTGAATGCACGCATATACTTGTAAATACATTATTTTTTCAAAAATTTTCGCAAACAGGCAAAGCTTGGAGATGGGTCGGTAATTTTCTATGACGGACCTTTCCCCTTTCTTGTGAATTGGCGTGATGAAAGCCGATTTCCACAAGTTAGGAACAGCTCCATCAGAAACAGACCGCCTGAATAATATACAAAGAGGCTCTAAAAGGCTATCGGCACATTGGGATAAGATAAGACTTTACAAGGAAAACATTTGCATATATCACCTGTAACAAACAGGCAATCATTGCAATCGGCGTACCACCATAAACGTGTCATTTCATATGTTACATCAATAACTTTGAGTTTTACATTGATAATTTCCAACTGGATTAATGTCCCGATTTATTCGACACTAAACCTGTCGGAGGGCTAATGCGCTAGCCATTTATCCGGTAGCCAGTACGCGAGTATGAATGAATACTGTATACTAGGTGAAATAAGTTCGCTACGGTAATAGTAAATAGCGAGTGTGCGAGTGTACCGCGATATCGGGTTAGGGGTGGGGCTCGCGGTTCCACTAATAGAGAACTTTGTAAACTTACTTCTTGATATCGAATCTAGTAAATTGGTTATTAAGGTGACGGGTAGGGCACACTAGCGACGCCAATCGATTTAATTTTTTAGCTACTAAACCGGATCTATTTTAAACAATTTCGGTGTTATAACCTCTCGGCAAACACTTATACTATTTATTAAATAATCGTGCACAAATGTTGGGTCCGTTTTGTACGCAAAAAAATGTTTTGCCTTCATTTAAATTAATATCCTTAAAATTTAATATTAAGAGCTTTATTCATAAACGTTCAGCAAACCTTTGTTAGCTAAAACGGTGTTATAGAACACTTTTGACGTTTGAAACAAAATATTTCATACAAAATTTTCGATAAAAAAAAAAAGACTGCTCTATAGCAAAGGTTTAAAAAACATTTATGAATAAGCCCTTGAAGTCTTTACCTGTTGGATGTTTTTATTTATTTTATAGATACGCTGATTTTTCCTAAGCCCAAAACTTTTGGCGACAGACCTGTTATCATAATATTTATTCTTTTTATAGTCTTTATGACGTTCTATTTTTATATTCTGTGCTCGTATTGTCGAGGCAGGTTTTCCATCATTTTCAAATACATTATCGTGCAACCCCGAACTCACCAGGCCCACCCGTCGGCCGGCCTCTTTGTCCACTCCGCAAAAAATGACCCACTGTGCACCACCGCCTGCGGCTAATCCTATTTACGCGGGGAAATATATTACCGCATTCAACTAATAAGTATACGATGCCCACTGTGCGGTAACTAGCTCTGGCGATGCGATACATGTGGGCATTTGTGAATCGATAAAGTACATGTGAGGTTGTGATTTGTCCATATTACAATTCACAGTAGGTTGCTAACGGCTGGGTAATGCCAAACTGCACGACAAACATAGTTCAGTAAGAAGAGCATTTTGATATATTTCATATGGAGGAAGGTAAGATTCTGCTAACATGTAAAATGTGCAACTTATGCTACTTCCTTTCGGACCGGGTCGATGTATGTGATTTTGTCAGATTTTTTTTTAAAGATTCGCAAATATAGTTGAGTAAGTTGTGTAGCTGCGTGAGTGAGGATATCGGTGGTCTAATCCGGAGGAAAGGGGGGTTTAAAAGTTGGCAGCGCACTTGTGACTCCACTAGTTTTACAGATGTCCATTGGCGGCAGCAATCGCTTACCATCAGGTGATCGGCCTGCTCGTCTATCACCTATCACATAAAAAAGAAGAAACAGATTTTCGATGATATTTCTATCGGTGATCAAGGTTGTGTGGTGATTTATTCATGAAAATCTAGTGCTAAACTTTCGTGTGTCGAAAGGTCGGTTCACACACGAGAAATTTGAGAAAGGAATGTACCTACAGTAAAATTCTCCCTCAAAATGGCCGGACGTCGAAGAAATCCAATTTTGTGCACTTATTCGCAACGCGTGATCGAAGTTTATTTCGGTCAGGGATTTTTGCAAATTAAATTCCAGCAAAGACCCCATGGGGCTGCGTCCACTCGGTTATTGCCCATTTTTTATATGAAATTCTCGTAATCCTCCCCCCACGGTAACTCAAGCTTTTATTTAGTCACTAGATTAAGTGTGACCCGTATTTTTTCGCATTTCTAAGCTACACGCCTAAAGGGGTTGTTCATTATTGAAATAATTTAGGTGAAAAACGCTAATGCGGCCTTTGTCCGTAAGGTTTTGTTATGCTAACACTGTGCAATGCATTTTAAAAGTATATTTATAAACCTGCGAACCACATTCATTTAGTACCTCCATTGTTAGTTAAGTTGTTTAAGACCGATCGATTAGGTATTTAAGTTTCACTTCAACTATATTAGGTGTATCTGCAAATGCTCCAGGAAAAGTTTTTGTCTGAAAAGTATTTCAGAATATGGCTCTTTTCTTGCTTACCATCAGGCTGAGGAGAGTTAATATACTGTG
Source organism: Marasmia exigua (assembly GCA_019059595.1). Classification (NCBI taxonomy): domain Eukaryota; kingdom Metazoa; phylum Arthropoda; class Insecta; order Lepidoptera; family Crambidae; genus Marasmia; species Marasmia exigua. Next base: position 2,757,857 of record CM032465.1, on the reverse strand, counting down.
CCTCTATAAAAAAAAACACAATTAGTTATCCAAAGTTTGAAAAAATATCCAAAACATCCAGGTTTCCTCACGATGCGATATCATCCCTCACAGCAAAGCTACTGTTAGAAATACGAAATTATATATATATATTTATTTAAATATATATTTTCGAACCAACAACCTTTAGCATATGAGGTAGGATCACTACCGAATACGCCATCTGTCCAGTCAAACTACTATTACTAACACGATGCTGAAGGAGTCGGTCCTCACATCTTCAAGCCTTTCTTCTTATACGATAGTTGGCAAACGGACAGACGAATCACCTCGTAGTACGTGATTCTCGCCGCACGTGGACATCTACAGCAGCACTGGAGTCACAAGAGCGCTGCCAACCTTTTATCTCCCTTTCCCCCGGATCAAGCATTCGGCACCTTCACTCACCCGGGGAAAAACAGCGCATGCTCTGTTGTTGTTCACGCCGTATTTTCTGTGAGGCCCTGGTAATACCAGGCACCAGTACCAGTGATACTTGGCTGGTATCACTCCAGTCGAGCCGGTGCGTAGGCGCATGCCGAAGCGTGTCTCTCACAGCAATTAGAGCCGATTCGCTAACAGAGCCTGCGGCACACAGAAATGAGATATTTCACACTTCACACACGAAAAAGCTAATAGGTAAAGCCTTTTGATTGCTAATCTGTATTAGTTTGGTTGCCGCTAAGCTTTGTCAATCACGTAACGTAATCTACGCGACTTAGTCATTATAGGTAGCTTAACTACCTTTTACTAAAAGCAATAACATTTTGGAACTAATTAGGTATTATTTAATCCACTATTCATAACCTTGTTAAACACGAGTACGTAATCTATTAGACGCAATTAAACTAATACGAACTAATTGTCAGTTAAATACCAAATTCGATATTTTTAGACAAACCCACGTTGACTACAGCAGCCTTATTAACCAGAGCGGGACCTACAATTAGACCTGGCGAAAACGTATCTTTCAAAAACTTGGAACATTTGCATCTGGATCAGTGCAGAGATGCGGAACAGTGAAACACTTCATTTGGAACATCGACTGTCAGATAGATCCGTGATTCATTCCGCTCATTCGGATCATTCGCATCTCGGGTCATTCAGCTCATTCGGATCATTTGGCTCATCGGATCATTCAGCTCGTTCGGATCATTCGGTTCACTCGAACTCGAGATCCATTTGAGTGTATCATTTGGCTGAGTTGTTTCAGTAAAAATTACACACGTCTACCTACAATCTACATACAACCCGTGAGACGGTAGGTACGGTATCCAAAGAACTGCCATCGGACACTCTTATCCGTTGTATGTATATTTAAAGATAGAAAATTTGCCTATGAAAATACTAATGAGAACCCAATAATTTATAGCCCAAACTTTAATCGAATTCGTGCTCAAATAGACCTAATAAAACTTGAATGAGTTCGTGTAGGCACGTCAAATTTCAAGTGATCGTCTGAAGGACCTCGAAACTGCCATGAATAGAATTTTGGAGGTATACTTATCGGCTCAATATCTTTGGAGAAGGTGAAGTGTGCGATGTTGATGACAGATGTAATGGATCTTATTTACTTACAGTAAAGAGAACTTTATTATAAACAACATAAATGTTAATGAATTAAAACGAAAAAATATTCTAAAAGATGAGGAATGAGATAAAAATATAATTTACAAAACCACCCAGTATCACAGCGTACCCAGATTGCTGGCAGCATTGCTTCAATGAATGATCAACTCTATGCAGTGGCCGAGGTAGCTGCTAGCATAACGGTCGACTGGAATGACGAGAAGTCGGGTAGACCACTCTATGTAGAGAGAGAAATATTTAAGTGTGTTATTTACTTAAGAAATGAATCTTATTTTACAGTTACAAGGCTATTCGGGCCGAAAACTGACGTTGACAGGGGGTACCTCTGTGAAGCGTACAAGCAAAGAACAGAGAATGTCACAAATACATTGTTAGATATGATTCCGTTTGCGTTACGGATATCAGACAACAGAGATCCTCTAAATTCACTCGCCGTCTGTCCCCGGTGTTCCTCTCTGCTGTCACTCGCCGGCGCTGGAGGATTCAGGTACGAATGGGATTTGAGCTCTGCTGAAGGTTGTCAAGAGTCACAAGCAGCTAAATTCACTCCCCCTCCGCCCACGGTGTTCCTCTCTGCTGTTACTCGCCGGTGCTGTCGTTTCGGAGCCCGGGGCACGCTCGGACCATGGTTCAGGATTCGGGAAGTCTGTTAATTAAAAATCAATCAGACAACAGGAGGTATTACAAATTAATACTTTAGAAATATTGCACCTAGACACTGAAAAAACACAAGTGTTCATCACACGAAAGTTTGTCCAGTGATCGAACCTACGATCTTTGGCGTATGAGGCAAGGTCACTTTAATATTTTAGAAGAAAGCGACATTCCGAATCTACGATAGATTTCATTTTGGCATTCTTATATTTATAATATATTTTGTAACTTGTACATAATTAATAAGGATTGCATACCCGATATATAAACTGTTCTTGTACTTAATATTGTGTTGCAATATTAAGAGTCTGATTCTGATTGGACCTAAAATGAATAAAGTATTTTTCGTTTACATTTTTGGGACCCTCAAAAAACCATTGAGTCTCCAGCGCCACTGCTTCCACTCCCGCCCCACGATGCAAGCGCTGTCAACCGCTGATGGATGACGTCATTACTCCCCGCATGGTCGGCAAAAAGGACGCGGGTTCGACAAACAACTCTTTAGGCGAGGCGTGAAATGTGAGCAGAGCATTCGGCTTGCTGTATAGAGAAAAATAGTATAAAAAGAACGTTTGCATCGTTTTTTGTAATTTGTTAATTATATTTTTTTAACATGGAAAATTCATTCAAGTAAATATAACCCATATCGATCTTAAATCAGAAATAAGCAAAAGTGTTAATTTTATACTACTTTTATTATTTATGATATGCATCATGTACTGTCAACAGTCTTTAATGTCTTGGTAAAAACACGTTCCCTGCTCGATTAGCAAGATAACGATACTAGTTCGTCTAGTGATTAATTGTACATTTAGCAATTAATACATAACAAGGTTCATGCATATTATGTTTTGGTATACAACTGTCATTTTAACAATAAGTATAGTCCAAGGATAATGATGTACATTTTAAATCATGTAATATTTCAATCATTAAAAATAATTGGGATTGGGAATTATTAAGTTTTTGTTGTTACTAATTAGGTACAATACTAATTAGGTACTTTCTAATGTAGCTCCCGAATATTTTCCAATCGGGTCTATTTTTTGTCTTTTCGGTACAAAACCCTTCATGCGCGATTATGACTCGCACTTGGCCGATTTTTTTTACCATTTCGACACAATCCATAAAAGGCGACATGTCATTTCGCATGGCCCGACACACACTTGGCCGATTTTTTTTATTTTACGACACACAAGCTTCTGACCTCAATAACACCTGATGTTAAGTGAAGATTGTTAACCCCGACGAAAAAACGACTGGATGTTATAAGTATGTTTGAGAAACCTATTAGTAGTGGTTTATTCAACACTAACAAATTTTGCACTATTGCGTCTTGTCATCGCTGCCTCCACCGTTTCCGTCCGTCCGTAAATAAATGGATTATCGAGTCAATCCCAAAAAA